>BPLT01000045.1:0-600000 GCA_019656295.1 Rhododendron mucronatum var. ripense | reverse complement strand
TTTTTCCCTTCTCTTGCTCTACACTGACATTTGAATTAGGACCAAAAAGGAGACCAATAATCCACGCACTTCACAGAAACTGAAAAATAAAATAGCGTAAGGAGGTACCGTTGTAATACAGGCTAGTGGAAGCGAGCAACGCTCATTGCTCAAAGATAATACAACTGCAAAAGAAGATTCTCAATAACTACGCCCAGTTTAGCCGGCATTACTGGGGCTCTGAGAGGGGTAACCTGACCTTTGGCTTTATAGAAACATAGGGGCCACCTTTAAGTTCAAACCCAAGATCTCACAATTAAATATGCTGAGTTTTAAGGACTGGACATATGGTCTCCTATCAAAGAAGATCCTCTGTCCAAAACTCACGGGGGTGGGGGGGAGGTGGTGTGGAACTGAAGGCAAAAAAGGTCGAGTATCCCAATACATTGTCACAATTTGACACCTAGATAACTTGATCAGACCAAATACTAGCAAATCAAACAAAGATAAGCACTGAAATCTGCTCAGCTGCATGTGTAAACACATCTAGTGAAGCTAAATGCTAACCTCCACTCCATAACTCTAGTAAATGCCAAACCATGTTAACACCAACATCAGCACCCAAGTGACTTGGCGGCTCAACCATGAGGCCACTTGGCACATCGCCCAAGACCCACTAATGCTTTTAAAAAATCTGTCTTGCCAAAGGCACCAACTTTAACCGATAAAATAGCCCTCACTTCTATGTTTGGTCTGAGGCCCCAACGCATTTTGAGCCGCTAGACATAAAAACCATAACCTCAAACCCTTTTAGCTTTACAAACCTAGTCAGGAAGAAGCAAAAAGAGATTTCATTTCCCTTATGGGTGCAGGTATAATGAGGCCCATGGAGCAAAGATCTGGAAAAAAAATAGACATGTAATATCTCCAAGAAAACAGGTTATTTCATACCCAAAATCTGCTTACAAGATAGAACATTGATCAGCAATCCTTGTGAATACCAGGGCATTATTATGTTTACATCCTGATGGCTGAATATTTTATGTTTCTACCAGTATTCAGGTAAAAGCTGCTATCTATATTTGAATGCCTTCTACTTCCGGTTGGATAAATCTTTGCCCAATTGCACCAGTGAAAAGAATAGAAGCAGCATCGGCCAGATGGAATAGCTACTTATGTTGAGTCCCGGCGCACAACCCACAACCAAGAGAGGGAAGCATTACACAAGTTAACTTTGCATCTTTAACCTTTGAATTCTTCTAAAATTGAAAGAAGTACCTTGTTCCGAAAACTCAGTCTAATAATCTCTGGGTTGCGGATTCAAGTCCCAGAATACACTTTGTGCATCTAATGTTGAAGGTTAAGTTTGCATACAAATTACAATCTACCCTTCCCAAACACTCATTAATGGGTACTAACTGGGTGTTATTATTAGCAACTGGTTTCACTAAGTAAATTTGCGCACAAGTTCTCATGGCTAACAAACAAACATCTTCAATTTAACATATTAAAATTCTCAAACTGATACAGAAAACGACCATCCAACAGGGAGCATGTTTTGGAACTTCATGTTATCGACAAATTACCCATCTTTCCATAGGAGAAAATGGAGTTTGAATGCTAAAACCTAAAACCAATAATGACCTAAAACTATTGCATTGACATGACATAACAAATCAAGTTCCGAAAGCCGTTTCAACTCACAGTCATTGACAATAATTCCCGACTTATACTTGAGTTTGTTCACCAAAACCAGCAAATATATAGGAAAAATCCAGTTACCTAGTAAGGACGCAATTTTCATTTCATTCCTTATGCAAAAATGCTACTCACCATTAGCATTTTAGTGCATAGTTAAAACCAAAACAACTTTATATTCAAAATAGTTTGGTTGCATTTAGAATCAGGTATGCTGGCACAAAAACTATCCAACTATTATGGAAGATAATCACAAGACGCAAACAAGAATATCGAATCTATGTGCGCAAAAATAACTACCAAACTTCCCCATCCTCACCAAATTCCCTGTCTCTAAGCTCCCCATAATCATCATTCCTGCTAGAACCATCCTGGTGATCTTGCTTGTGTCTCTTGTGCCTAATTTCACTATCTTGTTCAGAAGGGCTTCGCTGTTCCATCTATCACCCACATAAAAAATTCAAAAAAAAAAAATCATCCTCAGAAATGTCCAAACTACACCATAAGCTGGATTTCCATATAAAAGTACATGATAAACACTAAAAGCCCAAGAAAACATGCACCAACAAGAAATTCTTCACAGTAAAAATAAAAAGAATTCAAGGCACCTGCTTTGATTTTTTCCTGTCACTGCTGTGCCTGTGGGAGTTCTCAGACCGATCTTTCTCATTTTCATCCACACTCAGATCATCCACATGACTTAGATACCGCTCTCGATGTCTCCTATTCTTATCTTTTCCAGATCTTTTGCTCTCTTCCGAAACATAAGATTCATATTTACCAGCATCTTCACTGTGTGGTCTATCCTTCTCGTATTTGCTTGCATACCGTCGTCGTTTCTCGCGGCTGTGTTTTTCCTTCTTCTCTCTATCCTTCGCATCTTTCTCTCTTTTGGCCTGCAACATTAATAAATTTGAAACCGTACCTTCAAATCCCATTGCTTTGACCGTGCCGTGACATAATTATATAGCTTAGAACATATACACCATCTTAATCAGTTACAACACAGAAATGACCAATAATAGCCCTAATAGACCAATACAAAAGAAAACTTCATTTGGCAAGTGCAGGCTGACGTGTTCCTACAAACCAAATATCACACAAAAAATGCAGAATAAAGTGGTAACTGGCCTGCAATTTTTCTTAAGCATAAACCAAGCTTTCAAAAACACTTTCTGAAAGATTCATATCAAAAGAAGATCCTTCATCCATTATGGAACGAAACATCCACATGAAAAATGAGATAGAAATCTTTAGGTACCTTATCATCCCTTCGCTTCCGTTCCTTCTCCTTTTCTTTTTCTTTCATTTCTGTTATGCATTCATCAAAGATGTTTCTAAAGAAGCTATCCTCCCCAACAAACCTGCGCAGAAAATGATTCCATTGTATTTCTTGACAGACTTGTAGCAGATAGAGAATATTATGTCATAAGAAGTTTTAAGCGTTTTAACACTCAAAGCAGGGTAGGATGGCAACTACCTAAATGTACACATGTAAGACACAGACTGAATTCTGAGGTAAAAATGCAAATTATGGGTATATAACTATTCATATCACACTCTGGCACGCATATATTCTGTCAGAAACAGAACACAGCCACTTGCAAATCAAAAAGTGTACCCGCTGCCAGATTTGTAAATTTGTATCTGTGGTGACCTCATCATATATGCATGTATAATTGTTCCCTATGATCTGAGCAGTTATGATTATTATCCCCATTCAGCATACACATGAGAACATAACACAAGTAAGTCCATTAAAGCTACTCAAATAATCACATTTATTAGGAAAAGCAATAGTTTGCAGTCCTAGGTCAGTTGCATCAAATGCTTGTTCTTTTTGAGTGTTTCAAAAGCAATTACAGGGTACATAGAATTCGAAGGTTGAAACAGGTGCCAAGCACATGCAAACACTTTTATCAGGCCATAAAGTGTGCATCTCGCAATTATTAGTTCTAACCATTCAAAGCAGAACCATAAAGGTGATAGAAAATTCTAATTTCCTGAGAGAAGATAATTGAAAATACAAAAATGACAGTATATTGTCCCAAGACAAAATTTCACATTTCAAGTAATACCAGCTCTCTTGTCTATCTTCAATTATCTGCTTGCAATCCTCCCATTTTGAAGATGCCGTTAGGTCCTGCATGAAGTAAACAACCTTTTTATACAAAAAGTACAGACTTTTTGCAATGCTCAAAGCCTTAAACATCAAAAAATAAAAACACTAATGGTGTAGGTTGTTTGCAACACCTTGGAAGTGCACAAGAGATTGTAAAAGTCGTCTGCAAGGCGTTTCCGCTTTTTAGCTTCTTTCTCCTCCTTCTCCTTCACTCTTTCATGCAGCTCATCAAATACAAGCTACAAAGCATGAAAACATACATCACCAATTAATAAAACATCACTTGTAAAAATCAATCAATCAATAAATCAAGAATGAGAAAAAGCAAACCTTTAAGTTGATCTCTGATGATGGTTGAGAGGAAATTCCTTCTAAAAGTACAGCTTGAAGTCTTCAAGTGTCCAAGTTGATGACAGAGCAATCTGAAGCACCACGAATCATTACATGCCCAACAAAAACAATAATGTGCCAAAACACGATAATGACAAATTTTACACCTTTCTTGACTTCATAGCATCTTTTATGCGAGCCTTGTCTTCCAGATACTGCAATTTAAACAGAAGTCCAGACTCATATTAAAAGCTCAAGGAAACAGAACAATGCTTCTGCTATGACTCGCAAATCTTATTGAAAATCTTCTCTGTCCACCATGCCAAAGACCATTCGCTTCGAATACAAATCAGTAAGAAATAATACTAAAAAAATGAAGAATATCGTGGGGCTTTACAAAATTCAACGCAGTAATTTTCCTACTAATTCAAATCCGCCTTTTTTCCTTTGTCTTTTGAAGTGAAGTAATAGCTCCCATGTTCAAGGTACAGGACAATTTTGGCAACTTATTCTTTTCAAAGTGCAATGATGGTGTCTCCTTGAATAGTTGGATTCCCAAATGACTAAAATTGAGGGACGGAAGGAGTACATATAATAACTCTTGTAAGACTTCCTTGGCAAAACTTGAGCGCTGTTTTCGCACTAGTGTAATAGGTCACGAAGGTAAATATGTATAGAAAGTCAAAAGGTGTACAAAGGTCCTACTTCATATTAACCTTGAACCATCTACCTGATAAGACCTTTCATAAACGTCGGATCATCAGTGACAGAAAGTGCACAAAATTTCTGATAGGACATTTGTAATGCAAGAGAGCATTAGATCCAAGACCTCATAACCATTTTCATACGCAAGATGCAGTCTCTCGTTTACATTTCGTTTGTTAATTTTAAGAAGCAAGTACAGCTACCTGTTTCTGTAGCTCCTCAGCCACGTCTTCAAACAAATCTTTTGCTGTTGAAACCAGAGGTGTTTGATGAGACTGCCAAATATGCAGGTAAATCTTTGACCTAAAGCCAAAATAAAGTTACAACAAGAGAAGACAATATACGAAACTATACGTCACAACCGAGGAGTCAGCCATCTAATTTAGCACAATCATAGTCCCCATATAATATAAGATCCAAGTTGGAAGACTAACCTTCATACAGTAGTCACGCCAGTGAGTTGAGGTAGTAAGTATTCCAGACACGACATGCTCTTCCATCAATCTACGGAACTCATCACGATTTTTGCGCTCCACTTTTCTCAATTCTTCCTGTTTAAATAACAAAATGAAAAAGAATAAACTAAAACTGAAGGCAAAGAATGATCACAACTACAGAAAGAGTTCTATCATCTATGAGGTACCATCCGAATCTTCATATGCTCTTCCTCTTCTCTCTCTAGATCACGAATATATTCCTGCGGCAAGTCAAAATTAGAAAAACTGGGAACTTAAAACTGTACATACTGAAAAGATAAATGAGGAATATTACCTGGAAAATTTCCAAGCGATCAACTTTTTCGAGACGTGAGCATCTTTCATCGGCCTCTAAGCGATCTTGAACTTTTCTCCACTGACTGCTTGCCTAAGAAGGATACATAAAAAGATGCACAAAAATATGGATCATAAAAGGAACCCAGTTAGAGGGCTTGCACAGGAATTTGATATCTGTAGAAATACCGTAATAAAGTCACATGACTTCAGGAAGTTCAAGAATTCCCTTCTACTCCACTTGAGCTCCTCCAATGCATTTGCCCTTTCCTGGTCAAAATCCAAATACAAAAGCTTAAGGGTTCACAAGCAGAATGCCATCAGTCCTCTTGAACAGAATCTACTATAGTGAAACCTGACAAAAGTAAAAAAATAACCAGTCGGCCCTACCTTCCCTAGAAAATTATGACAAGACTAAAGCAATTGCAAAGCTTCATTCAATTACCATGCAAAAAACCCCAGGTCTTGTGTTAGGTAGTTCTAGAGAAGCATACAATATAAACATTGTAATTAAACACAGTGCACTTGCACCTCAATTGTTTGGTTGATTTTCCTGACTCTCTTGTTTCATAGTCAACTTAGAAAGTTGTAGATAGATTCAGCAATATGTTTTATTGGTGATAAGGGATTGTCTAATTTCTGCTGAAAGTGTGCTGCAGTCTATTGGTCTTATTTGGGAAAGGTTGTTGGCATATGGGCTGAGAGAAACTTTAGCTGTCCAAGTTTCCTCATTTTTTGGTGTTAGTTATAGCTTCTGGCTATAAGAAACACGGGCACGTCTGCCGGCCTCGCACATTCGTGTCCACGTGTCCAACACAGACACGACACAAGACTCTCTGAACACTTGTCGGATACACCTAAATACCAGTCAGATTTCCTTATTCTATTTTTTCACTCAGTCACGTGGACACTCTAGGACACAATAAGTCAATGAGGACACTCTAGGACGCATTGGGAACACTCTTGGGACACGTTGGGGGGACATTAGGAGGTTAAAATGCAACTTTTAAAACTAGGCCTGGAGTCAGATTTTGCATGGATGTTTAACTCAAGGATACTTACGTAGTGACCGTTCTTTTGTATTTCATACTGTTAGATTTTCTTAATTCTAGAGAAATATGTTTTTGACTTTTATATGAATTTTTGAGATTATGTGCCTTATATTGAGGATCTGTAATTTGAAAGAGGGAAGCAAGGCAGTAAGCTATGAAGCACCGACACCTCTAAAAGTCGAGGTATCGCAGTGTCAAACACGGGACACCGCGGGATACGTACGGGACACGCCACGTGGCGTGTCCTTTAATTTAATTTGAATTTTTGACGGGGACACGGCTGGGACACCGCGGGGACACAGCTGGGGACACGCAGGGGCCAAACTGTAATTTTAAAAAAAAAATTTAGGGACCAAACTTGTATTTTTGAAAAATTGGGATCAAACTGTAATTTTTTTAAATAAAATTTGGGGCCAAATTATAAATTTTTTAAAATTTCTGGGTGCTAAACTATAATTAATTATTTATTTATATATATAAATAAATAAATAAATATACACGTGGCGTGTCCCCCGCCATGTCCGTGTCCCCCATTTTTTTAGAATTCCCGTGTCCCGGTGTCGGTTTCGTGTCCGTGTCCGTGTCCGTGCATCATAGGCAGTAAGCATAAAAATTGAACCAGGTCTCGGGCTTGCCCTCTCTTATGCCTTCCGGCTTTGATTTAGGGGCATGGTTCCAATCCATGGCATCCCTAGAGTTCCTCAATTTTTGGAGGTATAGGAGGGGACGCTATTCAGCCTTAAACCTTTCTGAGAGTAACCACTTTGTGCATATATTGCCAGGGACACTATTCAACCTTAAACCTTTCTGAGAGTAGCCACTTTGTGCATATATTGCCAAAAGGATAGGTCCGTATCCAACCCCACCCCGCCCATACCCATTGACTGGGGATTACATGGGTAATGTTATTGTTGTACGAATTTATTACATAGAAATATTAATAAATTTGTATTTATATCTTATATTTGACGCGTCCGCATCGTGTCTGTATCCCAATTTTTGAAGATATGGAGTGTCTGTGTGTCCTCGCACAAAATAGCCTCATTCAGGTATTCCACACTACTTGTTAGTTAGGTTCAAAATACTCACATTATCTTGGTGGCCATAGGCAAATCAAATCTACTAAAGGTATACATGCTAAACTGTGCTTCTCTCGTATAATAACGTATCGATCGATCGAGAGAGAGAGAGAGAGAGAGAGAGAGAGAGAGAGAAGATATGCGGCAAATGATGCGAATCCAGAAAGACCTAGCTAGAGAATGGGTGGGGGTCAACGCTATACGTCTGTCACAAGGAACAAAATCATAGAATGAGGAACTACAACCTTTTTCTCAAGTTCCACCATATAGTCTTGGAAAAGGTCCTCTCGGTCTTTAGCTCGTTCTACAGCTTTGAAACGTTCATCGTCTTCAAAAATAGTAATTACTTTGCTGAATGATTGTCGAGACAGTCAGTTAATCCATGAAAATTATTTGTTCACCATACCATATGAAACATTAACCAAAATACAAATCACAAAGGCTCAAACAAGCATGACATAGGCTAAAGATGATCATATTTGGAAAAGGAAAAATTAATAACTCATAGCAGCAGACACAGACCTCCATCTTGAGGATGGCATCAGATCTTTGGACTCCTATGCAGAAGCCCAGACAATAAAACATAATGAGAACAAATTAGTCTTTGTCGGGGAGAAATATTACAAAACCGAATGAACCAAACGCATCCAAAAGCAGCAACCAACTTACTTCCAACATGTTCCGGAAATCTTCCTGTGCTTTTTTCTGTCTAGCACGCCTCTCTTCGGCATCCTTTTTTTTTCTTTGCACCAGGAACTGAAGCATGATGTTTCTAAATTGCTTAATTTAACTAAGATACTGAAGACTAAATGAAATATGGTAAACAGTTTGGGCAGCCAAACTACCACTTTACTCAACAAGTACTCATAAATTCATCCATGTGGAGATATACCTCATTAAAAGCTTGCTTCCGCTCTCCAAGTGTTCTTAAAGCACCATACCTTTGGTCGTTAATGATTACTCGCATAGCCTGACAAAGTTACTTAAGTTGTAAAGAAACCGCTAAACATGGTTAAAAAAATATGCATACTAACCAACTTACCTGATCCCATGTCCAATCAGACCCAATGTTTACAGATTCCAGAAGTGCTTTAAATGCATTCCTAGCCTCCTTTAAAAATAAGGGGGGGAAAAAAAGATCATATGAACCCATCCAAAGGTTAAAAAGAAAGCAAGAAGTCTTTTTCTGCATGATACCAATTATTTTCGTAGAGCACAGGCTCCTGAACAACTGCTTTCTCTCCCGATACAGAAACATTGACATTCCTAGCACTTCCCTTGCCATTTCAGCTTCCTTCAAACCATAAAACCAGAATATGGAAACAGAAGTTATCAAAAATGTATTTGCTATTGACCAAAGCACAAATCACTCAAGCTTGAATTACAAAGAAAACACATTACCTCAATATCCCCTGTGGAAACTCTGTCAACTGTATCGACAACATCCTGAGCTGGTTTAGTATCAACACTACTACTGCCACTTCAAAAAAAAAAAAAACATCAAAGCAGATTAGAACCGCTACTAATTGTAAAACTCTAGCCAGAACATAGAGGATGGTCCCAAGCTGGAATTACATTTGTATCACAGTGGCATCGAGCATAATGTGAGATGTTTTGGTACTCTCTGAAACAGCAGCATTTGGTGGGATGGTTTGTGCAGGTGTCTGGACTTGAATTGCATTTTCTTCCGCCATAGAGGGGACAACAGGGGAGAATGATTGCCCTGAAGTTGCCATAGGCTTTGGGCTAACACCAGCAGAAACTGTTGCCACTTGAATAGGGCTTGATACTGACCCATGGGCCAAGGAAGATGGGGTAACTGCATTGGGGACTGATGCAGGAGTATCATCATTTCCTGCCTGAGTTCCTCCAGTAGACGCCATTTTCATTTTTTCACGAGCCAGCTGAAAGCACAGATGTACAGAGTAGGATAAATAAATCGAGGAAAATAGTATTAGTCAAAGGGTTTGCTAGGAGATGAATGATGATACCTTGAGCTCATCGGGATTTTCACTTTGATTGCTTGGTAACCCTGTTGTAGTAATATCTGAGAAAGAAAAAAGTTAGTCAAGATCATTATCACAGGAAAAAGTATCAATACAGAACTCAGCACGAAATGTAATAAATACACACTTTCTTCCCTCGGGACTCGTATGCTCCTTCCAATCAGTGGAAGCATCTGCTCTCTGTTCATTGGCAAAAACTCAGTATGAGGGAACTTATGATAGAACGAGGATGTTTTATGGTAAGAGCTACTCCAGTGATGAAAGTGAAACATTTTGAATCTAAGCAGGAACCAACATAAACAAAAAGCCATCATCCAGGAAAATCACGAAGAACCAATTAGGGTCACGGAACTGAGAATAAACTAGAACAAAATTCAATTAAAGAGTCACAAGGATCAAGGCAGGTAGGGAGTCCAGAAGTAATGAAACAGAATATTACCAAAATCCGACCAGCAGATGGTATACTGACACTCATGTAAAAAGAGGTTTCCCATGACAATACAGAGACACTGAAAGTGACTCTGCATTGGTGGTGATCTCAAGATATAGCTCCTTCACATATTATGAAAGTTCCATTGCCCGAACTGTAAAGCACATTCACCTCCCTTGAATAGTGTAGCGAAATTCTCCATCTGATGATAATACTGACTACAGATGTAAACGAAGAGGATAGATGCCAGCCATTACACATTGTCACAGGTAAAACAAAAGGCTGACCCCAATATGCTACAGTATTTCTATTCTTCATGAGGCTTCTGTTAGTCATCCTAATAACATACAACTGTTTCTGAACTGAATCATTTTTCTGGAGACATAATCCATTCCACGACAATTATCATCACACAATTAATGCCCATTGACCTTACAATTACTGGCAAATCAAACTAACAAAATTTTTAAAAAAGTTTTCCAAGAGAGGTTTGTTATCATAACAAATCCTATCAGAAATACCACAATACGACCAACAAAAGATAAATAACTGACACCACAGCAGTATCAATTCATGTCATATTATCTATGCCTCACGACACACTTTAAAGCATTTAGCATTCCACATTCCCATTCTCATTTCTAAGTAACATTTAACTTGACTTATGTACTTAAGAATCAAATGAGCACAGGTTTGCACCATGATAACTAGGTTTGACATCTTCACTTATATTACAGTGGAGCTTCTACAGTTCTACCACATATCGACAGTTCTGCAGAAGTCTTAACAAAAAATAAAGACAGGAAACTTTGTTGAACACCCAAGTATACTCAACAATATGTAGGCCACAAAATTGAAGTATTGTTCTCTCCTGAATGCTCATTAGCTGTACCAAATAAGTCCTAGTGCCGCTAAACAATAACTTCTGTACTAAGAATGCGACAAAAAAATAGATGCACACATAAGAAGATAAAATGACGACAAGCAGAGAGGTATTTTCGATTGAAGATTTTAAATGACAGTTATGCAACTAGTGGGTAATGCAAGCAGCAAAGACCCTACCATAGGCTACCTCTCAATAGTGTAGCACAGCAGGTACCTGTAAGCACCTCAAAGGGTACATAAGTTAACCAACTCATACAAGGACAGCAAATTATTTTAGAATGAAGTTCCAAATAAGAACACTCCAACCACGAAAGCATTGTAAATGAAGACCAAACCAGCAAGATCCGTCCTTCAATCAGAACACTTACAAAGAATTGCATATGACATAGTACAGGAAAAGGATCTTTGCAAAGCAAAAAACTACATAAACTATGTACCTCAATAGAAGTGCAACAGCACAAATAACAAGATATGAACGTTATTACATCAAGGCAAAACACTCATAAGTGACTCACCTCAATTGATGTCATTAATTCTAGAGGCTTCTCCCAAGTTGACAATTTTGTCCTTCTTGTTGTAAAATATCTGAAATCATCATACAAAAAACTTAATTCATAAAAAACTGAAAACAAATACCTAAGGTCGTCAAATCGTGAATTGAATCCAGAATCGAAATGGTCCTTTTCTGAATCATGAATCGCTCCGATTCGGTCATGATTTCTATAATGCATGGAAACATATGTTTATTGATAGGGAGGGGGGGGGGGGGGGGTGGGGGTTGTTTGGGGGGTGTTCCCCGTTTTGGGAATTCCCAAATATATATCGGGGCAGTTCGGAGGACATCTAAAAAAATCACATAATTCCTGATCAAATTTTAATAATACGAGCTGCTCAATGTGATCCGAACGTGATTTTAAGGGTACCCACAAGAAATAAGCAAAAAAAATTATCAGAAAGGGCTTGATCCGGACAGTTCCGAATAGATTTTTTTATTGAACGGTTCAAATACAAATAAAAACTACTCAAATCAAGCCTTTCCCGGTCTTTTTTTTTTTGCTAATTTCTGGCGGTGCACCTTTAAAATCACATTTTGCACACATTGAACGGTTTCATATCATAAAAATTTGATCGGGAACTATGAGATTGAGATTTGAGATGTTTTCTTAATGTTTTTATAGATGTTCTCGGAAACCGCCCCGGTATGTATATATCTATAATATATATATATATATATTGAAAAACCTTCAAATTAAAATAAGGTATGTAAAACTACACACAAAATGTACTCTGATCGGAGCGGCCAAGTTATGTGCCTATGATATGCGCTCCAAGCTCAATACCAGAGTTCGAGCCCTTCAAGCAAGGTGTTTTTTTTCATTTTTTCCAAAAGCTCTTCTCAGCTAGTGCTCTCTCACTAAAATTTGCATAAATTTTCACTTGTAATTTCTCTTACTAATTGGAGAGGAATGCGAACCATTTGGGTATTAATTTTTTTCCCACAAATTTGGTACTATTTTTACTGCTTGTTTCCTTCCAAATTATGGTGCGTGTAACTAGACATATAAGTGAATTCAAATACTTATCATTTCTACACATTGTATGAATAAGTTATGGATTAATTTTAATTTCTACACTTTGGGTGGAAGAGGGATACCCCCTTGCCCTCGGCACAACGGCATCCCCATAAATTTGTCATTTTCTTTTTATTGTGGTGTTTGCTAGGGGAGGAAAGCGGAATACAATAGCTCCCCCTATTGGAGCTACTTGTTAATTTTATTTTGTGACAGCATTCACCAAGAGAATAAACCGGGATATAGCAGCTCCTCCTCTTAGAGATTTAAATTCATGTCACTAGCAAAAGGAGAAAGCAGGATGTAGCGGTTTCCATGAATTCAATACGTGTCACCCCCGTAAGAACATGGCATAAGAATCTAGAATGCTGTAGCAAGTATAAATAGGAGACTTAGAATCCTCATTGAGATGCTGTGACATAACCTCCCTTTGGTGAGGTAAGGAGACCCAAAGCGGGAGAGTACAAATCCAAGTGTATGTTGTGGCCTATGTACAAGTATTTGTATATGTAATAAAGTTTGTGTTCCTTCGGCTGCGTGTGTGCTCTACAATGACATGAGGGAATTCTTAAGAAGCTGAAATACATTTCTGATGTAACAGAATATAAGCACAATTTCCAAGTTCCCAAGGGCTTTCTAGAGAAAGACTCGGACTCTAATACTCAACCAGCAAAACAGGGGCTTGAAGCACTTAGAAGGAAATGCATTAAGCAATTCCCAGCATGTCATATTAGAGGCACTACAAGTTAATGACAATAGCTCTCACTTAGACTCAGGAGATTACTGAGTCATCAACAAAATGGGATAAAGCATGAAATAGGATATAGCTTTAAATAGGATAGGACCTTAGTTGCACGAAGTAGGAGCAGGAATGGGGAGAGCAATAGCACGTAGAAGACTCTTTGATCCTACTCTTCTGAAGTCTTCCTCTTATCTTTTTTTTCCCTAGAACATCACTTCGAATTAAAAAGAAAAAAGCCCCCCTCCTGGTCCACATCCACATGCTAATTTGGCAAAGTAGTGTCATGACACACGACACGACAGATACAAAATAACAAATGCATTATTGTTCATGATTTCAGTGTTATCAGCAAGCTGCATCTACCAAATAACAAATATAGAACTTCTTATTAAGAGATATAAAGGGACAGTCTTTTTCCTAATCTCATTCAACTGGGATGGAGGAAAAGAAAAAGAGAGTATCCCAAGCATTCCCAACTATAATGGTTTCAGTGTTTTGGAGCATCTTTTAACCAAGGTGTATTGTAACTTGTTTTGGGTAGAGAGTAGTTACCACATATACACATGTAAAGCCATCTGTCAGCAGCAGTTACAAGACCACCTTTTATGATACCGGGAAAACAACAGTGAAAATAGGCAAACCTACAGAGAAGTAGCCATAATTGAATTGCAACCTTTTTCCAGCACGAATATGCTCCAACCAATCTGATGGTAGCTTTTCTATGTGGCTAGGCTCCTCGGTTGCTGCCTGGAATTTTAAAAGAATATATATATATATATATCAAATGTGGTATTTAAAGAGTAAAAGAGATCTGTCAAACCATTGGAAAAGAATTTAACAAGAAAATAAGACGGTTCTCACTGGAACAACCGGAGGAGTAGCGATGATTGATCACCAGTATTCTGTACAACAGAAATCATGCTCTGAGGTCCAGTTGGCAGCCAAGGTTGGGCCCCACCAGAAAAACTAGACACATTTGTCTGCGGAGTCGGCTGATACTGGACTGACGGCATCAGCATTTCTTTGTAATTGGCCACCAGGTGATGCACCAAACTAAGACAATGAATCCAGGTCAAGGTTGCAGATTGTCCATATAAATAAATCATCTACAAGGTAGTAAAATCTCACCGTATACGTTTGAAGAGAGAAGCATTCTTGGACCATTTAACCCAGCACCATAAGTACCTGCAATCTGAGGATTTTGTGGGGGCCGGTTTGCCCTGAAACTTCAGGGGCCGGTATTGCAGGTAGTTGCTGAACAGAGGAAAACTGGAATTGCTGACTGTGAAAGGCATTCCAATGTTTGTGTGGCCAACATGCTGAAATTGCTGAGAAGCCATTGGGGATATAGACCTGTGATTGTGGTGCTGGAAACCGCAGTTCGAAACTGCCACATAGTTTGGTTAATGTATCTGCTAATCGTATTGAATGCCAGCAGAAAAGGTTGGAAGTCTTCCTCAAACACAGAGAAGAAGACCTTACTTGCATTGGCATCGGCGGAGGAGCCCCTTGAGGAGGGCCCGGCGGTAATAGGAGGCCGAAGATGCTTTCCCAGCAACCAAAGTAGCAACAACAGTAAATTAAAACGATAGAAAATTCTCTAAATAAGCAAATTCATAGTTCTAGAAGACAATAGCCAGAGGCAAAACTTAATCATCCACTCCATCCAAAGTGTAGAAGTAATGGTACAGGGAAAAAAGTAAGATTACTGAAGTTTCAAAAATACTGGATACATTCATTACATATGCCCCCTCTACTCCGTCAGATCATTGGACAATGGACATCAATACAGCCCAAACACATTGCCAAACTTATTTCTAGTTCGTGATGCAGATATTTTATGAGAAAAGATGGTTTCGAGCAACAAGGTACAAGCATACCACCTCAATTTTTATGTTGCTAAAGGAAAAAGGTACTAAAACCTAATAATGATTGATGTTGAAATTTTGAGGTCATCAAAGATTCGCCTAGATTACGCTCAGCAAGCATGTCATGAGTACTTATAGAACAATGAATCAATGTTCCTCCAAAAATATCAGGTGCTTAAAAGCCAACAAGGACTCACCTCACACCTTGGTTAATGTGCTATGGGAAATGGGAAGCAAGAAATGGTTCATAAACTAATATGAAGCTAAACGCAAGTACAAAAAACTTCTCTAAGCAGTATAAACCACACATAAGTTGTCTAGTAATCAAGAATTTAATGAACGGTCAAGAAACATCCAAGAAATTTGCACATTAGTATATCAGGTGACAACAATCTTCTAAGAAATATTTCATTTCATTGAAAACTACAGAAAACATGCTTCTTGTAAGTTTATCTAGAGGGAGGAAATATCTCCCCAACTTTCACAAATGTACTTGAAGGCTGGTTTCCCCTAGAATGTCTTAAGATATGGTCCCAGTCAATTGCGGGAAGTTTTCTCATCTCAAAATATGCTTCCTGGAAACTACACCCACGAGTTGCCACCTTCAACTGAAGCTTGCTGTTAACGTATGCAAGTGAAAAATTATCCTACATGTACCAACGATACGTTAATAATCTCAGAAGAGATCCTGACTTGGCATCACAACCTGGCTAAGCCATTAACAAACAAACAAAACCCTATGAACAAACGGCTTGATAATATGTGAAACATATAAAGTTATCCTTCAGATGAACTACCTGCATTCCAGAAAATTGAGCATTATGGCCATGGCAGTGCAAGAAAAATCACTCTGAAGAAAACCACAAACAATCCAAACATCAGTACATTTTAGAGACCTTCATGAACGCCCTGGTAGAATATGCATCAACCACATACTGGATTTCCATCAAGTTGTTTTAAACATCATGGATAACTATGATTTACAAGACTTGGGTGCGATGCAACTTCATTTCCATCGAGAAAAAAAATAGTGAATTGCCACAAATCAATGCTTGAAATTCCAAACAGATAATTCCTGAGATTTTGCTGTGAAAACAAATGGGCAGACTTTTTGAACTAAAACATTTTCCATCAACTTTCCAATAGATCAATGATAGCAGGAAAAGAAGTTTCCATAGGTCAACTATAGCAGGACAAGAAAGGTTTCTATGACCTCGTAGTGCTACATAATATTTCCTCCTTTCGTTCTGAAATACTTAACAATAAATGAAGAATTGTTGTATGTACTGGAATTGTATTAATCAAGGCAGGTCTCACTTGGAAAAAAAAGTGAAAGGATAAAGAAAATATAGAAAGAACAATAACCCCATATCTTTGCATTCAAATTACCAGCTACCCTCCATATTTAACTTTTGCCTTTCCCAGGGCCACATATGTTTCTTATAGTGTTGATTCCATGAAACATTGAACCAACAAACAGAAGCAACAATAGAATACCGCAGATGGCACCTCTTAAGTGCCATTTGTCGTGGTAAACATCTTACTATAAGCTCTCATATAACAAAAATAAAACAATTCCCGAGCAATGTCTAATCGTTTCTTCCTCTTCTGACTCATTTTCATGGAAAACCTTCCCGTCCAAAACACAAATTCTGTAACGCCAGATCGAACCATCATGAAAATCAATTCTTCTAAATTTTGAGTTCCATGTACTAACACTCTAAATTTTAGGATATTGGAAACCTAAGACATATGAGCGTGCGTGAAAGTGGGAGCTCAAGCGTGAAATTGCTTTAAAAAACATCACATACTACTAAAAGTCGTGAAATCAAGGATTGAAGAGCAGGGGCGTAAAATGAAGGACTAAGAGCAGAAGCGGAGAGTGCTAACCAGAGTACTATGTGACCTAGCATGGAACCAACTTCGCAGCTTACAAAAATAAATAACAAAAACTTAAAACCTTTGCTGTAAAGATAGTACTATCACGATAATCACTTTCGGTCCATTAAGCTCATCTTCCACAGGTTAATCAAAAAATTCCATTCAGAACCCCCCAATTCAGTGCTCCCACCAAGCTTGAGCACATTATGGACACGCACACCCCTTACGAACCCCAAAAAACACCATCGCGCCCTAATTGCAACTACCACAAGCTATTAATAGAGCGTTTACATGGTGCCAAAATCAACCGCAATTGAACCTATCTCTTTGGTTTGACAACAAAAAATGGCGGTATTCTTAAAGATCGTGTGCAATGATTTGAGAGAGAGAGAGAGAGATCAAACCAGGGGTTGGGTGAGTTGAAAGAGGAGAGAGTAGCGAAGTAGGCGACACTGGTTTCGGCCTCGGTCGAATCTCGCGGAGAGGGAGGTGATGCGTATTTATACGTGTGTGTATGTATAGGTGAGAGAAGATGAATAGGAGAGGGGAAACGTGAAGTTACGCGGGGATCTTTCACGTCGAAAGTTGCTCCTTTGTTGACGGTTTTCCTTTTCACTATAGTTAGGGGCTGTTCGGCTTAAAAATTAAGCCAGCTTTTCTACCAAATTAGGCTAAAAAAGCCACACTGCTTCAGCTAAATAGCCAGCTTACACTATATATAGTTACATTATATCTTATGTAGAGTCTATTTCAGATCTCTGAAAAATTCAAAAAAATACTGATAAATTTTGAAATATTGTTTTATGAGGTCCTAACAAAAATCAATTCTAATGGATATCAGTAAGTATCATTTTTAGATTTTGTAGTGACGAAACTACGCAGATGAACAATTTTATTCCTACAAATCAAGAAGTAATACTTACCGATATCCATTGGAGCTGATTTTTTACAGGACCTCATAAAACAATATTTTAGAATTTATGAATATTTTTTTGAATTTTTATGAGACCCGAAATGGGCCCCATATAAAATGTAGTGTAACTATGTAGCGTATGTAGCATCTCTTTCCTTTTTGGGTAAAAAAAGTGGAGTATCTAGAGTAGACCTCTCATTTCTCGAAACACAAAATGTATTTACAGCCGTTTGATATATGCGAAATAGCGTGAATCAAATGGTTTTCAACATAATTAAATCCGCAATTGTAGTTTTAGAATTGATTCGTATCATTTCTCATTGAGTTTTTTTGAAAACATCCCTCCAACTATCCACCAGATTTTTACTTAGTCCTCAAACTATCAAAATGTTTTATTTAGTCCTCCAACTATTGGCTTGCGTTCTATTTAGTCCTTCCGTTAAGTTTCAAACGGACCTTAACGGCCAGGCATACGTTTTGTTAAAAAAAAAAAGTTTCTCCAACCACCAATTTGCAATCCTATGGAGTAGAAACCGTGATTATGAGATTCTTAGAGACAAAATTTGATTATGTCTCTGTAGAATAATATGATCAGAATAATAAGATCTTCACATCCATTTAAACGGATTAAAATTTGAGCACTTAATTTTTTCGGACGGCAACGTTTTGTTTAAAAAAAAAGTTCCCAACTACCAATTTGCAATCCTATGGAATAGAAAGTGATTATGAGAGCCTTAGAGACAAAATTTGACTATGTCTCTTGAGAATAAATATGATCAGAATAATCAGATTTTCACACCCATTCAAACGGATAAAATTCGAGCAACTTAATTTTTTAACTATATTTTTAATATTAAACCGTCCTTAAAAAATTAATGTGCTAAATTTAAATTCGTTTGAATGGGTGTGAAGATCTTATTATTCTGATTATATTACTTTAAAGAGACATAGTCAAATTTTGTCTCTAAGGCTCTCATAATCACATTTCTATTCCATAGGATTGCAAATTGGTGGTTTGGGGAACTTTTTTTTTAAACAAAACGTGTCCGTCTCGAAAAAATAAGTGCTCAAATTTTAATCCGTTTAAATGGATGTGAAGATCTTATTATTCTGATATATTATTCTAAAGAGGACATAATCAAATTTTGTCTCTAAAACTCTCATAATCACGTTTCTATCCATAGGATTGCAAATTGATGGTTGGAAACTTCTTCTTTTTTTAACAAAACGTTGGCTGGCCCGTTAAGTTCCGTTTGAAACTTAACGGAAGGACTAAATAGAACGCAAGCCCACTAGTGCAGGACTAAATAAATACATTTTGATAGTTTGAGGACTAAGATAAAAATCTGATGGATAGTTGGCGGATTGTTTTTAAAAAAAACTCTTTCTCATTTCTCTCTTGTGATCACCTCTAAGCCCTCACGATGAACACTGAGCACAACCACTAGCCCCTTGATGACGCAGGAGCGAAAGCATACGATTATAACTATAGCTAATTCAGTCCAATTCAAAACTTCGCCAAATTATGACAAAATTCATACAACTCCTTGTTACACACCGCTTACATACGCGATGGAGGCCCCAACACAATGGATGGTGCATGATACTGTCAAACCTTCTGTCTATGTGCGATTGTGTACGAGTATTAGTGTAATTTGCATGTGTATCTTTGGATTTATTTATTTTTAAGTTATTTACCATATGAGAACACTTTCTTTGCGACTCTCATCAATCTATCAACTCTTGTATTCTCTTTCTTTCTATTCCTCACCATTAAAAATATATATCGAATTAGTTGAGGTAGTGCGCAATATTCGGTTATGAAAATGGAAAAAAAGTTAATAAAGTAGACAATAGTCTGCACTGAATTGTACGCAATGAGTGTGAAGTGTTCGACCTTTTTGTATTGGAGCTCTAATGCTTTGCAAACTCTAGTTCCTTTTTTCTAATATCGTACTCCAATGATTTAGTCATTTATTGAGAGCAACCGTGGAATGTGTAGTATTTTCACAATATGCTTACACACCCCTGCTATTTTGAGCTAAATGGAGAGGGAAAAAAATAATAATACTTGAAGGACTAATTGCAATTCCCGATCCAAAAGAGAAAGAGACTAAATTGATTAAACTTCCTCTACTGTTTCCATCTTTGACTTACATAATGATTCGGATCGTTTCTTAACATAAGAAGGGTTCGAAGCAAAACGCAAGATCAAAAGTATTTGTAGAGATATTATATATACAATAAAGTTTCGAGGTGAGCTAGTCCCTAGCTAAAGTGGCTGAAAAATAACGGGCAAACTGAAAAACCAAAAACTTAAAATGGAGTAATAGTTCACGTTTCTATTTCCAAACACAATTCTCTGATGGCATAGTATATTTTTTTTTTTTTTTGTTGGAGCAACACAAATTCTACTTTTTATTTATTTTTATTTTTTACAATTTATCCTATTTAAAGGGAAGGAAAGAGATTCGGTGAGAGTTGAACTCCATAACAAAGGAGTTTCAAGGGATGCGACCTCAAATTTGAGCTCAACCACTAGTTTCTTAATACTACTGTCTTAAACTACTGATCAAAGTAAACTACACATTGCGCCTCGCTAACTATCATTCCGATCTGTTATTATTAGCTCAGAAATAAGATTGGTTCGTGGAGGTCCATCGTTGTACAATGGATCCTTGTCAAAATCCAACAAAAACAAAACACGAGCGAAAAGATACTCACCACAAAAATCCCACGTTCCACCAGATTTCGTGTGGGGTGTTCCATCGCTTGTCACTTCTTTTCCCAACCAATCCCCTGTAGAAACTTCCTCCAAATTCTAGACCAATCTCTCTGCTTTCCTTCTCCCCAGTCAAAATCCTACTTCTGCACTAACCCAAGATGCCTCCCTCAACCCAAACTCCCACTTCACGCCTCCAATGGCCACCCTTGTATCACTACTACTGCTTCATTCTCCTCTAATCTTCATAGGCCTTCACAGCACAAACCCTTTTTTCCAGTTGACACCCCTCCATCCTACTACTGTTTCCGAACACCCAGTTTGGCCAAACACCCACCTCTCATTTGTCCTCTGCTCCTCAACTTCTCACTCCCAAAATATTTCCTAAATTCTTGGATGAAAGCTGAGAACGACGATGAAACCCTTCTTCCTCCTCTTCATCTCGGTTTTGCTGTGGTATCCGAAAAACCCGATATTGAGGACACCCAGAAGGGGGAGTGTCAGGAAAGGGTGAGTTCAGTGAAGAAAGTGAGGTGGGGGTTCGGCAGAGAGAGAATCAGCAAGATTGGACGGAAGACTGACGAGGAGTTCAAGAAGTTCATGGGTAATCCTTCGATCGAGGCCGCGATAAAGGCTCGAGAAGAAGAGGGCTGATAGGAAGCTCAAGGAGCTTGACAGAGAAAGCGCGATGGTGAGCCCAATTATTGGTTTTTCTTATCAACTGCTCGTGACAATCTGACCAGAGAGAAGGAGATGTTGGGGAAGCAGAGGAAACTTTCAAGGCTCTTGATCTTAACAAGGTATTTGGTTCTTTCACATGTGTGTTGATATTCATCATATCTCCAATTCTCTACATTCATGTATGTTGTTATGTACTCCTACTTATTTCTATTAGTGGGTATTGAGTTAACTATAGGGATTGTCTTTCTTTAAGTCAAGAGCTTGAAAAAGGTGTGATTTTTGAGGTTCTGGAATGCAGTTGAGAAGCTGTTTCGGGTTTGATACATTTTTCGCGACGGATTGTCAGGAGGTTTGGAGATGGGGGGAATTTTCATTGGGAACTTGAGGAGAACCAATCGAAGAAGTCATACCCAAATTGGAGAGAAAACTATCAGCAAGCAGCGGGGAGGGAGGTTGTGTTATGGCTTATGGATGGAGAGAGATAATGACATTACACAACAGGTACTTGATAACTCAAAGATTCGGACAATATCAAATTCTGTCATTTAAATTTGTTTTTGGTGATCAAGTTTTTGGGTCGCATTTCCTAGAGTGTACTGCACTAGTTCTTCGTAATTGTATCTATCTCATGATTTATGACCCTGCCATTCGTTGTTATTGGCTTTTTTAAGGTTTGTATGGTACAACCTAAAGCAGAGATGGATCTTCAGTTTGAATCAACCAAACTGAGCACTACTTGGGGTTATGTTAGTGCAATAGCTTTATGTGTTACAACATTTGGGACAATAGCTTTGATGAGTGGATTCTTCCTCAAACCTGATGCTACGTTTGATGACTATGTGTCCTGATGTTGTGCCTCTCTTCAGCGGCTTCCTTTCCATTTTGGGAGTTTCCGAGGTCATGCTGCGTATGCACTGACCCTCTCCCTCTGCATTAGTTTGTTTGTGAGCTCATGATCGTAATGTCTAATTGTAATGTTCTGAGGATACCATCTGGTATTGTTTTCCATTTCCATTTTCAGTTTCGGTTTCGGTTTCAGTTTCAGGTATCTGGTATTGTTTTCCATTTTCAGTTTCAACAGTTGTCTTTTGTGGCTTGGAGATGGTATAAGATACACCTATGTGCTGTACAATATAGTTTGAAATTAAGTCCTTTTCAAATCCCAAAGAGGGCCCACTTGGGTTGTAAAACTGTAAATATTCACTACATTTGTCGTTTTTGGAATTCAGCCAAATAGGAGGCTATTTTCTACAATGCAGTTATAAATATTTTGTATAATCCATTAATTTGGACTTCAGGCCTATCTTGCCATGTCATGTACTTTTGTAGTGAAAAGTTGAACGGTAAACTTGGTGAGGTTTGAAAGTGAAAAATAACAAGATGGGCAAGTTCAGTCAAGAATTAGACGGTTAAACCATTTTATTCTTCAGTATCAGGAGTGTGATCTCTTATGAGCTTGATTTTGCGAATTGGGAATTAAAACAAAACCAATAGGACGCAAGATTTAGAATGGAGGAAGAGCACACATGTTTCTATTAGTCATATATGGTAAGCATGGGCCTATGTTTGATGCCTAATAAAAGATCAGGGAGTACATAAGTAAGGTCTTTAAACCATAGACTTGTCAAGTTTTGTCAAAATACTTTCAAGCAACTTGTATCCTTGCAGTATTGGAGCATTGGAAGTGTCTTTCTCATGTCCTGAAGGCCTGGTTATCTATCATGTTTTTGCAGATAGCCACGAGGTTAACAGCAGCTCGCTATGGTGTGAAACTCAGCCCGTCTTTTCTTGTGCCTTCTAATTGGACAGGATGTTTGGGAGTGATGAACAATTATGAGTCTCTTCTGCCAAATAAGAAGGCACTTTTCGATATTCCAGTAGCACGCACAGCAAGTGCATATCTGACATCTCTAGTTCTTGCAATTGGTGCTTTTGTGGCCGATGGAAGCTTTAATGGGGGTGACAATGCCTTGTAAGTTATCATTCATGCCTTCAACTAAAAGTAATGCCTTGTGATGTAGAAATTGCCACTATAATATTTCATTTTTTGTTTTCTGGGGATTTCTGCTTCCCAAGTCAACAAATCATTACGCTGTAGGTAAGATTTGCAGGTATTATGCAAAATTTGCGTGTGTTGAGTACGTGGACTGATTTGGTTAGTTTAAGATTTCCACTTTCAGATCCATTTATTTTCTCTCTCTCTCTCTTTTGCAGTATATAAGGGCCGCAATTCTTTTACAATAACCCACTGCTTTCCTTCATCCATTGTCATTGGACCATATACAGATGATCTTGGGAATGTGTTGCCTTATGCTGTTTGAAGGTGTGGAGTCCCTGTTGATCCCTTGCTTTTGCTGGACTCTTAGGTAGTGTGCCAAATTCATTCGTTATATGCCCCTTCATACGATGTTTCTTACCTCCATTTCATAAGCTGCCATTCTCGAGCATACATAGCTTATGCTTGTAACATTGACGACTCGACTTGGTTATCGAAGTAATACTCATGAGGTCAAGCCAAACAGATGATATTATCACGTTATTTTGTAGCTAGTATTATTTCTTTGCTATGGAAAGTATGCTTCCCTAGTTCCCTGTATCAGATACTTTTGCGGACTACCAAATGCAATTACCGGATTCTGACAATCGCTATAGCCTATAGCCGGAAAGTGACTCTCGTACGTCACAAGTTTCTTGGGTAACTAATGAAGCTGGTTAAACATTTAATAGGGAAGCCGATTTGAATTCTCAGTCCCACCTTTTGGGCTGCTATGCTAGTATGCTCGAGTCAAAGTTGAAACTTTTTCTTCTTGTTTTCGTTTATGTGTGTTTCCTTATGATAAGGCAGTGTTTGATTTCCAAATGAAGCTGGAATGGAATGGTCTCAATCCAATGTTTGGTCCTTTGAAAAATGAAAGAATCGACATTACAAATCGAATCATCATTGACCAACGTAGGTAATAGCCATTTCATCGGGAGGCCAAGGTATCACCATTCATCTCCTTCCAAAATTCATACCAGCGAACAAAAAACTATGAAGTATCAACTACGGGAAAGAAAAAGGGAAAGGCTACAATACACACTCCTTATTTGGGTTGTGTATCATATGCACCTTCCAAAATGTTATGAATTATAGAGAAAATGTTACGAATCGTATTGCCTAAAAGTTACGAATCGTATAAAGGTTACGATATACACCAAAATGTTATGAATCATAACGAAACTGTTACGAATCGTACCGTTACAAAGTTATGAATTCTAGAACAAAAGTTACGAAACATGCTAAAATGTTATATAAAATAGGTGCATATGATACACCCTTTTGAGGGGTGTGTTATTGTAGACTTTCCCAAAGAAAAAAGATTAAAGAAACAAGTTCATCCATTGAGTTCTTAACTGGTTGAATCTCGCCTTTATGTAGGAATGGTGGTGACTTCTTTGAACTTGTTGCCATGCGGAAGACTTGAAGGAGGCCGGATTGCGCAAGCCATTGTTCGGGAGAAAGCACTGCTACTCTGTTGTCGTTTGCCACCTCGCTTCTCCTAGGCATCGGAGGCTTGAGTGGAAGTGTCCTTTGTTTGGCATGGGGGCTTTTCGCAACCTTCTTCCGCTGTGGTGGGGAAGAAATTCCGGCAAAGGACGAGATCACTCCGTTGGGAGATGATAGGTATGCTTGGGGTATTGTACTCGGCCTCATTTGTTTCCTCACCTTTTCCCCAATGGAGGGGGAAACTTCTCTAGCTCATTTGTTCAGTGCACCCTTTTTTCCAGAGGGGATCTGTAAATAAACTCTCTCTCTCTCTCTCTCTCTCTCTCTCTCTTGCTTGCCTTGGAACATATTGCATATATATGACCATTTTCAGTAAAATGATGCTCTCCTCTAATTGTTCAGAAACTGTCAATTTAATTTGACTTGTTTTGTTTTTGTACTGAATTTTATTATAATTTTTTTACAACTGGAGAATTTAAAACAAAAAGACAAAGAAAAAGAAAAAAAAGCCAAGCTAATAATTATTCAAAAAGCAAAAGGTAGCCCAAAGTATAATCCAAATACTGGGATCATCCGATATGTATGGGACTCATGTGCATCGTAAGATTTCCGAATACATCTATGAATCTAAGAAGTCACTCTGTAATGGGAACATTGCTCTTAGCCTCTTATATTTTTTGTACCTTTTCCACCCAAACCACGGCGTTATCAAACCCTAATAGGTTGTTTCCCGCAGCACAACTCTCTTCATCGTCTAATATCGTTAACATCAAAACCCTAGAGCTTTGAAACCCAGAAGAAAGAAACCTTTAACACATGCTTGGAATACTGAACTCGTGGTATAACAAGTTTGCTGGCTCGCCGCCTCCACAGAGCTTTATGTGCCTCCCGAATGACCTCATACTGAAGATCATGGCGTCTCCTCCCCGGCAATGATGTTGCTAGAATGGCATGTGTTTGTTCCAGATTGCGCTGTTTGGCTTCAGATGATGATTTATGGAAGCACATGTTCTTGGAGAGGTCGTGCAATACGGAGAGGCATGGTGAAGGTACAAGCGGTGATGATTTATGGAAGCACTTTTTGGAGATGTTTCGGCAACATGGAGAGGTTGCATGGTGAAGGTACAAGCTGTTAACTCAAGTCTGTTACGTATCACAATCTAGCCATGTTTTTGCGCAGCCGCTATATCCCTGTATACCGGTGGAATGAAAAGTTGCAGGTGTATTGATAGTTCCTGTTACATATTGATCGTTATCACCGATGGCTGATGCTCGACAATTATGCGTGATTTTAGGCACCTTCAAAGTTTTTTTTTTTTTTTGGGTCAAACAGCTTCAAAATAATTTTCAATCACTACAACCCATTTCCACTATGCATTTTAGATATTCTCCAAACCGTTACGCCGTCACCGTCAATGCAACCACCATTAGTCATTATGTTGTTTCAATACCGTTTCTAAAACCCGGCCTTAGTTTCGAATCTTCAGACTTTTATTTGGACTTTTGGATAACCAATGGAATCTTTTCAATCGGGGTAACTATCCATTCTTCAATGGGAATTGATATTCCGCTCTCTTTTTTTATGCAAACACTCCAACGTGAAATTACTAGTAATGCTGCATACGCGCGAATATCAATTTCCTTCTCCAAATCTTCAAGAAAATCAAGACCATTCTTTTACCTTTGGTAATACACTGTGGAACCTTTTTCAAAACATATTTCATTTTTGACTTACTGAAAATGAAGATTTCTTTTTTTTTAAAGAGGGCACAGAGGGTAACTTCATCTACCAACTAAGCTAGGCAATTGTTGACTAGGAAAAGGTAGAGTGAACCCTTTAAATACACACACATAAATCCAAACTTTCGATATTGGGAGCCCGCCCAACTAACGCATGCCCAAGATTTAGTTCACTTTCACATTTTGAGGCGCCTTCAAAGTACTATACAAAGTGTATAACTTATGAAAACAATACAAGCGGCACCTTTTGAGATCAAGGTTTGAAAATTTTAAAAATATTTCTAACTTTTTATAATTTTAATTTGGGGAGAAAAAGTGAGAAGATCGAATTTTACGTAAATAAAATTGGTCGAAACTGAATTATTTGAACTATATACTTGATCTTATGACAATTTTTAGCATTGTTTTCTTTGTATCTACACAATTCAGATCCGGGCATAGTCACTGAAAAAGAACTCCACTGGAAAGAGAAATTCGCAAAGTGCTGGAAGGAGGATTTGGATTGGAGACCAAAAGTAAGGGATAGAATGGTAAGTACACCTGGGCGATTTTGCGGTGATGGTGATTTGGTGTGCTCCCAGGTTCTCTCTCTCATTATGATCTGTTCGTTTCTCTGGTTAATTTGATTTCTTTGTTAGTTGATACATTTTGGAGTAAATTATAGTAAACCCCCCTCAACTAACTCGAATTTTCACTTAACCTCCTCCGACTACAAAACTCAACAGTGTGCACCGCTCTAACTATCCGAATTGACACTTAACACCCTTTTGTTAGGTCCTCCGTAGGAAAAATGCACCGACGGGCCCGTCTCCGGCCACCGGACGGCCGATCCAAGCCGTCCAAAATTTTTTTTAAAAAAACCGAGTGGGCTAACGCGGGAATCAATGGCATCCGACGTGCGTAGGTGCTCGATCTAAACACCCCATTTAAATTCTTGGGGTGTTTGGATTGAGCACTTACGCACGTCGGATGCCGTTGATTCCCGCGCCAGCCCACTCAGTTTTTTTTTAAAAAAATTTTGGACGGCTCGAATCGGCCGCCCGGTGGCTGGAGATGGCCGTCGGTGCATTTTTCCTACGGAAATCTAACAAAAGGGTGTTAAGTGTCAATTCTGGATAGTTAGAGGGTGCACACTGTTGGGTTTTGTAGTTAGAGGGGGTTAAGTTAAAATTTGGGTTAGTTGAGTGGGGTTTACTGTAATTTACTCTACATTTTGTCATGGATTTGGTAGAATTTCCTGCACTTCCTACTCGATCTAAGGGGGTGTTTTTTCAGTTCGCACCATAATTATGCCCATTCTGGGTCTGAATCCTAATTTAGTTCATTCTGACTCTGTGAAAGCTCATTGTGGTTCTGTGATGGTTAATTCTTTCCAAACCTAAACCTAAATTGCTTGATTTCCTTGAATGGTTACAGTTCCTAGCAATGTTTCTTCTGCTGGTGAAACTTCTATGGTCAAATAGCAAGATGATTTAAGTAAGGAAAATATTATGTTATGTAAGCTTTTGGCTGAGAAATCTGTGCCTCCTCTTTCTCCGAGGGGTGCTTGGAAGGATAAGGTAGGTGGTAATTCTGTGGGTCGGGTTAATCTAGAGTTTATTCCTCCACAGGTGTTCAATGATAGAATTGTGATATCTCCCCCCGCTAAGGTTGAGGAACCGGTTTTGATCAATGGGAAGTGCTGCCTGGTTGGCCATTTTCTGGATTAGAAAGTACCTTTTCAGGTGATGCGTAATATTACTGTGAAAAAGTTGGGCTAAGTTTGGGCAGAGTGATGTCCTTGCCAACGACAATGGTTTCTTTTTCTTTATTTTCTCACGTGATGGAGATCTGTTTAAGGTGTTAGAAGCTGGTCCCTGGATTATTGGTGGCAAACTGCTAGTTCTTAAGAAGTGGCACCTCATTTGGGATTGATTTAGAGCAGCTTCAATCTGTTCCAAATCTAGGCCCCAGTTTTATGATGCTCCTTTTGAGTACTGGACTACAAGTGGTCTCAACTATATTGCTAGTTCTATTGGTAAGCCTCTATACTGTATTGAGTGACTACTAGTAAATGCGATGAATTTTGCCAAAGTATTTGTGGCGGTCAATTTAGGATCCTTCTTTTCCTAAGTCTGTTGATCTTCTTTGTCTGCCGGCCCTCCCCCAATGGTGATTCTGTGATAGTGAAATATTAAATAATCCTTGGCATCCTCTTAGTTTATGAGGTGCAAGGTTTTTGGGCATTCGGATATTCACTGCCCCCTGCTTAGCCTAAGCCAGTCCTTGTGGAGGAAGTAGGGACTTCTATTCAAAGCTGGGCCTGGTTCTCTTGGGGGTACAAAGCCTGCTGTTGCTGTTAGCCCTACCAGGGAGGGTAGCCCTATGGTTTTGGGAAGCTCAACTGTGCTTCCTATGTCTGTTCCAGCTATTCTTCGTGCTAAGGCTGTTGCTCAATCCCCGTCTAGAATTCGAAGTTGTGATGATGCTACTATTGAGAAGGTGGTCAATCAGTTTACTAAGGATTCTTTGTTCCTTCTGAGCATGATATGAGGGATATTGGTTTTATTACAAGCCCTGGTGCTGTTCTCACTAGTAACATATTCTCTCCTTTGTCTGCAAAGGAGACTGTGGCTGGTGGTTGCTCAGATACTATTGCCTCTTCATCAGATGGTGTGATTGAGGTGGGGAGGGAGAGGTGGAGATCGAAAACCTAAACTTCTTCAATGACTACACGTGGTTGTCGGAACAATGACTATTCATTAGCAGTGAGTGTACTGTTGACAGCGAACGCATCGCATGTACCATGGCCTCTAGTGTTTTGTTAAACAAGATCGAATCATACAGTTTCAAGAAAGAAAACCGGTTCATAATTTTTTTTTCATTTCAGGACAATGAAATTCAAGTTCCATGCATTGGTTACAACTACACGTTCAATGAAAACAGGGAACATAAAGTGAATCAAAAAGAAAAAGAAAAAACAGGAACATAAAAGATGGACAACTGAACTCACACTTCATACGGGAAAAAAAGTCGCTGCAAATGGAATGTCTATCGAAGCCGATTTAAAAAAAAAAAAAAAAAAGGCTAATCGAGCATTATAAAACAACATACATAATCTACAATGGGTCCTTCTACAGCCTTCGACGGGTGGCTTTCCGATTCTATATGGACAGCAACGCAGGGCTCCCTCCGGATTTTGCACGAAAAATTCTGTTGAATAATCACTTAGGGTCGGCTACGGAAAATTCTGTTAAATAATATTAAAAAATCAAGTGGGCTTATGAAAAATCAGCTCAATGCGATATGTGTATATGCTCGATCCAATTTTTCATTTTTTATTCAGGTTACAGGATCACTTTTGTGACATGGCTTTACAAAATAGTTATACCAAAAGACTCTCCTTTATATATTAGAATGAATAGATAGATTGCTTCCCCTTTTTTTTTGCCAAAGATAAGGTCCTATCTAGTTAATAGTCACTACACTTTGGCTAAAACTAACTCAATTTTATTTGTATTTAAGTGAATAATGGATCTAGATACAGTCATTTACACTGGCAATGTCCTAGTAATTCTCTAGTGCCAGGGGGATTTTACATAATTGTCGAAACCGAAGGAAAGAAAGTTAGAACAAAAGATTTTCCTTCGTTAGGTTTGATCCGTTTTTGGTTAGAGCATCACACTCTAGGTATTTTAACTAGTCATCAATAGTACAAGAAAAAATACACACTTTAATTTGCTTATTTAACTTTTTCACCTATGCAGTCGAACCCTTTTTTTATTTTTGATATCCTATGAAACTAAGGATCCGTTCCAGAAACGAAATAAGAACTTATTTTTGTATAATAAGAAGGCTTGTTCCTGAAAAGATTGAACAATTACTTATTTTTTGAGAAGACAATTTCAAGCTCAAAAATCATGCGCTTACGCAAATAATTTTCCTATCAATATGGATCTTGTTTGATAGATCTCATTGAGATCTTTAATACGGTGCAAAAAAAATTGAAAAATTATTTCTCATTTGCGTTATTTTTGAGTTTGAAAATGTGAAATAAGCTGCTTATTTGAATTTTGTGGAACAAAACCTTCTTATTTTTCTTTAAGAAGTGGCAAAATAAGTACTTATTTTTAAGAAGGTTTCTGAAACGGAGCCTAACTTAACTAATTTGCAAATGTGGCATCTACAAAAGATGATGTGGCATTTTACAATGACTATATATCAAGAACTATACTCCAACGGTTATAGAATTTCGAATCGATCAGTTCAGAATGGATTAAATACATGTTAAGAGACGTATATCTGCTGAGAGATTTTGAATCTGGCCAAGTATACTAGGTCTCGGGACATACGGGAGTGGCCTCTAAAATTTGACTTTTTCGGCACATAGAGAACAAATCTAGTAAAATGTTCAGCCAAAGGGCTAGAGGCCTAAAAACAAGTGATCAAAATCTAAACAATCAAATAACGGTTTCACTAACCACAATTGTCAAGAAAAGTTAGTATTTCAATGGATTTTTCACAATTATCTATATACTTTCACAAATATTAATGCAAATTTCACAGATATCAGTGTATTTTTTGCACATTAACCATTGCTCACTGAGGTGTGATTAGCGTTTTTCTTTTAAAGAAATTAGAGTTAAAACAATTCAATATTCAAAAGGAACAAAGAAACGAGGGAAGTAAATTGTGAATGTTTTTTCTGTTTTAGCCCGGGTTGGATTATTTCTTGGTATTTTTAACAAAATCAGGAAAATAAAGAATCACTAATGCAAAAAATTCCCGCAAAAACAAAACGACAACGTTGAGCCATTAGTTTCCAACTACCCCTGAAGCTCTCTCTGGTCCGTCTCTGCTACCCCAACTCAACCATGGGAACTTCCTCCGTCACTCTCTCTCCTCCCCACTCTCTCTCTCCTTTCCCCAAAACCCTCTCTCACTCATCCAATCCTCCTAAGAACTCCGCCAACCTCCAATTTCAGCTTCGTCGACTCTGCCCCCGCGTCCAAGCTTCCAGACGAATCTCCAATTTCCCCCAGGTCCCCTCTCTCTCTCTCTCTCTCTCTTCTGTGCATACTTGTATACAGATATGGCGGATATCAGTATTGAATTTAGCTTCGTGTTGTACTCAGGTAGGACTAGGGATTGAAGATTACGCCGATGGTGATGATGATGATGGAGATGATGACGAGGAGGAGCAAGAAGAGGATCGGAGTTTGGATCTTCTGGTGAAGTTTGTCGAGAACATTTTTAAGAAGGTATCGAGAAGAGCGAGGAAGGCCGTTCGATCTATTCTGCCCGTCACTATCTCTACGAAATTGGTACTCGTCTCAAACTCGTGTTCTAGAACTTGTGGAAAAGAAGAGAAAGGAAATGAAAATTTAAAAATGTTTCTCCTCCATTGTTTGGTATGGAGAGAAAGAGGAGAGTAAATAGGAAATTTTAGTATTCTGCACAGTACCATTTTCCTCCCATTTTCTTTCTTTACCCCACTTTCCTCAACCTCGAGGTGCATGGAGGTTGGCCGGATACTTGAGTCATCCAAAAATAAAATTCATGTTCTTTGGTAGTAAGTCAGTAAACGATTCTTTGTTGTCGAGCGTGCCTTTCGTAACAATTTGAGATGGATTCGTAGTTATCGAAAAGTTAAGCATCCAATGTTAACAATCACTGCCAAAGCACATCAGGTCACTTGTACCCAGAAGTGTTATGTTCCTGTGCAATGTCAACCACAAGATTGCACAAAAGACTCTCCCCGAAAAGAGGCTATTGTGTAATCATGCGATTGAATTGCACGGGAAACGAGGTACATACACTTTTTTGGTATTTAAGATTTGACCTTCTACCATAGCAAAATCGAACTCTCCTTTGGGTCAGTTCATAGGAAATTTGCTCTGGTTTTAAGTAGGCCCCCGCTAGTGGACGATGAGATTGGTCCTCAAGAATTAGTTGAGGTGCGTGTAAGGTGGTCCGCACACTTGCGTTATAAAAACCAAAAAATATAGAAAATTAAGTAAAGCAAATATTATCATGGGGTTACGTAGTTGCTATACCGATGCCCTTATGGCTTCTCTTGCTAGACATATGTCCTACATGGTACACATTGCACATGGATTCCAGACATCTGTAGTTTTTCATAGAATTTTCATATGGTAGCGGGTTCAAGACATGCAAAACCTGAATTATTTTGGGGAGTTTAGAACGATTGGTACTTTTTATCATTGTGCATCATCTGACATTCTTGTTGATTTGTTGATCTATATTCAATCATAGTTTGATGTTGTGCTTTGGTGGCATGATGTAATGTTGATGGATGGTTTAGGTAGCACTTCATGCTTTCTGCTAGATAAGCCACTGGCTTGCTCATTGACTGGTGAATTATTTGCTGTTCAATGTAGGTGGGTTTCTCTGTCAATGGGGTTATATTGCTGGCATTCTTGTGGATTTTGAAAGCATTCCTTGAGGTAATATAAGATAAAGTTATTGTTGTGAGTATCTAGATGCATGGTCTATCAAAAAAGTGTGTTTGTCGAATCATGGTCTATGCCATTTTTATTGGGACAAGTTGAACTTTCTTACATGGATAAGGCAGGTAGGAGCGCCCTTTCTCTTCTAGTAGTTCTCTTTCTTCTATCTTCATCACACCAGGCCATTTTTCATGTCATGTCTTGGAGGAAGTACATTGCTTGCCATCCAAATGTTGCCCTCAGTTCTATGGTTGAACTCTTGGTTCACTTTGCTTACTTAGTTACTGTTGGACATGTATTTGACATATAAATCTCAAATGCATAGCATTCAAGACTTGAATGGTTTCATTGCATGTTCGTATTCAAAATGGTTCTTCCTTCTGCGCTTGTTGGTCCTCCTCTGCATTCTGAGTGGATTAGATTTCTACTTGTCTTTTAGTTTCTAAAACTAAGAGATGCTTTTATTTGGTGAGTTTAGCACATGGTTGTCGCATCTATATATTCGAGCAATCACTTATGATTGTTTTCGGTATGGATCAGTTAGTCTAGAGAGGGCTTGAAATGCAATAACAATGCGGAGAGATGTATAGGAAACAGAGAGGGCAGATGTGCGAACATATGGACTGCAAGTCATGATGGAGGAAAAGTTAAACATGTTGGAATGAAGATCTATCATTTTAACTCGTTATAGTAGGCAGCACAATCATTAGCAAACGGGTGTGGTGGATTCATGCCCAATTATGTTCCATGGATTCTCTAGCGAGTTGTTAGATTTTTATTTTTCTGGTAAGCGAGTGGTTATATGTTAAGTGTTTGGAAAGAGGTTTTTCTAAATTCTTAATTTTCAACCTGAGTGGAATCCATGTCTAAACAGCAAGTGGGGTTATACTTTTTTGAGCTTCGGGGACTCCGCTGGTGAGGTCATCATTCAGTTAAGCTTTGAAGGAGATGTGATGGTAAACTTGATCAGGCTCTGAGAAGAATCGACGGGGTCTGTTGATATAATGTTCGTTCTTTTTACGGGCTTTTTATGGTTTTGATGATATGCCAGTTCTTTCCCCCACAATCTTCAGTTGGTCAACAGTTCAACTAGGTTTCTACAATTTTGTTGGGTGGATAGCAATTGGATGCATGTTGTGCAGCCCAGTGCTGCATAAAGGTATCTAGCAATATAGCCATATAGTACAGCTGAAAAAATTAGGACAATCCTGCAGTTTCTTGGTTGTCCAGTTTAAAGAGTATTTGGCACTTGTCTAGGATTATATGCTCTCCGGAGACCAGGTCCTTTCAGTTGATTTGTTTCAATGGAGTTTCAAATCTGCTGTATTATCCTTTTCTGCGACAACTTTCAAAGCCACCTAGGATAAATGCGATCCAAATACTGGAGCAAAAGGTTTTCAATAGTGAAATCACAATGGCATGTGTTTGGCCGATTCCATTACAATAGCTCAGAACTCGGAAGTGATTGATTTTGTAGGGAACTTTTCTCTAGTCTTTACCTGCAAACTTGTAGTTCTTTTATTTCGCAGGTTTGTTAGAAATAGACTGTGGGCCTCATCAGTAGAAAACTCTGGCATGCTATCTTTTACCAGAAAATTTGATTTGTCGTGCCTGAACTTTTCAAGGTTGAGGTTGTATTGGAAGTTAAGAAATGTTGGAACTCCGATAGAGATCTTCTGGCATATTTTGGGCCTACATCCTGATTCAGAAAGTTTGCAAAGATGCATTCATGCAACTCTGTTTTCGTATTGTCCTTGAGCTAGACAAACTCCCATCCCAGATATCGGAAATAATTTGAGAACCAATGCGTTGTTGTGAGTTTAATGGTCCACATTTCAAACGTTCACAATATAATCACTAATGGTTAGTTATAGGTGCTTTAGTTTGTGATAACCAAGATGGACTGAGCTAGTTGTCTGTTTGTTTGTTGCAGTTTTGCCTGTTTGTATCTTCTTAGTTACTGCAGTGTCGTTACGTGAGTATCCCCACTCATTTTTGTTTATGTTTATATCAAGTGCAGGTGGTCTGCACAATTGGAAGTGCCGTGTTTGTTAGTATATTGCTTATCCGTGGTATTTGGTCAGGTTTATCCTATTTACAACAAAGCCGCAACTATAGTGCGAATGAATATGATGACGACAATCATGCATGGACTGGTGCACAGCCTGTTTCTTGAATTCCCCACTTCCCAAACAGAAAACAAGTTTTGGATGATCTCGGGAAAGTACCGTCTTTCTTTCTAAAAGGAAACAAGGGAGTCTGATGGGAAGAGATCAGATTTGGCTCCTGTTTTTGGAGATTATCAAAATGCCTTAGCCTATGTGAAGAATCAACAAAAGCTAATCTTGTCCGGCATCGATAATGAAAGCCAGCACGAGCATTGGTGATTCTTTGGCTTTTGGTGGACTGTAGATTACTAGCAAAGTAACCCATTGCTTCAACTGCACTCATCAGGCAAAAGAGAAACCCTCTTCAGGAAGCCACTCTTTTTGTCTGTTGGTATGTCAAGCAAAAGATGCTTATTGATTGTCATATGTCAACTGTAATTTACTCATACTTTGGGACCCTAGTTTGTTGCCTTTACAGATGATCTCTAGTTACAATATATGGACATTCACCAATTTTTGTAAGGGTGACTTTTTTATTGCGTCAGGATGCCGAAATGTTGTCCCATTGAACTTGTGGAGGGATACGTAAGGAAGATGTAAACAAAATGGAAGCAATAAGAGTAAATTTAGTAGCTTCATTTCGTGTTTGTCATAAGTAAAATCGGCTACGACCCGTTGATTCAAATTTCAAACACTGTCCAAGAGAAAACTGAGCTTCAGCTACCTTTTTTATTTCGTAATCTGTACAGGAGAGGTGATCTTCATTCTCAAAATGGAATGACAGTGGCAAAAGAAGGATTTAAATAAGAAAAAAATTGGAATGACAGTGGCAAAAGAAGGATTTAAATAAGAAAAGTATTTACTCTTGCCTTCTCTGTTTTTCTGAAAAAATATTTCTCTTTGAAAGTTTACGGGCTAAAAGTTGGCAATTTTCTTTACGTTTTAAATCTTTTTTTTTTCTTTCTCAATGGGTAATAGTAAAAGAAGCAATTCTCAAAAATTTAATGATAACAGTCTCTTGTTTTAAGGGAAATAAGGAAAAGTGCAATTATACAAAGCTTTTTTCCCGGAGAAATTATTCAAATTTGCTGATATTTCTTAATAACTTAGACTATCAAATATTACTAGAAATTATATTCATGACATTTATTACCAGATTAAACTAAAAAGGAAAAATCACTATAGAATATAACAATGGGAGAATTTTTTGGGTGTTCAGCGGGTACCGCGTGGCAGTACTTAACGATGATCCTAACTGTTCAAACGTGTTTTGGACAGACTGAATTTTAGAGAGAAAAAAAGAGAACAGAGTGGTCAAGTGATGAGAGAGGGACACGTGTGCGGTACCTGCCCAGCACCCAAAAATTCTCTAAAACTGCCCAGCACCCAAAAATTCTCTAAAACTGCAGTCGTAAATCTGACGCAGCGCGGCAAATTTTGTGTTTTTAAAATACTACTACTCCAGTAAAGCTAACCACGGTCACCGAAAACGGTTAGGATCACAGATCCCACTCAACTACAGGCCGTCGGTTCGGCAAACTAACTACGGTTCCGATCAAACAAAGCAAAAACTAACTGCGGTTAACCTCCACCTCTCCCTCTCCCGCTATAAATGTGGACTTCCGAGAGCGCTTCGTATTATCCGAAGGCGTCTTGATAAACGCCTTTGTTTCGTTCGTTTAATTTTTGTTTTTTCTCCTTTTTCCTTGATTGCGATTTTCTTACCATCCAAACAGCGGGGGGGAAAACAAAAATGAGGGAGTGCATCTCGATCCACATCGGTCAGGCCGGGATTCAGGTCGGCAATGCCTGTTGGGAACTCTACTGCCTCGAGCACGGCATCCAGGTAACCATCTCATTCCTTCCTCCTCTTTCATTGCACGGATGTATTCTTCTGTGTATTTAGTTTGTTAAAATCTGTTAGATTTGGTAATGTCTGGGAAGTGGATCCTCTCCGGTCTACGTTTTGGACTGGGGGAGACAGTCGAAATTTGAACCGTCCAATACTGCAAACCATTGATTCCGTCCAATGTATGGTCCAGATTTGGACGGTTTGATCCGATCCCTATCGAGAGAAAATAAATGTATATGTTGCTTCAATTGTGTAATGCTCGCCCGATCAGTTGGTATTTCGTAATAAACGGTGTGGATCGCTCGTGAATATCAGTTTTTAGGGGTACATCATATGAATATCCGAGATCAATGTACAGATATTGTGAACGTGTATTGATCTCCGTGGGATGCGTATTGGAATTTTAGCTTGGGGTGATGTGTATGGAAATTCTAACATGTTTGGCATCATATGCATATTATCCACTGCCTAGTTTGCAAGACCCCTTAAGATTTGTTAGTCTGGTATTCTGTAATTTTATGCGTGCTTCAATTCTGGAGTGTTGGTCAGATCTGTTGATATTTCATAAGAAAAATGTGCATTTCATCCGCATGGAATGACGATGCTTAATTTGATTGGGCAAAGTGAATGTATTTCGTATTCTACGATCTGAAGCATGTTAGATCGAGTTCTGGTTCTATTTATAAAATGTAAATATTTGGTTTGGTACATTGGTTTGGTAATTTCGAAATCCATATGCTTCTTATTGGATCACTTCTGAAAATTAAAAGAAAAACAGGGAATGGGGAAGGAATTGATCACTTCGAGGCCTCGAGGTGATCCAACCTCCAAAGCGCAATTGGGTATTATTCTTGCATAATGAGTCATACGGCATCCACGTAGTTTTGTATAGACTTTACTCAAAAGGATATGCAATCAAAGGACATAAATGACTGACATAATATCCTACACCCTGGCACTTAGACCTAAAATCATGCATTGATAGAAACAAAGTAAAGTAATGAATAAGGGCCATAAGGTAACTAAATATTATTCCTATCGGCTTCTCAAGATCACACTTTTAGCCTTTATGTCATGAATGAAAATGGTTTTTTTTTTTTTTAAAGATCTTGTGGTTTAATGGGTTCTTTATATCACACTTCTTGTGTCTGATGTGATTCCTTTGTTTAGGCAGTAGATTTGAATGGATAGCCTATTAAATTTGGAGAGTTGGTTTTGTAATTCAAGGAATTTGGATACTTTTCCTTGAAGGTGGCTGGATATTTACCTTTTCAGTACATTGGACCGCTTTTGCAAAACAAAAGTATCATTCTTCAATTGTGTAAATAGTATTGGTGTATGCAGTTATGTACGGATTCTTGCATAAGAACTGCAAATCTGCGATTGAAATTGTCAGATCAGCCTATACTAGTGACTTGTGTTGTGGCACTAATTCTTGGTGATTAGATCTGTGGCAGGCCTATGTTCATGTATTATTGCTTCTTTTTCAACAGAAATTCCTTTTCATTTTACCGGCTAAATTTTTCATTGTTCCATGTGTGTGTTCAAATTGCTTCCTATCACCCTGTTCTGATCTTGGGCAAAAAATGTGTCATTTCTACTACTACTACTACTACTACTACTACTACTACTACTTCTATGTTTTCGTCTTGTGCCCTCTGATTTAGGCCATCTTTTATATTATAGGGCATCTCTAAAATCACTTCTTTTTTCTTCTTCCAGCCTGATGGCCAGATGCCGAGTGACAAGACTATTGGTGGAGGTGATGATGCCTTCAACACCTTCTTCAGTGAAACCGGTGCAGGAAAGCATGTTCCTCGTGCTGTCTTTGTAGATCTGGAACCCACTGTCATAGATGAAGTAAGGACTGGAACCTATCGTCAGCTCTTCCACCCCGAACAGCTCATCAGTGGCAAGGAAGATGCTGCCAACAACTTTGCCCGTGGCCACTACACAAGTACATGCTTGTTTCACAATTTTGTATCTTTTTGGGTTGTGAACTTGTTTCTGTTCCGTGGAATCACTAATTGAAGATTCGTTACACTGTTTTCAGTTGGAAAGGAGATTGTTGATCTCTGCCTGGACCGCATTCGTAAACTAGCTGACAACTGCACTGGACTCCAAGGGTTCCTTGTCTTCAATGCTGTTGGAGGAGGTACTGGGTCTGGTCTTGGATCTCTCCTTTTGGAGCGCCTCTCAGTTGATTACGGCAAGAAATCAAAACTTGGTTTCACTGTCTATCCTTCTCCTCAAGTTTCCACATCTGTTGTCGAGCCCTACAACAGTGTCCTCTCAACCCATTCCCTCCTTGAGCACACTGATGTTGCTGTGCTCCTTGACAATGAAGCCATTTATGACATCTGCAGGCGCTCTCTTGACATTGAGCGGCCCACCTACACCAACCTCAACCGCCTTGTTTCCCAGGTAACATATGCTCCCAACTGGCTTCTTAGACTTTATGTTTTGTTAATTCACCATATTTTGAACGACGATAAAAGATATACTGCTGAGGTTTGATGCACACCTTTAAGGAGAAAATGAGATCATGGAAGGAAAACCCATTAAAGAACAAAAAGAAATGCCTTACCAAGCCTATAAACTCTCACAACCTGAGAAAACACAACTTTTTTACTTTGTAGAAGTTTTAGGCAAAATCATTTTAGAGTTCGTTAGAAAATTTAGTTGTTTTTTTTCCTCTAGCAAGCTTAGGGCATATTTTGATGAAGGATTCGCATGGGAATTCGTAGAGGGAAAAGAAAATGGTGGGTAACAGTAATACCTTTGACTAATATAGGAAGAGAAATCTAATATATCTTCTTTTCCATCTGCAATAATTTCACAAATTATGATCCTAACACATTTTTTTAGGATTCCAAGTCTCTCTAGATTTGCAGGATGATGTCTCATTTATCTTGATGGAGACGTACTTTTCTAAACTAAGATCTTGTTACCATGGGTCTCAGGTGATTTCTTCCTTGACCGCCTCTCTCAGATTTGACGGTGCCCCTGAACGTCGATGTGACTGAATTCCAGACCAACCTGGTCCCGTACCCCAGAATCCACTTCATGCTCTCATCCTATGCTCCCGTCATCTCTGCGGAGAAGGCCTACCACGAGCAGCTCTCTGTTGCCGAAATCACCAACAGCGCATTCGAGCCTTCCTCCATGATGGCCAAGTGCGACCCCCGCCACGGCAAGTACATGGCATGCTGCCTCATGTACCGTGGTGATGTGGTCCCCAAGGACGTCAATGCTGCTGTTGCCACCATCAAGACAAAGCGCACTATCCAATTTGTGGATTGGTGCCCCACCGGGTTCAAGTGTGGCATCAACTACCAGGCACCCACGGTTGTCCCCGGTGGCGATCTTGCCAAGGTGCAGAGGGCTGTTTGCATGATTTCGAATTCCACCAGTGTGGCTGAGGTGTTCTCAAGGATTGATCACAAGTTCGACTTGATGTATGCCAAGAGGGCTTTTGTGCATTGGTACGTGGGTGAGGGTATGGAGGAAGGAGAGTTTTCGGAGGCAAGGGAGGATCTTGCGGCTCTGGAGAAGGATTATGAGGAGGTCGGTGCTGAGTTGACCGAGGGAGACGACGGGGATGAAGGGGACGAGTACTGATTGGTTTTTGCGTGTATGGTTCTATGTCTATCGGAGTTTGATCGTGTCATGGTCATATTGGAACCACTTTGTGTGTTTTTTGCTGTTTGTGTTGGTTGTGGTATCAAATCTAGTGTTTGGAGCTGCAATGTTTGTTCTTAAACGAGTATTAATCCTAAGTGTGCTGCTTATCTTGTCTGGTACTACGTGTGTGTCTTTTAGTTTGTGCCTTGTTTTTTGGTGCTGATATTATCAATGGTTTTTTTTTTTTTTGGTTCGCTTCAAAATCCTGCGGCGTATTCTTGCGTTTTGCTGTTATACTTGGCTGTTACAATTTACAACTACTCCAGATCCTCTCTTCATGTGCTTATATCTCGTGTAGCTTCCTATGTGTTGTTTTTGAGAAAATCTTTCTTTATGGGTGTTCCGTAACGAAGAAGTTACGGAGCTCAATTGCGACTGTCCAAAGTGTGTTTGGACGATCCGGATTGAAAACCAATTATGATCGATAATAATTGATTGTGATTAACTTTTCTTTGGAAAAGTTTAATTAAAATCTGGACCGTCCAAAACCGAAATAAACGCGCGAGATTGAACAGTTCCGTGAACATCCTGTTCATGGAGGCTCCGTGAATGATATTCTCGTTTTTCTCTCGTAAGTTAACGTAGTAGTAAGTTGTAGTTATGAAGTTTGGACCACTATTAAATGCATGTGAGTATACGGTGCCTACCACTTAGCTACCACTCTACTTGCTTTATGTAATGTTGAATTAAATCTCTCGCGGTTTCATTTAAATATCCGAACCATTTATATTATAATTTTGGTGTATTTTAATGTCCATGCTAAAAGTTAAGTTTATTGCATGTCAAAATCTATCTGAACAACTCCACGGGAGATATATGATTACTAGCAACACTTTAGCGCAACTAAACAATTGTGATTTCTTAGAAGACTCCATTTGGTAAAAGTCAACTAGAAATTTCCACCCGTCTTGTTTGCTTTTGAGTCTTGTTTGTACCAAAAACAACGACCAAGGACTTTTAATACTAGAAGACTTCTTCAGATCCAATCTCTTTCGCCTTTGTCCTCTTCATCCCTTGCCTTGCGGGTAGGGGTGTGCACGGGTCGGGCAGATCGGGTATGGCCCGAAACCCGACCCTGACCTGACCATGTCGAGTAAGGAAAATTCAGGCCCACAACTGAACCGACCGATTGTATAGACCCATCCGCGAGCCCCCTTTTTACTTTGGGTCGGGTTGGTCAGTTTTAGCCTTTGAGTTGGTTGGGTCAGATCGGGTCCGACCCCGTGGGTAAGGAACGCACAAACCTGAAGTCCGAACCGAAACTCGTTTTTTTTACAAAACCCAACCTATACCCGACCGAAGCACTTGTTCGGAGCCGCCTGAGACCCTTCGGGTCGGGTTGCGGGTTTTTTTGCACACCCCTAGTTGCAGGTCATACACTCACCTCTCTCTCTCTCTCTCTCTCTCTCTCTCAAGAGATATTAGTTGGTCTCTTCAGAACTTTTGCAGAGTATTGGTCAACTTTTGTCTGTAAGAACTTGAGGGATCATCAGGTCTAGTGCATCTCATTCAGTCATTTGTGCTTATCACCTCTCTCTCTCTCTCTCTCTCTCTCTCTCTCTCTCTCGCTCTCTCTCGCGTACTAAGCTTGTGTCATTTGATATTGATACTCCTACCTAATGGATGCCATCATCTTCTTCTTCCTCCTCTTCTCCTCAATGTTCCTAAATACGGAAGCCATAGATAAGAATTGTCCACCGGTTAAGTGTTTCCCAAATGGCCCTGAAATCCTGTTTCCCTTCTCAATCGAAGGGCTTCAGCCCCAGAATTGCAGCTACCCTGGTTTCAAACTAGTTTGCAAGGAAAACAAAACCACAATCCACTTTCCATCATATGGGGATTTGGTTGTCAAATCCATCTCTTATGACTCCAAAAGACTAAGTCTCCTTGATCCCAAAAATTGTGTCCAAGAAGTCTTTCTAAACCTTGATCTCTCTCGAACCCCGTTCCGTTACTACTACATTCTGAAAAACTACACGTACCTCAATTGCTCTGCTCCACTTTCGCGTCCCTTCGTGCAAGTTCCGTGTATGAGTGGATCAGAGCATCACGTTTATGTTGTCGCATCGTTTCAGGTTGTTCCGGATTCTTGTAAGCCTGTGAAGACCATAGCAACTCCATTTTCGTACAGTCCTTATCTCGCTGATGATAGTTTTGGACTGGGAATTACTTGGGACGTGACTCGGCGAGAAGATTCTGTCACATGTTTCAGTGCAGCAAGCGGAAAGGGTAAATTTTTCATCCTCATCTTTTTCCATTGTGAATTTCTTTGGATGATCATCATCGACTACTTTAACTCCGAAAAAATTGACCAAAATAAACTTGATGAAAACAAGGGACAGTACATCAAGAAATTAGTTTCTTAATGCTGATTATTTAGTACAAGAGGTGCAGGCGGGGTATTGAAATAAAAGACTAAAAGTTCATATAGTTTTATCAATTTTTCAGACTATTTTTACAGCATATGCGGGTTGCACAAGCAAGCACATGGTTAGAATATTTAACAATTGAATTCATGTGAGTGAAGCAAGGAATAAATGAAGTTATAGATCCCATCTATTGGCATAATTTCTGTGTAAACCAATCCTTTAATTTTCTACACAACTCTAAACCAATTTTTATTTTTCTCACAATACCGAGTTACTAACTTTTACTGTTACATTTGTGCAGTCCTGAGTATCCTCGTCTTCATTTTCATGGTTGGAGCCCTTGTCAGTGTCAAGACTTATTGCTCCAGAAGTGCTTTGTTCGACAAGTTATGCGGGTATTATGCTACCCTCAAACATGCAAAATTCTCCGCGAGGGAAGTGAGAAATCAGGTTAAGATATCAGCAGGATACGGAAATCATGGAAGTGAATTCAGAAGCATGCTCTTCAGAAATGAAAATTTTACCTGGAAAAACTGCGTTGATGGAAAAGCTTCTGTTAGTAATCCTCGACCTGAGTTAAGTTTCCAATTCCAGAAGTCAGAAGACGGAACGGAAGCTCCCCAGCTGTTCTGAGTTTCCGACAAATTCACAACACAATGAAAGGTAGAAATGTTTCATTAGGCAAATGTTGTTGGAGGGAATACACGAATAATGGGTTTTTTTGTCCTATATTTCAAACACGCAATAAAAAAGCAACTCGGCCTATAATAGGCCCTCAAATCCTATATTTCAAACACACACACACAAATGAAGCAACTTCCCTCCTCCTAAGCTTCTCATCCTCTTCCTACGCTTAGGGGAGCAGCTTATTGCAGCATTAGTAGAATACATCATTTCATTGACTGTGTTTGGGCTGTTATATTAATTGGAACTGTTGGCTTTTATATTTCCTAGATAGACAAGAGCACCAGAGCAAGTAATTGAAACGCATTGCTTCCTTAAATGCTTCCTCTTGAGATTTACAACAGATTGTATACGGCTAGGCCACTATCCCCAACATGTTGGACTGCCGTGCTTTACTCAATCCCAGCGACCATGCACCATTTGAGTTCATGAACCCACTGGTAGCTCTCAATAAAACAATTTAGGGACAAGGGGCAGAGCATAAAATTCGGCAAGTGGTGGTGCTAATATCTTGCCCCAGGGTAGTCGTCAAAATACAAAGTTCAAGTTTTGTAGATTTATTCAGAACATATCTCGGTTAATGTCTTTGTCAAGGTCAAGACAACTTTGGCCTACATTTACATAAAACTTTTGGGTAGAGTAAGCCAAATAAGGGTACTTAACATAGTGTTTCTTTTATGGTTTAACTCTTACCATAGTCTACGGCTCTCTCTTTTTTCCAAACGAATTCTTCATTGCTCAAGTTGGATTATTAATTACTATTAACTATCAAACTGAAGTTGATTTGTTTTGGGTTGTGTGAGCTTTACACATTGGCATTGTTTGGATGTTTAGAACCATATCATCCTTAACCAAACCATGTGTTAGTAATTTATACGAACAAGTGGTGTGCATTATGCCAACGTCCATTAGAAAGCTCGGGTAGATTTGTTGGTTGAACTAAAATTTGTAAACGAGGTATTCGCAAATGCATATGTACATGTACATGTGTTCCATGGATGTAGATAAAGGGGGGATTCAGACATGGATAAGATAGACTTACTCCGCAATTTTTCCCGTCGGTGGGAACTTTGGCGGTGAAGGTAGGTTCGGTGGAAGTTTAGTTGGTAGTTGTAATGGAGTAGTTAGCGAGTTAAAAGAAATTAGAATGACAAAATTTCTCTTCTTTTTGAATTAATAATATTTTCAGTGTTGTTTTGGTGGTGATTGTGATTTTGAAGTGTTCGCGATGAATTTTACTGCAATATTATCAATTAAAAAAACTTCGAAAAATTCTCAAATTTTTAGGTTCCAAGATATTCACATTTATTCATTGGAAACAGGAGTAATTTTTTTTAATTTTTTTTTTATGGAGTATTTTGTGGCGTGGGTGTGGTGAAATAAGGTGGATGGCGGTGGAGTGCTGGTGAGGTGGTTGTGGTGATAATGTATGTGAAGTGATGGGGGTGGTGGTGAAGGTGCAACGGTGAGGTGATTGTTATTGAGGTAGTGGTGAGAGTCCTGGTGTGGTGAAGCGATCATCCAATGATGATGGTTATGGTGGTTTGGTAGTCGGTCAAGTGATATGGTTGGTGGTAGGGACACCAATATTTGAGTTCCAAAATGCGTAAGCCATGTTAAACGTACTTCTTAGGCATATCCCTATGATTAAGCAATTTTTATGCGTTTTTGATGAAGTGTTAAAAGCCTTTTGAACTCATCTAAAACTCTTAAGAAATGAAAGAGAGTACTTTAGAACTAGGAATGGGAGTGTCAAATGGAAATTAAAATGAATGGAAGGGCGCGAAAATGTGTTTTTGCCTTAGTGGCTCTGATGATCTTTGAATTGATCTATTTTCGACCAATTTTTCATAAACCAAAGTCTATTAATTTTATCGTTCGATCCCATCATCTCTTAGTATGTTGAATACCCTCTCTATCGATATATAATATGTTACGATCCGGTTTAAAATGAGGAAGATACAAGCATTTTACAAAAAATGATTTATTTCTTGACTCATTGAGGTTAAAATAGTTATATCTTATTGATGTAAAAATAATTTTTGAGAAAATTTCTTTTATATCTTTTCGACTTTGATTGAAAATTCAATTTAGTCCTTCACCTTTCAATTTGGACAAACAAATACTTCTACTTTTGAATTGGTTCCAATGTCAACCCTGACTTGGATGCCGTTTAATATTTGGACGGAAAAAGGTCACTCTTTGCCAGAATTGTGATTATAATAAGCTAAGGGGGGTAACTGTGATTTTCACATTTTGATTTAAAATCCAAATCAATTTCAGTACTGTTCACCCCGTGCCACTCACGGCCAGAATTGGGTTCACCATTATTTCCGATCCCAAGCTTTTAAACCTTGCATATTAGTTGTGTAATATATTTAGAGAAGCTAAAAGAGATATTATTCTACCTTGAATCTGCCCAAAAACGATGAATGGGTTTCGGTAAATTTCAGATATTCGGAGAAGACAATGGGGAGGGGGAATCGGGTGGGGTCGTGGACTGAGGTGGTGGTGGATTTGTGATCCTCTTTGATGTCTGGGAAGATTGGAAAGCGGGATTCAAGCGGTGGGGAGGTGTAGAACGTAAACCCGTTTTGTCTCTCTCTCTCTAAAACTCCATTGGAGGTGGTGGAAGCTTTCTCTCTCTTATCTTTTGTTACTGATTTTCAGGTGAATGTGGGGTGTTTTGTGTGTGATTTTCGGACCTCAAGAGTTGGTATATATATAGAGGAGTGAGAAGGATGAGAGATAGAGTAAATGGATGGAGCAGGGAATAATGGTGATGGCTGGCTATGGAGGAGGAGGGTGGCGGTAGGTGGTGGCAGTGGTGTTAGGGGGTGGCAGTTATGCCGAAATGGGGACGAAATAGGGAGTAGGTTGGTGCTGGTGGTACGGCTGGGAGGGGGAATGTGCAATTTTACCCCTTTTTTCCGTCCAAATATCAAACGGCATCCAAGTCAGGGTTGACATTGAAACCAATTCGAAAGTTGAAGTATTTATTTGTCCAAATTAAAAGGTGAAGGACCAAATTGAATTTTCGGTCAAAATCGAAGGGATATAAAAGAAATTTTCCTATAATTTTTTTATCAAATCTAGTGGGGTTATAAAATAGACTCAATAAGCTTTTCAACTGTTTAAACTTTGCGAAAATTGGAATTTGGGAGTGTTCGGTATAAGCCCACAAAGTTTGACAAATCATAGAGTTTCAGGGCACCCCAGGCGCAATTTAGTGCGCCCGGGCGCAATGAAATGCGTCTCAGACGCATTGAAAGTCCACAATTTGTCGAATTTTTACAAGCTTCTCCCTTATACTGCCGAATTCTGATTTTTGCAAGGTTTGAACCTTTGAGAAGTTTGTTGAGTCAACTTTCTAACCCAAGAAGTTTGGATCCAAAATTTTTTTTACATCAAAATATATGACTATTTTACCCTCAATGAGTCATAAAATAAATCGTTCCAATAAGACGCTCGCATGACGCACCTCCTTCATTTTGAATCGGATAAAGACCGATTATATACCGATAAAGAGAATTTTAAAGTACTAAAAGATGATGGAATCCAACAATACAAATAATAAAGTTTAGTTTATGAAAAATGAGTAAAAAGCGCACTACATAGATCATGAGAGCACGACCACCCTCCCCTACCACCAACATTGCCACCTTATTTACACAATCCCTCCACCAACATCACTTGACCACCTACACCACCATCACTTTACCACCGTTACCATCACACTTCCACTCTGCTACCACCATTGGCACCACACCTCAACCCGGCCACCTTGGCCTTCATTTAGCCACTACCATCGACACCAACACTTAAGTGCCACGACTATCACACCTCCACTTGCAACTCCACCACGACTGCTACACCACCACCGCCATTTTAACATGTCATAACCACCACCCCTTCACTCCACTACCAATGTCAGGAGTGTCCGGTACAAATCCGCAAAATTTGACAAATTATAGAGTTTCAGGGCGACTTAGGTGCAATTTAGTGCGCTTAGGGCACAGTGAAATGCAGCTCTCAATCTTCGCTCATGCTCTCACGAATTTAAGTGTTCGAAAGGTTTCGAAATATGAGCTGATCATGTTCACGCTCACACAGCGCATTATGCGACTGAGAATGGTCTTGCCAAAGAAAAAATTGGGCTACCCTAATTTGTGTGAGAGACTAATCTGTGTTCTTGTGCTTTTCGATCCATTTTCCAATGAACTAGTAGCTCATAAAAAGAAAACATAAACTAGGGAAATCTTCACCCACCTACACAGAATTCCCTAAGGAAATGGAAACCAAATAGACTTCTATTTGATGAGAGCTAACCCAAGGGGTTGGGCGGGAGATCAAAGTCTAAGACTCGGGGGTTTGCTCTCTTCCAAGGTTTCATGTTTGAAACTTTACAGTTGCTTCTTAAACATTTTGAGGCCCGTTTTGTCTGGGATTTTGTCCTGGATTTAAGTTGGGCACTCTCTGGTGCATAGTGAAACTGATCTTCCAATATTAATAGAGGTGCGCGTAAAGTTAACCTGCACCGCACATCTGAGTTATCGTAAAACTACCGTGACGTACCTGTGTTGGCTCTTTAAATGTGTGGACAAAAAGAATTCTACCTTCTTTTTGTCCCATGCATTGACTCTAAGATTCTGCGAATCTGTGTTGCGATTCTGCATTATGTTGTAAGCAGTAAGTGCTGATGGCGTAACTGTTGAGGGTGGTGGTTGTAAAGTACAATTGGAATGCTATTCACTACAAAGCAGTCTTGGTTCTTCTTCTTTTTCCGATTCTAGTGGGCCTCAAATTGGGTGAATTTGTAACTCATCTTTTGAATGGGTAATTCCAGAATCCGACAACTAATTGAATGCCACAATTCACAAAGAGGATTTATATATATCTCCGTAATACTATATTAGCAGCTCCCATGTATCTCGACACGTGGCATGGTACTTACCTGACGATACGGTACTTAATTATATGACGTTTGCTGTACGGATACAAATAACGGGTGAAAGAAATTTGAGAAATGCGTCCGAATTCCAGGTAACGTATACTAGTATATTCCGTCCGGATTCCCGGTGACGTATACTAGTATTTTCTGTTCACAAAGGTGTCGGGCGACGTATATTATTGCCAGGTGCCTTATAATTTGACCCAATAAATAACCCTAAAGTCCACCTGAATTTTTGGACAACCTTGGTGGATGTGTGTGGACATGTCTTGACTGTCCTAAAATTCTGTGTCGCCATTTGACAATCGAAATACAGTTGACTCGTGGTAGTATTTATTGTCTCCACATTTTCAGCATCTGTTGAAATCTGGGTATTTATTTTAGAGTTGGGTTCTTGTTGTGAAATCCAAAAAAAGCGAGGTGGTAAGAGATGGAGGTGCATCACAGTGTGAATGAACAAGTGACCTTTACTGAACTGGCTATTGCATCACCACCATTTTCTACTCCACAGTCCACTCCCTTTAAATTTACTGCTCACCACCATTTCTATTGCCCGAGTGGGAGAGTTGTCAAGAACATTAAGAGAGAGAGAGAGAGAGAGAGAGAGAGAGAGAGATGCAGAGGAGTTTAAGCTTTGCCATTGACAATGGCAATGCTAACGAAAAGCTTGATGATGATGGTCGCGCCATTAGGACCGGTATGCACAATTCGCAACATATCATTTTCCTGAAACTATTCTTAACGCAGAACCAGCCATCACTTTCCGTATCGTGCGCAATTTTCAGCACAAATAAATTTCCAGAATTCAGAATCATCAGTGGTGTTTTTCAGAAAAATGGGCTGAGCTCGAACCACTCTTCCTAAAACAAGATTGGAAAAGTAATAATCAAACAAGTTTTCTGCGACTTTACTCTTTTGACAATTAAAAAGTAAAATATGTGCAATACGAGTGATTTTATAATGTTCCTTGAGTACCAGCATGTGGTGCTCCAAGACCATCCTCCACCATATGTTGGTGTGGAGCCACACATTATGTGATGGAACCTATAGGAATATGTGGTGGGGAAGGGGCCTTGTCGATACAACAAAAGAACAAAACATTTTTTTGTTCGATATGGTTTATACCCAACAGATCCTAAATGTTTTGATTTTGGATTTGGTTTTGAAGGTACTTTGATGACTGCAAGTGCCCACATAATAACAGCAGTGATAGGGTCAGGGGTGCTGTCATTGGCATGGGCTATGGCTCAATTGGGGTGGATTGGGGGTATAATTGCTCTGGTTACATTCTCTCTCATCACTTGGTTCACTTCTGTTCTGCTTGCTGACTGCTACAGGCATCCTGTCACAGGCAGCAGAAACCACACTTACAGTGAGGTCGTTAGAGCCAATCTAGGTACTTACTTTCCAGAATTCTTGAGATACAAATGTCCGGAGACAATTGTGTCCAGAACTACGTATGTGTGGATTCGACGTGCATTGTGTGAAACCTACATAGGTCCGACAATTCTAGACACACCTATGTCCGGACATCTGTATTTGTACCACTGCTCTTCTCCATAAAAACCCCCTTGCAAATTATTCATTCTTCATTGTTCTTTTTCTCCTTTCCTCTACGCGTGCATGTACAGGAGGAATCAAAATCCAGTTTTGCAGATTGGCTCAGTACACAACTCTAATTGGAATAGGAATTGGAAGCACAATCACTACGGCTATTAGCATGGCGTAAGCATTAATTATAATAATCATTTCTTGTCATAAGCTAATGATTTTCGCATATATATCTAAGTATATCGGTTATTTTTTGAATTTCCTGTGAGATAGGGCCATTAAACGATCTGATTGTTTCCACAAGCACGGCCATGCTGCAGGGTGTCATACATCAAACAATCTGTTCATGATGATATTTGGGGTAATACAGATTGTCCTTAGCCAAATTCCAGACATTAGCGAGCTTTCAATGCTCTCCATAATCGCAGCCGTCATGTCCTTTACTTACTCTACCATCGGCCTTGGCCTGGCCATAGCCCAAATTTCAGGTCAGTGGCTATGCATGGATTCTAAGTATTGCAATCATCAGAAGTTTTTCATTTTGAATATGGACATACGTGTACCATTTGTGTGTATCGTAAGCATGTCTGATATCGTGGTGGTTATTTTGAAGGAGGGACACATGTGAAGACGAGCTTAACGGGTGTATCTGTTGGGGATGAGGTCTCAAGTTCACAGAAAATATGGAGCTGCTTCCAAGCCATTGGAAACATTGCATTTGCCTATGCTTACTCTGTTGTCCTTGTTGAGATACAGGCAAGCTATTCTATCATCATCTGCAGATCAATGCTAAAATGCAGCAAACATGCACATTTTTTTTAATGGTGCTTGTAATACTTCCTAGCTATCCAAAGGGTCTTTGACAAATTTTTCTGACAATTAGGGGCACCTTTGGCAAATCATGGTTAAATCAATAGTAAATTAGGTACACTGGAACGTTATGCTCAGTCATATGGTAGGTAGTTATTCATGGTAATTTATTGATCATAGTAGCTTGTGTCTAGTGCCGTCGGGTCTAGGACCAGATCCACACTCGTAAAACAGCAGGCTGTGTTTGGGTTTTGTTACGATGGTAACCTCAGTTCGAGTAGTGGTGTGGGACCAGCAATCCTACAATGTAAACTTGTACAGACTACTGCCTTCATTGACTCACTGCAACGAGTCCAACGAGCCTTAGGCTTTAAGTGAAGCCCTCCCTTGCCTAATGACATAAGATTATGAAGGTAGTCAGACACCTAGTTTTGTTGCAAGTCATGTTTCATTTGGCAAACGACGCATTTTGTTCTGGTAAATTTAAATAAAGTTCTGTGAATCGCAGGATACACTGAAATCTAGCCCACCGGAGAACACGGTGATGAGAAAAGCTACCTTGATTGGAATCTCAATCACCACTATGTTCTACATGCTATGCGGAGTTCTGGGTTATGCAGCATTTGGGAACAATGCACCTGGGAACTTTCTGACAGGATTCGGTTTCTATGAACCCTTCTGGCTGGTCGACTTCGCCAACCTGTGCATTATTGTTCACCTTGTTGGAGCCTACCAGGTAAACCATCAAACATACTCTCTATAATGGCACTCTACCGGTTGTACCTTTGTTCTCTATTATTTATGGTATACTGTATCATTTTCATGCATATCTTTAGGTATATGGTCAGCCAGTATATGGATTCGTGGAAAGTTGGTGCCGGAAGAAATGGCCGCAGAGTGGATTCATAGCAAGAGAATACCCCATTCCCACACCATTTGGATCTACTTTCAACTTCAACTTCTTTAGGCTTGTCTGGAGAACAGCCTATGTAATATTCACAACAGTGGTTGCGACGATGTTCCCATTCTTCAACGATTTCTTGGGTCTTATGGGCGCTGCTACTTTCTGGCCATTGACCGTGTATTTTCCGATTGAGATGTACATATCACAGGCACAGATCCGTAGATTTTCCCCCGCGTGGATTTGTATGCAGCTACTCAGCATGCTCTGCTTGATAGTGTCACTTCTAGCTGCAGCTGGATCTATACAGGGCCTCATCAAGTCTGTCCAGACCTACAAGCCTTTCCAATCTATATCTTAGCTCGTTCCAATATATTTTTTTGTACATCGAAATACATGGCTATTTATTTGTACATCGAAATATATTTGTACATCAAAATAGACTATTTACCCTCCATGAATCATAAAATAAATAGTTTCAGTAAAATGCTCGCAACTTCTTCATTTTGAATCGGATAAAAATCAGTTATATATCGATAAAGACAATTTTTAAAGTACTAAAAGATAATGGAATCCAACATTGGAAATAATAAAATTAGTTTACGAAAATAAGTAGAAAGCATACTACTACAAAGATCATGGGAGCACCACGTACCCTCCGCATGCCACCAACACTGTCACAGTAACACAATTTCTCAAGCAAGATAATTTGACCACCTACACTACCATTACTTAACCACTACTACGACCACACTTCCACTTTGCTACCACTATTGGCACCACAACTCAACCCTACCACCTCCGCCTTCATTTAGCCACTACCATCGACACCATGACTTAGCGCCATGACTTTCACACCTCCACTTGCAACTCCACTAAGACTACTACACCGCCACTGCCACCACCATTTTAGCATGTCATAACCACCACACACTACCAATGTCAGGAGTGTCCAGTATAGCCCCCAAAGTTTGAAAAATTATGGAATTTCGGGACGCTATAGGTGCAATTTAGTGCGCCGGGGCGCAATGTAATGCAGCTCTCAATCCTCAATATAGGCTCATGCTCTCGGGAATTTAAGTGTTCTGAAAGGTTTCGAAATACTAGCTCATGTTCACGCTCACAGAGCGCATTATGCGACTAAGAACGGTCTTGCCAAAAACATGGGCTTCTCTGGTTTGTGTGAGAGACTAATCTGTGTTCTTGTGCTTTTCGATTCAATTTCAAATGAATTAGTAACTCATAAAAAGAAAACATAAACTAGGGAAATCTTCACCCAACTACACAGAATTCCGTAAGGAAATGGAAACCCAATAAACTTCTAGTTGATGAGAGCTAAAACGTGTTTGTCATCAAGCGTACTTCTTCGGCATATCCCTATGATTAAGCAGTTTTTATGCGCTTTGATGAAGTGTTAAAAGCCTTATGAACTCATCTAGAACTCTTAAAGAAATGAAAGAGTACCTTACAACTAGGAATAAGAGTATCGAATGGAACTTAAAATGAGTGGCAAGGCGCGAAAATGTGTTTTTGCCTTAGTGGCTATGATAATCTTTGAATTGATCTACTTTCGACCGACTTTTCATAAATTTCATTTTATCGTTCCTATCCCATTATCTCTTAGTACGTCAAATACCTTCTCTATCAGTGTAAAATGGGTTTCGATCAAGTTTAAAATGAGGGAGATACGAGCGTTATACAGAAATGATTTATATTTTTCGACCCACTAAAGGTAAAATAGTCAAATCTTTTGATGTAAAAATAATTTTTGATCAAAACTACTTGGGTTATAAAAATAGGCCCAACAAGCTTTTTAATGGTTCAAACTTTGTAAAAATCGGAGTTCGGAAGTGTTTGAGAGCCTGCAATTTTTGACAAAATGTGGAGTTCAGAGCCGCCTCAGGCGCATTGAAAGTCCACAATTTGTCAAATTTTTACAGGCTTCTCCCTACACTCCTGAACTCTGATTTTCGCAAGGTTTGAACCGTTAGAAAGCTTGTCGAATCTACTTTCTAGCCCAAGTAGTTTGGATTCAAAATTATTTGTACATCAAAATATATGGCTATTTTACCCTCAATGAGTCATAAAATAAATCGTTCCAGTAAGACGCTCGCATCTCCTTCATTTTAAATCGGATAAAAGCCAATCATATATCAATAAAAAGAATTTATAAAGTACTAAATGATGATGGAATCCAATAATACAAATAATAAAGTTAGTTTATAAAAAAATGAGTAGAAAGTAGGCAACTACAAAAATCATAGGAGCACTACCACCCCTCTACTTACCACAAACATTGTCAGTGTAACACAATCCCTCCACCAAGATGACTTGACCACCTACACCACCATCACTTTACCACCCTACCACCACATTTCTACTCTGCTACCATCATTGGCACCACACCTCAACCCTACCACCTCCGCCTTCATTGAGGCACTACCATCGACACCAACACTTTAGTGCCATGAATATCGATTATACCTCCACTTGCAACTCCCGCACGACTACTACACTTCCACCTCCACCACCATCATTTTAGCATCTCATAACCATCACCCACTACCAATGTCAGGAGTGTCCGGTAAAAGCCCGCAAAGTTCGACAAATTATGAAGTTTCAGGGTGCTTTAAGTGCAATTTACGCCTAGGCCGCAATAAAATGTAGCTCTCAATCCACGATATATGCTCATGCTCTCCCGAATTTAACTGTTTTAAGGTTTCAAAATATTTGCTCATGTTCACGCTCACACAGAGCATTATGCGACTAAGAATGATCTTGCCAAGAAAAAAAGGGCTACTCTGGTTTGTGTGAGAGACTAATTATCTGTGTTCTTGTGTTTTTCGACTCAATTTCCAACGAATTAGTACCTCATAAAAAGAAAACATGAACTAGGGAAATCTTCACCCAACTCCACAGAATTCCATAAGGAAAATTCAGGACAAAATCCCAGTTTTGCCCGAGATTTTGTCCCGAATTTAATTGGGGCCCTCTGTGGTGGACGGTGAAATCGGCATGAAGCTGACCGCACATCTAAATTATCGTGAAAGTACCGTCACATACTTTTATTTTGTGTTGGCTCTCTATATGTGAGGCCAAAAAGAATTCTACCTTCTTTTTGTCCCATGCATTGACTCTAAGGTTCTGCGAATCTGTGTTGCGATTCTGCATTAAATTGTAAGCAGTACTGATGGCGTAAGTGTTGAGGGTGGTGGTTGTAAAGTACAATTGGAATGCTATTCACTACAGAGCAGTCTTGATTCTTCTTCTTTTTCAGATTATAGTGGCATCAAATTAGGTGAATTTGTAACTCATCTTTTGAATGGGTAATTCTAGAATCCGACAACTAATTCAATGCCACAATTCACAAAAAGGATTCTTATATATCTCCATAATACTATATTAGTAAATCATTTAGCTCGCATGTATCTCGACACGTCGCATGGTATTACATGAAGATACGGTACTTAATTACGTGACATTTGCTATACGGATACGAATAACAGGTGAAAGAAATTTGAGAAATGCGTCCGGTGACGTATACTAGTATTTATCATTCACAGAGCTGTCGGGCGACGTATATTTTTGCCAGGTGCCGTATAAGTTCAGCTAATAAATAACCATAGAATAATCTTGGATTCCACCTGCATTTTTGGACAACTTTGGTGGATGTGTGTGGACATGTCTTGACTGTCCTAAAATTCTGTATTACCAGTTGACTCATAGTAGTATTTATTGTCTCCACATTTTCAAATGCAACATCTGTTGAGATCTGGGTATTAATTGAGAAGTTGGGTTCCTGTTGTGAAATCCAAAAAAGCAATGGGTTAACAGACGGTGGTGGTGCATCACAGTGTGAATGAACAAGTGACCTTTTTAGAATATCCACTGTTTGACAAAGGCATGAACCGGCCACTGCATCACCAGGATTTCTCTTTTCTGCTGCACAGTCCTCCCTTTAAATTAACTTGCTCACCAGCATTTCTATTGCCAGAGTGGGAGAGTTGTCAAGAACATTGAGAGAGAGAGAGAGAGAGAGAGAGAGAGAGAGAGAGAGATGCAGAGGAGTTTAAGCTTTGCCATTGACAATGGCAATGCTAATGAAAAGCTTGATGATGATGGTCGCGCCATTAGAACCGGTACACACAATTCACAACATATCATTCTCCAGAAACTATTTTTAACGCAGAACCAGCCATCACTTTCCATATCATGCGCAATTTTCAGCAGAAATAAATTTCCAGAATTTGGAATCATCAGTGGTGTTTTTCAGAAAAATGGGCTGCGCTCGAAACACTCTTCCTAAAACAAGTTTGGAAAAGTATTAATCAAACAAGTTTTCTGCATCTTTTGAAATAAGAACAGAAAATATGTGCAATACGAGTGATTTTTCAGTGTTCCTGGGGCATGTGGTGCTCTAAGACATTTCTCCGCCATATGTTGGTGTGGAGCCACACACTTTGTGAGGGAACCTATATCAATATGTGGTGGGGAAGGGGCCCTGACGGTGCTCCAAAAGAACTTAACATCTTTTTGTTCGATACGGTTTATACCCAACAGATCCTAAATGTTTTGGTTTTGGATTTGGTTTTGGTTTTTGAAGGTACTTTGATGACTGCAAGTGCCCACATAATAACAGCAGTGATAGGGTCGGGGGTGCTGTCCTTGGCATGGGCTATGGCTCAATTGGGGTGGATTGCAGGTCCAATTGCTCTGGTTACATTCTCTCTCATCACTTGGTTCACTTCTGTTCTGCTTGCCGACTGCTACAGGCATCCTGTTACAGGCAGCAGAAACCACACTTACAGTGAGGTCGTTAGAGCCAATCTAGGTACTTACTTTCCAAAATTCTTGAGATACAAATGTGCGGAGACAATTGTGTCCAGAACTACATACGTGTGGAACTATATATGTGTGGATTCCACGTGTATCGTGTGAAACATACACGCCCAACGATTCTAGACACATCTGTGTGTCCGGACATCTATATTTGTACCACTGCTCTTCTCCATAAAAACCCCCTTGCAAAATATTCATTCTTCATTGTTCTTTTTTCTCCTTTCATCTACGCGTGCATGTACAGGAGGAATCAAAATCCAGCTTTGCGGATTGGCTCAGTACACAAATCTAATTGGAACAAGCATTGGATACACAATCACTACGGCTATTAGCATGGCGTAAGCATTAATTAAAATAATCATTTCTTGTCATAAGCTAATGATTTTCATATATATATATATATATATATATATATATATATAAGTATATCAGTTATTTTTCGAATTTCCTGTGAAATAGGGCCATTAAACGATCTGATTGTTTCCATAAGCACGGCCACGCTGCAGGGTGTCATACATCAAACAATCTGTTCATGATGATATTTGGGGTAATACAGATTGTCCTAAGCCAAATTCCAGACATTAACGAGCTTTCGATGCTCTCCATAATCGCAGCCATCATGTCCTTTACTTACTCTACCATCGGCCTTGGTCTCTCCATAGCCAAAATTGCAGGTCAGTAGCTATGCATGGATTCTAAGTATTGCAAATCATCAGAAGTTTTTCATTTTGAATATGAACATATGTGTTACCATGTGTGTGTATCGTAAGCATGTCTGATATCGTGGTGGTTATTTTGAAGGAGGGGCACATGTGAAGACAAGCTTAACAGGTTTATCTGTCGGGGATGAGGTCTCAAGTTCACAGAAAATATGGAGCTGCTTCCAAGCCATCGGAAACATTGCATTTGCCTATGCTTACTCTCTAGTCCTTGTTGAGATACAGGCAAGCTATTCTATCATCATCTGCAAATCAATGCTAAAGTGGAGCAAACATGCAAATTTTCTTTAATGATGCTTGTAATAGTTCCTATCCAAAGGGTCTTTGACACAGTTTTCTGACAATTAGGGGCAGCTTCAGCAAATCATGGTTAAATCAATAGTAAAATAGGTACACTCGAACGTTGTGCTCAGTCATATAGTAGGTAGTTATTCTTGTTAATTTATTGATCATAGTATCCTGTGTCTAGTGTTGGGTCTAGGACCAGATCCACACTCGTAAAACAGCAGGCTGTGTTTGGTTTTTGTTAAGATGGTAACCTCGGTTCGACTAGTGGTGTGGGAACGGCAATCCTACAATGTAAACTTGTACAGACTACTGCCTTCATTGACTCACTGCAACGAGTCTAACGACCATTAGGCTTTAAGTGAAGCTCTCCCTAGCCCTAATGAATATAAGATTATGAAGGTAGCCAAACACCTAGTTTTGTTGCAAATCATGTTTCATTTGGCAAACAACGGATTTTCTTCTGGTAAATTTAAATAAAAGTTCTGTGAATCACAGGATACACTGAAATCTAGCCCACCGGCGAACACGGTGATGAGAAAAGCTACCTTGATTGGAATTTCAATCAGCACCACGTTCTACATGCTATGCGGAGTTCTGGGTTATGCGGCATTTGGGAACAATGCACCTGGGAACTTTCTGACCGGATTCGGTTTCTATGAACCCTTCTGGCTGGTTGACTTCGCCAACTTGTGCATTATTGTTCATCTTGTTGGAGCCTATCAGGTAAACCATCAAACATACTCTCTACAATGGCAATCCAGCGGTTGTACCTTTGTTTGCAGAGCTTCTTATCATTTGCCTCCAAGATTGCCGAGAGAGAGAGAGAGAGAGAGAGAGAGAGAGAGAGCTTCTACCTCTTCATTAGTCAAGACAAGGGATTTGAAACCCGAAACAAAGGATCATTACTAGGGATGCCAAAGGCTCATTATTAACATAGGAGACCCCTCCTCAAACCCGTCATGCGCATACCCCTACTACCCCGCGCGCGGCACCTAACCCCAACAATTGGCCCCACCCTCGCCCCATCCCACTCATGTAACTTCAGATAAGATACACAAGGGGAAGGGGGGAACTGAAGAAATTGAACGCCATGGGTTTGATTGATCATTGGCAAAGAGAAAATAGGAGAAAGAAAAGGGGGGAGGAGAAGCAGATTTACCCTAGTTAGATTCAGACAAAGGCGCCTCGAATATCATCTGTTTTTTAAAAACTTATAATTTAGGGGTTCTAAACCACATTTACACAGATGTATATGCAAACACGCCAGAACCTCTTCCCTACCTAGTTGTGTTGGGTTTTTCTCTATACAGAACCCCTTCCCTACCTAGTGCGGGCAAATTTTCTCTATAATTTATGGTATACTGTATCATGCAAATGTGTAGGTATACGGTCAGCCTGTGTATGGATTTGTGGAAAGTTGGTGCCGGAAGAAATGGCCGCAGAGTGGATTCATAGCAAGAGAATACCCCATTCCCATACCATTTGGATCTACTTTTAACTTCAACTTCTTTAGGCTTGTCTGGAGAACAGCATACGTAATATTCACAACAGTGGTCGCGACGATGCTCCCATTCTTCAACAATTTCTTGGGTCTTATGGGCGCTGCTACTTTCTGGCCATTGACCGTGTATTTTCCGATTGAGATGTACATATCAAGGGCACAGATCCGTAGATTTTCCCCCACATGGATTTATATGCAGCTACTTAGCATGCTCTGCTTGATTGTGTCACTTCTTGCTGCAGCTGGATCTATACAGGGCCTCATCAAGTCTGTCCAGACCTACAAGCCTTTCCAATCTATATCTTAGCTCTTTCCAATCTATATCCTAAATCTCCGTGTTTAAGTTAACGTAAATAGTTGAAAACAAATGGATATGCTAAATGTATAGGCGAACAAGTCAAAGAAATGACTTCTCCTAATTGGACGTGTTCTTGTTTACTGCATAGTGTCCAGAAGCTCTTCACATGTGTTATGTGAAGTTCTCAAAAGGATGGATCTTATAGAAAAAATGTCTCTAGACATCATTAATCAAATGGATGCTATCAAATAGCACTTGATATTATAATCCAGAAATTTTGAAGCATCAGACCAGCCCATTTATTTACATGTAAATGCACCTACCATACATATCGTAGAACCTCTCTTACAAAAAATTAAAACTCAGCCACGTCATACTAAAGGGTTGCCATGGATTGAGTGTGGCAGTTCATACACATACCTAAATCATGGAAAATTAGGAAGGGATACACAATATATCCAGGTCTAAACAATGTTTGTTTCCATTCCTAACTGATACAGGTTTAAAATTTAGTAGATTTAATATGTAAGATATATACAAGCTCTATTCTTGTCACTTGGAAGTTCAATGAGAATCCCATGAATGAACTGAACCCATGGATATCAGATATTGAACACATCAATTTGATTCTAATGGGCGTTCTTGACAACAGTTGGTTCATAACAACTTCCAACTGACAGAACAAAGCTAAGACAAAACATGTTTCTGCATTGCTTTTAGATTTGTAGATGGCATGGATGAAAATAGGCAACAGAACCTGCAAGGGAAGCTTGAAATGGCTGGTGTCCGTGAAATGATGTTTTTCATTCATTTTACAAGAGGAGCCATTTGAGATATCCTTTCATCTTCCAGAAGCACGTACGGGTCGATATACTGAGGTGGTGTTATTGGTATTTTGCTTGCATCATGGATAAAAGTTGGTCCAAAATACTGCCAAAGATACAAAAAAAAAAAAAAAAAACAGAAAATAATCAATGCTTCATCTTCCCAGTATTCTTGCCTTCTAGCCAAGGTTACATTGCCTTTTCCATACATCATGAATAAATATAGCTAACAACATACATTCAACCAATAGGCAGCAATCAATGTTGCATATACCAGTTATGACAATACAGAAAAGAATTACAGGAATTGTTCAAGTCATTCTCTACACAAAATCGATGTTATGAAGCAAATATCACTAGGCAAACCTCAAAAGAGGAAGCAAAAGAGACTACTAACAAGTTACTGGTTGTGTAGAAATATATAGTATCGTATTCGTACCAGTAACTTCTTTACTCTAAAGGAAAAAAGTATAGAATGGTACAAAAATCCCTATGAGAAAGCCCACTTTCGATATATTGATGTGCTCAAACTATGCAATAGCAGAATCCAACAAGATTTAGTAGTCAAATTTTGCACAATGCATGGCTACTTTCCAACACAAAACCACCTCCACTTGGTTCAGCACTAGTTGGGTACTTCTAGAAAAGCTCACCTTTAATTCTCTCCCACATATTCAAATAAATCAGTGATGCAGCCAAGGGATTTTAGATTGACATGGAATTAAAACTTCTTATGAATCCCATTTGGTAAGCAAATACCAGCCAATGGCATGTTAGCCACACAATGCATTGAAAAGTAAATATTGAAGAAAGCATCAAGCATATTTGGGTTAGGAAAAAAAATTATGAGGACAGACACCAAGATCATAGAGGAGCTCACAAGGTACAGAGCCGAGAAGGATGCAACCGTTATGAGGATTAATGGTCCGAATCCCAAGAAAAATGTTCCACCAGTAGACAGCAAAAGTTTAGCCCGTGGAATCAATCCCTGAATTAAAAGAAGCAGGTTAGGTTGACTAGACGACTTTGAAATTTTAACTCTCATAGTAAACATGGAAAACAACAATAGATGATACTTCCAATGCGTACAAGTACAGCACTGATATACACTGTCAGTCCACCAACAATACCATGGTGATGCATTACAATTAATGGTATTCGTTACTTGCATAATCTAACAGCTCACGTCTCAAGCTCTAAATTAGTCATTATGATGGCTAACTGCAATGCTAGATCGCATAGTGTAATCTGATTGTTAGACCCATACTATCCTGAGAGTCAATGTTCTCTTGCATGTCAAAAAATCTATGGCCACACCGGACGGTATTTGAAATTACTCTTCAGGTGGTTCCCTAGTTCCCGATAAGTTAAGTGATGGAAATGCATTGGTACCCCATGTCTTCTCCTTTTGATGATATAGACTCTTATTGGTTTGTTTCAGGACAACATTGGCAGTACCCTTTAGAGAAGCATACTACCAATCAGGTTATTAATGCATGCTCATACAAAGCAAAAGCCGGTAGGATTAAATATCCTTGATGACAGCACATAAAACCACCGAAGTTCAAAGTTCAAAGGATATAGATCCATATGTGAAGGTACAAAATTCTAGGACAAAAATTAAATGTTTGCCATAAAATATATTTGCCTCGAGAAGCTAGAGATGGTGTATTCACTTTATAAGTTTATCTAACCTTTATAAGAAGGTGAAGTTCATCTTTTGATTGTCTCGAGAAAGCTACGTGAAGATTGTACTTCGAGACGCACACATAGCATGATGATTGGTGACATGTTATGTATCAAGGCCATTATCTTGAGAGTAATTTAGCATCAGACTTGGTCTTGTATTATGTGCGCATGCCAATCTATAAAACATATATGTATACATATACAAATGAATACATACATACATATACATATGTTTTTGTGTGTGTGTGTGTGTGTGTATATTAACATTAATAACATTAACAGCAAAAAGAAGTAAAGAACCATGAGCTAACAGATTTGCCAACAGCTATAAAAAGAAGTACAAGTCAACCTCAAGGCCTTCACTGTTCAGTGCCATGGAACGTTCCCTTTGATTAGATAAACTTTTCTCATAATCTGTTGACACCGCATTTCTTTTTGAGTATCCTCCCTCTTCTTCCTTCAGTTTTATCTCTTCATCTTTGACACTCCTATTGGTTTCCTCAAGCAATGAAGTGGGAGTCATCCCCCGCTTTCTTAACTCTTTCATAAACAATGACTCTGGAGGTTCTTCACCTGAAAAGCCAGGGAACAGAAGGTCAGGGATCTGGATAAACCTTTCTAATGTTGAGCTGAAGCAAAAAAGAAAGATGCACATAACCAGTTGAACAATTAACTCTATGCAAGTGAGCAGTTGATCAGAAAGCAATGCAACACAAGCATGATCTTAAGACCAAAGTGATGTTACAAAGACTCAAGTTTGTCCAAATCAATATCATACTTTAGCAACTTTCACTCAAAACTGTGAAAGCCACACAACCTGTATTCCAGAAATGTCACAAATAGAAGACAGAACAGGATTTGGTCTCATCTTCCCATTAGAAATGAGATTCATAGGCAATATGTTCCCCTTGCTGAGGAGGTGAACTGGTTTGAGATGCACATAAGGGGTAATTCTCTTTAGCACGTTCTAGTGAGGTTTTTCTTTGCAGCTTGCATATACTATATATTTGGTGAGTGGTGACAGAAATGGAATCGGGGACCTGTAGTGCATTATCCCAACCCCCCATCTCAGCAATCGCATTCAATGGCTCAGATAATGAACTACAGCCTTGTAGTGCAGAGGTGCACTACAGGGTCCCCGGATCAGAAATAATTGCTCGTGTGTTCCAGAAAAGGAGTAGTAGCCCAGAGCATATTATTTCCACAATTGAGAGGGATATGACTTATGAGGGCTTGCATTAGCACCTGGAGAAATGTTGGGAAATCAGATGCTAATAGGCTCATATTTTCTAAACGGGATATTATTTGCAGAGTCTTTGATGCTAATTCATAGTCCTGTCTACTTTGTTTCTTTGGTTAGTTTGAGCATTTGTCCTTGTTTGGCTCTTTGCTACAGGTCTTTGTTTCCCATTGGTGTTGTATGTGTTTCTTTGTTCAAGGGTATGCCCTTTGCACCTGTAATGGGTTTCTGTTGACTAGAAACTTAAATTACCCAAAAAAAGAAACAGAGAAAGAACAGTTCCGTAACCTCAATGAAAATGCTATTGCCTATCACCTTAACAACTTCAGATTAATTCCCCAGCTTCATCCTAGATAATGGAATTATATCTATTTAAGAGCGAGAATATAACCAAACTGTGTTACTAAATTATAGGCGGCCTATCGGTATCAGGAAGCCATAGTTATAGTTGGTTTAAGATGATGAGCATAGCCACTCAACCATCTTCATAGCTGAAAAATGAAGGGAGAATGATAATTTTTTTAGTCTTGAAAAATCTATGGCTCAAAATCACTTTTTGAAGTGAAAATGATACTCCTCCTTACAAAATTTTGGTCATTTTTTCGAAATTCCAACTTTTTAAAGGGGCATATATTTAATGCATTTTAAGTCAAATTAAAAGGTAGTTATTATCAAAATTGTCCCCCCTCTATCTCGACCATTCAAAGAATTTGTCAAGATATTCTCGAAAAAATTACACAAGATACTCGTGGACAAGTATTTCGGGACATCCAAAAAAGAAAAATAAACTTAAATAATGAGACAGGGGGATTATTTTTCAACACTAGAAAAGAGTACGGCATCTACAAAAATCGGAAGGGCCAAGATAAGAATACGGCAAGAAAGAAAGAACCCACCATTAGTTTTGTTGTCCCCTTCTTGAACCTTGCAAGAAATCCTACAACTTCTGAAAACGTAAACTTTAGAGCTTTGAAAGCCGAGGAACCTTCTATTGCTTAGTTGGGATTTGGATTCCGAGCAAAAACAGCACGATTTTCGAGGGGAATTCGAGTGAGGAACCGAGAACGGAGACAAGCTGTATTTCAGAATCTGGAGAGAAGCCATGTTTGTTTGAAGAGGGTAGTGTTGAAATTTGGAACTTTAACGAGATGAGTCATGGGTATACCATTTTGGGAACACTCCTATGAAGATGGAGTGTGTGACCAGAGTTCCTAGAGAGAGAGAAAGAGAGAAGAATTTGGGTGAGAAGGGCGTAGATTAGAATGATTGGGGGTTGTGGTGTCTAACAGTCCATCATGCGCGGGAGATTTCTATGGCTGATTTTTTGTGGCTAAAAGCAGAACATGAAACACGCGAGGAGATGGAGACGAGGAATTTTTTGGTAGCAAGTGGACGTGCCCGTATCATATCCGAGCAGTTCATTGGGGCCGTTTAAAAGTGTGTCAGATAGCTCAAAATCAAATTAAAATTTTTCCACCTCTCACCCCATCACTCTCTCTTCTTTTCCTCTTTTTAAATCCGAACCGTCCAAAATCAAAATAAACGGTCTGGATGTGCCGAGCGAACACCATGTGGTACCCACTCGGCACCCAAAAATTTCTCGATGGAGACAGTCCAATTTATAATCATACAGGAGTATAAAAAGAGAAACTTTTTTGCCGCCGTGGAGAAACCATTCGCCAGAAGAGTTTAAGTCTTCGAGTGAATAATTTTTTTAAAATTCGGACTATTGATTGTCGATACGGATGACTAAGATTGTGCGGAGCCATGAATAAATTATTCACGGCGAACTGTAAATAAGTTTCTCTCCTATAAAAAACATACTCATCATAAAGTTCATATTTTCTACTACTAGAGTCCCCTTCAGGTAAGGGCGTCCTTGCCGTATTAAATTGCGGACCTCCCGTTTTGTCCCCTTTCTTGATTGAATTTCAATGATCTGAGTCGCTTAATGTGTTCAGAACGTGATTTTAAGGATACCTACGTGAAATCAGCAAAAAAAAAAAGACCGGGAAGGGTTTCATTCGAGTAGTTTTTATTTGAACCGTTCGATAAAAAACAAACAAAAACTGCTCGCATGAAGTCGTTCCCGGTCATTTTTTTTTTTTTGCTGATTTCTCGCAAGTACCCTTAAAATCACGTTGTGAAGACATTGAGCGGTCCGAATCATCGACATTCGATCGGAAAATGGGAGGTTCTAACCTTAACAAGGTAAGGGTTCCCTTACTTGAAGTTTTTATAAAAATATAACTTGATCGAGCATCGATAACTATGTTTACAATTGGTACTTGTGGAGGGAAAAAAGCGTAAGTTATTGACATAGCTATTGGTATTCAATCAAATATTATTTTTTACGGGAACACATTTTTTAACGAGACATATTTTGTACGTAGTTCAGATCAATACGATGAACTACGATTGAGGCCCCAAAGGCTCAAAGCTGGATTATACTGGAGGATTAAAACTGGGCGAGTTGGTCCAGAGGATTAAAATTCAGGAAATGATTTCTACACTCAGTTTTTTGATTATGGCACTTTTTTTTCTTTTTTTTTAATGAAAAAAATACACACAAAAGTGTCACTGAAAGACAAGAAATTGAGTGCCTTAATAATTATTTTTCTAAAATTAAAGTTGAACAACCAATTGCTTATTTCATTCGGCTCGTCTTTTTTTTTTTTTCCCTTCGTTAATTCGGCTAGTCTACCAACCCTTAAAATCGTAATCGTAAAATTTTAGTACCTCGCATTATGAAGGGAAAGGTGCTTTTTTCCAGAGCAAATTTTGCATGGACCTGTTGTCACTGTCCTTTTTTTTTTTTTGTGGTAACGTAGCATGTCTCAAGGCCAGCTTGCGCATACCATGGGACTAAATCTCTACAGCTCCCACTAACCTTTGCTAATCCAAATAATTTTTACGCATGGGTGGCCCCAAGAATTTTTTCACAATGTATAGGAGTCGAACCTGAAATCTCAAGATGGTAAGCTCCTCCGTCTTGGCTAATCACCAATTCCACTACCCCTCGAGATTTTGTCACTGTCAAGTTACAACTAACTTATGCAAATTGACAGCCATCACATGCTACGTATCATATTCGTTAAATAATTGAAAGGACATGTCCACACGAAACAACATTAGGTTTAGGTCCTAATAGTCATAAATCAGTCCAGAAATTTGGCCCTAAGGATTTTGTCTACATGCGCTATCACAGATTGTCTAAGCAATCGCAAACTTGACAAACTTCCCCAGACTTGTCTGTATCAGCAATTTCCGGAGCTAAATGAAATCAAGAAGATTGTGTCCTATTCAACTGGGATTGTCCATGTGAATCGTTGTAAGTCATTCTATCCTAATCGACCTCCGTATACGTATTTCTAACTCTTTCGCATATTCGTATTTGGATTCACCCTCTTATGGGATTCACGAGGGTAGATACGATATTGAGGTTGGGATGATGAAGTAAAAAAAAACAACAATAAGGAAGAGTTGGTATTATATTAGCAAGTCCAAACCTGTGGTTAGCCCTTCAATGAGACTGATGATGGCCTTCTAGAGTGATGAAATAATTGAAGCTCGATGATTATTGTTCTCACATACTGAACTATTATTGTATGAATCAGGACATCAGATCTTATCCTTAATTCTGATGTCAAGGTAAATGTTAATTTATGTTTAGTATGCTGGACTTCACGATTGTAACCGGTGCGAACCATCATATATAATTTCATGATTCTTTTGATAGCTTATATAGGTGTTTGGACTAGCTTACATGTTCCATTGGCAACGATCCAAATTTTAAATAACCTTTAGACATCTTTTTATAATAAAAGAAATTTACGGCACAGAGTTTGAGTCACAAGAATCGTCTTTTTTACTTATAGCATGGCCGTGGATCCTCTCTATAATGGAGAATCGGAGATAACCGAACGAAAGCAAGCCAAACTGAGTCTCCCATTCCCCAAACGTTTTTGTTTAATAATGGATGGAATGGAGATCATGATTAATATAAAAAAGGAAGGGTCTTTAGCTTAGTAGAAGGATAGTGATGCTCATCTTATCTCCATGGCACTTCCTCAGGCTCCAATTTATTTATGAATATGAAGCATAAGATAAAGAATTTCAGCAATAGCAGCATAGCTACGCGCCTATGCTGCGGGTGTGTTTTCACTAAATTAAATAGACTAAAGCTCATATTTTCATGAATTTCTAGACGGATCATTCTCCTCACATACATCAACTAAAGTACCATTTTGCAAAAATAACTTGACTATTGCCATTAAGTCCATTTAGTACACCGGGAACGCACCTCCCTGAGACATCCATGGCAGAATCTTGCAATTGGAAAACAGAAAATTTTGCTTTATTCTAAAAAAACCAGCCAGCAGCAGATGTGGCCATTTGCTCCAACAAACAAACCCATCCCATGCATCAAGTGCGGCACCATTTTCTTAAAAGAAATCCATTTTGAAGTGAATCCTGTCCAAAAATGGAAACTTTTTTTGCCTTTCCTAGCATAAAGTTGCATTAAGTACAAAGGAATGGAAGCAAAATCTCATGAGTATAATACAAACGATTATGGACCAGCTTACAGCAGAACAAAATTACATTATCAACTAAAGCACAGATGGTAATCAAACGTAAAAAAATTCCCAAAAGGGGAAAAAAGTGCACACTCGCATTATTCGGTAGGGACTCGTTCAGGTCCAAAGGATAGCTTTGCCGCTATTTTCAGAAGGTACATATATAATTATCTCTACTTCCAATAAATTACATCCTAAGCAACGGTTTTCACCTGGATTGATTGGATTACATCTGCAGTTGCAAAACTTGGAATGACCTTTGATTGGAATGACTTACCAAAAATAGAGACATTTGATTGGGAACTTGGAATGACATCTGAAACCACCAAAACAGCATCTCCTTCTTTCACCATGCCCTTTGTTTTCATTAGATCAATGGTTGTTGAGATGTCAGCTTCCGCATCATCTGATAAATCAACTAGAAAGGGCATAACTCCCCACTGCAAATTCAGAGCCATCCGAGTGCTTGCATCATTTGTGAAAGCAAATATGGGAGGGCAGGGACGGTTGCGTGAGAGGAGGGATGCCATATGTCCCTGCCTTGTGTACACAAAGATAGCTTGCACGCTGAGGTTGTTAGCTGCCGAAAGAGCAAACAACTTATAGAACATATAGTGTAATATGTGATTGTCGTTTAGAATCAAGTTAGCAGATCATTTTCAGAATTGCAGAACATTTTGCAGAAAGCTCAGGAGGAATTGGATTTTGCAACTTCTAATTTTAAGGAACGTATAGAAGATTCAGAAACACGAAAAAGATGTTCCACATTATTAAACAATGTCCGCTAACAAAAATGGGGATGCAACAAGAAAATTACGAGTGTCTGTCTTATGAAGAAGAGTTTTCTTAAAAGTGCCAAAAAACTGATTCTCAAAAAACAAGTGGACATATCTTTAATTCTTTATCCAAAGAAGACTCGAGATTGAAATTTATGAATCACCCAGATATTGAAATGTCGCTACTAAAGGTAATTCCTATACAACCGAGGCATTAAATTTAGAACACTACTCTTAAGTTAGTGAAGGCATGGTGAGAACCAAAAATTACCCATTTCCACTGCACAATTACAAATCTGCTCAGCAATCTTTTCGGCTAGAGAAAGTCCAAGTTGACGCTGATGGAGACCATTGTGTTGGTTCTTCTCACGACCCCATAGCTCCATCCTACTGCTGGTTGTGTGCAAGACAGAAAGAGCCTTCAGTCCAAAAGATCCAATTGCTGACTCACCAGACAACATCAGGGCATCAGCAAATTGCCGAACTGCTTCAGAAACATCTGCAACCTTATGAGAGTAAGGAACATTGTCATGAGAGAAAGATTCATTTAGACCACAAGTCTTAGTTGGAAGAAGAAATGTGAAAAATCGTGCAGACATCGATAATTATGAGGTCCTATTAACATTCAAGGGAGATGAAATCATAGAAGCAGCAGTAAAGGCCTTAAAAAGTTAATACACTACAAAATTTCTATAAGTATATTGTAATCCATCTAGGCTTGTTTTAAGGTGATTTAAGTTTAGTACCTCAGCACGCGTCGGAGTAGGATATTCAATCATCGACTCCAGAAGTTCAGAAGCTATGATCACTGGCTTGTTAAGCTGCCTGCAAACTTGCGTTATTTTCTGTTGCACTGCTGGTATATGCTCCAGTGGAATTTCAACCCCAAGATCACCTCTTGCCACCATTATTCCGTCAGAAGCCTCTACAATTTCTTCCAGTTTCTGGAGAGACTTTGAGCTCTCTATCTTTGCTAGAACTCTAATGGATCTGGCAATGGAGGAAAAAGTTTTTATATTCGAGAAGATAGATCTGCCTAAAAAAAGCCTGAAAAATGCATCTACCATGTAAATGGAACATGAAAGATATCAACAGTTGCTATGATTTTGTACGTTTCTTGTTGATGTACAAAAACGATTGAATCAATTTCAACTATTTAGCATGCATCCAGTGAAATAGTCAAAAGATAATTGCATACATTACTTCTAATGTCTGTAGCCATTTTTTTCAAAAGCCTAAGTCATTGGTTGGGCTTGCTACGTTGCCATTTTGTCAAATCTTAGCCAAAGCCATTTGCTGGCATCACAACTGTTGGATTACTTGAGTCACTCCTGTATATGTGAACCACACAGGCACACAGTGGTTATGTGGAAATCTTGGCTAGAAATTTGGCAAGCCATTAGAGTGCATCATTTGATACATTACCCATATTTGTTGTTTTTCCTAATATATGGCATCTTGCAAGAGTGATTGGCAATTTACTTACTTTAAAGTTCTTTATGGCTGCATTAAGGAACTTTAGCTATTTTGTACTCACTTGGATGATGTGGATGAGAGGTAGTTCTTCAACTGGTTGACAGCGTCAGCATCATTTACAAATGACAAGGCAATCATATCGACACCTTCAGAAATGCCAAAATCGATGTCAAACCAATCCTGCAAACCATACAACATAAACTCAATGACGAGAAGGGAATGTATTGTCCAGTTTTGTCTTTATATACCTCCACAGAAACACTTGCATGCATAAATTTAACCATTTCTCATAAGCTTGAACTGGTGCAAGCTAAAATGGATAATCAAGTTACATCTTAAACTTAAAGGCTATAGGCATGTGCACCATGCAGGCTTTCAAAACTTGAGCATAAGTGTCTGAAAAGGTAACCTTGATTGATAGAGTAGGGAGCTCATAATTTTTCTCAACAAGCCTTCCATCTCTCCAAAAGCTCACTTTGGCTCGGGGCAGGAGTAAACCAGGATCCGTGCACTTACACCGTAAAGCCTCCCCAATCTTATCTAGGACTTTAAAGCTTGCCATTCCTCCATCAACAACAAGTTCATCTCCCAACCTGACACCTGATATAGACATATAAAGTGGCAGATTTAACGCACATGGAAAAAAAAAAAAAAAGAAACCTTCCTTGGCTTGGGAAAAAATCATTAAACTTGCTTCATTTCTATAACACTACCTTCAGAGAAGCCTTCACAGTTTGCTTCAACAATGAATGGACGATAACCCCGAAATTTCTTAGAAGTAAAGGACCAGATAGAGCCTTCCTGATACTCCAAGATGATAATAAACCATCAAAGTTGCATCTTTCTAAAGTACGCGATTCTGGAGATTGTGTTACAGAATTCTGAAAACATTTTTCAGAAAAAGAGTATGGTTGACAGATTCTGAACATTGTTTACAACAAAGCCGGCTGCACCTGTAGTCGAGGGGGCTCAAGCAAACGCCAGGGCTAAAAAAATGTGCTAAAATTTTGTATTTTTAAACATATGATTTGATTTTTCTCTCATACTGTCTGCACTGAATTGTTCATATGTAGTCAAAGTAAAAGAAACTTCACTTAAATCTATGAGTATGTACATAATATAGCTCAACAAAAAAAAATAAATCAGACCCAATTCATTTTGAATCAAAATAAAATTATTTTTTTAAATAGAGCTTTGTACAAAAATAGAATCTTTATGTTTTTGTCACCGCTGAACTAAAATTTTGTAGCCGCCTCTAGTTTACAAGGAATTTTTTTGTGAAAGAACCTATTTTTACCCCCCTAAAGATGGAAGTTTCTCATACTCTCGACAACATCTGCCGAAAAATAACCTTGATTACGGGTACAGCCAATGATCAATGTTTATATTCCAAAATGATTTCCAAAAAGTGCTCTGAAATTTTTATTCAAAAACAGTAAACAACAGCAATGTCTAGTTACTTCTCTTCCTAATTTCTAGCTATATTTCTTTTTTTTGGACAACTCAGGTGTCTTGGTTGTATGGGTCAGCTTACGCACCCTGACTAATCCCGGGGACCAATCCCACTGCTCACTTACGGAGTCCCAATTAAATTCAGGACTGGCCTCAAAGGAGTTGATAGTTTCTGTGAGATTTCGAATCTGATTGCTTAGGAGGGAGCAAACTCCTAAGTCCCAAGCATTGACCACTAGCTATATTTGATTGTTGAAATCACACAACTCAACAAATTCATGAGTATCAAACTGCCAATACTTACCTCTGCTTTGACAGGGGAGGGCTGGCCATGATCAACCTCAAGCTGACTACCTTCAGTATCAATCATAACTGAAACACAAAACCCTTTCTCCTCATTCAACCTCCTAACCTTCCGAATCGCCTCCCGGTGCCACTCCCTCGTGTTATGACCCATATTAAACCTAGCAACATTCATCCCTCCCAGTGCCAACCTCTCCAAATCCTCCTCAGAGCAGCACGCCGGCCCGATCGTGCACACGAGCTTCGTCTTCCTCAATCCCAAGAAACCCTTTTCCCTCGGCTCCCTGTCGGTCACCACATCAAGGCCTAAATTAGAATTGGGGCTCAAACTCGCGGCGCTCTTCGCGCCCACCACTTCAACCCCTGCCATGACTCCAATCTTGAACTTGTCACTACCCTTGAATTTCTCAACGTTGAAGCAGAATCTGATGGGACTAACAGGAGAACGAGAAAACCGGCTCTTGAAATCGACGGCCGGGTTCTTGGCGATGATCTGGCGGCAGAATATGGCTGAATCTTGGGAAATAGCCATGGATTTGAAGATAGATCAAGATCAAGAAAAGGGCTATGAAATGCAGTGCAGTGAAGAAGTAGAGAGGGTAGTGATGGAATGTGATGGCAATTGAGAAATAAAAGAGTCCGTGGGGTTTGTGGGTTTTGGTTTCGGAGTTTACGAGGGGAGGGACAAGGGGCACTAGGGTTTTGGGAGAGAGAGAGAGAGAAATTAAAAAAGTGATGTTGGCGGTACGAATTAGCTGTCCGAATTTAACGGTCAACTACCCTTGTTGGGGGGTTGTTTGTTTGAACTGTATTGAAAAGGACTGTTGACGGTGGCTTTGAAGGTACTATTAGGAATATTCCAATATATATTTAGGGAAAATTGGTCACAAGTACGATAAAATAATTTTTATTTTAGAAAAGAATGTCATTAAAATTAATTTTTAGTGGAGATCCTTTAATTTTTTGAGTTATTAATTCATAAGAACAAAAATATATTTTCACGGAAGAACTATCTTAGGATAAAGTAGGGACATATGGTACTTTAGGGTAAGATACTCTAGGATTTAAGCACTTTCATAGAATTTTACGGTTCATTTTTTTTACTTATGAGTGCAGTGCAAAAAATTTCTTGCTTTTGATCAAAATAATACTAATAATTTAATTCTAGCATAGGACATCAATCTTCCTAGATTCTAACGGACCATTTGATTCCTGAAATAATGATGAAAAAAGGAAAAAATCTCAATTTTTTTGTTTTGGAATTTTCGCTAAGCTAAAAATTGTGGACTTGTAGTACGCTATAGTCAAGTGTTTTCACTAAACTAAAATTTGTAAAAAATTTATTGGGTTACTGGAAGAAAATGTATTGGATGTTTTAGTTTAATGAAAATACCTTAAATTTCGACAAAAAATTTTGATTTAGTATGAACAACTTAATTACTAAAGCCAAATAATCATAGTGAAAAAGAAAATTTAGTGGAAACGTGGCCTAGCAAGAAACTCTAAAAAGTGTTGGAAAATGACGGGTTTTTTTTTTTTTTTTTTATCCGCACAATTTTATTGAGCCACAAGTCTTGTTTGGTACAATTCTATTTAGCCAAATTAAGAACCTATCTTAGTTTTTATCAGGTGCGTGAAAATTTAATTTTTTTTTGGGGAGGATGAGCGACAATTAACATGATTTTCTTTTTTTACGTTCTCGCATCCACTTTGTTTTATTTTTTATTGTGATTTTGGTAAGCAAATTCCCTTGAGAACTTTTATTCTTTTGTTCCCGCCTTTTAATATAATATTGTTGCCGCCAAAGCCCAATTGAAAAACGCTATTTGATTTTCAACAAACCGTCAAAAAATTAAGTTGTTTATTTTCTATTTTATTAGTAAGTTGGTCCAGTTCATAGATCACTTATATAAAATGTTATTAATTTTCTTTGATGATCTACTATACTTTGATGATTTTTTTATTTTTTTGAAGACGAGGATGATTAGTTTATGTAAATAAAATAATGCCCAAGTTAGCTGCTTCTAGTCAAATGTGTTTATATAAAAAAAAAATATTCTCCTTTTATCTTTCTTTTATCTCTCTCTTATTTTTTTTTCTTTCTACTTGTCTTTTTCACTCTAATTAAACAGATCACGTCGAAATTAAGAATCATGCTCTTATAATAAAATTTTGAATCAAAGCAAACACAAGTAAAATCCAACGTGAGAATTTTGTTGAAGGCTAGTTTTGAGAGTTCAAATCACGTAAAAAAGATGAAAAATCAATGGGACCACAATTACACACGCACAAAAAAAACTTTGGTCTAAACTTAGAATATTCCCCTACTAGTTAATTCATGATCTGCCAAGTGCCATGGACAAGGAGATCCGGAGATCCAAACAAACTTAGGTGCTTCGGACGTCGAGGGTTGGAGGAGTGAATTTGGTTTTATTCGATTGTTGCAGGAATGCTACGTCAGGTGCACAAAATGACATGAATACAGTTCATGGCTAGTTGAGTAATTAAGATGCATTGGCAACGATCGATGATTGTGTGAAAGAGAAAAATTCCTGAGGGTAGTGATGGTAGTGGTTGGGGCGAGGGAGGTGGCGGCGGTGGATAGTGGGGTTGCAGTGATGGAGGAAAGCCTAAAAATTCTTTAGCGGAACTTAAGCCTTAGTTGATGCAACGAGGAACAAAGATGTGACGGGGGACTAGCTGGACTTTGGTTGCAAATTTTGGGTTTCATTTGGGTTGGCAAAAACTCAGTCCGAACTACTCCATTAACATCAATCCCTACGTATCTATCACTTTCGATATGAGTGATATGACCAATGTTTTGTGTCTGGTGCTGCTTTTTCCAATTTATTGGATTGATCGTTCTTGTAATAGGGTGACACATAATTAATAAGAGCAATTTCACACGTTGGTACCATAATGGTATTAGTAAAATCATTTTTTTGGCTTGCTAAAATGTTAGTGGTAAGAAATTTGCATTTTTTTTAATGCAAATCAAATGGATTAGATGAAGCGAGAAAAATTGACCATTGCCTTCTGAAGCAATGCCATCAAATTGGTGCCAAGTATTGTAGCTTCATTCTTTAGCATCAACAAATGGAGAACCCCAAGGGATTGGCCAAGCGATTTTGCCTTGAGACTTAAGAGTTTATTCCATTCTAAAATTTCAGGTTTAATTATCTTTACCAGCAACCCTTATGATCATCTCACTCCCATACGTAAAGTGTGAAACGGCTGTAGAAAAGAGTGTGTAAAAATTAGTCAGATTTACACGCAAACTGACCTGAAACCCTCGAATTACCCCAAAAACAATGGCAATGAACTCTTTTACCGCTGTGTTAAAAAAAGAAATAGAACTCTTTTTTACTACAAAAGAATACGATATTGGATGTGACTTGACGCTTGGCATCAATCGGGTTCCACGGAGGATCCTGATAAGGGTTCGGATACGGATCCTCTGTGAGGATTGTTATAGATTATTGAATCTCTTTATTAATGTGCTGTCAACTTCTCAACTAAACCCTCACATAATCCTTACGGGTAAATCCTCACAGAGGATCTTGATCAGGGTTCCACCCGGTAGAAAGATGTCACTCATTCATATCTAGATTTTTTTTTATCTTCTATCGGGGGAGGGGGAGACTGTTTGGCTCTTTCCTCATTAAAAAAGGAAGACTCTTTTGGTCTTTTAAATTAAATAATAATTATATGGGTGATGATTTTTAAACTAAAGTTTATTACAAATATAATACTCCAAAATTAGTTCTAATTAAAATTACACTCAACAAAAGCATTAGACCATCTCTGCCCTTACAAACTCAGACCAAAATTTGAGTAAAATCTCCTAAATCTCTCTCCAACCTTTTAACTCAACAGTCTTGTTATTGTCAGTTCAGTGAGCTGACGATAAACACACTAGTAGACAGAAAAAACACGTATCATTTAATATATATTCACACACTTACTATTGTCAACCCATTGGACTGATTACAAAATTTTCCTTAACTCAAATCCATATCAAATTGAGTTTTCCTCAATTCTTTAACCAAATCAAGGAAGATTCAAATCCTTAGTCAATTAAGGTCATTTTATCCCTTTTAAATTTACAACCATACCATTCATATCAATCAACTTTTTACTTAAATTTATTCTTAAATTTGATTTTCACATTCGGATGCTTCATACCAAATGGAGATTTTTCTAAAATTTGTACACTAATTTGGGTAAACAATTTAATAAGCCCAAATGCTCTTACATGATAAATTTCGAAGGCAGTGATTTTCACATTTCCATTCTTTATAACCATACTATTTTTTGTTTTGTTTTTAATGTGAATTAAACAGTATTAAGTGTGAAATGATATGTAAATGAAAGGTGAATTTTGTAAATTTAAAGCGCAAGAAATAAAAAAGAGAGCGTGATTACAAAAACGGAAAAGTCTATGGGTATACACATTTATGAATATGCTGATAAAAAAAATTTACACATTTATGTACGTACGCATTTTAAACTCGTCTCAGGTCGTATAGAATTGATCCGAACCATTCATTTCCTAGTATCATTTCCATACGCACATTTGCACTCTTATTTCCTAGTAGTATTTCCATTTTACTACCCATCAAGAAAGCAGAACTACTACTCCAGTTTTTTAACATTCCTTTGCACAAACGCAGAGAGAGAGAGAGAGAGAGAGGGAGCGAGAAGAGTGATGTGTATCTGCGTACTATCGAGAAACGAAAGAAGCTCAACAGAAATTAACATCTGAGAAAACAGAAGCGACGGAACCACCGGGGGAGAACCCTAGATTGGCCTACGAATTGGTAATTCTTGATAAATCTTGAGGGTGGTATGAGGTTGAACGGAGAGATCTCAGAGGACATTGATGATGATGATGATAAAGAGGAGAGAGAAGAACCAGAAGCCGAAGCACTGATGAAAGCGTGTTCGATCGGCGATGGAGGACTATTCACGCTGACCCAGAATCTGGTGGTCGGTTACGCTCTCACATCGAAGAAAAAGCAGAGCTTTTTACAGCCCAAACTCCTTTCTTTAGCCAGGTATATTGTTATGATTGTCTTTGTAAATTATTTCAATTTTTCTTTACTCGGGGGTGGATCAAAATTGGTCTCACCGATTTTCAGTTTTGTATGAGTTTTCTAGAAATGTTATAAAAAAAAAAAAAAAAGAGAGGGTTTTGAGAGAGAGAAAAATAATCACTTCTTGTTTACATATTTCACTCCCGTAAATGATCTCCCGATTTTCAGTTTTGGTTTTCTGTATCAGTTTTCTAGAAATGTTCTAAGGAGAAGGGGTTTTGAGAAAACAAAATTTAACTTCTTGTTTTCATACTTAACCCCCCCCCTCCAAAAAAAAAAAAAAAAAAAACCTTCTTGTTTTGATATTTCATTCCTCGAAATGGTTTTTAAAGAATTTGACAATTTAAATTAAGGTTTGCAGAAAAGAAACGGTTTATTTTGTAAAAATTCTCCTGAAAATATTTGATTTTCCGTGTAACCTGACAATTTAATTTAAGGTCACAGCAAAAAAATGGGGGGTTATTTTGGAAGAATTTGCATGTGAGTTCCAACTTATTTTCCCTGCAATTTGCTCGTAAAACAGTGGATTCTGCAGTTTTAGGAGGGATGGTGTCCTTATCCATAGTGGTTAGTAATTTATTGGGATTAGTCATGGGCTACTGTTTGCTTGACTTATCCCTCGCAGACCCATTGGCATCTGGAATCTCTGTCATATTTTACTGTTGTTTAATGGGAATATTCCCAAAGATATACCCATTAAGACTTGTTTACAGTGATAAATTCAGAGTCAATTTCTCATCCTTTTACTTACCCAAAATTTTTTTTTCATCCTTTCTTTGAAGTTACCCTTCTTCCTGCTAACTTGTTTAGATCATCTGTTTTCCCCTGAGTTCAGTTTGTTCACCCTCCTTAAAAAAGGGTGAACATTACCATCCGTCCTATTGGTTGAAATGTTGTGGATTCCACCACAAAGTGATGTCATGCTTACCAAAAAGTGTATTGCAGGGTAACAAAGAGTGTATTGCAGGGTAAGTATGACATCACTTGTGTCAGGATGCACGCCAAGGGAGGGTAATGTTCACCGTCTTTTAACTTTTAAGGAGGGTGAACAAAATTGCACTCGTTTTCCCCTTGCTACTTCTTGGGTGTTTGGTTTGGGAATTTAGAATTATAGGGAAATGATTTTGCCACTCTCTTTTTTTGTTAACGTTACTCTCCTGCAAATGTATTTTTGCAAAAATACACTTGCCGGGGAGTGACGTTAACAAAAAAAAAGAAAAAAAAAAAGGAGCGGCAAAATCAGCAGCCTTATTATAACATGGTTTTCAGTTCAATCTCTCATTTCTTGGAGTGCATAAATTGCTTTTCATCGTTTTAGCATTGTTTATTTGACCGATAAAGTCAGTATTATTAGAATACTTAGATTAGCACATTGGAAGAGGAGTTGAACTCCTGACCTCTTTACTCCTAGCACCTTAGTGTACTTTTGATGCCAATGCGCCAAAGGCCTCTTGGCATCTTATTGGCATTGTTAACACATAGGAGTTATAATTTTTTGGACACAACGGACGGTAAACAAAATCCACATGCAAAGATTGGTAACAAAATCAAGGGTTACAAGTCAGAAAGGGCCAAGGCCTCAGAGGCTAAGCCATTGGGGGCATCCCCCCTCCAGCTCTGTTTTGCAAGAGAATGGGTTACCCTCTTGCTAGGATGTTCTACTAGAGAAACAATAAAAGAAGGCAAAACTCTGAACGAAAGCATCACAATCTTGAAATCTACGTTTGGGTGAAAGGATTAAAATTATTTTGGGATGTTTCTTAACAGTGTATATCACGTGATAATTATTCATGCCTGTCTATGTTCATTCGTTTAGTTTGTTGTTGATATTTGTTTTGCTACTGAATTCTGATTGTCAATCACTACAATGTTTTTACTAGGCATGTGTCCATTGAATTGTTATGCCATAAATAAATATGAAGTCACATATGAAATAGATTGGTTTAGGCCCAAGTTTCTTGGTGCTTCTCTAACTGTGCTGTGTTATATGCATTGCAGAAATAAAGGTATATTTTTTGTTGCCATTGATCGAAGCAGGCCACTGTCAGATCAAGGTCCTTTTGACGTCGTTTTGCATAAGGTTTGTGTTGATTTCTCTATAGGGAAACCCAAACTCCTAATTGTTGATACCTTCCTTTTTTCAATTGACTGTTCCAAAACCCAGGTCGTGATTACTTCTATCTTCCTTTCTTTTGCCCCATTTTGGGAAAGGGGTGGAAAGTATGTTTTACAGTATGTCCTTGCTATTCTGACCATCTTTAACATTCAGTAGGGACAAGTTCCTTTATCTTTCCTCTCTTTTTCCTTTGCGAACATGTGTTTTATTTATTGACTTCCCTTTTGATTATGTGGAACAAAACTCTTTAGTTTATTATACATCTGATAAGTCTTTTGTTTATTTCAGTTGTCAGGAAAGGAATGGTGCCAGGTTGTCGAGGTTCGCTCAATCTAAACCCATGATCCTTATTTCTACTGGAAAACATAAGATGAAGACTGTTTTCATTGTGCAGTGAATTCGTTTTAATACAGTAAATGACATTTGTTTTCGGAATTCACACAATTTCATGACGCTAGTGAAACATAATCATGCTACCTATTCATGTCGGAGATAAGATGTGAACTGAAGGGTCAGTGGTTGAACACCCAGATCTCCTGAGGGCCTGAGGCATTAAAAATGATTTTTGTCTGACATAGTTGCAGAATCTTTGCTGCATCATTAATTGTGATCAGGTTGGTCCCTCAAGAGATCAAACAAGTGATTTTACTTTTCAATGATCAATCTAGAATTTGTTCATGCCTTGCTTTGCACAGTTGAAAAAATGCATCCTTCTAGCAGTTTTAGAGTACTTCTTCTCCCATTCTATAATATGCTTGATTGGTTTCTTTGAGTTGATTCTAAATTTTGGGCTTCAAGTGAATGATTCGTAGGCTCACTGCCAAGATATTTCATCTCATTTTCTCTGATATGTTGAATAGTTATAAGGTGACCCATAAAGTTTCTTAAGAAGCAGGACTGGTAAATTTGATATGTCGATTATTACATGCAGGCGTTTAGGCAGGCATGAAGCCAGACATCAGTGAGAAATTCTTGGGATTTAGAAAAGCTATTTCTGTTACTGTCTAGTTTTTAACCCTGTAGTTATAATTTTAAGTCTTCTGCACTGATTTCAAAACTGCCATGGGAGCAATTTACGGCAGTTTTTAAGGCATTGCTCATTTATCATTTTAACTAGACAAGTGTTGTGCCGTGTGTACAATAGATGGCAGGTACTAATGCTCCCCCAGACGTGTAAAGTTGATATTAGTATGATATTCCATTGTGTGGAGTTACAAAACTGTCCACCATTTATCCTTTATTTCCGAGCTTTTACCGTGTTTATAATTTTTAGGCAACAACTGAACTGATCTTCTAGAGAACTGCTAAAATGAAAACAAAGAACAATTTCTTGATAGGAAGTAGTTTATCATTTGATGAATCTTACTGGGTTTGGATCTATGAGTGTTTATTAGCTATGGTTTACAGGCAAAAGACGTGGAATTTGTCCTGCTTGAATAAGCCTTTATGCTTTGTGGCCCAAAATCTTCCATTCCCTGACAGCGGGTCCTTCATTTTTACCTCTCCTTTTTTTCTTAAATTTTTGAAGGATTACAGGCTAAAACATCCAGAAGTTACTGTTCTCGATCCCCCATATTCCATACAACACGTGTACAACCGTCAGTCTATGCTTGAGGACGTGCCTGGTATCAACTTGCCTGAGTGCTATGGTAGGCTCTGAATAACGTTGCTGATCCCTTGTTATTGGTTTACTCTTTTTGTTCAGTGACGGGACTAATTGTTGTTTCCTTGAAGATTTATTGATCAAATTCCATGTAATCTTGCTCGTGCTAAGGGAGTTCTAATGTACTAACCTTTTTTTGTTCCATTTTTTTATCAGCACTTTTTTTCATTGACCTGTATCTTCGTTAATATGATCAGTTTGTTTTTTGGCTATTGACGATTGTTGTAGGAAGAGTTGGCGTCCCACGGCAGCTGGTTATCACAAAAGATCCATTGTCTGTTCCTGATGAAGTTAATAAAGCTGGATTAAAGCTACCTCTAGGTATGCCCCCACAGTTGCTGCATTTCGGCATTTACATGTAAACCTGCTGGTTCAAGTGGTAGACACCTCAAGAACTGGTTTTGAGTCACGTGTTCATTTTGAGTCTACCCTCAGGGATTTTAGAAAGGGAAGGCTAACTAGATGTGATAACATTTTTGTGTCTTTTCGTTCACTCTTCCTAACTAAATATTGCTATTTATACTTTTGCTTTTACTTTTCCAGTCGCGAAACCGCTGCTTGTGGATGGAACTGCAAAATCACACGAATTATTTATTGCTTATGATGAATTCTCCCTCTCAAACCTTGAACCTCCGTTCGTTGTACAAGAGTTTATCAATCATGGTATTTTTGTCTGTTCTGTTTCAGAAATGCATCATCAAACCATGTATTTCCTTTGGAGCCATATTTCTACCAGAAATTCATCTTCTCCTTGCCTCCTTGTAGGTGGTGTTCTCTTTAAGGTTTACATTATTGGGGAAACCATTAAGGTGGTTAGGCGCTTCTCTCTACCTGATGTCTTTAATCCGGAACTATCGAAAATTGCTGGCGTATTCCGTTTCCCTAGGGTGTCAAGTGCTGCAGCTTCGGCTGAGGATGCTAATCTTGACCCTGCTGTTGCTGGTGAGGTTTTGTGAGTTCTTCGTTTATGTGTTTTCCCCATATCTTCAGCTCAGTAAGCTCCTGTGTATAATATGATTTTTTATCTTGTATTTTTGGGTGAATTTTATGGGTCAGACCTGGCTTTCAAAAGGTAGATTGCTTCAAGAACTTGCCTTTAATTTGAAAAAATAGTCGTCTTTACCACTCAAAGTCTCAAACCCCCACTTCCCATGGTCCCTTACCACACTAGAGATCAACTTACACTTCCACTTCCACTTCAAGGCGCAGATGCTAATATTGCTTAATCTGTAAAGAATGTGTGAGAGATTATTTTTGAGCCTTATAGGTTCATTTACATGAATTTAGCATGTACTGCAGAACTTCCGCCGACACCTTTGCTTGAGAGGCTTGCAAAGGAGCTGCGTCATCGCCTGGTACCTTTCTGATGTCATTTCTTATTTTTCAGCCTTTTGTTGTGTAGGTGCATCATAGAGAAATATTTTTTATTTTATTATCTTATGACAGTGCGTATGCAGCAAATAGTGTATATAAATCTGGTTTCATCTTGCTGGTAATTGGTTTTGACTTTGGGATTCATCTTTTAGGGTCTCCGGCTGTTCAACATAGATATCATTCGAGAGCATGGAACCAGAGATCTATACTATGTTATTGATATCAACTACTTCCCTGGCAAGTGAAAAACCTTTTCTCAGTCAATATTTCTTATTTGTTGATTATTTCTATTGAGCTGGTTCCTTGGAAATATGGTACGAAAAGTCTTGGAGGTGCTTTTCCATTCTCTCTCTCTCTCTCTCTCTCTCTGTGTGTGTGTGTGTGTGTGTGTGTGTGTGTGTGTGTGTGTGTGTGTGTGTCACACTGACACTCACGTGTGCCCAAGAACACTTTTCACCTTTTGAGTATGAAGAAGTGCATGATGAAGTAATATGATCGGTAGTTGGAGCCTTGGAGGTACTTGTGAAAATGATTAATTACCATCTAAATGCCATATCCGGAATCCCATACCTTGTGCCTGTATATTGAATGACCGTGAGGTTGGAGGATTATTTGGGGTACAAATCCCTTTGTTTGTAAAATGCATTAAAGAATAGCACATTTATTTTATTTGCTTGTTAAGCAGGAAGGAGTATGTTTTTCTCTCTTTCTTTTTTGGTTGAAGGTGCAGGGTTCATCTGCATGGTAACACTCCATGTAACGATGGCACAGTTTTGGGTAGTCATTAGCGTATCGTTGACCGTAAGTTAGTCGTGTTTCTATTTTTACACGGTCTCTTGTACTTGTTAGAATCTGCTAATGCATTATGCATCAGTTTTGCTAGAGTTCAATAGAGTCAATCATGCAGCCTTCTGTTTCTAAACCGAACTCTTGGGAGCCATTGCAGGGTTTGGAAAAATGCCAGAATACGAGCACATATTTACGGATTTTCTTCTAAGCCTCATGCAGAGCAAGTACAAGGAGCGACTTGCTGCTTAAATGGAAATGTATCCTCTGTGCATGACATTTTGCTCCAGGAATTGAAACAGGATATGGTTTAATGACTCAGGCCTCGCTTGAAGATGGATGCTTCTCAAATCCTCTTGCAACCTTAACTGAATTCTAGGCGCTTTTGTAATGTCAAATGAGCTGATATGTGATTATGGTTTGTATAACGATTTGATCTGCTGCAGATCTGCTCCAGCTTTTTTTGGGGAAGCATCGGTCTTTACATCATGAAATTTCTTGATTGTGCTAATTTGATTGTGCCTGGTCTAGCAATCTTACACAGTTGAGTAGATTCTCCAATTTTACCATTTCTTTGTAAAAAATTGACTGCTGCTGTTCTCCAAGTGTTGAATATTGTGCTAATTCGTGGGTGTGTAAGTTCATCTGTTCTTGGGGCTCACAATTCACCTTGTGCCTCATTCCTTCAATTGAGCGTTCTTTAGGTGTTGATCAATCACAGGCGGCCTCAGTCATTTTCTGAATTTTTGTGGTTGTCTGAACACACAAAATTATCTATCTGCGTATCGCCAATTTGCCCATGCTCAATAGTTTCGTAGCAGATGCATTTTTCTCTCTTTGATCCCATCTTTGACTGTTTTTTATGAAGTCTAATTGGGAGCTAGTGCATGCCATCTAAGAAAAAGAATTGCTCCATGGATTGCAACGGAAATGTTTGATTGCTCTTGGCGATTCTTTGGTGGATCGCAACAGAAATGTTTGATTCCTCTTGGGGCTATGAATTGTCAAGTAGGTAGATAAGATCTGGAGGCGGCTGTTGCCCCGGGGCACCATGGCCTGTCAGGAATAGAATGCAGCGAAGGGTTTCTGTAAAAAAAAGAGCTAATGTTTTCAAACTTCGGAGATGCATATTCCTTCTGCAACGTGAATCGACAGAGTTGCATTCTCCAATTGCTACAAGTCTGATGCACTTTTTACCACTGCAAAGGCCCTATGTCTAAAAGCAAAACGACTATTAATTTCTAGTCCTCGATACAAAATAAAGATTTTGAGACCATGAAAGTAACTAAAAATAAGTAACTAAAAGTCCGCAATCCTCACCATTTTCTGCATTATTGTGCATGTGGAAGGAGCTGCTTGCCAGACAGCTCCGAATATCGCAGATGGTTGGATCAAGAACACCCAAAAAAGTCTTTTTGTGACGATTAAGTCCAAAAAACTGTGGACGATACAAGGAAGAGTGGGTTCTCTCGGAGTGGGAGACCCAACCTCCCAACTCCATGCATAAAACAAACCCATGTACAAGATGGAGGTGTTTTTCTAAGCGAGAAAAAAAGATGTTGCAACAAGGATTACTAGCAGGCAAAAGTGACTTCTGGATTGATCTGGAGAAGAATTTGCTAGGCATTATGATTTACAAAAAATTCTATTCAGCTTTTGCACACGGACCTTACATGAGAAAAGCTTCGGAGATGCTATATATACAGCCATAACAATCAGACATATAAATTAAGAAAAAAAACAAGGTCAAGACACGCTACGTGTACTACAAAGCAATGTACAACATATGTACAACGTGGTCAAGCTTTCCAGTTACCAGAAAGGACACCACCTGCAAAGAGCGTAAAATAGCAGCTGTCAGACAAAGTGAAATCAGATTCATAGCTAGCCAAAAAAAGAGAGGAGGAAACAGCTCAGATTCATAGAGTACAACATCCATATTGGTTCTTCCAGTAATTAAGCATTTTCAGGTTACAAGCTGAGCATACAGGCAATTGATACCATCTTAGAGAGGAAAAGAAAAAGATATAAGAATGATCTTCTGAATCTTGGAACTTCAGAACTGATATGGAGAAATCGAGCATATCATGATAGTGGTATTACATGTCTTTGCATGTATAATATGCATGGGCAGTGGACTTGATCATTCAAAGAATGGTTCCATTAACGTTTAATTGTTTACCAACCCCAGAATTGAATTCAGCTCGAACAGTTTATTTCAGAAGAGGCCCAATGAAGGCAATGTCAAGATGGTAAGTTGATATCGTAGTGGAAAAGATCAATGAACCAATGGACAACCACCTTATGACCACAGGATCAATGCTACTAAATACAAAATGGCAACAATTCCAGACAATCCATAAGGTAAGAAACCATTTTGCAGTGGTCAGCTGAAGGTAGAATCATTTCAAACTGAATATTTTTCACGATGGAAGTCCTAATATAGGTTACATAGACGCAACAAACTATTGGAAACTTAGTTTAGAATTTATTTATGGAAATTGGAAACATATGATTATGAACAAATTGCCCAAACATATCCATAGATCTGTCTGTGCCTCATTTCCTCAAGTAGAACAATTAAATACAAGAAAAAAAAAATTACGCCATGCTATATGTCCTCACATGTCTGAAGAAATCTGTGTGTGACATGTTGGAGCTACTACAACTACAATGAAGCATCCATGCTTCTTAGTCATTCAACTAAAGGCCTAAAACTCTCTTTAGTGGTTTTGAAATCTTCAAAGGCTTATGTTGGCAAGAAACCTCTTGGAGTTCTATTATCTGCTTTTTTTTGAGGTTCACTTGCCCAGTTTTAACGGGGTTTTTTAAACATCTTTTGAGGTGGCTTAGCAACCTCAAAGGAATTTTAATCGCAAAAATTAGAAAATTTACACAGTTGTTGCAGGGCAAAAACCTGGACAAAATATAAGCTTTGCATGGGAAATAAAACCAACTAAGCAGATGCATATGACCCTAAACAAGAACATGGAAGAAACCATGGATATCATACCCGACGTAATTTTGACACAAATTTTCATGTGACGTAGCTTGAAGAATCAACTTCGCAACTTGTTGTTTAACAGATAATCCATGTTCAACTTCGTGAGTATCTCCAGAGATCAACGAATTGTGGTCTATTGCATGTTGAATAGAGTTTGTTGATACCGAAGGACTAGTGTTAAAATCACGCCCCGTGAGCTTATGACTCATCCGAGCCATGACAACCACAGCACGTTGATTCAAGACCTCATTAGCATCACCTAACTGATTGACAGCCTGCATATTACACATTGAAACTTTAAAGAACGATTCAAAAGCACATCAGAATAACTCCGTTTGACAAAAGAGTTGTTGAATATACCTGAAGAAGTTCCCTCTCTCGAGCACCCCGTTGAGGTTGTTGAAGCAGCTCTCTATTGGGAGCAGTTTCTTCACTATTTACAACTGCGGGAACATGAGTATTGGCCAGAGTTGACATTTGAGGAACTTCATTGAAGTTGAAAAGGCGCCAGTTTATTAGGGGGTCATGAACAAAGGCCTGAAAGCAGGTGGAGCTAATTTAGCTTCCCTTGTTAAATAACGGAACATAAGCTATTTCTGCTTTGATGCTACAAAAGGGTTTTATTTTTCAATGGCCATCCACCACAAGTTTTCATGTCAACACCTCATCCAGGGTGATCCACCCAAATATGAGAGAGATACACACAAAACCGGTTTTATTGTCAATGGCTGCCCACCAAAAGTTTTCATGTCAACCCCTCATCGACCCAAAGAAGAGACACACACGTGCGCGCGTCGTGCACATACACAGAGAGAGAGAGAGAGAGAGAGAGAGAGAGAGAGAGAATTTTCTGCATTACTTGTTCTATTTCCTCGTAGAAAACCTTGATTGGAAGGGGATCTTAAATTTGCAAAGTACCTTACAGGGTACTCCCCATACTTTTAAGGTTTTGGTTAACAGGGCAAGTGATATGATTGAAAGTAGTCCAGAGAAGATGTCACTGAAACACATCTAGAACAGAGGAAGTACGGTTCCTATACCTCCATCATAGCCATGACACTATCCTTATTTGCTCGAAGAACCTGCATCACATTTTCGCACGTCAAGAGGAAATTGCCTTCGATACCGCTAACCTCCATAGCTTTCTCAAGCATTCTAGTCAACCGGAAGGGAACCTACATTGTCAACTTCACGTAAGAGGATATACCATAAAGCTAGTGCCATAGATACTGTAAGTGAGTAAACTTCTATCTGCAAAAAAGTCGAAAACAAGAACACATACCTTTTCAGGGAACTTCTCTCGGTTCATTGACGCTTCAAAACAGTCTCCAAAATCAATATGCAATATCTTCCCACTGCAAGATCAATGTGCAACAATTAAGTTATTAATTTTAGACCTTAACTCAAGGATGAAAGTGCGTCATGAAACTACTCATAATCTTCCAACCACAAAAATACCTGGAACGATGCAGCATTAGGTTACTAGGGTGCCGATCACCTAAGCCAAGAAGGTAACCAACCTGAAAGAGGTGACAGCTATCTTAAATTACACTGCCGAAACAACATCCAAATAAAAAGAAATACACAGGTTGCAGTCAGGCATGCCGCACAATGTCGACAAGGCTACGCGCCAAAAACATATAATTGACCAATCTAAAACCACATTGTGCAGCATATGGTTGACACCCACAGGAGAGGTGTGTCGGCCCACAATTCCAACTCCTGATAAACTAATTGACCTCATATAACAGTGAGTTTCAACACCATAACAACCCCTGATTTTGGGATGTTACAGAAATGAACCAGTGACTCATAATCATCCCACCTCTGACATACGGTTGAAAATATGGACCGAGGTCAGATCTGAAAAAGTGAATTAAAAGGATTTACCAAAAAACAAATTGAGTACGCATTAGGAGCCATCAGCAAATAACAATAAGTACAATCATTTGTACAGACTTCGCGTAAAAAAAAGTACATCCATCTTACTTTTTTAGGTGTCGGGAATTTTCTAAACCATATAAAGTTCAGAAACAGATAGTATATCAAAGATACAACATGCTGATTTTGTGGAACCACAAAAAGCTGGGTCCTGCTAGTTTTTTCAGGAGGAGATTCAAACAATATTGAGAAGGAAGAGATACCATGCTCATAACAGCCAAGCTTCTCGTATAATTTGTCCTCCTATCTAGCCAGACCTCAGAAGTGCGACTTTTTAACCAAAGGACCTATAGTAACCAAATAACAATCTTGAGAAAAAATACAAAAGAAGAGAGAGAGAGAGCGCGCAAAACACAAAGCATACCACTCTAACATAACATACCCTTGCCAGATCATTTCCTTCTGTATTTTGCAGTGCAAAATCAAAGACCTCCACTTTAGCTATAAGTGGCAAATTATCATAATCCGGAGCAAAACTAAGCATAAGTTTGTGCTCTTGATTTAAGGTGATCTGTTAACCAAAAGCATGCATTAAGGATAAGATGAAAGAAGCCACGGAGGAGAGGGTTTGCGGTGGGGTGGGAAATGAACTCTACAGACCTTTCTAGCATCCCTGTAATCCCGAATGAGATGGTGCAAGGTGTCACAATTTGGGACCCACCCTATCAATCCACTGTTTGGAGATAGTGGAATGACAGAATATCTTTGGATGGAAAGATCTTTTTCTGAGGTTTTCCTAGAATTTTCCAGCAGTGTGTTCACCAATCCAAAGAGCTGGAAAAATTTTAACATCCAATTCAAATACCAGTGTCAGTAACTAGACAACAGTGAAACCAACAACACATGCAATGGCGGAAAAAGATAACCGATTATAGTCAATAAGCCTCGGAATCCAATTGGACAATAGCATTCTCCACTAGCACTCATTATAAGAGTCAAAGAGAGGAGTAAAAACCTGCATGACACGTTCGTCTTGGCGTAGATCTTCATGGCCCTTCAATAGGAAAGCATAATCTTCTCCATTGCTCCCATGAATTGTCAATTTCCTAGGTCGCTGTTTCGAGGTTATGACCTCAAGCTGGGGCGCAAATGATTTAATTGTCACCACTGGTGAATCTGAAATATACAAGTGCGCGTCAATGTCCAACAAAACAGAACTATTATAGTTCTAAGAGAATATTAAATATTACAAACCATAACCTGGATTTTACCTGCTCGGTAAGTTCCAGGAACAGCAAGCTCCAAATCACGGCACTCTAACAATTCGGGGGAAACAGACTGATCATGCAAAGAAAATACAAGTTAGTCTTGGAGTAGCACTAGAAAAGAATCCAATACAAAGATAGTATGATTCTTGCCTGTAGGTCCAGAGTAGTAAGCGAATGAAGCTGCTTATCAATCCGTCTAAAGACATGATAATACAGATCCCATGCCTGGTCAAAATAAATGAAAATAAGAATTTGAACTTGGTAACTCCAGGTCCTGACAATAGATGGGCCAAACAACAGTTCCAAGCCCTACGTAAACTAAGGCCAATGCAAGTTAAGTTCAAAGACATTAAACATCACCAGAAAAGTCTGTTGCAAACATCTCAGAGAATATAGAAACTAGAAACAACATTATTCTTAATTATTTATGGGTATAGGTCAAACTTCATCCATGTTATGTTGATTTTTAGAACTACAAAACAAATTGACAGCACTCCATTGACTCACCAATAACACATGTTCCTCCCCCCAACCCCCCCTTTTTTTTTAAAACCAACGATAAAGATATGAAAAACCTGTAATCAAAACAGCTCAAGAGGTCTAAGAAACATCCACCAGATTTGATCGGAGAACTTCCCAAATTTTCCACACTAAAAAAGAAAGCACGGAATAACCGGATAGACATATTTGTGTTCTTTATTTGAGGAAGTTGCTCTGCATGACAGAATAATTACCCGAAAATCACCATGAAAGAAATAATGGCTCCTTAAATTAAGTTAAGAGCGAAGCATAAGGCTCCAAAATCAAGGACATCAGCTGAGAAGGCTTAATCCTATAATAAGCACATAACTGGTCCAGGTCCAGCCAATTTTTGTTTTACTCCAGGAAGATCGGCATAAGAAATGCAAAGAAAAATCGTAGCAGAGAAGGGGGAAATTTTAGATGTAAGAAAACAGCAAATATAGAAATGTTAATGTTACAGATTACGCATGGCAGATCTTACCAATCCTAAGAAGCTGTAGTACAGCAGTGTCAACTCATAACTAGTAACAAAAGGACCAAATTTGGAAACAACATGACAAGCACGCTATTACAAAGATAAACAATCCAAGCAACATAGAAAACCAGAGTCAGACAGATCATTAATACCTGTGTGAGTTCTCCATCTCTTCCACTTCTCTTATAATTCATGCAGCACTCATAGGCTTCCAACAATTCATGGTGGTATGCCTGAAATCAAATTGAAGGTGCAATTGTTAGCAAAGTTTCCAGGATCATATACCAAAGGTGTTGCTGTATCGGTATGCATTGAAAGATCGACAATCCTTCATCTGATGCCATAAACTACATGTTAAACTGGAAAAATCATAGGCGCCAATAACTGGGAGCAAATGCTTCTCCTTGACATCACTCAAGCATAGTGTAACATGGATCAGAATAAGTACCAGAATACTAATGCTAAGACAACCAGAGCATACCCATCATTTTTATTGTCACTTTTACTCATGAAGCACCAATGCAATTTTTAATCAAAACTACAACTACCTGAATGAAAGCTTTCTCTTTCAAGGTCGTGTTGTTTGCCATTGCCCCATTATCAAGCATTTCATGCATTGGCTCTAACACCTTTAGCATTCCTTCAATGTTCTGCTCACCAAAATATAAACGACTGGCTTCTTCAAGTGCCTCATGCCACATTTCATGCCAAAGTATTGCGACCCTGATTAACTCCTTTGACACAAGTTGTGCCTTCATAATAAAAGCCAATCGTCAGATCAACATAAATACTGCAAAAACCCCAACTTGTTACCATTTGATTCCCAAGTGGAATTGTGTACACGACAGAGTTATTGTTTCACCTGATCAACAAGAACACCACTATGCTGCCTAACTTTGTCAACCACTTCTTGAGCCGCAGCTCTACGTAAAGGGCTTATTGATTTACAAGCCACAAGAAGGGGGTACATAAGAGCCTGTGAAAAAAGTTGAATTCCTTTAATACATCAACACATTATTGAGAGGGAACAATGGGTACAAGAAGAATTACACAACCCAAAACTGCGTGTTGTGAATGGAACAGTGTTTTGGGTGTTCATTAACCGTAACACAAACATAAGACATATATTAGGAGAGAGTACAAAAAAAAAAAAGAGACTAAACCCTTGATAACTAATACTAAACACATAATTGCTAACAATCCCCCTCAAGCTAGGAAAATATCACCGAGACCCGGCTTGTTGCACAGAAACTCTACGCACGGCTAGCACAATGGTTTGGTGAAAACATTAGCTAATTGAGCACTAAAGGACACAAAACGCGCAGTTACCACATCACTATCTGCCTTCTCTAGAACAAGGTGGCAATCTACCTCAATATGCTTAGTCCTCTCTTGGAAAACAGGGTTAGATGCAGTCTGGATTGCCACTTAATTATCACAATACAGCTTCATGGGTAATTGCACGCAAAAACCTATCTCCTCAAGGAAGGATCAGACTAGACCTTGCAACAACTGTCTGCTTCTTGCTCTTCCAAGTAACGAGATTCCACCAAGCAACACACAAATGCCAGTAGTGGATTTTCTATTGGATGGTCCTCTTGTCCCCTATAAATAGGTAAAGGCCTCAACACATAAACAACCACCGGCACCATAAAATAGACCACATCCTGGATGTGCCTTGAGATACTTTACAATTCTAAAAGCAGCTTCCCACTGTGGAAGTCTAGGTGCAAACATAAACTGATGCACCTACTAACAAGAAATGAAATATCAGTCTGCGTAATAGTAAGATAGTTGAACTTACCAACCAAGCGACAATCGTAATTAGGGTTAATAAGTACGAGCATCTCCAGCCTTGACCCATTTTAAGACCCAAACTCAAAATTTAGGCAAACCTCTCAAAAACTCCTCTCCAATCATGACCCAAACCCAAACCCTTTCCCATATTTGGGTTTTACCCATTTCTTTGCCCAATTCTGAGACAAGACAGGCTCAAACTCATTTTTTTCCCAACTGTTCTTGAGTGAGAGAGAGAGAGAGACGAAGAAAGTGCAGACGAAGAAGGTTGCACCTAGCCGGAGAATAAGAAGAAACTGCAGACGAAGAAGAAGGTGCAGCGATCCAAGTTCTATACGAAAGTACAGACGAAGAAGAAGATTTTACCTTGTCAGAGCTGATGAACTTCACCAGAGTTCGTTGGACTGATCGTCTCCTCTCTTTTATTTATCTCTATGCCATTGAATTGGGTCAATATAGATGTGTCAAACGGGTCGTGCCGTGCTGGCATGGCCCGTTTAAGTCTGTGCTAATCGTGCTTCGTGACGTGCCGTGCCGGCCCATTTACAGTATTTACTCAAATCGTGTCGTGCCGTGCTGTGCCGTTTGTCAATCGTGTCGTGTCGTGCCGGCCCATTTACTTAAATCGTGTCGCGTCATGCCGTGCCGTTTGCCAATCGTGTCGTGTCGTGCCGGCCCATTTTCTTAAATTGTGTTGTGTTGTGCCGACCCGTTTTCTTAAATCGTGTCGTGCCGTGTTGTTTTCAATCTCGTCGTGTCGCGCCGTTCCGTTTTCTTAAATGGTGTCGTGCCGTGCCGTTTTTTATCGTGTCAAGACTTGTCGACTCATTTACTTAATCGTGTCGGGTCGGACCGTGCCGTTTTAAGTCGTGCCGTTTAAATAAATTCCTTTCGTATTAAATTACTCTTGCACCATAAATATTTTGATAAGTTTTTTTAATTTTACTCGTTAACTTGTAATGTTAAATTTACAAACCAAAGGTCCAAAGCCTATTCACTAACAAAAACAAAGCAAATATTTTTGACCAAAATAAAAATTGATAATTTTTTAAAGGTAAAAAATTGATTTTTTAAATGATTTTTTAAGATATTGTTTTTTTTAAATTAAATATCTTAGATGTTTAGAAATAAACAAATATTTTTTACCGAATAGAAATTGTTTACTTTTTTTAAAATTAAAAAAAGCCATTTGGCTTATTTATTTATTTATTTATTTATTTGTTTTTCCGTGCCTCCCGCCGTGCCCGTGTCGTGTTGTGTCGTGTCGTGCCCAGCTAGAACCGTGTCATGCTGTGCCGTTCCAGTCCACTTTCCGTGCCCGTGCCCGTCTACGATCGTGTCGTGCCGTGCCGTGCCAGGCCAACTTTCGTGTCGTGCCCGTGCTGTGCCCCCCACTTTCGTGCCCGTGTCGTGTCGTGCCGTGCCAGGCCAAAACCGTGCCTGTGACGTGCCGTGCCGCCCCGTGCTCGTGCCGTGCCGGCACGGCCCATTTGACACCTCTAGCCGTCAATATAGAATTTTGCCATTGGAGTGAGTCTGATCCAAAATGGGTTTTTACCCAAATTGGATAAAAATTTGGGTCAAGGCTGGAGATGCTCTAAGTACATAGTACAAGTTGGATGGGCCAAGTGGCAAAGTGCTTTAGGAGTGTTGTGTGAACTGTAAAGTAGGATATTCATAAAGTTGAAGGGAAAAGTCACCGTATTGCTATAAGACTAGCCATGTTATATGGCATGGAGTGTTGGGCCACTAAGAAGCAACGAGTAAGATGAGTGTAACTGCAATGAGAATATTGAAATGGATATGTGGTAAGACTTTGCAAGATAGAATTAAAAACAAAACCTTCGAGGGATGGTAGGGGTAGAACTGATAGAAGATAAGTAAGATGAGAGAGAATAGATTAAGGTGGTTTGGATAGGTTTATCACAGATAAGTCGATGCGGTAGTTAGGAGGGGTGATTTGATCATGGTAGATGTTAGAACTAAGGGGAGGGATAGACCGAAATTGTCCTTCGAGGCGGGAGTTTGAAAAGACCTAGGTTTCTTAAAAATCTCATAAAATGATGTCTTCGACTCAGACAGACCTCGATGGAGAAAATGGAATCATGTAGCCGACCCGAACTGGTTGGGCCTTAAGGCTTGGTTGGTTTGGCAATTTAGTTTCCTCGTGCTGTCATATATCATGCTTGTCAAACCATTTGTAGCATAGGGTCAAATACATGTTTTTTTTTTCTTCTTGGCATTGAAGAAATTATAGTGAAATAAAAAAGAAAAGAAAAAGAAAAAAAGGGAAGTAATATGAAAGGCATGGGTCAAGGAGTCCAAAAACGAAAAAGGAGAGAGGAAAACTAAACAAATTTATTCGACTAAATGCTATTCCAGTGACTGAATGTATAGGCTATCAAACTAGGTTAAGTTTCAATCAGCATGGAAGTAATATGCAGGCAGCAACAGAAAACATTCAGTGCATTTCATGACATGCAAACACCAACCCATTCAATGTGAAGTTTCACTTCAACTAAATCAAACAGACTTGACTTGCCATTCAATGTGTAACATGCTAGGTGAAAGTTCGGGCCCAATTTGGGGAATTGGTCAAGAACTAGCACATGGGTTCATGGGGAAGGAGGGGCATTAGGAAAACCATTACTGATATATTCATCTTTGCTTGAAAGGAATCTACTTATTCTGTCTTTTCGGCCATGAGGAGACTTCTACCTTTCATTTCTGTTGACTATTAGAGAAAAGTATGTCGCTAGCGATGTACAGGATATAATTCCAGCATGCATAATCTCTTGTGAACAAGAGCATCTAGTTCTATTTGAACGTACCAATGAAGTCATTCTGAAATTAAGAAACAAAGAGTCTAGGAAAGGTGTTGCAGTTCAACCTAAACAATATTTCGACCATCAAGTGGATTCCCTCAAACCCTCTGGCAATAAAGGAGTTTGATAAATACTCACACACCTCCTATACATCTTAATAGGAAATAAGAATAACTTATGTAAAATAAAGTATACCTATTGGTCAAATTGCTAAAGTAGCACAAGAATATTATAATTTAGGAAATGAACAAATAAAGGAACCATAAAAAATGACCTGTGGATGATTCTGCCCAATTCTCACTAAAAGTGATTGTATCAGCTCTCTCACAGCTTGATTATTTGAATGTATTCTGGCAATTATCTGGGGCAAAACAACCAACCATGTGTTGATATTAACCAGAGAAAATCCTGTCTGCAGTGCCTTTTGAACCTCTGCTGTAGCTCCATGGTTGAACCACAAAGTAAGAAGACGGAGTATATCCTGAAAGACACAATACCAAAAGAAAATTGAAGGTAAATAATATGTTGGAAGGTTACAATTCTTTACCCAATAAACAAAGCATTTTCAAGACGGGGCAATATTGGACAGCTTGATATACAATGTTGCACCCATTTCCTAACAGCTTAAGCATTGGGATAATTGGTAACTTAAAAGGCACATGCAGTTGATCCCAGATATAGACAAGGACAGACCTCTCAAAAGAAGAGTTTTCATGTTAAAATAGTGTGTGAACAAATACACAATACTATTTTCTCACTTAATCCTAATTATGGTAATTCCTTTCAGTGAAATTGGGAGCCTGAGTAGAGCCAATCAATAGAAAAATAATCAGAAACTAAACTTAATCTACCATCAAATGTACTGTTTGTGTTAAATCCTACACAAAAGATAAAAGGGTAAGCGCCCCAAGTTAATGTTTAACATATGTTACATGGAGTCGGAACTTGTGTGAACTGTGGGCACGTGTCTAAGTGTTGGACTTGGATTCATCTAATTCTCATGCCCAGGAATATCAAGAGACCAAATTTCATGTTTCTTGTCTTAATATTTAATCCAAACCAATATAGTCTTTACAGAGCTACAAGCGGAGAGGGTCTTATTTTTGGATAAGTTCGTACATAAATTAAACTCCTTAAACTGAACTTGTGTGCAAGTCCATTGTCCAACTAGACAAATTGACTGAATGTCGCATGCCCATATCCAAGTATCAAGTGACCAGCATAGGTACTACAACTAATTTCACAAATTAAAAAGGGTCTACGTAAAATAGATGATGACTGCAGTGTTGTGTCCTTCACACCTGTTGCTGAGACACTGGAAGATAATAAAAAAAAAAACTAGAAAGAAGTGAGTAGGCATTGCTAAAATCCTTCTTTCAAGTAGCTTCTATGCATGTAAAGCAATTAGAGCATGGCATACCACGGTTTCCCATTGCTAATTAAAGGTTACCCCTTTTATCTTACAAATCCTCAGTTTCAAGTATCTCTTAGGCCTTGTTTGATGTGTGTTATAGGTTAGAGGGGACAGAGAGTCTGGAGGGGATTGGGATTGGCACTAAATAGGGACTAATAGTGAAGTTGGTAGTTAGATTGGAGATAAGCATTCTGTAGGGCATGTTATAACCATGTTTGTTTGGTTGAGGAATGAGAGTTGATTAATGCAATAATGTATGGTTAAGGCAAATCCAGGTGAAATGGACTACGAAAATGTGTAGCAATGTGATAATGTGTAGTCCTTTGCTAATCCCCCCATTTTGGGGGTTCACAGTTTGAGTGGACTAATAGTCCAGCCCTCCAAAATGTAATTAAACCCCAGATTAATGGGACCCAAGGATTCATAGTCCAATCCCCCCTCCTACACAGATTATCAAACATGGCCTTTAAGTTCTTGATCAAAAAACCAGTAACACAAAAAGTAGGCAGATACTTCATGAGGGGGAAAAGTGCATGCAAATGACTTGGCTTTCTCACATGAATAGTTCACATTAGACAAATGGATTGCACTGACGAATATTGTAACAACTGTATAACTAGTAAGTACGCATCTAGGATGACTTCTATATTGCATCAAGCTTCTAGATCAAGGGAAATGACTTTACCTGCAAACTGTCATCAACTCCCTTAGCATTAGCTGCACATGCTATGGAGTGAAAGTACCCAGTGACAGCTGAAACAACATACTGCCCTGCCATGGTAGAAAACCCTCTGACAGTATACTGAGACATCACTGCTGTATTGAACAGAGCCCATGTATGCCATGCTTTTGCCCACTTTGAGGCATAGTGTGTTGCATTCCCAAATGCAATAAGGATTTCTGGGAAAATTGAAGATGAATCGTCAGAAAGACCGGTGAAACATGCAGAGAAGTCTTGGACTGAAGATAAGAGGGGGAACACTGAAAAAAATTCATTATGCTGATTACCTTTTATAGAATCATCATCCAAACCAGGAGATAGTGCCCACTGCCATGTTCCAAGTTTACGATTTACACGGGCAAGAAGTGGAATATTTGAAACACCCATCACACCATTCGGTGTGGCTGGTTGGAGATTTGTTGACGTTGAGAGCTCCATGGCAAGATCCTAACAAAAAGACAGCAACCGAAAAGCAAAGATGTAAGAATCAAGAAACGGAAAATGCATCAGATAGTGTATTATTTGCATGTCGACATACCGAAATGAAAAATCTAAGCCATACCTGCAGTCTAGCGAAGGCTTCCCGACGCTTATGGTCCTCTCCAAGAGACCACTGGTATTTCAAGTATGCCAGCATCACTTGAGGAGGTCCATGGTATTGTATTATCTCAGGGCTCGTTTCTGGATCAAACTGAATCAATAATCATAAAGCGTAAATTGACTAAATCTCATAAAAGTACAAAAGCAAATTGCTCACTAAAGACAACCCATACAAAAGCACCACTGACCTGCAAAAGTTTAACTAAAGTAGATCTAGCCTGACTAATTCTGCCACTTTTCCGACACAGAGAGGCGAACTTAAGCCATGTCTCAACATCTTCTGTAGGAGGCAGTACTAATGCCCTAACAGCCAAAAGTGCTTGCCAAACCTGTACTACCAAGTGGTCATGAAATATGAGAGGTTATACGAATACGAACCCTATACTGAAGCATGGGTGTACATAAAAACAACCTTTGAAAACAGCAGAATATCAGAAAAAAGAGCCAAACAGTCAACAACAATTTTGGGAAACAAACAATATAGAAACCATGGCGTCCATACATATTCCACTTTGAAGGAAACACAAGCGTGCATTTGCTAAAGCATATTTCTCTAAACAATAATTAAGTCAACCTAACTAGTGGCATTACTTATAGGCTTGTTTCGTGGTTTTTGAACCATTCGGGACATTAGTTGGTATGTTAATGGTTCAGGAATTGATTGACCAGACTCTTCTCTGCCGCAAACCTCCTTCCTTTTGCATACCAAAAGCAGCAACGTACCATTCAACTATCCACTCAATGTATGTTAACTCGAGTTTGTTTTTTCCCCTCAAACCTCAAAGGGGTGGCCTTATTGCTGTTTAGTTCGCCAACTACGGGGGCAATTTTGAATAATTAGCGGTAGCTAACTTCCCCCTTAAGTGGCAAGCTACTTTCCAACCCACACTATGCCTATCCAACTACATCAGTTTTCTCAACCCCCATTGTTGAGTAGAAAGTGAACCCGCTATGTAGCATTGTAGCCTAACTCACCAGCCTTCTGTCTTCTAATCCATCAAGTCTACGGTCAAATGAAGGTACCATGTTTCCCTACCTCATCAGCTCATAGTTGTATCGGATGGCAGACAAAACTCGAGTGTTTGTGCTTCTTTGCCACTATAAAAAGACTCATTACCAGATACCAGTCAACAACTGAGAAACGATGAGAAAAAACTGCTTCACAAGCACTGCATATGCGTTTTTATTAATATCTTTAACTTGTCAAGCTACAAATGGTTGGCACCTAGAACAAATATCAGTAGATCTCTGGATATTTTCTAGTGTTAGACAACAATTTTTCCTTTCCCCAAGGGCAATTATTTACTTTCTGTCTGTCCAGAAGAATAGCGGATGTTTATTCTGTTTAAACTTCTGAAGCCAATTTCCAACAATAATGGGTTCAAAAAAGCCTCGTAGGATGCCTCATCGTGATTCAGACAAAGAGTTCAAGCCTGATAAGTGCCAAAATATACATATTTTGGCCCTCCAAACTACATTTATTAGTCATTTATTTTTGTTACTTTATAATTATTTTGTCTTTTTTGTGTTTATAGGTTGCTCGAGCCCATTGTCCGAGATTTTGGATAAAAGCAGAAGTTAAGAGAAGTTTGGGATTAAAGTGCGAAGAGTTTAAAGTGGAATTGTTGATTGGTTATTACCTAAAGTTCCATGGACCTTTTAAGTAATTAAGGCATTAAATCCCTACCTATATAAGACCAATTATACTGTTGATTTCGGCAGCTTGCGAAAAACGGAACAAAAAGTAGCGGCTTTGGTCGAGCAGACGAAACGAAGACGAAACTGAATATGCTGTTCTACATGGAGATTCACCCAATGTCTTCCGATTCTCTTCTCCCCATGAGCAACTAATTCTCTTTCTTAGGGGTAGATGAAACCCTAACCGAGTAACTATGTTTTTATTTTGATTTTAGATTTCGATTACCGAAACGACGGTTGCATAATATTGAGACTTATATTTGTGATTTGATCTTATTCTTCCAATTTAGTGTTATGTGTTTGTTTTCTGTGATTGCGAATACATATTTATGCAGCGGTTTTCTTCGTGCATGGAATTGAGTATTAGGATAATTTATGCCTAGGAAAGACGAGTCGTGCCTAGATTAATTAGTTATAGAATCGAAGACGATTCGTGCCAACCGAAGATAGGTTATGCCTAGTTTTCAATTACATTCAATTTTCTTGGCGATATCACTAGGGCTTGTAGCTTTTAGTGAATCAATGTCGTTTTGGCAGTCGGTTTCTTAAATTAACATAATCGCTTAGTTACGAAGTTAGGGTGGATTCGAAACCCTAAGACCTTTTTCCATATTTGAATTCAACATCTCTCTTGCTTTTAATTACTTAGATAATTTTAGTTAATCAAAATCCAATCACTCTTTCTTGAATTGAATTAGGAATTAATTTTAAAAATACAACAACTTAGCCTTTTGATCTCCGTGGTACGATACCTGGACTTAAACCACTATTCTATTTGAATTAAGGTTTTCGCTCAGTTTTAATTATTTATTTTTGGTGTGAAAAACGACCTACCAAATTTTGGCACCGTTGCCGGGGATCAAAAGCACGGTTGTTTGTTTTTAAGATCGATTCTTATTTTAATTCCTAGCTTAGATTACTATTTTTTATTAGTATTTTTTTTTCGCGTTAATTGTTTCGTTTAAAGTTCTTCTAGTGCAAGTTACTTACTTTCACATTCAGGAATTTGAACTCACAGCTGCAAAAGAGACTTAAAAGAGCATGGCGTTGCTACCTTAGCTTTAAAAAAAGGAAAAAAAAAAAAAAAGACGACGACTCCAAAGAGCAGTACTGTGAGTTTTAATTGTTGCATTAGCACTACTAAGTTTAATCCTAGACTATATTATTCTATTAGTTATTTGTTAGTTTAATCCTGTTATTGCATTGTTTCACCTTCTTTGCTAGTAATAACTCAGTATCACTATTAGTTTAATATAATTCGTGAGGTATTAGTTTACTACTAAGTCTTCATTGTAAATCAGTTTAATTATTTTGAGTTTTCATTGACTAGTTTTCCAATAGCGATACTTGTTGCACTTAGAGTGGTGGTAATTTCATATGCAAGGGCGTCGGTCTTGTCATCGAGATTTAATCCCTATTGACCCTGAGTTAGAGAGGACCCTTAAGGCTATTCGAGCAGTTAAACGCCCCAATAGACCTAGCGACTCACTTTCAATCATGGCGTTACGCGTTAATCAAGAGAATCAGGATAGGCAATTGAGGGACTACTTTGCTCCCCCTGCATACACATCACCTTCTTGCATCTTGCTGCCCACTATCACAGCAGCTCAATATGAGATCAAGTCTCACACTCTTCAGATTCCCATCCTTTCATGGGCTTGACAATGAGGATCCTTTTAAGCATATTGATGAATTTGTAGAGAAAAGCTCCACAGTGAAAATTCAAAACTTTTCTGATGATGCCCTAAAGCTAAAACTTTTTCCCTTAAGGATAGAGCCAAAGATTGGCTTAATTCCTTGGCAACTGGGTCTATTACTACTTGGGCCCAATTACAACAGGAATTCCTTAATAAGTACTTTCCCATAGGTAAGACAATTCTGTTTAGGCAAGCTATCACAAGTTTCTCTCAACTTGATGGCGAGCAATTTCATGAGACATGGGAAAGGCTTAGTCAGCTTACTCGAAAGTGTCCCCACCATGAAGTTCCTAAGTGGCAGTTAGTTCGTATTTTTTATGACGGGTTGTCTGAACGGCACCGTCAAATGGTTGATGCCTCTTGTGGTGGGACTTTTATGCTTAAGACCCCGGACGAGGCATGGGTGTTATTTGATAACCTAAGTAACAATTCCCAACAACATGCCTCGGCCGCTAGAAGAGTTAATATGGTGGCTTCAAATTCCCAACAGCAAAGAGGGATTTATGAGGTTGGGCACTCTAACGATCTCTCTAACCAAGTGGCCTCTTTGAACAAAAAATTTGACCAGCTTCTATCTCTTGGTCAAGTTCCTTCTCCACCTTCTCAGCCTTCATATTTTCAAGAGGCCTGTGCAATTTGTTCGAGTCCTACTCACTTCGTGAGTGAGTGCCATATGGCTTCCCAATTCCCCGAACTTGTTCAAGAGCATGTTAACGCTGCTCAAGGGTTTACCAGACCCGGTAATGATCCTTATTCTAATACATATAACCCGGGATGGAGAAATCACCCAAATTTCTCTTGGAAGCAACAAACTCTGAGCAATTCTCCTACTCCACCCCAAAGGCCTATGTTTACCAACTCTGCCAATCCTCCAAGCTACCATCCGACTCAATCGCTGCAGCCATATCAGTACCATAATACTCCTCCACCTCAAAGAAACTCTGATTTTGAGGATAAGGTGTTGCAAGCCCTCCAAGGGCTTGAGGCTACTTCTCGTAAACTTGAAGCGAACACACAAACCGTCAACTCTCATACACAATCCATTTCAAAGATAGAGGCCCAAATGGGGCAGCTAGCTAATGCACTCAGTCGACGAGAGGAGGGTAGGTTACCGAGTCAACTAATAGGCAATCCTAAGGGTCAGTTTGTTGTAGAGAATGCACAAGCAAATGGTTTTTACCATGAGCAAGCCAAAGCAGTAGTGACACTAAGAAACGGGCGTGTACTTGACACTAGACCTGAGGGTAACAAGGGTACTTTAGAAAAGTCCATCACTAACTCCAAAAGTTCTGAGGCTACGATAGACCAATCACCTTTGAGAGAGGATCCACTCTCTCCTCCTCAATCTAGCCCCACTCCGGCATCCTATGCGCCCAAAGCACCATTCCCTACCCGGTTTGACTCTCTTTCTCCTCTGGGTAAGAAAGGTGCTACCATAGAAAATATGATGGAGGTGTTCAAGCAGGTGAAAATCAATCTCCCACTCCTCGATGCCATCCAGCAAATCCCTTCGTATGCGAAATTTCTTAAGGACCTTTGCACCCAAAAGCGCAAAACTCGAACTCATGTGTCCAAAAAGGTCCTTCTCACTGAACAAGTGAGCTCTATCATCTAGCATAACACTCCTCCTAAGCTCAAAGACCCAGGTGCTCCGGTTATCTCCTGTTTTATTGGTAATCATTCCATTGAGCGAGCACTCTTAGACTTGGGGGCAAGTGTCAATTTGCTCCCTTATTCAGTTTATGAGCAATTCGGGCTCGGTGAGTTGAAGCCCACGTCAGTCACCCTCCAATTAGCTGATAGGTCGATTAAGGTGCCACGCGGCATTATAGAGGATGTCCTTGTCAAGGTTGAAAACTTCTATTTTCCTGCCGACTTCATAGTACTTGACACGGAACTAGTGCATAACTTTAGGAAGCAAACACCTGTCATACTCGGTCGCCCCTTCTTAGCTACAGCTAATGCTAACATCCATTGTAGGACCGGGGCGATGGATGTCTCCTTTGGTAACCAAACCTTGCGCTTAAATATTTTTAATGCCTCTGAACAACCTCATCAAGAGGAGGACTGCTTTGCAGTTGACATGATTGATAACTTAGTAGAGGAGGCACTACCTTATATTCTTGTTGAGGACCCATTAGAGGCATGTTTGGCTCATTTTGGCTTTGACGAATTTGATATAGATCAGTCTATTGAGGAGGTAAATGCTCTACTTGATGCTTCACCTCTCTTGAATTTTCCCCCTTGGAAAGCCGCAGTTGAGCCATTGCCTAGTCTTTCTAGTACACCGGCCCTTCCCTCTATTGAGTGTCCACCTAAACTTGAGTTGAAACCACTTCCGTCTACACTCAAGTACGCTTTCTTAGGACCGAAGGACACCTTACCTGTTATCATTGCTTCTGACTTGACTGATGACCAACAAAGCCAACTTTTGAGTGTGCTTGGAAAGCACAAGGGTGCCATCGGATGGTCTGTAGCGGACTTGAAAGGCATTGACCCCTCTGTTTGCATGCATCGCATTTATTGTGAAGATAATGCGAAACCTACTCGCGAAATGCAACGGAGATTGAATCCAAATATGAAAGAGGTTGTGATGAAGGAAGTTGTGAAATTGCTTGATGCGGGTATCATTTACCCCATCTCCGATAGCAAGTGGGTGAGCCCTACCCAAGTGGTGCCCAAAAAGTCAGGCATAACTGTTGTGGAAAATGAGAAAGGAGAGTTGGTTCCCACGCGCACCACCACTGGTTGGCATGTATGCATAGACTATCGAAAATTGAATTCCATGACTAGGAAGGATCATTTTCCATTGCCCTTTATTGATCAAATCCTAGAGAGGTTAGCGGGCAAAAGCTATTATTGTTTCCTTGACGGTTATTCAGGATATAACCAAGTGCCTGTTTACCCAGCAGACCAAGAGAAAACCACCTTCACTTGTCCTTTCGGTACTTTTGCCTATCGGCGGATGCCATTTGGACTTTGTAATGCACCTGCGACCTTTCAAAGGTGCATGATGGCCATATTTTCTGACATGGTGGAAGATTTTCTTGAGGTTTTTATGGATGATTTTTCTGTGTTTGGAACTTCTTATGAGTGTTGTCTCCAAAACTTGTCTAAAGTTCTTCAACGTTGCAAGGAGACAAACCTAGTCTTGAGTTGGGAGAAAAGCCATTTTATGGTTCAAGAAGGCATCGTGTTAGGTCACATTGTCTCCAAGAGGGGGATAGAAGTTGATAAGGCCAAGGTCGATCTCATCTCTAGGCTTCCACCCCCTACTTCTGTTAAGCAAATTCGATCATTCCTTGGGCATGCGGGTTTTTACCGCCGCTTCATTAAAGACTTTAGCCAGATTTCTCGACCTTTGTGCGAACTCCTCGCCAAAGATACTCCTTTTGTCTTTAACGAAGCGTGTTTGCAGGCTTTTGAGAAGCTGGGTGCTTTACTATCGTCCGCCCCAATTATGCAGTCCCCCGATTGGAACCTCCCCTTTGAGATTATGTGCGATGCATCCGACTATGCAGTTGGTGCAGTATTAGGACAACGGGTGGACAAGGTCCCTCATGTCATTTACTATGCTAGCAAGACTCTTGCGGATGCGCAATTGAATTACACTACTACTGAAAAAGAGTTGCTAGCGGTAGTTTTTGCTTTAGATAAGTTTCGTTCATATCTCCTAGGATCCAAGGTATTAGTGTACTCTGATCATGCCGCTTTGCGGTATTTGCTGTCAAAGAAAGACACTAAGCCTCGCTAATTCGATGGATCCTTTTGCTACAAGAGTTTGATTATGAGATTCGGGACAAGAAAGGTTCTGAAAATTCAGTAGCAGATCATTTGTCTAGGATCCTGGTAGAAACCTTGAGTGACCCTCTTCCCTTTAAGGACTTATTTCCGGATGAGCAACTTTTTGTGGTGTCACAGGTCAATCCCCCATGGTATGCTGACATAGTGAACTATCTTGCTATAGGCAAAATCCCATCGCATTGGTCCAAGCAAGATAAGGACTGATTCTTTGCGCAAGTTAAGTTCTATTTCTGGGAGGATCCAGAATTGTTTAAGTATTGCCCAGACCAAATTATTCGTAGATGCGTCCCTGAGAGTGAATTCCATAGTATTCTTAACTTTTGTCATACTCTCGAGTGTGGCGGCCACTTCAGTGGAAAGCGGACTGCCGCTAAGATATTGCAGAGTGGCTTTTATTGGCCAACTCTATTTAAAGATGCACATGAGTTCTGTCGAAATTGCTTGAGGTGTCAGCAAACTGGGAACATGTCGCGTCGAGACATGCTGCCACTTACCTCTATTCTTATTGTGGAAATCTTTGATGTGTGGGGTATTGACTTCATGGGTCCCTTTCCGTGCTCTTTTGGTTTTGAATATATTCTTGTGGTAGTGGACTATGTCTCAAAGTGGGTGGAAGCGGTAGCTACTAGGACTAATGACCACAAGGTGGTGGTCGAGTTTTTACAAAGTAATATCTTTAGTCGATTTGGCTTTCCGCGAGCGATCATAAGTGATGAGGGTACCCATTTTATCAATCGACACTTCGCAGCTTTAGTGCGAAAATACTCGATCACTCATAAGGTAACCACTCCTTATCATCCTCAAGCAAGTGGTCAAGTCGAAGTGTCCAATAGAGAGGTTAAGAGTATTCTTGAAAAAACGATGAGACCCGACCGTAAGGATTGGTCTCTCCGTCTACATGATGCATTGTGGGCCTATCGAACAGCCTACAAGACTCCCATTGGCATGTCTCCTTATCGGATGGTTTTTGGTAAGGCATGCCACTTACCAGTTGAGTTGGAACATCGCGCGTTTTGGGCCATAAAGAGGTTGAACTTTGATATGGATGCTGCTGGTTCTACTCGAAAACTCCAACTTAATGAGTTAGATGAGATTCGCAATGATGCCTATGAGAGTTCTAAGATTTATAAGGCTAGGACAAAAGCTTTCCATGATAGGCATATTAATCATAAGTCCTTTGAGCCTAACCAAAAGGTGTGGCTCTTCAATTCTAAGTTGCGGCTCTTTCCTGGTAAGCTTCGGTCTAGATGGGATGGTCCCTTCATTGTTGTCCAAGTTTTTCCCCATAGTGCAGTAGAGGTGAGGAACCCACGTAATGGTAAAGTTTTTAAAGTTAATGGCCAACGTTTGAAGCCGTATGTGGATGGCATTTCGGATGGGGAGGTGGTTGAGTCTATTGAATTGTTTGACCCTAAATATTTAGACTTTTGAGCTTTCATGATGTCTGGCTGAAGACGTTAAACTTAGCTCTTTTTGGGAGGAAACCCAAGTACTGTATGCATGAGTTTTCTTTGTTCTAGGCATTGATTCCTTCTTATGTTTTTGCTATTTTTCTTATTTACTGTTCTTGTGTTTGTTTTATTTTCTATATTTTATTGTTGTGGAGGCTAGCGTTTTGCAGGTTCGTCCATCCAAATTGGGTGGTCTCCTTCTCACTATATTTTACCCTGCTTAGTCACTCCTGTTCGAGGTGATATCTTTCCTTTCTTTTGCCATTTGTCCTACCTTTTCATGTTCATGGTTTCAATGCGGACATTGAATGGTGTAAGTTGGGGGGAGAGATCACTTTATTTTTAAAAAAAAAAAAATTGAAATTTTTGAAAAAAAAATAGTTGGATTAGTTTTGCATGAGACTTGAGACTAGCTCTTGGTTGATTGAGCTGAGATTTGATGATTATTGCTTGGATATCCCTATGGCATTGTAGTTATTTTTGCTAGCTTGTCAAGAGAAATTCGTCATGGTACTTATTCTTAGCAATTTTGCACTTCACGTTTATGTGGGCTTTGTCGCTTTGTGAGTTGCATACTGATTGTTCTTAATGGCTTGTTTAGTGGAGACTTGTATGCCCATGTGAGTTTAGAGCCTTTCCTTTTTCTTGGAGTGGTGTCACATAAACTCTCGTTATCACAAAAGAGCATATTCATAGTTGATCTCATTATCTTTGTTATCAAGTATTGGGAAGATATTAATTGCATTGACTATTCTCTTGGGTTCGAAAATTTATTGCATGGTTGTGTTGCCCTTGGGAGAGGATCATAGGCCATCTTTGACACTTTGGGTCGGTTCGTTTCTTTCTTTCACTTATCCCTTGTGAGCCCATTTGAGCCTCTTGCATGATAGCCTTTTCTTGTTGAACTCCACCATCTATAATGTGTCTTGAGAAGGCGTAATTAATCATGTGGAGGTGAACTATTAACAAAAGATGGGGTAAGTGTAGTTGGTAATAGAGCTTCGTTCATGGTAGTCCTTCCAAAACAAAAAAAAGAAGAAGATATGAATGAAAATAAAAAAAAAAATGAATTGGAAAACAAAGGACACCAAGCTTATTGAAGAATGTGTAATTGATGTTAGTTTGAGAGGATGTTGAAGGATAGGAAAGAGAGATGTGGCGAAGTTGAAAAAGAAAAGGAAAAAAAAAAAGAATGAGAAGAGGGCACACTTTGTGAAAAACTTGCCCTATATGAGTTATTGTGAGCTTATTCTCAGACACTTAAATATTTTACCCTACCCTTGAAACACTTTCCCTTACCCAACGCTACAACCAGAATTGAAAGTCCTATTTGATCCTAGGGGCAATGGGATGTGGATTGATGGAAAGAGAGAGTTCTCGATGCTTGCATTCCGTTCATGAGATCATGTGTCCACTTTATAGAGCGTTCTTTTTCGTGTCTTTGTGTGCAGAATACTTTGTTTTCATGTTGCATAACTTCCACCCGCACATGTTGAGAGTACATAATATGCACCTTGTTTCGAGTGAATTCATTTGTTGAGTGCATGACACGGTGAGATTTGAAGTCAAGACTCGGTCCGAATAGAATTTTTAGTTGTTTCTCACCTTGCGACCGAGGCCCATATTCACATACACGCTAAGAGTAGGTGCCATGGCTTATTTTTATGACTTGATAGCCTCTAGAACTACTCTTGCCTGGTATGTTTCTGCGATGGTTTCATTTCCTTTGCTTGAGATATCGATGAGTTGTTTACAGGTTTTTGGGTCTTATGTGAAAAAGATTCACAGTGTTTGTGGGAGTTCATTGCTGTAAACCCTCACGAGACTACACTCGTCCTCTGGGGATCGCCTAGGGGTTTAAAAGGCTTGTTGCACGAGCTAAGTGCAATCGTGAGTCCTACGAAAGTGGCGTAGTTAGAATTTCTCTTAATTGTTTTATTTGCTCAGGACTAGCAAAGAGTAAGTTGGGGGTGTGATAAGTGCCAAAATATACATATTTTGGCCCTCCAAACTACATTTATTAGTCATTTATTTTTGTTACTTTATAATTATTTTGTCTTTTTTGTGTTTATAGGTTGCTCGAGCCCATTGTCCGAGATTTTGGATAAAAGCAGAAGTTAAGAGAAGTTTGGGATTAAAGTGCGAAGAGTTTAAAGTGGAATTGTTGATTGGTTATTACCTAAAGTTCCATGGACCTTTTAAGTAATTAAGGCATTAAATCCCTACCTATATAAGACCAATTATATTGTTGATTTCGGCAGCTTGAGAAAAACGGAACAAAAAGTAACGGCTTTGGTCGAGCAGACGAAACGAAGACGAAACTGAATATGCTGTTCTACATGGAGATTCACCCAATGTCTTCCGATTCTCTTCTCCCCATGAGCAACTAATTCTCTTTCTTAGGGGTAGATGAAACCCTAACCGAGTAACTATGTTTTTATTTTGATTTTAGATTTCGATTACCGAAACGACGGTTGCATAATATTGAGACTTATATTTGTGATTTGATCTTATTCTTCCAATTTAGTGTTATGTGTTTGTTTTCTGTGATTGCGAATACATATTTATGCAGCGGTTTTCTTCGTGCATGGAATTGAGTATTAGGATAATTTATGCCTAGGAAAGACGAGTCGTGCCTAGATTAATTAGTTATAGAATCGAAGACGATTCGTGCCAACCGAAGATAGGTTATGCCTAGTTTTCAATTACATTCAATTTTCTTGGCGATATCACTAGGGCTTGTAGCTTTTAGTGAATCAATGTCGTTTTGGCAGTCGGTTTCTTAAATTAACATAATCGCTTAGTTACGAAGTTAGGGTGGATTCGAAACCCTAAGACCTTTTTCCATATTTGAATTCAACATCTCTCTTGCTTTTAATTACTTAGATAATTTTAGTTAATCAAAATCCAATCACTCTTTCTTGAATTGAATTAGGAATTAATTTTAAAAAATACAACAACTTAGCCTTTTGATCTCCGTGGTACGATACCTGGACTTAAACCACTATTCTATTTGAATTGAGGTTTTCGCTCAGTTTTAATTATTTATTTTTGGTGTGAAAAACGACCTACCAGCCACATATTGTGCAAATGTGACTCCTCCCCTTTTGTTAAATTTTTATTGGATGTGACAATGCACATGGTGAGACGGAGCTGTAAAAACCAAGTCAAGAAGCTCTGAAAGCATATTTACCTCAACATTTCGTTTTGTGCCTTTAATGCGCTCATTCCACATATTGCGAATAAGTGCACGCCGCCCTTCAGCAACAGGGTTCCCCAAAGGTAGAGTACAGTAATCAATGACCTGTCGAAAGTTGAAACACAATTTTTCTAACTCATTACAACTTCAGTTCAAGCAGTGAAGTGGGTTCAGGAAATAAAAGAAAGCAAACCTCCTCTAACTCTGACAGCTGCTGAACACGAACCATATTGCTGTATGCACGCTCGTAGCTCTCTAAGACCTGAATAGCAACAAAGTTTAATACTGACACATCATGCTGTATTACTTTATAATTATAGACATACCAAGTCTTTTTGGCACTACTACAAGACATTTGTTAAACTTAACTCCAATAGGCAGATGTTCAAACAAAAACACAACTGTTCCACAAGAGCTTTAATCAGGCATGCTTAATCAAGCAATTTTTTTTTCCAGGAATTCATATATTTATTATTTTTGCCTTCTAAAACAATGAGAATTTATGAGTAGGGTATCTGTTTCTTAGGGGTCTCCTCCAACCATATGTACATTGTTTTTTGTTTTGTTTTTGCCATCTATGATTGGCTTGCTTGTGTAAAAGGGGTTTGAAGAAAGTTGGAGTGAAAAAGAGTATAGTTACTTGTGCAAATTTATTAATAAAGAAGATGTGCAAATATAAAAATCATGAGATACCAAAAGGTAAAACATTTTCATAATGTCGGTTCGATTAGTCACGAAGATGGAGAGATTGGGGGTGACGTAGATGTCGTACTAAAGAGACTCCTTGATGCTAATAAAAAAAGAGAGAGAGAGAGAGACTCCTTGATAAAGAAAAAAATAGGTTAGTTGTATTTGATCCTGGAGGATACTTATTCGTGAAATAATTATCTACATAAGGATATTTATTCGTGACAACATTATGTTACATTATCTTATCTTCATTCGTAGGTATCATTTGGAAGAGCCTATCTAAAGGACTCATCAGATATTGTTTGGGATAGTTTACAGAATGAAATGAATTTCTTCTGGGTATTGGTGCGGATGCCTTTTCAACCCCTATATGCAGATTTCTAGGGTTCTTTATGTGCGGATTCCTAAGACTTTATTCTTCTTAAATTATTGTCCTGCATCACACTCCTCACTCACACATTCACATTTCTAAGAGCTAAATCGGCAAAAGTCATGTTGGTCCAAATTTTCACGAGTAATTTTATAAGCGACACTTTGTCCCCTTCAACTTTCAGACTTTCCAATATAACAGAACACAACACAAAAGGCAATTCAAAAAGCTTAATTCTAATGTAAAACGTATAAAACCATCGTAGCATGCTACTCTCTGCCAGACACTCTTAAACGGCACGATGAACACCACAATGTAGGAAAAAATCAAATCACATGCCGTCACTTTGTTATCTTATTGGTCTCTCTCAGAAGATCACTTCATCACAACATGGAAACTAATACCAGCAATCTAACCATATTCCGCACAGACCAATATAAAGACTGATTATTTGACTTATGATAAGAATGAGAAGAAAAATTAAAGCTACTACTATTACTGAAACAGGTGAGTTTTTGGAACTAAGTAAGCTCCACGACCAATCAAACGTGGTTATGATACCTCTGAAATTAACTCAAAGGTGTACCAGTGTATCAAAAAACATCAACATCAGTGGTGTCATCAGTAAATCGTTATTGGATAAATATGCAAGAATGCTTACCGCTGAAGAGCACTACGCCGCTACAACACTACAACATTATGCAAGAATGCTTACCGCTGAAGAGCATTACAACATGGAAAAATGGTTGAGACATATCTATCTTTTAATAAAGGAAACAACAAAAACTATTGCACCACATTGATGTGGCTTGTAAAAGATAAAATTAACAACTCTGTTGTCTTGCTACCCCAGCATCAAAGAAATTTACACGACCCACCAACCATCTAGTGCATACATCAGCATTCCTAACGTATCAATGTACTCTAATATGGTCAATGACCACAAATTAATCTGTCAAAGACGACAATAGCAAAGGCAAGATGGAATTAAAAACGTATGAGAAGGGATAAGAAACTAACCAAAGCAGCAAGCTCAGTAGCTAAACACTTCCTTGCTCTCTCAACAAATTCGCGTGCTTCATCATACTGGAGAAATAGTAAACTTTAAAAAGATAATTAAGAAACCTAATTTTGCGTAGTAGACAAAAACAAACACAAAGCAGCATACCTTTCCCTTTCGAACCAGTAGGACAGCTCTGAAGAATGTGCCATTACTACTTCCATCCCCAGTAGCAGCAGTGTTTCCCAAAACCCGAAGTTTGGTTTCATCCCCGTCATCCAACCGAGAAACGTATTCTGCCATCTGATCCCACTCTCCCATGTTCCACGCAGCAGTAGCAGCCTGGGACATCCACACCAGATACTTTAGTAACAGCAGAAAGAATATGTTTTGACAGCCACTCAATGTCTAAACAAACCAGTGGTGCCATTTCCAGTCGAGCAGCTGGCTCGGCAGGGGTCCAATTTTCCTTGCAAAGGTTGTTAAGCTCCTCCCAACGAGCTAATGCAGCAAGGCATCGCATCCGTCCTGAAGAGCACACAAATGTTAGACATAGCAACAAAGAAAGAGAAAGCTATTGGTAGAGTACTAGAGTGTGAGGATCTTTGTACTTTTTTCTTTCTTTCTTTTTTCCTTCTAGATTATGAAACTCCATTTTGTAGGTGCAACAAGATATAATAATACAACCATAATATATTTTGCCAGCCCCTCTTGCCCTCTCTCCTTCCCTCCCCACAGAAAGAAGAGGAAACCCCACTAAGTAGATGGTCACACTTAATCCTTAGAATCAGGGAATGTAAGTGGCAATTAATTCTTGATCAGCTGCCTCAGAGTGAGAGAGAAGAACACCTGCTGAATTTTCTGTAAATGCAAGAAGACGAACATGGCCAATCATCTACTGTTTCATTGTGAGCCAGCGACAAAGCTATTGGTTTGATCTTCAAAACTACTTACATTTACAGGTGAACCTAAGGTAGACGACCAAAAATCGTACATCGCAAGCAAGCATGACCAACACATAGGCTTGGTGTGATTGCATAGTGAGAGGAGGGCGGACAACGTGAAGAATTAATTCAAGGTGACTACAAAGGTTTGTTGAGCAGATTTTAAGAAAACACAATGACTTGAGGAAGACCAAATGACATGGCTTGAGATGGCATGATATCACGAGTTGACCTATGGTTATATAGAGAACAAGGCCCAAAAGAGCGCATTGTCAGACATTATTCACGAGATAGCGCCTTTAGGGAATAAGATGGGTAGTACAATGACTCGGGAACACATGAGGTAGAAGCAGGAGAGAGCTCGAGCTAGCGTTGGAGGGAAAAGGATGGCAATAGAAAGTTGTCAACCAAATATTGATGTAATGCAGTTGTAGGGTAGTGACCCTGTATGCCTGGACCTCCCTTTATATAGGACAGTTGGAGGGGTACAAATCACCCAAGGACGGGTGGCCCTTCCTCATTGCCTTAGCATAAGGCATGTTAATTGTGATCTCCTTTGCAAATCTTACGGGTAGAGCTGAGCTTCCAAAGGTTATGGGAACTTGCATTGGGGGAGCTAGCAGGTGGTAGCTATCATACATCCTCTGAGATGTAAGATGCAAGAATATCCGGAATGCGGATCATTCTGGTACTAAGATCGGGAACAGGAAATGCAGTATGCCATGTGCATTAAATCAGGGTAACACTAAAATGTACATCCTAGAAACGAAAAACATCTAACAAAACAAAATGATTGTTTCTAACAAAACACCTTTGTAGGAGTATTTTGACAATTTGTTTTTCAATACATAAATTGTAAGGGTATTAGTGTTTTCTGGTAACATAGGTAGTTATTAGCCAATGCCCCGCAACCACCACCCCCCCCCCCCCCCCCCCCCCCCCCCCCCGCGCCCTCTCTCTCTCTCTACTGGTGAACGTGGAGCTCTCCTCATAGAGATAAAGGCTTGACAACCTGTTGCTCTAGCCTCCAAACCACGTGCTTCCTTTGGTCCTGAGCAAGGTAACTAGGCCATGCTCCCAACCTAAGGTTTTGTGGAGTTGCCAGGCTCAATGGAGCCTTATTTGACTGTGTAAAATCTGTAGATAGATAGGAGATGCCATGGAGATCTCTCTAACTTTTGTAAACGTGGAAACTTCATGGAGGGGTTCCAAAGACGGAGGTCTGGAGCCCAAATAATTTACTTGTTTAGAGTGATGTGGAGGGAAGGGCATGGGTCCGGAGGGCTCTCTTGTCTGCTCCACGCCGTTGGGTCATGGGCCAATTGTAAGTGCCCCGTGGCAAGGGCCTTCCAGATACCAAAATAGTCATAGCCTAGTTAAGTTTATCAAAAAGCAGCAAAAATAGCACATCCAGTATCATTTCGCAACTAGAAAACATACATTTGAGAATCTCTACTATTCCAAACTTCTTTCAAAATGAGATCGTGTCCATATCAACATTACAACGGTAAATATTTGTCTTCTCATTTGGTAGCAATATCTTAAAGCATTCAAGTTTCAGTTCTCAGATTTTTAACATAAATGCATTTTTTAAGATATGATGTGTGAAAGTCTATAAGACATGAGATGCACTTACAAAACGATAAGGTAAATTAAAAAGAACAAAATGATAAATTGCATAATTCAAATACAGACTACAGACCTAACATAGCATCCAAAACAAGATGTGGACTTGAAACTTGTGAGGCTTTGGTAGTGTATGCCACAAGCGCATTATCCCACCGCTGCAGTTTCTCATACCTTAAACAGTGCAAACTCATGTGAGTATTCTAATTGAAAAAATCACAACCAAGATGTTGCATGACAGGAGCAAACCAGAAAATGATGATGATCTTATAGATGAATAATTCGGCAGCAGCAAAAATTAATAACTGCAGGAGTTGAATTATCAATGATACCATGATTCCTTCAGTTGAACATTCAACTTCTGTTGGGCATAGTTCAATATTCCAACGGCGGCCTAAAAAAAGGAAAGAAACCAGCAAACAAACATCAATGACCTAAGATATCCTAAAAAAGGGAGAGAAAATAAGAGAAATATTCCGAAGACTTCATATGAGAAACTCAGCATAAATCGGTCTATTGACAGAGACAAATGAACACCTCGTGCTGGTGTAACTGATTGTTTATATGTATAAGTGCTTCTACTACAGCAACGGGGTTTGCATCCATCCTGTTAGAACGTGCACCTTCGAATTCCATCTCTTTATAATGCAAAGCCTTTGCGAATGCTCGACACTAAAATAAAGAGGTGGTAAGTAAAAGACACAAATATTATGCAACATCAGGTAACATAGCTCCTCAGGTGCCACATGCAGCATACCTTTTCAGCAAGAGCCCCAAGCAGGCGGATATCTATAGGAAGAGGTTTTTCATCATGTTCCATGAACTCCGCCTGAAATAATCAATGCCAACTCATACACAAAAATGATTCCATCTATAAAAAGAACAGCCTCATCGTCCCGAGTGCAGTTTAATTATTATAAATCATGCTGCAGATCCTTCAGCAAGTTAGACTAAGAGTTTGGTACATGATACTAAGAGAATTATGGCAAATCAATGAGCAAGATCTCCTGGAATCAGAATCCAACGAACTTCACAACAGAAACCAACTCGGTAAAAACCACAAAACTTCTACCACAGTCTCCACAGTCCTATTGCTTTAAAACCAACAGAAGGGTGAGAGAAGTAACGGACATCAACGAGGGAATCTGTCATTTGGCTGCTGTGATGAGCAATGCCTTCAATATGCGGCATGCTCAAATTGATGCCCTCAGTCCTCACTCTATAAAGAAAGATCTTTTATTAGTTTCAGTTTGCAAGTACCTGACAGAGCCTTCGAAATGTTACCTCCATCTCACCCTCTTTAGTTCATTTAATCGTTCATCATAGTAAATAAAATAGTAAATCTTGTACTACTTGTTATGACAAGACTAAAATACAGTGGCTTTTGTGAAAAAAGCTTTTTGCAGAAGACACGTAGCCTATCAATGGTAAAATCCATTCATAGCTCCCTGATTTGTCCATAATAAAACCATATGTTTTATATAGGAGATGCCACCTGAAGACTGAAAGAAAACTCATACAAGCCACCCACAAGCCCCCCAATCCCTGGGGGAAAAAGGAAACCAATTTGGGATAATGAAAAACAATACCAAATTCAGAAGAGTCGCAAGAATTTCCGGAGGAATATTTGGAGAAGAAAATGCCATCTCTAAACTGCGAACCAGCTGTCTTTGACTAGACTCATTCAGTTGTGACCAGCAGCTAACAAAACCAGCTGCAAACAACTCTCGCCCGACAAAAGGCTGCCACCACTAAAAATCAGAATCCACCTTATTCTAGATATATAAAGGTACATCAACAAAATGTCACACCTGCAACTGTGCAAGCCTAGCACATGTTCGTAAAGCCGGAGAGGGTGATTCCCTTAGAAGTTCAATGCTAAAATGCCTCATCCATTCTGCCCAATCTTCTTTTGTACTGCGCTGAGAAGCCTCTCCAGCAGTGCGTAGTCTACCATCATTCACCTGCATGAAATTGTAAGAAGTTCAAAGATCCTCTAAATCTTTTTCAATAGGTAGGTTTGAAGAAAGACCAAACTCTAAAGGTACACATCTCTGCGTTGATGTGCCTTAGTTTGGTTGCTAGTAGGCTAGCACGATGTGCTTTTTCTCATCTGAGGTGTGCTATGCATTTCCTCCATGATCATTTTTTTTAAGGTGCTTCGGAATAATTACTCCATGATCGCGCTTGCTTAATGTGGGAACAGGTTGTGGTTAAAACACAGTACCTCAAAAGGATCAATTACGTAACAATTAGGACAATTAAAGAAATGGTTATTCGACTGTGCAACTCCTCATCCTCTATTTTCCTTACGTCTCTTCCCTCTGTGATTCATCTCCCCTTCCCCAAACCCCCACCCATCCCGGTTCTCTCGTCCCCCACAAATAAAAACCCACCCAGACCACACCAACCTAAAACAATTGTACTGTTCTGAAGAAGAACAGAAGACCATTGGCCTAAATTACTTTCTCCAAGACGTAAAACTATTATGTGAAGACAGCTTAGGCACTGTAGTAAGAACCAAGAGAATAAAAAAGAGGTATGATGCAAGTCCACTTACGTAGAGTTACACCATCTGAAAAAACACAAACTGATACCAAACCAGGGGGAAAAAATAACCTGATGACTTCTAGGTTGTCTGTGCACATCAATTCCATCATCATTGGGATCATTCTCACTATCATTTAGAAGATCACTGTTAACTGCAATAGGAAGGCATTGACTTAGTCTTTGAGCAGCGGAACTCCCCAGGATAAGAGGTTCATGTCTCTGTAAACGCCCTTCAATTTCTTCAAATTCCTTGTGCTGAAAACAAAGTTAATCTACTCTCAAAATCTTCCAATGGACGAATGATCATAATGGAATTAAATCATAGAGACAGAAAACGGACCCGCAAGCGATATTTCAAAAGAAGTTTGTGAATTGATGGTATGAAAATGGTAAAGTCTTCCCCAAGGGCATAAGCTAGACAACAAAGTGCATCAACAGCATCCTTACGGAGCTCGTCACTTTTCCTGCAAATAAAAATTGGACAGTTAAAACTACCAACCCATTTGTGGAGCCAAACTACATACCATGTGAATTCGGAGGGGGAGAGAGAGAGAGAGAGAGAGAGAGAGAGAGAGAGAGAGAGAGAGAGAGAGAGATGCTCCTATCCAAGGTAGCGAAACAAATAATGCTATCGCATATACATTGCATGTGAAATCGTAGCAGATCCACAAGTTTATAAAACATCAAAACCACAGCAATAGCAAGTCTAACCTCTAAAATAACGGAGTATGGACGTCAAGGTGTAACTATTAGTGTAAGGTATTTAAAAGTCTCTTCCCCACCAAATGGAAGGAAGATCATACCTAGGTAGATCTGATAACAAATAGACCAAATTGATATCTCAAATGCTTATTTTTGGTGGAAAATCGAACAATGAGAAAGTGGTTCTTGACACAATTAGTACAAATCACCCTCCCCTTCTATACAAAAACACTTATCAGCAAATAGACATCAAGGGAATGCCACCTGTACATAGGAATATCCCAGCACCAAAAGGGATACACTGCTGTGTACATGGAAAAGGCATATCACATCAAGGGAAGGATTACATTCCCTCGACCCCCAACTATGCAAGCTTCTAACAATAAGATTCATTAGCTTATACCTAAGTTTTCAAAAGTTTTCAGAGGTGAAAGCGCAATGGAGGCGGTTCACCTCTCATGAGGCAAGGCGTAAGCCTCAACGCGTTGTGGCATAAGCCTTTGGAGTTCTGAATTTTTATTCACAAAAAATAAGTTTTATTTAGAAGTAACCATAAAAGGAGGGGATAGTGTTTCAACATACAAAGGCGCCTTACTAAAAATAGGAAAACGGTAATTAGAATTTAGAAAAGAAAAAAAAGAAGCATGTTGAAGACATAAAAACGTAGTATATTAATAGACACAACCTTTAAAATCACTCAAGGTCATCTTGCAAATACGCTCAAACCCCTTCAACTTCGTCCCAAAAACTTATAGAAGTTCTTCCACTTCCCTCAAAAATCCTAAACCACCACAAACCACAAGATAATCGAAGTCCAAAGTTCTCAAGCCATCTGACAATAACTAAAAAAGTGTGGCCTTGACTTCACATTCCACTCACACAAACAAAAAAAAATTCAACAGGATTCTCCTCCTTCGCATTAGGTTGTCAATGATAAGCATCTTAGCATAAGCCACGCTGCCGCACACAGCACAACACAACAATGCAACCTGGTGGACCATTGGCTCCCCAAATCACATACCTACGGGGGTGGAATTGTGTCCTCTGCAAAACTCTATAATACCGCTTCACTATGGAAGGCTCCAACAAAGCAAGAGTCCAGCGCAACGAGTCCTCCCCTCTCTCGTGATCCTCTGCATTGCGTCTAGCCTCTCCGTTAGGTTCAATAACTCAACCATCTCCCAATTCTGCACCCCCAACAAAGACCATATCCGACACCAATTGTTCCCCAAGCCACAATACGCTTCAAATATAATAACCGACTAAAGCCTTCCTATCAACAGCCATTCACTAAATAGCAGGATATACCACAACATATAACCTCTCAACCTTTCCAAACATCACAAGATCCCAAAACTTTACCCTTCTCACACTTCCTACCTTGGAGTCGCTAATCCTACCTCACACAACAACTCCTATGTAAAACTCCCATAAAAAAAATGAAGACGAAGGGTGAAAAAGGATCTTCCGAAATGAAGCCCCCAACCATTGAGGTAAAATCTACCAATTTTGTCCTAAACTTGACTACCAAAATATAAAACGGAATCCTTATTCCAGTATGAGATCACTCCTAGTAAGTAGCTACTAGCTAATTAGATACTTTGGTTCCATCTATTATGTATCGTCTGGTTTTCAACATTCAGATGTTCAAATTTAGTGAGCACCAATCTGGTTGTATAACAAAACAGCCATTTTACAGGAACAAACTAGCCTTAAAAAAAAAACATGTTAATTGACTTTTTGAGCTCAACCAAAGAGTTGAATCCAATAATGATAACTTGGGGTGTTCATCTAAAATTGCTAGATACTAGATTCAATTATTATAGTATGAGCACAAATTTATGAAAGTGTATTTACTGGTTAGAGCCTCAGACCACATGTTGAAGAAAAACACTTTAAAGATAAATTGAGGAAGTGGGTCAATGATGTAGGCTATAAATACTGACGTCCACATAATGATGATGACAGAGATTAGTCAAAGTTGGAAGAGGCTTGAAACAAGGGACCCATTGTCCCACTTCTTTTCTACTTTTTCTGCAAATAAGGGACCGATTTTCCAACACTAATTAGATGTGAAATAGATGCAGGGATGCAGGGAAAAAGATTCACTGACAGGTATAAAGACATAGCAAGTCGAAGTATGCGTATACAAGCTACGCGTATCAATGCATCTTGCAAACTGGAAATAAAATATATCAAGGCCAATTTTCCTGTTGATATGGGCAACTGAAGAAAAAGAAAACAGACCCATCCAAGACTAGCTTCAAGTGATGCACAAGGGCTGATATGTGACCAGTGACCTGATGAAACGAAGGCACAAGGGAAGTAGTTAAATGCAAGGTTTGTGAATATTACAACAATATTTTCACTGGCTAACAAAGTGAGGAAAGAGTATTTGCCTACCTGCACACGAGGTATCAATCTTGTTAGAGTTTTAATCGAAGCACGCCTTATGTCCACCGAAGCATCCACTCTAAACAATCGTATGAGTGCCGGAAGGAGTAGATGCATGTGTTCATCCAATGTCCCTAAAAATCAACTAATATAAGAGGTTTCCAATGGAGGCAATCAGATGAGGAATTCCTCATAGCAACAAAGAAACAAGCACTAACCACCAAACACTTCCAAAGTGTGGAGAATATCAAGGACGTAAGTGTAGTCGTTACAGCGTTCAGCATCGCTGAGGACTTGAATGCAGCAAGGAAGAATATCTGGAAGTTTTGTTCTGAACTCATCATTGAGGGCCAAGCACAGTTGTTCTACTAGATGCAAAACCTAAGAACAAAGTCCAGAAAAATGACACCAGCAATCACACACGAAAAACAAGATGCAGGTAGTTTAGCCAAAAAGAAGCCACACTTACAGGATACCCATGCACAGGACGGTTAGCAGCTGGCAAAGTAAAGGATGACCACAATTCAGATATCAGAAGAAGCAATTCTGGCAGATATTTCCTAATATGCTGCAATTGTCCACCATGATCCAATAAAACTCCCCAAATGGTCATAAAATCAAACAATGTGCAAATGAACATGCAATTTCATACGATTCTTACCTGACGCACGATAAATACCAGAGTTCCAAGCTTCCGTGTTATAAATTCCTTCAGACCATCTTCACATGTACGAAGAGTATAAAACAGATCAGGCAAAACCTGCAATTTAATGAGGGTGTTAGAACCCGGAATGTTCAGCCCCACTTCAACAAATCTATAACAATCAAGCGGGAAAGCATTTAGCATGCAAGAATGAATCATAAATCAATACATTGGGGGAAGTATCAATTCATATTGCATTTTTTGATGTGCCAATAGTAGACGTCCACAAAATGTTTGGGAGGTATCAATGATGTTAACTGACAGACCACACCTCCTCATATATGTACAAACCTAAGTTCATCCAAAAAAAAGCTTTAAGAACGAGGGCATCCATTTATAGCATATACATAACTTTTATGCATTATTCAGACCTCCATTAGTTATGATGAAGGTAAGATACTCTGATCATCCCGACAACCACAAATGCCACAATATCGCGGAGGAACAAAGTAGGTAATCTGAAGGTGAAAATAATGCAGTAAAACCCATGAAGTTCCAAGGTGTGCTGAAAAGAGATGCACCGGTTTAACATAATATCTCGTCCCATCAAAACAAGCACCAAGGGCTCAACAAATCAATATTTGCAGGAACCAAAATTAACAGCTACATTAACGTACTAACCTTAGGCAAGTATGGGACACAACCAAGACCCATTGACTGATCTCGCAAAAGCAAATCAATAAGGCTAAAATCAGAATTGTAATAATACTAAGGAGAGAGAAGAGAATGTCTAAAGAAACAAACTAAAATCGCTTATCACTAAAGGAACCTTGAATATGAACATGAGGGATCCAACCACTTTTTGGTGGTAACTGGATAGTGAAGGATCTCTAAGAATCCGCATGAGGGAATTGATGGCAACCTGAAGTAGAACATAGATTAGATTTAGCAAGAACGAGAAAAAATTGTCACGTCTTAGGCTTTATTTATGTTTTACCGTCGAGTAATAATCTTCTGATGTTGCAAAAGACGGCTCCATTGGTAATTCATCCATAGACCGGATGTGTTGACCTGTATCACTGGCTGCACGGGTACCTTCACCATGCGACCCTGGCAAGCGTAGTTGGTTGCGCTTATGCCCATGGGGATCCAAGGCACCCATAATGCCAAGAACCTAGGGGAACCCAACATAATATCAACATGAGGAAGAACATCACAGCACTAACTAAAGTCAATTTGAAGCTAAATACCTTTAAAACTTCTCGTCTGGTAGACCATGCTAATTCACCATTCAGCAATTTCAAGAGCAAGCCAAGCAGTGGTGGGTACTCATTATATGGAGTGATCACGTACCTGTCAAAATAGCCGAACCAAAAACTTTTAAGACAAGCATATAAGAGATTAAAACACGAACATAGAACTAAAAGCATCCCTACATTAACCCTAGCAACCATTTGTATAAATTGGAATTGCAAATACCAATTTCCCTTACTTAAAACAAGTTTTGTAGAAGTACCAGACTAGTTATAATACATGAACATCCCTACACTTTTCATCCACTTGAAAAGATGGATACTTTAAGGGTGAAGCTGTGCCAGCTATGGGATAAAAAGAAGGGCTCTCAACCCAACTAGGCGAAAACACGAAATAGCTAAAGAAACGCTCTAGTCGAGTCAAGATCTACAGAGCAGAGATGATATCTTTCAAGAGTGGAGCTAAAAAGTGTGTAATTCCTCCATCCCTCTCAGTCAGTAATGCACTTTTATAAATGTCAATTCCTTCAACATATGCTTATTTGTTGCAAGACGTAATTCATTATTTATTTGTAGGAAAACATGGAGACTTTGGTGACCATTAACAGATTAGATTCAGTTCTGGAGCAAGCTTGGAAAAGAATGTAATACTCAAGAATGTCATGCAAGGTACTTCTCCTTCGTGGTTCACCCTGAACTGAAAGGCACCCTTTGGTGTTAAAAGATCTATAATATAGGACTTATGAGCAAATATAACTGGAGCCAAGATAGATGCTACAAAAGGGCGCAAGCTGCATTGCCTCATGTTCATATGGGTATTACAATACAGATTTACTTCTTGCTTCCCATTGCAAACAGCAATACAAAAAAATAAATTAGTTTAGATTCGGAAAAAGTAAATGCCATTTCAACAACCTTGTCAAATAGTCAGACCAATGAACTACTAATTGGAATCTCATCTGTTTTACATAGGTCAGAAACCGCATCAACTAGATTGGCAAAATGTGCTAATAAACCACAGGTCCAAAAGTAGCCAAGATGAAGATCACTAGCTTATTCCACGCAGACATTGCTCGTTGCCAAGTTGTCAAACTGTTTAACACATGCTTCTACTTGAGAAGGTGCTTATTAGGCTGAAATGGTAACATATCCAAAAATAATCAACGATATCTAAATAAGCTGCTCTCCCTTCATACTCTACGATGCTCTTGAGCATGTGTAGAAGTTGTTAATAAGTTTGTTGAGGATTAACGCTAGGTAAACTTACACATATACTTTATGGATTCCATTGGCTTCCAGCCAACCACATATCCAAAAACATCTGTTTCACTCATCTGTAGATTAGGTACAACAATAACAGAACCCATCTAGTTCCCAACCATTGCGGGTATGGGCAGGGGAGGATTAGCGACATACCTAACCTTTTCCAATATATGCACAGAGTGGTTGCTCCCAGGATATCATTAACACAGTGTCCCCCCTAGCCTCCAAGAACCGAGGAGCTAAAGGTATCAGAGAGGGCAGAACCATAGACCCAAATCCATTTCCATAATTACCCTGCTTCCTTCATTTATGGTCCAGAGCATCGGAAAGCACATATAATCTGTCAGATTTAGATGATGACACTAAATCCATAAGCTCAATGGGCCAAATCTTCCCTCTGAAAGTTTAAATTTCTTAATTGCAATTCACCAGAGAACTTGCCTACTTGGACGTTGAAGTTAAGGGTTCATTGAGGCACCTTTTATCCCCTAAATCTGACATTAAAATCCATAATCTATGAGCCAAATCTTCCCTCTGAAAGTTTCTTAATTCCAATTCACCAGAGAACTTGCCTACTCAGACATTGAAGTTAGGGGTTCATCGAGGCACCTCTATCCCCTTACTTAACTCAAGGTCCCAAGTCATTAAACAAGAGGGGCTTCTACATGAGGACAAAAGGAACATTGACTAAGACATGATACTTCTTAATCTAGGAAAAGCTACCCACTGCAGCTCCCCGATATCACCTCTGAGGAGTAACATACATATCTAGGTGCAACTTCATTGCACCAACATATGCACGGTGGTGCACTCAATAGTTGAAAAAAACTCTAATCTATCAAACCACGAGAAGATAAACCACTTGTCCTTGAGAATTAGACGTTACGAGTGGGCCCACATGGCTTAAGCCCCCATGCATCAAAGCAGTAGCAGTAGATAGCACAGTTTCTCTCCTCCCATGGGTTTGAACATCACTGCCTCTCTCTTCTCTCTCTCTCCCCCTCTGAGATTAAGACCAGCTGTGCTCAGGCCATCCACCTTTGATAGTCTTATGCCAACCTGCTATCAACAATCTTCCCAGAAGGCGTCATGCTAGCCACTTCACCAAAATCATCCATAGCATAGTCTGAACAAACTTCAATGGACCTTGTAATAGTAGTTGTTAAGGTATTATGAGCTATACAACAAGATGCCGTTCATGATTCTATACACTCAATATCGATTAAAACCGTCAAGGTCTCAATATGCATAAATAACAGTAATTGCAACATTAAAATCACCGTTCCTCGTTGGGGTAGCTCAGCTATTAGCCATCATAGTTCCTTTGGCATCCTCATAATCGTACAAGGAAAATAGTTTACCGGGTTACACGTACACACACGCACAAACTTTAAAAAAAAACACACACAAAAATTGAAAGGTACCATTAACATGTTAAAACTACATAGAATTCAAATGTAACACTGGAAGTCTACCGGAAATTACCATGTAACAATATCAGGAGGAAACTACATGCTGAATTTGTAAGTTTAACTAAAGAACAGAATTAAGAGTCCCCACCAATAGCCAGAGCTGACTTTGAGACAAAATTGAACAAAAACTATACAAGAAATAGTTGAGGAAAAGTAAACGGATGAAAGAAACAACTACCCTGTACTCTGTACAACTTGACCAAGAGTGGCAACAGCCACCTCACGTTTTGCAGCAGCAGCTCCATCCAATAAAGCATCAACAATCAACGGCATAAGTTCAGGAATGTATCGTCTCATTGTGAAACCACCCTGAACCATAGGAAAAGGTTTTGCAAAAGATGAAGCAAAACAGTTAGCAGCATTCCATGGAATGAATAAAAACATCCACACCACGACAAACATTCATCCTAGCATCAAAATATACTGCTTTATTATGTAAAAGGGAGAGTAGATTTCCTTTCACTTTCAGAGGATGCAGTTTGCACTGAAAATTTGTTTAAATGCATTTAGAAAGCACAAAAAAACTTCATTAACCCCATCACATCTAAGGTGATAGTTGTCAGGCTAGTTGCTAGGTCTCTTCTAGAGAAAAATCATTGATAACATACATTCAGCACATTGAACAACTCCATACATATACAGGCAAGAAAGAAAGTTGATTATGAAAAAATTTTACCCACCACTCTTGCAAGATCACCAACAGTCACCAGAACTCCACTTATAATGCCACTATTAGCATTTGCCCCAGTTCCCTCACGGAGTTTTGCCACAAGTGCCTAAGATTAAATACAAACTTAATGAGCAAGGGAGTAACTTATTAAACTAAACAAAAATTGTACAGAAGAAATCGTCGACCTTGTGTATTGGAGCAATATATGGAAGTATTAACCGTTCACAATTGCGGATTAAGCAACCCAGCAATTTAGCACTTTCTTCTCTGCATTTGCTATCTGCACTGCTACCACATCCACATAGCATACATCAGAGGCCGCAGATGATGTGGAAGAAAATGATGCCCACTGACATGTTCCCGGTGAATAAAACCTGCAAACGACTACCAGCAACTAAAATACTCTTACCTTTGTTCTAGATATGTCAACAACTGAATAAGATGGCGACGAAGTGCTGGAAGAACATATGCTGGATTCTTTTCAGATAGTCTTCCCGCAATGGATATTGCATATTCCCGTACTTCAAAATCCTAAAGGACGAAGTACAAAACAATCATGATTTAACAATATAGCTTAGAGACATTGCTAGATGCAACGAAACCTCGGAAAATCAAGTTGTCACATGAGCATATCCATCTATGGGAAACAACAGCGAACGTAAGGATTACACAGCCACAAAACAAACCTTAAAAGGTAAGTAGGAGAAGGACGTGGAGAGGACTAACACGGCAGGGCCGCTATTTTCCCTTATTATTTTTCTCTTTTACCAAGTCAAATTTTATTCTATTTCTCCACAAACAATTGCCTAATTTGGACTCTAAACTCGGCAATTGTATACTATTTTACCAGACAAGTTAATGTTTTTTCACATCCAGCAGTGCATACAATGCCAATTTCACCTCTTGATTTCTGTGAAAAGAAAGCTGTATCGATACCTTGGATAAATAAATTCCAGTTTCACGTGTAGCATAACAGTAAGTGCTGCCTAAAACATAACTGCAATTTTCCAGATCCTCGCAGTGTCCAAGTGTTCTCACATGTGATGTGACCAAAAGATGTGTCCACCACTAAAAACTATAAAATAAGTTTTGAGCTGTCATTTGGACTATAAATGAAGGTATTCACCAAAGTGACAAAATAAATGCCTCACACCCTACCTCTTAACCACACGTCCACCTCCAGCAAAAGAACTTTGCCACTCTGCTACAGCACGGAAGGTTTTTTCGCCGAATAAATCTCCATTAGTCCCAACTTAAGAAGCATACGCACATATATCGGCCTCACCGTTTGAGTCAGACACTCAGGGGACACGTAGGATGCCAAAATACAAATTTAAAAGGCTGGGGGAAGGCCAAAATGACCTTTGATGTTTAGTTCTTGGTTACTTATTTTCTAACTTTGTTGTTTCTATATGTGTATTGTTAACTTCATGTGTAGTTTATGCTTAACACTGCAGAAATAATAATTGCTTTTTGACTTAATTACAAGTACTTATACCGTTACCTTATATATGACATGTTATACGTGTCCCAAACATCAGTGTTCTAATTTTTTAAAAAACATCTGGGCCATATTCCATGTCGTGCCATGCACATATCTGTGATACTTAGGACTCCCAACTCAGAGAAACTCTCTCAGAAACTGTGCCAGCCAAAGCCCTCTCACCATGATCTAACAATCAAGTATCCTCATTTGATATTGTTAGAGCTTGTACCACATTGATTAATTACAACCTCCGAAACTAGTATATGAGCCTAGGCGGCCTCTCCACTCTTTTTGAGTTGGATGTTTTAACATGGTATCAGAGCTAGGCTTCCGGAGGCTTTTGGACAAGATCCTCTTGATTAATTGCCCCGTTGTTTGCGCCTTAAGAGCACCTTGTTAGTTTTTCATTACCTTCCCACGTGCGGGTCAGGGGTCGCACGTTTGGGGGAGCGTTAGAGCTTGTCCCACATTGATTAATTATAACCTCCGAAACTAATACATGAGCCTCAGCAGCCTCTCGCCTATCCACTGATTGCCAATTGGCTTTGAGTTGGATGCTTTATCAATATTCTTCAACAAAATATCAAACAAAGCTATTGATACTTTAAGATCTATAGAATTCTGACTTGAAGTACAATCAATCCCCTTAGACCAAAAAACCAAATAGCAAAATTAGACCAATAAGAGATCCAGGGACAACTGATACATACAGCTCATGCCAATTAAACATGCATACCACAGTATTGTTGGCCCCTTGAATGAAGAAAACAAAACAATGCAATCAATATGAATTAAAAAGCAATTAACTAGGACTTGGCTTAAAACTTGCTAACACGAAATCGCAACGCACAAGCCCGTAACATTTATCTTATCAGCCTCATCATTTAACATGAAAATATTTTTTGCTGTGAGATCGTACCTCATCATTTAGAGCAGCAAAAATAGCACTCAAACTATCAGCCTGAGCTAAAAAATCATCAAAGCCTACATTTGCATGCAAAGAGGAAAATATTGAATGCCGAACAGTGACATCTGCATCTGCCACAGCTGCAATAAGAAGCTTTTCCACCACCTGCAGAAACACCACAAACGGTATAAACAATGAGCAATCTGCCATACTTTCGTGAGCCCTAGTTAATTCATTTAGTTACAATATTCTCTCTCCAAGGTCTAAGAATGAATCAATAGGAGACAAAACAACAAAGTAACACAGTAAATCAAAATAGGAAAACACAAGCATTTTATACTACAGTCTGTGGCATTGGTTGACTCTGAAGTTCTATGGGTGTTTGAGAAGCTGCCAGAAGCATCATGAAGAAAGAGAGGAAACATGTTCCACAATACACAGAGTGGCAATAACACGTGAGCGGAGCCTTGGGCCCTTGGCACATTCAAAATAGAGAACGAGGTAATTTGACATAAGGTGTTCAATCTGAATGAGAAAATTCTACTCATCATGAAGAGGACTAGGGGATGGGTGAATTCCTATAGAGAACTTGATAAGGGCAATTGACTTCATAGGAAGATAGGCAAGAGCACCTTCGGTCTTTCCTACAAGTCGCAAAGATGACCCTTGTGTATTGGGTAATACTATTCTGCAGATCCAAGAAGAAACAATTGACCCAAGATTAAAGTACGCACTTTTATATACAGAATACATATTACATTCATCTCTGCATGTTTTTTACTTAATTAGAAAAAGAGGGATGGGAAGCTAACCTAGCACAAGAACGGTCATCCTTTGGTGGATGCAACTCCTAAGATGTATACATAGAGGTAGGGAAAGGGAGGGAGAGATAGATTGTATGTTTTTCTGTAGATATTCCTAATTAGCTAAACTCATCAGAAGTAAAATGTAATTCTGTCTGAAATAAGGAATAACTGATTGAAAAGTGACTGACGCCATAACTAATAAACAAGCTTTGGTACATAATAGAAACACCTTGTCTGGATTTACAAGAACATAAAAACAAAAGCATACATTCTTTCAACAGTCCCTAGCCTTGACTATTGCACATGGAATGAGGAGTTATCTTCCGTATAGTATGGGTTTACATGGTTTCTTTCCTCTCTTTTGTGCTTCTTAATAAATACATGTTCCCTTGTTAAAAATGAAAATGGTGGCTGCAATTTTCTGCTGAATAATATAAGCCAGAAAATGCCAATCATACAAGAGATATCTAAAATTAGCCAGCAATTTGATGCAAAGGGAAAAAGACATTTTAAATCAAACCTCCTCAATAAGCCGCCGTCTCTTCCCCCCAGTTCGACTGGCCCTAAACTGGGCACTAGCTATGCCAGGGAAGGAACTTGCGACCAATCTGCAACAACATAGGGCAGCATCTTTCCTTGTCGCTCCATCTTCATCTTCTAAATACACTACAACAGTTTCCCTTGCAAGCTCGAGAAGATCATGTCCCTAGGACAAATAGTAGCTTCACAGGTAAGGACATGGAATAAGAAGGAAGCATGCAAAAAAGGCAAGTATGCCAACCTTAAAGTTAAAACGGGCGAGGGTTTGCAAAGCGAGTTGCACTAATGCGGAACCGCTAAGCTCTGCAACTTGCTGAGTGGCATTCGTCATGCTTCCTCTAGTCATGGCAATGGATGACCTAGCTTGGACATAATGAGATTTTGAAAGAACCGTTGAAATGCAATCCAGCAACCGATCTTGAATAGTAGGCAACAAGGACGGGATACTGTATTGTCCACCATTAGTGTAGGTCAAAATCCTCCAATGGAATACGTTGGACAAAAATGCCTGAACTAATTGTTTCTGAATATTCTAGCCTACCTGACAGTTATTTGCTCAAGAGCTTCCACTAGAATGGAGGAAAGACCAGCAGAAAACATGGCATCTGAAAGACCACGAATATGAGGTTCCATGGCAGGCCCCATGGCTTTTGCAATGCTTCCAGCACAGGCCAAAGCCTCAAGTGAGGGTCGTCCTCTACGAGGAGCAATCTAGAAATACACAATGGCAAATCATCAGAAAGTCTCTCCTAGAGGATGAGATCACAGGAGATAATTAAGAGCTGAAAACGTGGCAAGGAGACCGCAACAATTGGCACATGTAACATACCGCATCACGCAAATGAGACGTTATTGTCGGCAAATAGTTGAGAAGTTCACCATCCAAAGCACCCGCCATCTCCCCAAGAGCAACAAATCCACTGGCACGTTCAGCAGGTGTTTTAAGTACAGCAAGAATATGATCCATGCATATCTGTACAAGGAAAACTGTTTTCATGAGCAAAGATGGGTACGCACCAAAGCTGCACAAGGCTGCATAAAATTTCACTAACCAACATGATAAAACTGAAAGCAATGTTCACAAACCTTTAGATAATTCGTAACAAAACGATCACGCAAGAAATGAGCAATGCGAGGTAGAAGTGAAGTTATGCTGAGACGAACAAGTCGATCCCGGTGCTCTAGGAATCTGAGAACGATATCTGCAACTTCCCTGTACCTTGACATCATGAACTCGCCTGTATTCCTGCACGCATGGAACATTATGCTTATCCTCAACTGGATTAACAACACAACAGAGGTTCGCAAACAGGAGTGCTTGGTGGGCAGAAAAAGAAATTGAAAATCACTATTCTACAAACTTGGCAACATTTATAGAACTATCGTTATTGGTACACAGAAACTAAATAATCCTGCCTAACTTCCAACCAGGAAGCTTACACAATTCCTCATCACAAACTCTACTTCTCAGGAAGCATATAACTCACTGATTCGACCCATTTGAAGTAGAAATAACCCACAATAGTTGACTTCCTGCAAAACCAGACTCGGTTCCTCGAAAGTGGGCACAAGAAGGTCAACCTAGGGTTCTGCTAGAACTCTGTACTAGCAAAAACCATCCGATACTTTCACCAGCAGCACATTATCAAAGTATCTAGATCTTGGTCTTGGTGGGAATCACCGTACTAGAGCTTCCACGAAATGTTTCTACAAGACGGCTAATGAGAGCTTAAAACTGATTCACCCTCAACCCCTTCGGTACCCCATACTTGTCTTGAGCAACACCTCAAAACAAATATCCAGGCTTTGTTTGGTTTGAGTTTTGAGAGAGGTTTTTGAGGTGATGAGTGGAGAGAGAGAAATGAGAGTCATAATTTGAGAGAAAAACTGTGCGCAGAGAGAGAGAGAGAGAGAAGGGTTGGTTTTAGAGACCCAAAGTGAACAGAGTCCCAATGTTTCAACAACAATTACGTGAAACACGACCAAGTACAAAACTTATAACATGAGATCGTGAGAAGCAACCACAAAAAAGAATGGACACAAATATCAACTTCTCACTTGCTTAGATTCAAACTGACCCTAGAACATGGATTACGAATCAATGGGGGTTGCTAGTTAACTCGATGTAAAAACGTAAACATAATGATCCTACAAAATACCACAAAAAATAGTAGCACCCATGTAATCCCAAATCGATGGGAAATGGGTGGGGAATACTGGAGACAAACCTAAATACAAGCAACCAAAAGTTTTTGCATGCAAGAATTGCAGGTGAAATTAAGCTGGAAAGCAATACTCATTGGAACAAGCACTTCAAATCAGCAAAGAGTGCAAAATCAAAATCTCAACCAACCTCAGAAGCTCGCCAACAGCGAGTAAAGAACCATGTATGCTATGAACAGGGGCGTTTCTACCCAAACCTTCTTGAGTAGCCTCAAACATACGATAATACCTGTGAAAAGTGCAAGAACAAAGGAAAAAGGGTCCCAATAAATTACCATATGGCAGTGGAATATACACCTATAAGCATTACATTTACTTAATTGATAGGGATCAATTCTTAATAGCTAGTGATCAATACAATTAGCTTTCAAAACAATCTGAACAACCTCATAGATAAAATAAGATTACCAGATTCAATTGCCTGTTACGTATGGAAAAAGCAAACCAAGACAAACCAACAAACAACCCTAACCTAAACACTACTGTTGTCTAGAATGGCAAATAATAACTTAATATCGGTGATCTACATTCATGAGGCATAAACATGCTCACCTAAGTGATACTTGATGCTTCATCCTAAAAAGTGAAACAAAAATTTATACCGTCTCATAACCTTGTACACAATTTTGTTAGTATGCAAATTTAATATATAACGGCAAATTGAGATCATAGAATCCATTGCAGCATCACAATTTCCTCTTACATTAAGGGTACATGCTATCACTGCAGCCTTGCACACAGCGAAACCTCGTTATTTATCCATTTCAGACTCACTAACGAAATTTGAAGAAAAAATCCATACATACCATTGTACCCGCCAACGAGTTTCCCGCTTTTCAATTACACGAAGACAAGCTCGTAATGCCTCTACTGCCCGCTCCCGAACAGCTAATGTTGGGTCCCTTAAAGCAACCCATATAGCATCCACAAAGTCAGGCACATGAACATTGAAGACAGTTGAAGCATTCTCAGCCATTTCCTACAAGAAAGCCAAAACCAATAGAAAATTATCCTCTGGGAGATGGCAATATCCCAATCTGAATGAAAAAAATTCCAGGAAAAAAAAAAAAAAAAACTATGAAACTGAGATGAAGTTTAACCTTAGAAGTTGGCAAAATAAATCTATCCAAAAATATCAAATGCAATACCATTATACAAAACCAAAATTGGCAATAAAGCAATCACAAATTCCTTATGCCCTAAAATTGAACAAAAAGTATTCCAAATAAAACAATAGGAATTAATTGACCAAGTACAAAAAGAGTACAGTTTACGCTAAGATATTGATAAAAAAAAATTCAAAAATAAAGCCTCAGTGTTTTGACAAGCACTAGCACAACCGCGGCCAGTAACAACATAAATGTTTCACTTACTTTCAAGATTAGGACAGCAGCAAAACGACGATACTCTATCCGTTCCCCTTTAAGCCATTCCAAAGCATTTTTCACCTGAGGAACCACTTATATTAGATACTCATAGATCCAGACAACCATACAATTGATGAAAGATAGAAGAACATGCCTGCCATTCCACTTCATCCGCAGTCATTGCCCCACCGGCCCTGGCCAGGTGACCAAGAACGTTGCTAGCAAGGATTAAAATGTTACGATCACGCTTCACCTCAAATACAGTTCGCATGTAGTTAGAGAATCTTGAAACCTTAGAGGCATTCTCACCAAGTGACACATCTATCAACTCATCTATAGCCCTTAATGCTCCCAAATTTTCCGCCACGTCATTACTCTCTAATAGACTAGTAATACGATCATACAACTGATCCATAAATCGAAAAAAGACCTCTCCACTCAAATCACGAGCTTCTTCCTCCAAATGCTTCTTCAAAGCCAATGCAGCACCATCCTAGGATCCACAGCATCGAACCAGAAATGCATAAACAAATAAATGGAAGCAACATATAGAACCAAAATATCAAATCATTAAACCAGTTGTTCATTTTTTTAGACTTCCCGAATGCCACGGTTTCGAAGTCAACTCTGCAATCAAACGCAAGGCACCTTAAATCCACCTCTAACGCACAACACTCATTCCACCTTTCTCTCCACATATGCAGAAAGAAGGAAACTGGCATTTCCCCAGCGTAAAGTTATGCCTGTTGACTATTACTAACTTCCAGCATAATCAAATTGAGGCAAACCTGGAGCCAAGAGGTAACCAACGACTCCATCTTTCTCAGAAATACAAAAACAACTCAGAAACTACAGTTCTTCGTCATCTAAGGTGGTGTTCCGGTTTCTAGAAAAAGTAACTTTTAGAAAAAGAAGGTAATTTCAAGCTCAAAAATTATGTGTTTACGCAAATAATTTGCCCACCAATATGGATCTTGTTTGATAGATTTCATTGAGATCTTTTATACGGTGCAAAAAAAAATCAAAAAATTGTTTTTCATTTTTATTATATTTGAGGTTGAAAATTGAAGAAAAAAAACTTTTAAAAAAAGAACCCGTACTGGAACGGCTTCTAAACTCTGTCCACCAGCCAAAAAAATGAAAATCGACCAAAGGGGCGAGGGACGTTAAGTGACTCTTAGAGGTAGGTTATTTATTGAAATGTAACACAAGGCAAGGCACTATGCACCCCAAATCCTAACACCACCCAGCTTATTGCTTCTCTCTTCTCCATTTTCCAAGTTTAGTCATTAGTGTGATTTACGCCAGTTACTTGTAATTTTGTGAGTCCCACATACTGAAATTGAGTGCGTAATAATTAAAGATAAGAGTAAGAAACCCTCTCATCAGGAGTACAGTTCCACATTGGTGCTATTATCATTAATGGAAATGCCAATTATGAAGAGAAACGTCCCTTCATGATATATATGATGGTTATTTCCTTGTTAGACAGAGTATATTGTATATGTTTGGTCTCTCACCGAGCCTAACACATTCAAAGACTGTTTCCATGGGACGATAGGCTGAGGATTACTCTGCACTGACTGATTTAGTTCAACAATCATGGCTGGTGATATGTTTTCACCTTTCTGCACTAATATAAGCCCCGAATATGCCTACGGTACCTCCAAAATCATACTGTTTGTTTGAGCCTAAGGGCAGTGTACGTGTATTTATACTATCTATTATTACTATGACTATAACAAAAGGGAGGACTCCTCTTGGTGTGAACAGAGCATACAAAACCAGCTCACAAACTACTCTTTCACTACCTAGAGGCTAGAGAGACTGCCATGCCACCTTAACTTTCTTCTCCCCTCTTTTCTACTTTCACATCTCAGATTTCATTAGAAATCAATCTCCATTGAAGATTTCCACTTTTCTTCTTGCATAATATGATTTGCACACGCACCCCGTATGCCCAGGCGTCTAGTGCGCATATATGTGGATACATGCAATTTGGTTTTACGATTCTTAGCTGAGCCAGAAGACCCCTCTTGGTGTGAACAGAGGTTATGAAGCCAGGTCGCAATTTAAATTTCCTAAACCACCCTTTAACTACCAAGAGAGACTGCAATGCCACCTTAATTTTCTTCCCCCCTCTTTTCTACTTTCACTGTTTCACATCTCAGATTTCATTACCAATCAATCTCAATTGAAAATTTTCACTTTTCTTCTCCCATAATACGATTTGCACATGAGTCGTGTAGGCCAGGTGTCTAGTACACATATATGTGTGGATATATCCACAGTTGGTTTTCCGATTCTTAGTCGAGCCAGAAGAACACTCTTGGAGTCAACAGAGGTTATAAAGCCGGCTCGCAGCTTTAGATTCCCAAACTACCCTTTAACTACCTAGAGAAACCGCCATGCCACCATAATTTTCTTCTCCCCTCTTTTTCTACTTCAGCATCTCAGATTTCATTACCAATCAATCTCAATTGAAGATTTCCACTTTCCTTCCCGCATAACACGATTCTCACATGCACCGCGTGCGCCCAGGCGTCTAGTGGGCACATTTCTGCGGACATATACAGTTCGGTTTTTTCGATTTTTAGTCAACCCAGACGACATGCTCGTACACTGACAGATTTCTAACATAGAGAGCAACCAAACTGACGAGAATGATCGAAAGATTATGTCTTTTTCGGACTACTTCAGCTGCAATTGGATTGAGTGAAACAAAAGAAAAAAAAAAACTACCTTTGGATTGTCTCTGGTGCAAAGGTCGGCGAGGACGCGGTTGAGCGCATCGAGGTTGCCGGTGCCGGAGGCGGTGGCGGGACCACAGAAACGGATTGGCTGCGATGTGCTCGCCATGTCACCCCCTCCCAAAAACCCTAGCCCAGCCTTGGACACATCGAAGCGCTCAGATGGAGGAGGGATTGCGGCTGCAAGTATAGGAGGAGGAGCAGCAACAGCTGTTTTTCTTTCTCTTGCTCACACACACACACGCTCTCTCTCTCTCTCTCTCCCTCTCTCTCTCTCTCTCTCGCGCCGTCGCGCGATTTTATTGGGCCTCTCTCTGTGGTTTTTCGCACTTTCTGATTGTCGGAGTAAAATGGGTGGGTTTTTTCGCACCTTCGTGGTCCGCTTTTCCGAAATTTTTACTTACGAGAAGTCATTATTAAAAGGACCATTTTTTCGCGGACAAATATACCCTTCCTAATGACGACCCCAGTCTTCTCCGTCGAGGGCAATGTTATTGTCAAATGCTACAACTGAATATTCATACGAGGTGCCACATTGTTTCGTTCATGGCTCAATGGTTTTTTTTTTTTTGGGCAAACCCAAATAAATTGGATTAAGACAGCACAATGACAACTCAATCGTCTTCATTGGGATGCAGTGTTGTACTCAGATGGTGTCATGCATTTTAACACCAAGGGGTGACATTGTTTTGTACAAGGCGCCAAGGTTATTTTTTCAAAAACAAAACGTTGGATGAATACAGTACAAATGTTAGACTTGTCCTATATCGCTCATCTAAGCCACTCAAGCTTGGTTAATAAAATCTAGAGGCTACTTCACCTATTGTCAATTGATTTTAGGTTAGAACCTTCCAAGAAATCAAACATGGTATCAAAGCTAGGTATTGGGTAGCCTCGCATTGGTCAAGTTTCTGCCGCTCGAGTCAACTCATCAATTTATATCTCCACGTGCATCCGGGTTACATGTGAGGGGTCACCCGAGTCAAATCTCATTGTTTCCTCAATTCGCACCTCCACGTGCATCTCGGCTGCACGTGAGGCGGAGTGTTAGACTTGTCCCACATCGCTCATCTAAGCCACCTAGACTTGGTTAATAAAATCTAGATGCTACTCCACCTATTGTCAATTGATTTTTGGTTGGAACCCTCCAAGAAATCTAACAATATTATTCTCAAATAGTGTCATGTTATTTCATTTGATATGCACCATTGTTTCGAGTAACGGTTATTGTCAAGCTAGTTATGTTTCGGTGCTAATAATTCATGTAAATAGTCTTCATATATGGTTATGTTACGTAATATACACATAAAGATATTATATCCGGTTTGTGACAAAATCCAATTTTGTTAAAAAAAACTACCAACAACTATAACTAAATGTAGAGCATCTTCTGCATATCTCTTGCTATTTACTTTTTCAGTAACCCGGAAGTAAGAAAATTTATGTCTTATCGTATTCTGTGTATATTAGATGGTCACTTTAGAAATTCACTAGCCTGAAGTAACGACAAAGTATTAAGTTGGCGTGAGGGGGAATCCGAACAAACTAAATCAAACAAAACACATGATGTGTGCAAAATTCAATTGAAAATAGACAAACCAAATGAAGTCTCAAATCTTTTAGTGAGATTGATCCTATCTCCTAGACTACTAAACTTTTGTTTTGGTTGTTCTTACGCCATTAATAGTGCAAATTTTGTACACCAACTTTGATTTTGAACTTGTTGAGTCAAATAACAACATTTGTGTTTCACATACGAATGGAAATTGACCTACATGATATCCCGAAGACTTTAGCTAACAAGATAATAATTGAAGATGGTTGTGAGTAGTCATGTCCTTTATAATTTTGATGAGGATTACATGAAGTTTTTGTATTTGACCTGGACAACAACTATACCAAACTATTCTCACATTCAGCTGGCTCAAGTTCCGTGCACGTCTTTAATTTGAATGGATGTTGACGGTTGCGCTTGAAAAGTTTGTCATAGTTGAGTGGCGCAATAGTTAAAATCAAAAGTTAGAGGGCTTAGTACAAATCTAAATAGCACTGGGGACGAAAGTGAAACTTTAAGTCCTTATACTTTGGGCAACATCCCTATCCCCTTGATAGCCCGGAATTCGGGTTGGTGGTGTGCAGGGAGGTGCACAGTACCGTATTGCACATTTTTGAGTCGTCGGATCGTACATTCGACGGTTTGAATCTCATATCGACAATCAATGATCGAGAGCCGTTCATTGTTGAGATAAAATTCGAGTCGTCAAATACACGATTCGACGACTCGAAGGTGCACAGTATGATGCTGCGCACACCACTGCATAACACAATCCCAATTCAGATGGCCCCTTGTTAGGTTTTAATATGGGAGTTAGTGATTCTCCCACTGTCCCACAATTATTTGTTGGATAAATAATTTATCTACGGAAGGAATAAAAAAACTAAAAGTCATGATAAAAAATTCAAGATAGTTCATTAAAGACAAAATAATACAAGACGGACAATTTGTTTAAACTTATTTTCTTCTTTATAAGAAAGTTTGAGTTTAAATCATATATTCTGAAATTTTCGATTTGTCTTGTCGAGGCAAACTATTACTCATCGTAAAAATATTATAGCAAAATTAACAAATGTGAAAAAAAAAAATTGAATGGAGGAAAAAAATAATCCCCACTTCTTTATTAGCCAAACTGGCCCGGCCTAGAGGCCGAAAGAGATGAAAGAGAGTGATGGGCTGAAGGGTTGTTTCTGAAATTAACCCCTCTCAAAGGGGTCCCTGTGTTATAGTACACGTCGTTGATAGCTTGATACTTCAGCTCGGAGTTCAGTCCTGTATTCCTCGCATCTCGTCTCAGACAGATAAGCTTTCCGTCCCACCGTTGTCTCTCTCTCTCTCTCCAAAATCGCCATGTCCATACTCCTCCGAGCCCTACCCATCATATTCATCCGTTCCAAACGCCTCTCCCTCCCCCACCTCCCTCTCCTGTACCTCAACTTCCAAACACTCACCAAACCAAATACTTGTCCAATAAGTAGAAGAACTAACCACTCCGCTTCCGCTTTACCAACTCCGTTTTCTTCCCCAGAAAAAACCCTAAGTTCGACCCCTAAATTACCGGAAACACCCTTCCAAGAATGGGTCAGCAGAACTGGGCTGTGCGGCGAATTGTCTGAAAGCGATGTGGGTAACCGGGTCAGGCTATGCGGGTGGGTCGCGCTCCACCGGGTTCACGGAGGCCTCACTTTTCTCAACCTTAGAGACCACACTGGCCTTGTGCAGGTTTACAAGATGAAAAAAATTCCATTTGATGTTCTTTTATCAATAATACTCTGCCACGAATTTGGGTTCATAGTTAGCACTTTTTAGTGTTCTAAAAAGATTGTCCCAATTAGAAAGTAATGGGCAAAAAGTGATGAGTTAACTCTTTTACATTACTATCAATTACTTTTTGAAAGTAAGTACATGCCATGATGTTTTGAAGGGTAAAAAAAAAGGAAAGAAAAAAAATGACAAGTGCAATGATGATGCACCCTTAATAAGTACTTAGGAAATCCAAAAGGGACCAATGAATTAGGACGGAGGGAGTATTAGCCCATTTTAAAGGTTTTCTTTTTTTGTTAGCATGATATTTGGAACTATTACGCGGTTGTACCTGGAAGGTTTTATTATGTTGTTTCCTGTTTAAACGAGTTTAGTATTCCCGTTTCTTACTTCGTTTAGGCGTCTTGGTCACGGAATTTAATTTTCTAACACCGTATCAGAGCTTCTACAGTTTTAAAGGGTGCAGTGGTGGATTAGCTTACTAATTTTGAACCATGCCAACTGTATTTACGTTTGAGAAAGTAAGTGTCGTTCTGGAGGGGTGTTTTGTTGTCAGCTTGTAGGGCCTTTTTTTGGTAGTAGTATTAAGTTGGAAGTGCTCCCGTTTTTGAATTGTCTTTTTAAAATGCAATTGTTGGCAATGTTGCACTATTATCAGTGATATCATATAGACTTTAGGGTTGATGTTGGCATTGTCTACTTTCAGGTTACCACACTGCCAGATGAGTTCCCGGATGCTCATTCTGTTGTAAATGATCTGAGGCTCGAGTATGTGATTGCTGTTGAAGGTGTTGTTCGGTGTAGGCCCAGCGAGTCGGTGAACAAGAAAATGAAGACTGGGATGATAGAGGTAAATGCCATAGTGTTCCATAAATGCACTCAATGTTAGGACCCATGGATACGAGTCTATGTCATAGTTCACGTTTGTATCGAGACAATCATTACTTTTTATTGATTTCGTTTTTCCACTCAACTATGTCGGTAGCTTGGTTTCTATTCGATACCATAGGCCCTCTTTCAGCTCGAATGTTTTATATCCATTGAGAAATGTGAGATGCAATCAAATAGTTGGTCACTTGGTCTAGTTACCAAACGAACGGTGTTAAGAGCTATGTAGCACGGACACAGATACGGACACGGGACACGGCAATTCTAAAAAAATGGGGACATGGATACGGCGGGGGACATGCCAAGTGTATAAATAAACAAATATATATAAATACATATATACATATATATTTCTTTCTTCCACTGTTGATGAAGACATGTCCTATATGAATGTATAAGATTACCATGGTCCAAATAAAGGCATAATTACAATTTTAACCCATATATTTTTGAATAATTTCATATTAACCCCTTAAAATTAAAATTTTATATTACATTTTGATCCCCAACCGTGTCCCCGGCGTGTCCGCAGCCGTATCCCCCATAATAAATAATAAAAATTATTGGACACGCCATGTGGCGTGTCCAATACGTATTTGGGCGTGTCCCCACCGTGTCCCCATATCCAATACGTGGACACGGCGCCCTTTTGGAGTGTCGGTGCTACGTAGGTTAAGAGCATAGATACCTATCCTGTATTGGTCAGAATTGTGTGACTAACTGTCTGTTTTTGTAGTTTGTGTGGTACATACCAGTACTCCTAGGCTGGCCTGTCTGAAAGTTTATTTTTATTAGTGGTGAATGGAATGGGAACAGAGGCAGGATCCTAATTGGGTTATTGTTTGGTCGCCCAAAAAAGACATAGGATTGAATCTGGGCTTAGCATTTTTTGGTGGGCAAAGTAAACCGTAAAAATTATAAAAGGCACCTGATAATGGTGAGGTAGAAGTGAGGACCATCAGGATAAGGCTTTTATCTGTTTATCAATTGGATTGTGCTTTATGTATTTTTTTACCCGTCTTTAAGTCTTTTCCTCATGTTTTAACATTATTTTGGTATGCATGTTAGGTTGCTGCAGAGCATGTACAAGTATTGAATGCCGTGAGATCTAAATTGCCTTTCTTGGTTACTTCCTCAGATGATGCAAAAGATTCTGTTAAGGAGGAAATCCGTTTGAGGTAGCTTGATTAAAAATGAGCTCATCTATGCTAAGAAATCTTTACATGTGGCATTTGTCCATGGCGATGTTTTAGTTATTTACCTGTTTGTCAAGCACATATAAGTACCTTTTATTTGATTTCTAATTTGTTTCTTTTTTCCCTTACCTCATAACTCAAGCTTAATGTTCATATGTTTATTATACTCTATTGAACTGAAAAGAAACTATACATAAGCAATCAGCCTGTTTATGGTCACAATGACCCACGTACGAGATTATTATAGTTTCTCTTCCTTTTAAGACTTAAGAGTAGTTTGAACTGCTGAGACTCCCCTTCCTCTCCCTGCAGAAGGGGCGACCTCATAACAAATGGTAATATAACTAAGCTTACCCATACATCCTTTAGAATTATAAAAGTGGTAATCGGACATTGGAGTTTACCTTTCAGATTTATCCTCCTTATTCTATAAGGTTGCTACTAGATTCCTTACTCTCCTTTCCACAAACTATTTTGATTCATTTAGGATACCTCTAACATTGATAGATATGCTTGTCCATGTTTGTGTTATTTTTTATGCCTGATTCTATTATTACTATTGATTAGAATGTATTAAATGCATGTTACTAGATATCGTTGCCTTGATTTGCGCCGGCCACAAATGAACTCCCACATAATGCTGCGACATAGAGTGGTGAAACTCATTCGAAGATACCTAGAGGATGTACATGGTTTTGTGGAGGTACTGTACTTTGAATTTTGAATTCACCTTTTAACTTCTCTCTTGAATATAATGCTTTCAGTTTGCTTTTATTAACTACATTCATACTTCATTTTGACCCTGTCCTTTTTCATGGTTATAAGGTAGATTGAGACTCCAATACTCTCTAGATCTACTCCAGAAGGTGCCCGAGATTACTTAGTGCCTTCAAGGGTTCAGGTACATAATGTTCCCTGCTGTCACTTGGCTACTTATTGCCATCAGGGCTTGCAGATCTGATTCACTCTACTGCATATTTTGAAGCCAGGAACATTCTATGCTTTGCCCCAAAGTCCACAACTGTTTAAGCAGATGCTAATGGTCTCTGGTTTTGATAAGTATTATCAAATAGCAAGGTAACTCCTCCTTTTTTTTTTGAATGGATACTATATAAATTGATTGCTGTGCTCCTTTCTCAACTGTGCTCGGTGATTTCTGTATTCTGCCAATATATTTTTTACTTTCCTGCTTTGATTTTATTTTGACATTCTCTTGTCTTCCCTTTCTTTTTCTCTTTGTCTAAGTGATCTCTTCATAGCTTTAATTTCTGTTAACAATGTGTAGTTTTTCTTGAGTGCCTATTAATGGTTGTGCTGATGTCAACAATCAGCAAGATATCCTCCAAATTTTGTGGAAGAAATGAGTTTAGTTTTCGTCCTTTGCAGATGTTTTCGGGATGAAGATCTTAGGGCAGATAGACAACCTGAGTTTACACAACTGGATATGGAGATGGCTTTCACTCCTTTGGAGAACATGCTGAGGCTCAATGAAGATTTGATTAGACAGGTTAGAATGTTTGTTGCAAGGTGGTTAAATTTTTTATATAACTAGATGCTGAAGCACTCTGATAAAAAATCAACTGATACGATAGAGAAAATGACAAGCATGAGAGTGAGATACACGTACCAGTTGCAAGTAAATGTTGTCGGACAGTGTTCAGGTTATCAAGTTGTAAGGAATCACCGATGAATTTAGATGAACTTGGAAATCATATGATGCGCTAGCTTCTATGATGCATGGACACAGACACGGAGACACGGGAATTCTAAAAAAATGGGGACACGGACACGGCACGCCACATGTATATTTATTTATTTGTTTATATTTTTTTTCAATTTTTTTCCAAATTTAAATGGTAAAATGTGGACAAGGAACAATCTATAGTTCCAGTACATTCAAACAAAACAAGACATCCATAAGTTCAATACAACCCTATTGAAAACTTACAGTTTGACCCATGAATTTTTTTTTAAAATTTACAGTTTGACCCCAAAACTTTTAAATTACACTTTGACCCCCGCCGTGTCCCCTCAGAAATTTATATTAAATGAGGGTGGCGTGTCCCGTACGAGTCCCTGAGGTATCCCCATATCCGGACACTGGGAAACGTTGACCTCTAGAGGTGTTGGTGCTTCATAGGCTAGCTTTTTTTGAACATGTTCTGTATGTGTTTACGTGGGGGTAGAGTGAAACCTTTTCTTGTCGATTTACAACTTTGGACTTCGAGTAGGGGTTGGCTAAGCCTTTGCTCAACTTGAAGTAGGGCAAGGCCGATCTGGAGATATGAATCCCCTCAATTTTTTGGTCATAATGCCCTCTGTGACTACCCATATTTATCATAACGAGAATGGGTTTCCAGTTTTAGAATAATAAGATTTTCATGGTATACAACCATACGAGCAGCTAAGGAAAAACTTGGCCAAGTTAGTTCAGTTTTTATGTGGCATGGAATGAATCAGCATTCTCTCTTTTTTTTTTTTTTGATAGGCAATGAATCAGCATTCTTATATCAAATGTTTTGTATCTTTTGATGGCTTTTCTTAAGCTGATTCTGGGTGGAACCAGGTCACTGATCACTGGAATTCTTCTTGGACATGGTTAGGTTTGGGTTAGCTTTGCTTCGGTTCTGAGTATGTCCTTAGGACCGTAGGCTGAAGCAAAGAGTTAAGAGTTCAATCAATTTATTGCATCTAGCAAGCTTTTCAAAGCTCAAAAACCAAGGTTTTACTTAAAATATGTAGCACGCACTAGATTATTTAGCCGGATCTCTATTGCAACAACTTGTGTATAGTGCGAATCTATAATTGAAATGACTGGGCCAAGTTCTTTTCGAGCATAATCCATTTCAGCTTGGCTCAGGCTTGTTAAGTCAAAATGAGCTTCACTTAATGTCTGACATCACCTTTTGAGCCTTCAAAAATTCTTGAGCTTGATTTGTAGTTTCATAGGGAGCCAAACTTGTTAGTGCACGAAGCTATTTTAGCTTACCGACAGTTAGTGTACACAGTTAGCACCTACATTGCGAGACAGTCAAAACCTTATTGCATCAAGATAATAAAGACATATTATATATGTCCTACTTAGTTTAGTTCTGTGTTGCTGTTCCTGAAATGTCACTGCCACATATCACTAGTTCTGTTTAATGTAGGTTTTTCTGGAGATCAAAGGTGTTCAGCTACCAAATCCTTTCCCAAGGATTTCATATGCTGAAGCAATGAGTCGATATGGTTCAGACAGGCCAGATGCTCGTTTTGATCTTGAACTAAAAGACGTAACTCTCTCCCTCCCTCGCTCCCTCCGTCCCTCCCTCCCTCCCTCCCTCTCTCCCTCCCTCCCTCCCTCCCTCTCTCTCTCTCTCTCTCTCTCTCTCCTGATCTAATTGTTTCATGTGACTACAAACAACATATCAGTGCCTATAAGGAGGAGTTTGAATACGATTTCCAAATCAGTTTGATGTTGATGAGCAAATGTTCTTTGTGGTTTGGTGTTTCTTGAAAGAATACCTACGTTTGTTGTCTTTGTGGCAACTGCAGGTATCTGATATTTTTGCAGACTCCTCATTCAAGGTTTTTACAGATACCCTCGCAAGTGGGGGAGTTATAAAGGTGTTATGTGTGCCTTCAGGAGTAAAAAGCTATTCAAACACAGCCCTTAAGAAAGGTGATATTTACAATGAAGCAATCAAATCTGGAGCTAAGGGTTTGCCTTTCCTTAAGGTCTTGGATGATGGTAATGAACGAAAACAGGCAATCTCAATTTTAGCGAAGGGATTTATATGGCTCACAACTCACTGGGTCTTTAATTTTGCTTATAGGGGCTATTGAGGGGATTCCTGCACTAGTATCAAGTTTACATCCGTCAAACAAGGAGCAGTTACTAACACGATGCTCTGCTGGATCCGGTGATCTTATCTTGTTTGCTGTGGGTCACCATGTCTCAGTTAATAAAACCTTAGACCGGCTACGGGTGTATGTGGCACACGAGTTGGGCTTGATTGACCAGGTAAGCTTGTATTGTGCCTTCAACATGGAAAGTTTTCGATCCCCAGTTATCTCCCTTTCTCTCACATTGTTTTTTATTTTTGGTTTCCGGTATATAGGCCAGGCATTCAATTCTCTGGGTGACCGATTTCCCGATGTTTGAATGGAACAGTTCGGAGCAGAGGCTTGAGGTCTGTCTGTCTAGCTTGTTAATTGCTATGGTTATTATTTATGGGAAAAGAAGTGGTAGTTTCCCATACTATGTTGTGTTTTGTATTCTGTGTTTGTTTTTAGGAAATTGAAATACTTACATATTTTTATTCACAAACAAGTATGATTTTGCTGTATTGTCATTGCGGAAACTGTTAGCGTGGTTCTGTCTGTAGTCAAGAAGAATCTGATGTTTAGTTTTTCTTTTTTAGTAAAGTGGTACTATATCTTTCTCTTGCTCGTGGTGTTTTTTTTAAGTCAATAGTGCTATTTTTCTAGCATCTGCTGGAGAGGGGGAAAAAAAGTAAAAAACTATACCCAGTGTAGTCTCCATTAATGGGGCCTGGGATAGGTGGTCCAATTCATTGCTCTCATGTTTGAACGAATAAGCTCAAGGTTAATAGCTTGAGTTTTGACCACTGAACCAGTGGGCCCCTAGTTCTATCTATACATCTTCCCTATATTGTTGATGCTCTGCATTGTGAAACTTTTGTTCTATTGCAGGCTTTGCATCACCCTTTCACTGCTCCAAACCCCGAGGATATGGAGGATCTTTCCTCTGCTCGTGCCTTAGCTTATGACATGGTTTACAACGGAGTTGAGGTATGTGCCCATGGTACTTTATTTGCTAATACATTTAATTGTTTGAAGGTTGTCATCAGTTCCACATGAAATTCAACTTGCTCTACTTGGTTGTGTGGTGCTATCAGATTGGTGGAGGAAGCTTGAGAATTTATAAGCGTGAAATCCAAGAAAAAGTTTTGAAAATTGTTGGCATTTCCCCTGAGCAGGTGAGGGGACTCTTCAGGAGCTGGTAACTAATTATTAATTCCAGTGCCTTTTGTTTTTACTGTAACAGTGTATTTTCTTCTGCAGGCCGAAGCAAAGTTTGGCTATCTCTTGGAGGCTTTGGACATGGGTGCTCCTCCCCATGGTATGAAATTCTACCCTTTCCATGGTTGTCATCATCTAACAATAATCTTCAAGCGTGTTTTGTTATATTTCGTCCATCCTGTATGATGTATTTTTTAAGTTATATTTAACTATGCCATGTATCTACATAGTTGTGGACCTTGTGGTTGATGGTATGCCATCACTTTAGACAAAAACTTGAAGCCACTAAAATCTCCATTGGCGTGGAAGTAAATGGTGGTATACTGATGTGTAATAGAAAGCCACCTATAGCTTATGGAGATATTGAACTGTCCTCATGTTTTTCACAAGGATTTGTCAATGCTAGGCCCAACTGCTCCTTGCCATAGTCTCTAGGCAAAGAGATAGTTTTCCACCCTCAGAATTTTTCTGGAATAACATTTATGCCTTGCTATAAATTTCACATGACCGTACTCAGATGCATTGCTGGTCTGGGTGGAAAGTAGTGCTTTACCTTGTTATCAAAGTTTAGATTCATACTCCACCTTGATTCTTTCAGCATGGGCATGCATGGTAGCCAATCAAGTGATAAGGCAGAATTTTGCTTTCTGCTTTGATAGCCGTAGTAGTGGGTTGGTTAACTTGGATGCCTTGATGGGTTTATATAGCAGTATCTCCTCATTGATTGATATGAAGATATCTCAAATGGAAGCCATGCATTTGTTAGCTCTGAGATTTGTTTTGTTGGATAATTGGAATTGTTTCTGTTTTGGTTATGAAGGGCTGTATTTACTTTCATGCCTTTGACTGGACAAATAATCAAGTGATAAATGATCAGTAATCCTCTTGGATTGATAGTATTTTATATCTTTTATACTGTGGAAACACAGCTGCAAAAGTTCCAACCAACCACGGGATGTGGTCTTAGAATTATGATCATTCGAATTTTTAATCTGAACAAAAAAAGGGGCCTCAGAACTAAATTTACTGACCCTCTTTTAGAACTAAATCCACTGGCCCTGTCTCTCTCTGGTGCAGGAGGAATTGCTTATGGGCTGGATAGGTTGGTAATGCTGTTAGCCGGTGCTAATTCCATCAGGGATGTCATCGCTTTCCCAAAGACGACAACCGCCCAATGCGCCCTTACTCGTACACCCTCGGAGGTGGATCCTCAGCAACTGAAGGATCTTTCGTTCCAGACTAACCAGTAGTCTTTCCTAGCCATATTACTAATCATTCTCTCATTTGGGATGCTCATCAGTCGGTTTCATCACGAGTAGTTTCATTTGGGGTTTAGTAGCTTTGCTATGTTTTGCCCAGCAGCGGTCTTGAGGGAAGAATTTTGTTTAATTCAGTAAACATTTTCCTTTCTTTTGTAGTGTTTTGAATCCCTTTTTGGTGATTGAAGCATAATATTCAGATCACAAGTTATTTATGTTTTTACATTGCACTCTGGAATCAGTTTCTGTGGACAGATTCCATCCTCTTTATTGATATGGGAACAAAAAGGCCCTATTTGATGTTTGGACATGAACTTTCTCATTCTTATTTACTTTAGTTGTTCAAAAATGAGAAGTTTAAGGATATTTTTAGTGAACTGTCTCTGGGGTTGATAAGGTTTGTACAGTTTCCAAATGCAACCATCGAGACCAGGAAAAACTCCGAAAGTGTTAGTAATTGTATTTTCTTTTATTGGTGAAAATAATTTTTTTTGGAATAGTTATTAGCACATTGGAAGAAGAGTTGAACTCTTGGCCTCATTTCTCCTAGAACCAAAGTGTACTCCTGATGTGGGCCAAAGGACTCTTGGCACTCTGAAAGTGCAATTGCCATATCATTTTAGATGTAAATCCACTTAAACCAAAATTCCTTAGAAATTTCATCTCTGCAAATTATGTATGCTGACAAGATGAAAAACAACCGGCAATGTCCAAACTCTAAAGTTTTCTTAGGTGTCATTGTGTCAAATGTTTTTACAACTTTCGCTTCTGAAGGACCAAAATGGGAATCTGGCTTTTATAATAAGAAAAAAACAAGCATGTCAAACTATACATTGAGGAGATTCTGATTTTACTAAGTGTGAATATCACATCAATCCACATGTGGATTATGCATATGTTTTTCGTACTTATTCAAGGAAAATTTCCTAATTTCATCGCAATCTTAAAAGCACGAAAAGTACCGGGGGCTATGTCCTTTAGTTCTCTTTGAAATATAACTATTACGACATCTTAGATGCGAATTCTGTAAAAGGCGCATATTCGTTGGAAGTTTCCTTTCTAGATTTTCTAAAAGGCTAAGGCCCTTACTTCCTATTTATTTACATGTGTTTGAGAAGAAAATTATTTTTCTCGTCGAGGTACGCGATAAAGGGTAGAAAAGACAACGGGGAGGGGGAGGGGGGCGGTGATGGAGGAGGTGGTTGCAACTTACAACAATGGGTAACTTTAGGTGCTGCAAAATGGTGGTGAGCTGAAGGAGGCTTTGTTAGGCTATTGGTTTAATATGCTAATGCTAATAGGTAAGAGAAACAGTCACGATTTTCATGTACTTCTCTCATATAACAACTGCAACATGAAAATGTCGATGTGATCTCAAAAGTGGCAAAGGAGGTTTCTGGATCGCTATATATGACTTCTATTTTTTCTTCATTTTTTTTCCTTTTTGTGAAGAGAAATAGATCACCAGATGCCTTAAGTAGAGGTCAATGTGATCTTTCCACTTTATATTCATTTCTTGACCTTGGAAATTCAGTTTTATTTTTTATTTTTGTCAACATTTGAGTTATTTAAGTGGAGAAGGTGAGCAGGGTTATAATTCCAGAACAAGCTGGTAGTTCATTGCTCCAATTGTTTTTTTTTAAATTAACTTTTCATTTGTGAGTACCTGTTAAAATGACTAGCTTGCAAAATACTGGTCGATGCCTCATGCCTTGAGACATTCTTCTTAGTTTTTGACATTACAGTTTGAATTATATCTCTTTGAAAGATGGCAAATTTGGTATCAAAGAGGTTGAGTTCCGTTCACTTGTCAGAAATGTTGCGCGGAGAATTTCTCAAGAACAATGAAGGAAAGATCTAGTTTTTTGTATGTGTTATGTTGACAGAGAGTTTAGCAGAAAAAATAAATTTACTTCTTCTTTTGACCACGAAAGTTTTTCCTTAAATTGAAGGCATGTATCTTATAATTTTCTTAGTAACTGGAGACACGTTAGAGGAAAATTGATTTTTTTCATAATTTGCATTCTTCCTGTATAATTTTAAGGGGGTTCCAATCGTGATTTGAATGCTACGTTCATACCTTCAAAACATATAACTCCGGAAACAACTGCGATCTGGACCGTTCGAAGCACATGAGTTTACATGCATTTAAAGGTTCTGAACACAACTGTACTTAAAAGTTTAAAGTTGCATCTGTTTGTGATTTACTTGGAGGTTTCTTTTCGAATTTCTTTGGGGTCATTATTTACCAGGCAATGTTGCAAGATTTGCCCGGTAAGCACAACAAAGATAAGCTCAACTAAATTTATTAAGTACAGCAAAGAAAATTCAAAATTTATGAATTTTCCAAATCATGTTTTTAATTTAGTTGTTTTAATAGTTTTGCATACCGATATAAATTTTGTTCTTAGTTTTGCTAGATATGGCCAACGCCACAATTATTTAAACCAAAATCTGGACAAATTTGATTTGGCTTTCTTGTCACTTGGTAAAGATTTAAAACATGGTCTCCCCACCTAATTCATTTTTGGGAAAAAAACCGAAATGGTCCCCGTAGTTTAGTATTTGTGTCAACTCGGTCCCTACAGTTTGAATTGGCTTGATTTATACTCTATAGTTTCCATTATATTTCAACTTGATCCAATTACTAACTGTCGTTAGCCTCCGTCAACCTTAGATACAAATGGGTCCCCTTTCTAGTGAATTACCGAACCCTTTCTTCTATAATCTTGCAAACCTAAGGACCCGAGGGCTCTGCTGCGCCAGTGGCACAGGAGCCCCTACCTACACTGCCAAACGTTGCTGTTTTGGTTAAATAAAAAATCTCAACCACCGATTTGCAATCCTATGGAACAGAAACGTGATTATGAGAGTCTTAGAGACAAAATTTGATTATGTCTCTTTAGAATAATATGATCAGAATAGTAAGATCTTCACACCCATATGTTCAAACGGATTAAAAATTGGACCACTTAATTTTTTAACCATATTTTTTAATATATAAACGGTCTCAAAAAATTAGTACTCAAATTTTCACTCTGTAAGATCTAGTTATTTTTATCATATTATTCTAAAGGGTCGTAATTCAGTTTTATCTCTAGGGCTCTCATAATCACATTTCTGCTCCATAGGGTCCTAAATAAAGAATAAATACTTAATATGAGAGCCCTAAAGATAAAAATGAATTATGTCTCTTTAGAATAATATGATAAGAATAACAAGATCTTTGCACCGATTCAAACGGAGTGAAAATTTGGGCACTAATTTTTTGAGACCGTTTATATATTAAAAAATATGGTTAAAAAATTAAGTGGTCCAATTTTTAATCCGTTTGAATGGGTGTGAAGATCTTACTATTCTGATCATATTATTCTAAAGAGACATAATCAAATTTTGTCTTTAAGGCTCTCATAATCCCGTTTCTGTTTCATAGGATTGCAAATCAGTGGTTAGGATTTTTTATTTAACCAAAACGGCCACGTTTGGCAATGTGGGTAGGGGCTCCTGTGCCGTTGGTGCAGAAGAGGCCCCGGGACCCAAACCTAAAGCCTTTTCCTAAAAAGCAAAACAAAGTCACTTTTTTTAACTTCTACAAATTGGGTTCTCTGGCCCGTGTTCTTTTTTTTTAAAATACTTGAATTATTCTTCCGATATTCAAGATGTGATCAGGCACACCTAAACTCTATACTTGGTGGAGACTCTAAGATTTTTCTAAATCCCTTTTGTGGCCCGAACTATGGCCAGACCTGATTCTCCTTTATCCGGAGATATGTAAGTAGCTTGATGAAAACTCGATCCCTTTTTAAAATAAAACCCACTTCATTTTCTAAAATTCAAACATTTTTCAAAAATATCCGAATCTTTTTTATAGAACACAAAACTCCTCATTTTTCCTATTTTTTCAAGAGCCACGTCGCAATTCATAGGAATCGGATCACTTATTCAGGCCCTAATCCCTCCCACTCCTTCCCCTCGAAGGCGAACGAGACACGTTTCGGTCGAAGGTAAAATCCCGGGTGTGACAAATGGAGAATGGAAGTCGTGAAAAAAAATGGAGAAGGGAACAATGAGGCTCTATGTTTCAGTTTAGAGATATATTAGTAATTGGACCAGTTGAAACAAAATGAAAACTACAAAGTGTAAATTGAGCCAATTCAAACTGCAGAAACCAAGTTAATACAAACACTAAACTACAAGAAATATTTCAGTTTTTTTCCTTCATTTTTCGGATTCCATACACTGTACTTGAAGATTAAAGAATAAGCATTTGCTTTCAAATTCTTGCTGGAAAATTAATTCGTTTCTATTTTTCACAAGGCACGCAATTATGTGTCTAGCTACGACCCATTTATGATGTCACGTACCCCGACAAAGCAGCCCGGTTCGGAGTAATTTCTTTCCTTTAATTTACTAAAATGTTTTTTTTGGTAAGTAATTTACTAAAATGTTATCAGAATGCATTTTCGAAATGGGTTCTCCTCCGCGTTCATTTTTGCTTTCCAATGGCGAGTGGCGTTCATAATTGAACAAGAAGACGTATATTAAGAATTGAGAAGAGTACATCGATGGGGAAAGGGGGCAAAACATTATTCGCAATCGAGCTTTGTAATTTTGATTCGGCCTCTATTGTATCAGAAAAAATTAAACTAATATTCACCCTCTTTAACTATTTTTTTTCCTTGAAAAATCTCTTTAACATTTGGTGGGAATTTTTAGTGTTTTACTTCTTTTTCCCCTTCAAAAAATAATAAAAGCTAGTAGAACTACCAAAAAATTATACTTAAAGTTCATACGTAAGAAGGTAAATGCCAATAACCTACACAAGAACTTTTTTTTTTTTTTTTTTAAATAGCAAAAAATAGATTCTATTAATTTTTGAATAAAGAATACAAAAGATTAAAGGGACACGAAGCAAGACGACATCACGAACTTAGTGGATATAACACCAATAACGAGCCGCCTCGTTTAAAAAATAGCCAACCGGGACAATAACTATAACTCACAAGAATGTTCAATATCCATATGCAGATTAAAGAGGAAAGAAAAAAAAAAGTCCATAACTAGCCACTCATAAATAGCTGAATTTTGAAAAAAACAATAATGGTACGTAGTAATTAAGTACGGCCCCCTGAACCTGATTATGCCACTTGCTTACTGGCCTAATTACAAAATCATACAAGGAATTAGTGGACCCAAAAAGGTATGACTTCGAACCCTATAAATACCACTCAACGCAAGTATTTTTTAGAACTCACAAATTTCCCAAAACTTTCATTTTCTTCTCCCTCTCTTCCCTTGTTGGGGTTATATATATATATAGTTGTATCGTATGACGCTAGTCCTGGACCAAGACCAAGCCCGGGCTCGGGTCCAGGACCGGGACCAAGACAACGACAACGACAAGAACAAGGACAAATACAATGACAAAGGCAAGGCGCCTCAAATCCCAGACCAAGACAGTGCGCCTCAAGACCAAGCTAGGGCACCTCAAGTTCCCGACCAAGACCAAGCCACGGCACCTCAAGACAAAGACAGGGCGCCTCAAGTCCCAGACCAAGACCAAGACAGGGTGCCTCAAGACCAAGCCAGGGCGCCTCAAGTCCCAAACCAGGCGGCGCCTCAAGTTCCAAACCAAGACCAAAACGCCATGCCAAGGAAGAATAAGGGTCGCCAAAAGGTTGATCCCCTGACCAAAATGGAAAATGAGAGTAACCTCCAAGTGACCTTTTCGAAACGTCGGAGCGGCCTGTTCAAGAAGGCCAGTGAGTTAGCCATCCTTTGTGGTGTCGAGCTGGCGCTGATCGTCTTTTCTCCCGGCAACAAGGCGTTCTCCTTCGGCCACCCTAGCGTGGACGAGATCCTCGACAGGTTCCTGACTCGGGCCCTTCCCCCGTCCGACGCAACCAACAACATCATGATAGCGCAGCGGAATGACAATGTCCGTCACCTCAATAGCCAAATGACCAACTTGCAGGCTGTGTTTGAAGCCGAGAGGCAGAAGAAGGCCACGCTCGACCACGCAAGGGCCGTGAGTCTGATCCAGCACCCGTGGGAGGCTCCTTTCGATGAGCTGAGCCATGACGTGCTTGTGGCGTTGAAGGGTGCCATGTTGAATCTCCAGTCTAACCTGGCAAAGCATGTGGAAATGCGAATGCAACAGGAACAACAAAATCCTTTGGCTTTTCAGTCGGGGGCGAGTTCTTCTATAGGCGGCGGCGGCGGTGGTGCAGGTGCTTGTACTTCATGATTATTATTTCTTCCCTATTTTTCCATTTTTAATTACATACAGGAACGTATAGTGTAGGTATATGAGAAGTACCACACTTGTGTTAAATATTTTAATTTATTGATCAATTTCTAAATTATTTTTTCCATGTCACGCAGGGCCAAGTTCTTTTGGAGGCGGAGGTGGAGGTAGTTTTACTTCATGATTATCAATTCTTCACTCTTTAATTTGCAATTTAAAATTACATACATGAATATTTGAATGCAGTTAATTACTAAAATTTCCCTATTTATCGCAGGTTCGAGTTCTTTTGGAGGGGGTACTGGTGGTGCTGGAGGTGCTTGAATTCCATGATAATTAATTACTATTCACGTTTTAATTAGGAAATTAATTTCTAATTAATTAGACATGCATGAATCACACCATGCACGTATATATTTTAGATTTACTACAAAGTAGTTCTATTCTACTTATTTTCTTGAAAAATTAAAATTCACGTACGTAATTCTATAAATTTTTTGTTTCCTCGCAGCGTCCGGTTCCTTCGGAGGAGGTGGTACCAATGTTTTTCCATCTTTTCCCCCTGGTCCAAGTTCTTTTGGAGAAGGTGGCAGTGGTTTTTCGCAAGATGGGTCGACTTCTCACGGAGGAGGTGTTGGTGGTGATGTTGATCCAGCATTTTCAACAGGGCTGAATTATTTTGGAGGTGGTACTGTTGGTGGTGCTCTGCCATTCTCTTCAGGACCGATGTTTTCGCAGTTTTCAGCTGGTTCGAGTTCTCTCGGAGGTGGTGGAGCTTTGCCATTTCCTGCATGGTCCTATTCTGCTGGAAGCAGCAGTAGCAGTAGCAGTGGCGCTGGTGCTTTGCCATTTCCTACATGGTCTGGTTCCGTTGGAGGCGGCAGCAGCAGCTTCAGTGGTGCTTTGCCACCATTTCTTGGCGAATCGAGTTCATTTCCTCAGGGGACGAGTTCTTCCGGACAAGGTGGTGCTTTGCAATTTCCTCCGGGACCGAGTTCTTTTGGAAGCGTTACTGGTGCTTTGCCATTTCCTCCGGTACCAAGTTCTTTTGGCCGTGGCCGTGCTGGTATTAGGCTGCGTCCATCCGGCCGTGGCCGTAGCCATGCCCGTGGCCGTGCTTTGCAAAGAGGGACGAGTTCATCTAACCGTGGCAGTGGTGGTGATTTGCATATAGGGCCGAGTCCATCCGGCAGTGGTGGTGCTTTGCAAACAGGGCCGAGTCCATCCGGCCATGGCGGTGGTGGTGCTTTGCATATAGGGCCGAGTCCATCCGGCCATGGCGGTGGTGATGCTTTGCACATAGGGCCGAGTCCATCCGGCCAAGGCGGTGGTGGTGCTTTGCATGTAGGGCCGAATCCATCTGGCCGTGGACGTGGACGTAGCCGTGGGCGACCACCTGGGCCTGGCCGTGGCCGTGGGTCTAACCGTGGCACTGGTCGCTGGTCTCAGTGATTATCTAAGTTGTGCTAATTTATTAGCGGTAGTTTCCTTATACACAGTTTTTGTTTTTTGTCTTTTAGGTTGTACTTTAAATTTTGGAATAAACACCACAGCGTTTTTTTCTTATGCTTGGCGAGCAAAAAAATTAATAAAGTTTTCATCGACAACTTAGATGTAGATCGCATGAAGCAGTGACTCTTATCGTTTCTTTTTGGTCGTATCCCTGTCGTGTCATTTTATAATTTATTTCTGTACTGTTATTATTTGATCATTCACTTCAAATATAAGATTTTTGAAAGTAATTCTAAGTGAACCGATTAGAAATCCCGTGAAAGTAAAGAAATTATGTATATGTATCCGAATTTGTTTTCGTCATTCGTTACTTTTAATTCGTTTGTCGTATTGTTGTTATTTCTTCATTTCGATTCTTCTACTATTAACTTGAGTAATCGATATAACAAACTAATTATAGAGATAGGGAACAACATCATCATCATCATCATCAAAGAAGTACATCCAAACTAGATTGGCATGTACGTACCGCCCGACTAAACATTCTAGATATATAGTTCATATTATCGCAGGTAGAGGCGTTAATTTGTCCTCTTGTTTTTCTCTTCTTAAAAGAAAATAGAAATTAAATTACCTTGTTACCCTCATTATCATTAATTTTCTTACTTACAGCTAGAAAGGAAAAATCCTTTGAAATCTTTCTAAAAGTCTGCTTATAATTTTCTCATCACCTGTGAGACTCGAACCCTTGTACCATAGCAAGGGAAATTACGGCATTAAATTCTTCCAGCTCATAATCTAGTTATATATTTACCAAAATGCATGAGATTTTGAAAAATCTCCAAAGATAGTTACGAATTAAATTTACCCAGATTTATGAAATCTATTCTTACTCAGCATAATCGGTAAATCATTAATAAATATTTTCGCCTGAAAAGCAAGGAGAAACCCCTATAAATAGTCCTCCATTTTTCAATGGACACACACCTCCTTAGAACCACTCTTGCTTATTGGTAGGATATTTATTTATTTTTCCATGGATAAGAAAAATATACATTTGGATGGCCGAAAAGTTATGTTGGTGATAATAAAGAATGCGAGTGAATCGCAATTAACTTTACTAAAACGCCGATTTGGTGCTCTCAGAGAGCATGACATCGGCTTTTGCAACCAGGCCGGAGAGCAAAATCACATTGATGAGCTAAAGAAGAAGATCGCCGCGATGACAAATGCGGTGGAAATTGAAAGGAAGAGATGTCAAGAAATTCAGGAAGCAATGGAGGCTGAAAACAGGAAGTATTCCTTGTTGACAGTTCCGCCTGAGGAGCTTAGCGTGGGACAGCTTGCGGAATCTATACAATTACTGGTGGAGATGAGGGAGAAAGTGGAGAACAGATTGGATCAGATCGAGAAGAAGAAGCTGGCCGCGTCAAATTGTTTTCCATTTGATCATCACGGGGTGGGTCCAAGCTCCTGAGTTCCTCGGATCGGATCGCTGGAAATAAAAGCATCTCTCCTCTCCCCGTTTAATTCGTGGTTTTTTTTTTTTTTTTTTTGTCATTTATATTTTGTTGTTGTTGTTGTTATAGTTTGGGTTATTTGGTTGCGGTCTTTTGCCGCAATCTAGCTTCATCTTCCTGTTTATCGCTTTGTTTTTGTGCTAGTGCAGTAGTGCTGGTAGTCACAGTCGTCAGTCTTGTGTTCAGGTGCATTTTCTTCTTCTTATGCACTTGGGATCTAGAGAGTGATGCTTGCCGTTGTGATTGGAAAGAACTTAGTAATAATATGGTTTTCATGCACTGCTACAACTCTAGCATAATTTACGACTTATCATTTGCATACACTTTCTTACAAAATTACTTGAGGTGCGTATAAACTAGCCCGAACATCTAAATTATAAAAAAACAAACCATGTCCTCATACTCATGATGGATGTCTTTGGAAATTGTGCTGTTCTCAAGTACAGTCAAACCTAGGATTTGGTTTTTTTGGTTTTTTCGTTCTTTCTTTTTTTCCCATGGGTTTCGGTTTGTCCCAATTGGTGTTTGGGCTTTGACTCTTTAGGTGTGGACTTGTCTTTTTGGGTGTCTTTAGTTGGCTTCTTGGCCAATTGAGGGTTTGGGTAGACTGGACATAAAATTGTTCTTAGCTTTGCTAAGAATATGAATCATATGATGCCGGTCTCCTTATTTTATTGTCTTTGTAATAACGTCAAAGATGAATGAAATTTTTTGCTGTAAAAAATAAAAATATAGTCAAACCCCTTGTGGTATCGTAACTTTTTCAATGATGCACGGTCTATGGTATAGATTTCTCCCTTTTAGGGGCATATACCCAAATTGATTTTTGCTAACTTGATCATCACGATCCAATTAGAGAAACAGATTATGAATATTGTTTATCGAGACATGTTCCACCATGTCATATACCTAATGTGATGACCAACTCCGGTATGTTGCCCGGAGAAGGAGCTAGGATCTCTGGCCGGATGGGTCAAACTATAGAAGAATTTTATTTCTTTTTTAAACCAAACTGCATCTATTTGACAGTTTTTCGGGAATAACAAAAAAGAATTTATTAATCTTTAAAAAAATATACAAAGATTAAAATGACCAAAGCTACAAAGACATGCATCACCACATGCAAAGTCAAAAAGCAATACATTTCAAATAAGTTGGCGCTCTCATACTCTCACAAGTCACAACCGTATGCTGCATAGGGCCTAAGAAAAGTTGGCAAGATGTCAACCAAAATATTAGCACATCGAAAGAAAACTTAAAAGTGCAACTGTTTTATGGGAATCCGTGTAAATTGTCTATCCGTTGGAATTTCCCTTAATTTCTCCATCAGATTTCTATAAAGCCAAGGTTCTGAGGATAATTAATAAAGTCCGCATCTGTTCTTCCTATTCACTAATCTGTGTCCGGACTTTAATTTCATTCTTAGTTTAATTTCTTTATAAACAACGAAAAAAGAAATTTTATTAAACTCAAAAAAGATTACAGAAAGAGAAAATTTTGTTAATATCAAAAAAGATTACAGAGATTAATTAGAAGGACTCCAAAACAAGAAGCATCACGTCAAGGAAGGAGCATCCCAAATTCATAAAATGGAAAGAAGATTGAGAAGGTCAAAGAGGAAGATTAAGAAGAAAAAGCTTTCTTGCGGATTTTGGGGTTAAGACCGACAAATCTATGCTTAAAAATAAAATGACCCCTTTTTCTTCAGATGACATTAGGAAGAGAAACTCTTTACTTTTTAAGGAAGCTCGTAAGACGATGGATTTAGGTGCTCGGTTGGGCATAGATTTTAAAAGGGGGAGAAATTTTACCTTAAAGACTTTTGTCGAAATGCAAGAGGCCGAATTAGCAGAAAGGATTAACACTCTTGATGATTTGGAGATTGATGTTGATTTGGAGGATGATGACGATCTCAGGGGAGATGCCTCCCTTTCTTTGGAGTTTTAAATGCGCGGTTCTGCTGCTTTGGTTTCTATCTGGGGTTTCGGTCTTTGTCCGCCTTTTGTCTCTTTTGAGGTTCGGGCGTGTTTGGAAGTATTTGGTATTATGTGTTTCGGATGTGGGTGTAGTTTGTGTTTTGTTCTATCTAGTCCTAAGTAGTATGGGTTGCCTTTGCTGTAGTCGTCTGTGGTTTTGGTATTTTAGGTTTGCAGGTTTGTCCCTTGTGGTGTTTTAATGATTTTACGTTTTTTGGTTTGGTTGGCTTCTTGCCATCCTTTGGTGGTGGTTTTCGAATGGCTTTTTGTAGGTGTGCCCGAGATCCATTTAATCTTTGTTATCTTCTTTAAAGATAAATGAAATCTTTTTGTTGTTGAAAAAAAAAAAAACTGCCCGTATTGTGCCAGGCTACCAGCCAGTATTAGAAATAAAACAGTAAACTAAGCAATTATACATTATGTATTACATGTGCATAAAACATAAGAGGCGGATTCTTTGCAGTTGGACTGCAGAACGTCCATGCAATCCAATATCAGCCGTTCATCTTTTCATCCAATGGTCCAAACTTTATAAAACTTTTCTGGAAATTTTTTTTTTAAAAATCTCAACCGTTAAAAACACCATTCGAAGAATTCACAACCTTCCAACCGCACCTCTGCAGTTTACATATGGACTGCAGATAAACCTAATTCAAAATATATAATGCAGTCAATTCAAAACGATACCCAAATGAACGCTGGTATTTACGGGTACGTACTGTTCCAACAGAGATAAGCTCAGCAAGATTAACTCGATCGTAGTATTGTGATTTTAATAAAACTAGTTCGAGACGCATTGATGATTTTTCCACATTTAGTAGTATCGTGGTTTTAATTTCGCCTACCGTTTCGAAATTGAACATGGTTTCCCAGATATTGCCAACACCACAATCATTTAAAGCAAAATCTACACACATTTATTTTGACTTTCTCCATTAGGACACAGTCTCCATCGCCATTTTTTAATTAAGATAAGAGATTCCACACACTGTATTTTGCAACTTAATTTAGACAAAATACTACTGCCCACAAAGAGCGTTTTCATTGAATTCCGTAGATATGACTAAAATCTGGAAAATTAACCACATTTATGATGTCACGTAAGCGCGGTCCCTCCAATGCGGCCCTGTTTAGAGTCCTAATTAAGGTTCTGCTTATTTATTAAAAAAAGAATTTATGTACATTGTCGACTGTGCTTTTACCTGACTTGGCATCTTGTCGTCCTTTTTCGGTGGTCTTGAATGACTTTTGCCGCCCTTGTTCCGCTTAATCTTTGTAGTGGTTTAAAAAAACAAAAGAAAGGCAGAAGGCAATGGAGAATGGACTTTCGGAAAACCTCTATTCGGCCCTATGGCGTAAGTGGCTGGCTTTCGGAACTATATCCAAAAAATTTGAATAAAAAAACTTACCGTAACAAGGCAATATTCCCAATAAGGCCTATACAAACTTGGTGCATGCATGGCAATAATCAGTCAAACTCATTTCAAAAACACCCAACCAGGACAATAACTAACTCATAAGAATGTTCAATTCCGTATGTAGATTAGATAGGAAGGAAAACAAATTGTTCATAACTAGCCACTCATAAATATGCAGATTTCCAACGAATAACGGCACTTACTGGCCTGGACGCTTGAGTTATCTAAATAAAAAAAGGCTCGTACGGCCCCCCGTGAACCTGATAATATTTTAACTTGCTTACAACGCTAGCTAATTTCGAAATAACTCTATAAATATCACTGGACACAAGCAGTTTAAGAGTGCACAACTCCATCTTGTCATTCTCTTTACCCTCTCTCCTCCCCTCCCCCCTGGTGAGTTCATAGCCCTAGCCCTAGAAAGAGCTATGCCAAGGAGGACTAGTAAGGGTCGCCAAAGGATTGCCATGGCCAGGATAGAAAATGAAAGTAACCTCCAAGTAACCTTTTCAAAACGTCGTTCTGGCCTTTTCAAGAAGGCCAGTGAGATAGCCACTCTTTGTGGTGTCGAGGTGGTGATCATCGTCTTTTCACCAGGCCATAAGGTCTTCTCCTTCGGCCACCCTAGTGTGGAAGAAATCATTAACAGGTTCCTGACTGGGACCCCTCCACCATCCAGCCCCACCAACCAGCTCATGGAGGCTCATAGGAACGCCTGTGCTCGTGACCTCAATATCAAGCTGGCCAACATACAGGCTATGTTAGAAGTCGAGAGGCAGCGTGCAACTGTGCTTGACCATGCTAGGGCTTTGAGTAGTAGCCGTCGCCAATGCCAGTGGGAGGCTCCTCTTCAGGAGCTGAACTTGTATGAGCTTATGCAGTTGGAAGGTGCCATGGAAGGGCTCAAGGCTAACGTAGAAAAGCAAATTGAAAAGTTCATGCAAGAGCACCAACAAAATCCTTCGAACTTTTCGCAGGGATTGAGTTCTTTTGGAGGTGGAGGTGGAGGTGGAGGTGCGTGTGCTTGATACGATTAATTCTCCGTTAGTTCTTTAAAAGCGCCTTAATTATCTTGAATTTTTGGAGGTGTGCAATTTTTAAACTTTTCCCATTTCTTGCAGGGTCAGGTTCTTTTGGAGGTGGAGGTGCTTGTATTTCCTGATGATTAATTATTTTCTCCGTTTTAGCGTTATTTAATTAATTGCATACATGAATCACACCATGCAAGTGATCAACAGTTTCTAAGAAAATAAATGAAATGTCTAACCAATGGGTTTAATAGCAAGATTATATGAAAAGGACTCATACTTATCTTGAAAATTTTGAACATGTCGACTTCTTAAAGTTTTTTCCATTTGGCGCAGGGTCGAGTTCTTTAGGAGGAGGTGGTACTGATGTTTTCTCTTTCCCCCCTAGTACTCCAAGTTCTTTCGGAGAAGGTGGTATTTGTGTTTCGCAGTTTCTCAAAGGGTCACGTCTTTTCCGAGGCGGTGGTGGTACTGGTGGTGCTCTGTCATTTCCGACAGGGCCAAATTCTTTTGGAGCAGGTGGCAGTTCTGGTGGTGCTCTGTCATTGCCGACAGGGCCAAATTCTGGAGCAGGTGGCAGTTCTGGTGGTGCTCTGTCATTGCTGACAGGGCCAAATTCTTTTGGAGCAGGTGGCAGTTCTGGCTGTGCTCTGTCATTTTCAACAAGGCCAAATTTTTCTAGAGGAGGTGGTGGCACTCCAACATTTTTGACAGGGCTGAGTTCTTTTGGAGGTGGTGATGCCTTGCCATTTTCCATAGGTAAGGAATTTTCCAGAGGCGGTGGCAGTGGTGTTTTGCCATTTTCTAGGGGTTCAAGTTCTTTTGGAGGTGGTGGTGCTCTGCCATTTTCCACATGGTCTAGTACCTCTGTTGGAGGCAGCAGTAGTATTAGTGGTACTTTGCCATTTCCTGGCGATGGCAATGTCTTTCCAGTTTCTCCTGGACCGAGTTCTTTTGGACAAGGCGGTGCTCTGTCATTTCCTTCGCGACTGAGTTCTTTTGGCAGCGGCAATGGAAGTGGAGGCAGTGCTTTTCCATTTTCTTGTGGCGGTGATGGCGCCGGTATTGGTGGTGGGTTTTACTGATTATCTTAGATGCATGTGTGCTGATTTATAAGCACCAATTTAGTTATAAGTTCATTTACACAGAGGCACAGCTTTTGTTTTGGTGTTTTATATGTCTCTTATGTTGCAATCTAAAATGAAATAAAATGGTACTTTATGTTGCTTTAGATTCAGCTAATACAAGCCGCATTTGTTTTTTTGTCACTCGTTATTAGATGTTGATTACAACATTCTCTTTCTTAATTTGTTTTGTTGTTGGTGTCGTTACTGTTATTGTCGTTGTCGTTGTCATTTGTGGGATGTGTTTCTTGTTCGTTAGCTTGTCATTGTAAGTTGGATTGTGCTTTTGAATTAATTTTCCATGGATAAGGGGATGTAATGGCAACAAGCATTATAGGATAAAACATATAGGCATTTAATTTTCCATAAAAAAAATCTATTTTTTATAATGCCCTATCGTTTTTTTTTTTTTCCTCCTAAAAGAAAAGATTAACCGTGTTATCCTCGTAACGATTAGTTTTCTTTTTTAAAACGATTATGTGGAAAACCCTTTGAATACGATCTTAATGTTTTCTTATGATTTTCTTTAAGAACATTTTATTTTTATTTTAAGTTAGTTGATGTCGCTGTTCAAAAAAAATAAAAAAATTGGTTAGTTGATGTCAATTGTATGAGAAGAAGAAAAAAATACAAGAAGCATAGCTACTAACAAGGAGAATTAAGGGGGTCTGATCTCCTCAGTCCCGAAAATTTCTGTGCCTCTGTGCCGAGGGATTTTTCGGCAGCTGAATTGTGTGATATACCCCTCGACACAGAAGTACAGAGATTTTCGACACAGAGGATCCTGTCTCAGAATAAATGCATGAAATTGTTCCACCACATAACCTAGTTGTCCTTTACACGAGATTTCAAAAATCTCAAAAAATAGCTACTAATTCAATGCATACAGATTTTCACAATCTATTCTTACTTAGCAAATTTGGGTAAACATTAATTCGTAACAAATTCATTTGGGACCCAAAAGCAAGGAGAAAACCCTTATAAATACCCTTCTCTTATTCAAAATGACACACACCTCCTTAGAATCTCTCTCTTGTTTGGTAGGAGACTTATTTTTATTAGCCATGGATAAGAAAAATGTGGGTGGTCAAAACGTCAGGAGGGTGAAAATAAGAAATGCGCACAAAATAGGACTAATCTTTTTTAGGCGACGATCTTGCGTTTCCAATCAGGCAAGAGAGCGTAACCTTGATAAGCGAGACAACGAGCTTATCGCATTGAAAAATGCACTGGAAGTCGAAAAGAAGCGAGCCAAAGAGCTTCGCAAAGCAGGTGAGGCTGAAAAGAACAAGAATCCCTTGCTGAGGGTTCCCATGAAGGAGCTCAGTTTGGAACAGCTTGTGGAACTGAGAGATAAAATGGTGAAGCTTAGGGAGAAGGTGTGCGAGAGAGTGGTTGAACTCAAGGAGCAGGAGGCGGCGAATCCTTCATCGTCTGATCGCGGGGAGGGTCCAAGCTCGTGATGATCAGTTTGTTGATGGTTTGAAATAAGAGCATCCCCAATTTGTTTGCGTATCGTTTAAATCATTGGTCTGGTCCTTTTTGTTTTTTCTTTTTTTCTTGATTTTTGCTTTGTTGTTGTGGTGGTGCTTGGTTGCGGTCTTTGGCCGCAATCTAGCTTTCTTTTAATGTTTTTACCTGTTCGGTGTTTTGGGAGTAGCTACAGTACTCGATCTTTTGTAATGGGGGGAGGGTGATGTTTGTTGTTGTGTTCTAGCTTGAAAGCTTTCTAGTAATAATATTGCTTAATTTTTATGTACATCTCTTTTTTTTTTTATTGGCAAAAAGAAGATTTTATTAATCTTCAAAGATGATAACAAAATTAAAAAGATTATGGACACACCGGCAAAAGTCACCCAAAAACCACACTCGAAGGAAAACAAGAAGCTAACCAAAAATAACACAAAAAGCACGAAAGTAGCAAAACAATCCAACAATCAAAAACCAAAACCGCCACACACACACACACAAAAAAAAAAACCCTGAAACTTTCAAAAAGTTCTAACTACTTGGTTTTCTCTATTTTGTTTTGATTATGTTAACGGGGTAGGGCCACCCCTACTTAAAAAAAAAAAAACCCATAATTATCTTGTATTTATTTTACTTTTAAATCTTTACATATTGGCTTCCCACTGATTTTGTGTGGAAAATATGACTTAACAAAGAGCCGTTCAAGGTTTTCATAATTGGCAGAACTGTTTATGCTGTGGCCCCCTAGTATATGAAATCCCGATTACGTTCTGGTCCAAGGCTAATGGATCTCACTAAAAAAAAAACAGAAAAAGATAATTGATCTCTTCTACGAATCAACAGTTGTCTTGGGCTTCCAGTTTTTTGGGCCCGTATATTTGGGTACTGCAAATATAGCCTTTGAAGGCCTAAGCTAATTGGAAAAAACTCCTTCTCCAAGGGGTTTTTTTTTAGGGTCGCAAAAATTTGGGAAAATGACAGTCAATGAGGTGTTTTGACAATTAATACATGTCCAGAACATTTTCAGTATTAAAAAATATTCTCAGTATGTCCTTGGCGGGTATTAATTATCAAATATGTCCTGGACCGTCATTTCCCCCCAAAATTTCCCTTATCAAAAGGGCCCAATGAAGGGTTAATATCCCGTCAAAAGGCCCACAGAGTAAGAGTACAATTTCTAGAGGTTTTGCAAATTTGGGTTTTAGAAATTGTCGAAGAGTTGGGCTGGTCTTGATTACTCCATATGTGTAATTATGTGAAAAAAAGGAGAAAAAAAGTGATATCAGAATCAAGGGCGGAGTTGTGTTGAGGCCAGGCAGTTTTAAAATTAATTTATATGATTTCTAATTTTGAGGAATTTTTGGATTATTAGAGTCTTAATTTCTTATAGTCTCAACAATTTTGGATTTGATTTAATAAAAATAAGTTATTTCACATTTTCATTTCTCGTTTTGTTTCATGAATAAAGCATAAGCATGTGAGTGTACTAGTAAACTATACAAATAGAATAAAAAGATTAATATAAGAGGAATATTTTCAATATACAAATGTACAGAATTGGAAAACAAAAAATGAACCCTATAATATAACTAGTGTATGTTTAGATAAAAATATGTTTGTTAAGCCAGCCCTCTCGAGCCCAAATCCTATCTTCGCCACTTCGGACTCGAGGGACAATCGATTGAGATTAGCACGTACACACACAAGTTATTTTGATTGATTATTAAAAATATGTAAAATTATAGTCTTTCATGAATGTACGTAGTCATCCACTCACTCTATTGTTCAATTGTAATAATTAAAGTTTCTAGAAAAGATTAATTGTTCCAAGGTGTTACGATATTGTTATCAATGACTCTATTACATTCATTCACAAACTAATGATTTTCCAAAATACAGGAGAAAATAAATTTGTTTACCTGAATTACGTACATTCATTCACAAACTAATGAATATTTTTTTTTTTGCTCGGCCACATACTAATGAATATTCATCCTTGGGCGTTACAAGCACTAAGCAGATAATTAACCTTTAAATTCAAAAACTAATGATTTTTCAAAAAAAAAAAAAAAAAAAATTGTTAACCTGAACCTGAATTTTGAGCCTTTTTAGAGTTTTCAATCAATTTTGTTTTTACTAGCTAGTCAAACACAATGATTGAAAAATCTATGATTAAACAAATGACTTTGACCTGCAAAGTCAACTGGCTTTCTATAATGTGAACTAATGGAAGATTAATTTCACATATCCACTCATTAAGAGTAGAATGTTTTCTAACTCCCAAATCACTACATTTATTATAATATAAAAAGAGAAATTGGCAATAAAATCTCAATAGACAATTATTTTGGCCAGCTTCAAGAGTACATATCATAGTCCCTATAAGTAGCTCATGTTTACCCGCGAATTATCTCCACAAGAACACTTGAAAAAAAAAAAGAAGATAAACCTTTCTAGCTCAACAGTTTCTAGCCATGGCAAAGAAGCCAAGCATGGGTCGCCAAAAGATCAAAATTGCGAAAATAGAGATAAAAAACCACTTACAAGTCACCTTCTCAAAACGGCGTTCTAGTCTGTTCAAGAAGGCAAGTGAACTTTGCACGCTTTGTGGCGTTGAAATCGCAATCGTAGTTTACTCTCCTGCTGGGAAAGTATTTTCCTTTGGTCATCCTAACGTGGAATCAATCGTTGACCAATTCTTTAGTCGAAACCCTCCACCAAACTCCACCACGCGGCACCTCATCGAGGCTCATCGGAATGCTGGTGTGCGCGATCTCAATTCACAACTCACTCAACTTCTCAACCAATTAGAGATCGAGAAAAAAAGGGGTGACACCCTAAATCACAAGAGGCAATTAGTTAGCCAAAGGAAGTATTGGTGGGAGAAACCTATAGATGAGCTAGGTCTCACTACAAGAAAATGCAGCAACCGCAACCAAATTGCCGACACAATGTATTTTTTGTTGGCAAAAGTAAGCTTTTACCGATGATAAAGTAGTGTGTGTCGGTGAATGTAAGCTTTTTGGCGATAAAAATAAATGCGTCGGCAATGTTGTCGGCAAAAGTAAGATTGGCGGGAAATATTTTCCCGGGAAATATTCGCCGACGAAACTTTCTTTTTAGCGATGAATTGTGCATAGGCAAAAGTTGAATATTTCGGCGATGACATTTTTGCATTGGCAATAGTCTTGCGGGGAACCTTCGGCGACACAACATGCATCGGCAAAAGTCAAATCTTTCGGTGACGAAATCTTGTGTCGGCAATAGTTCGTGTTCACATATTACATATATGTATGTATACGGTATAGATGTTATGTATAATTATATGTACCTTTTATATATGTGTATATAAGGGAGTTTAAAAAGACACATGAAAATACACCATCTTAGTTACTCAATTCAATGGCTGAGATAGTCTATTTTTATGTGTAGTTTTTGTGTCGCTTGAAACCATATTCCTATATAGTATAATGTAAGATATGTATATTGCATAAAGTACATCTACATATATAGTGTACATACATATAATATATATGTTATACTCTCTCTTGTCCCACAATTTATCAGTAGGTAAGGCTAATTCGCTATATATAGTGTAATCTGCAAAAAAGAAAGTTTGAATTTTTTTAAAAAATTGCATTCTTTTAAGTTCTAGGCTTTGCAGACCGGTAAAATTTTGTGAAACAATAAAGAGTATTATATACACACACATATACAGTTAGCTTCTTATAAGGCGCCTTTATTTTAGTTAAGTTAAGGACATCCCTTTTTCAACCAAACTTTAATGATCCGAGCTGTTCAATGTGTTCAGAATATGATTTAAAGGATACCCACTAGAAATCGGCAAAAAAAAAGGACCGAGAAGGGCTCGATTGGATCAATTTTTGATAAAATAAAAAAAAAACGCTATAAATAGCGGTTTTTTTTTTCCCGGTATTCTTTTTTTTTTGGTCAATTTCTTGCGGGTACCCTTAAAATCACGTTCTAAACACATTGAGTGGCTTGAAATATTGAAATTCGATCGAAAAAGGAAACGTCATTAACTTAACAAGGGGGACCTTATTAAAAGTTTTATGTTCATATATATATGTGTGTGTGTGTGTGTGTATGTGTATGTGTTATATACATATGTAGTATATAATATAGGATGTACATATATGATATATGTAAATATAGTAGACACTTACTACAGAGGGTATAATATAATAGTACATATACTACCTATATAGGTTATATATTAGATCTTGTATCATTTTCTATGAAAAGAATGAGTTGATCTAGCGGGTAGGCGCACAGTGTGGAAACCGAGGGTCCCAGGTTCGAAGCACGGGGCGCGCGGAGCAATAGCAGCATTAGAATTAGATTTTTTTAAAATCGACTTTTGCCGATGCAAAAATCTCATCGCCAAAGGTGTTACATTTTCTAATTTTAGAACCCCCATTTGCCGACGCATTACCATTTGTCGACAAGTTTTGCCGATGCAAACTTGTGTCGCTGAAACTATACTTTTGCCAACGAATGACAATTCACATTGGCAAAACCCTTTCCCGATATACCAACGCCGACAACTTGCCGACGCAAAATTTTTCATCGGCGAAAACCTTTGCCAACCCATATATACTTTTGCCAATGTGCTTCGTTGTATCGCCAAATCCGCATTTTCTTGTAGTGTCTAAATGAGCTCGAACAACTTAGGGATTCAATGGAGGAGCTCAAGAAAAATGCGACGAATCAGGCGAATAAGCTTTTCGTTGAGGGAAGCATAAACTCTTCGCAGTTTTTCATAGCGAACGATGTCATCGGAATCGTTGATTCAGTGAATGGTTGATTCAGTTGAGACCAAACCCTATCAGACCAATATTGGTTCTTCAACAAATCCTGATCATGTCCATAATTTTGGCTATGGCCATGGATGTTTCTGAGTTTTCCTAGTCCAATGGAATCAAAGCTAGTAACTCACTAGCTATCCTTAATTGTTACTACTACTTTATTAATCCATTTCAGTTATGTTTAGTCCATCATCATGAGTACAAATTCTGATGATTAATTTCATCTAATTTCTCGGTTTGGTTAATTAATACAGTAATGAACATTAATTGTATATGGATGTGCTTGCCCGCTAAGATTTCATTTTTGTGCCGCTAAGGGTAGAAGAAAATTGTATTTCTTATATTCTTTTGGATTTAATCGATACTCCCACTTTTGTGATTTTTATTTAGATCACAAAAATGAATATAGAGAGATTACCACCAAGCGTGTCGTTAGATTACCACCAAGCGTATCGTTAGCGTTTCGTCTGCTTGAATTCGAGACCGGACGCAACAAAATGGTGCTACATAACCACTAAACCCACGGCCTTAGTCGGACTGCTGGTGATGGACCGTACCGTATTTCTCTTCTAACCTGTATAGACCGAACCTCAAGGAGTCTGGTTAAGTGATTGTGAAAAAGTAATAGTGCTCTTCCATGAGGTCACATGTTTTATTTTCACGGAGGCTAAACATTTCAAACATTAGGGCCACTGAGGGTTATACTCGGTAGTTACTTTTAGAACCCTAGAATTAATCGGAGTTCGCGCAAGTTAGTCCGAACATTCGATTATAATAAAAAAACTTGTACAGACCAACGCAACAGTAATCAACTGGAAGTACTATATCCTTCATAGTGGACCTACTTTTGGATCTTGCAAATTAATTAGTTTCAAACATGGGTTTAGCATTGGTAGGTTTGAGCTTTTTTGAAAAGAAAGAAGTAGGTTTGAGCTTCCAAACACACTTTTGGTTGTCCCACCCACCAATTATCAACCTTATTAACAGAAAATTGAAATGAAAGAAAAGTAATTATAAGAAAAAGAAGAGAAATTTGAATATTGCTCCACAACTGTTTATTGTTACTTTCTTTTTCTTTCTTTGGGTTTCTAAACTAGTTTTTTCTTCTTCTTCCTTGCATTTATTTCTGAAGTTCCAAAGACAGCTGTTTTTTTACATTTTCTTTTTGAAATTAATCATCATATTATTATTCTTATATACACTTGAAGTGGCCAAAATTCTTTTTAGAAGCTTCAATATTCTCTTTTGTAGAATATATGTCCCACCATTGTTATTAGGCTTCGTTTGTTTGGGCGTAAAATATTAAAATATTTTACCTATTTTTCAGTGTTTGGTTGTGTAAAAAATGAGGAAAATGTTTTACATGTAAAATATTTTCCATTAATTAGATGAAAATGACTTACCTTTAAATCTTCTGTAAGTTATTTTCCGAAATGAACTGTTGTTCTCTATTGCAATTCTCACTGCTTAGTTTCCTTGATCGTCAGACCCATGTTCAATTTTAATATTCTCAGATCTCTCCGTTTAAGCCCCTCCATCCCTCTCTACAATATTTTGTCAATTTTAAAAATATTTTTAAGTGTTAACCAAATATCAAAAAATAAAATTTAAAATTTATTTTTATAAAAAAACATATTACATGAAAAATATTTTCCATCGAAACAAACATGCCCTAAATTATCATATAGTACTACCAAATTAGGTGATGGTGGTGGCCAGTGGGACCTATACCGTTTCCATGTAGAGAACCACACAAGTCCAGAAAGGAAAATTACTGATATTCCAGCATACTGTTCAATTTTCACTTTCATCCTCAAACTTCGGAGCTTTTCATTTTAAGGCAAATAACTTTTTAGGGTATTACACGACTTTCACTTTCAACCTTTAACTTTAAAAATTTGCTACTCAGGAAGTGTACCATTACATGAGAAAAATGGTTCAAAGATTGTTCCACAAAAGAAGCTCGAGCTTTTGAGATAGGAAAGCATCAAACAAAGGAAGAAAAGAGTTGGCTTTTTCAGCCTAATTGAAGTAGAAAGGTGACAAAGTGTGATCCTTATGGATGTTTGTTGAAGCTCGAATCTTGTAGCGTATGGCTTTTTTCTGTCTTAAAATGTTACAACAAAAATTTAATCCCCGAGATTTTGTATGAAAAATAGAAAATGTTCGTAAAAGAGAACTTGGGTTTCACTTTTCAATATTTTTTTTGGGTTAAAATTGAGTAGCAACAAGCATCCATTTAAACATTCCAAAATGACATAGGTTTTTCAGACCAGATGATATTAATTAAAATCTGACAATTAAAAATTTACTATATCTCATCCTTGAGAGTAGTTGGGATTGATCTGATCTCTCGCTTAGATATAAGACTCCTGCCGCCAACAGATGCCCCACGCCACATTTCGTGAAAAGTTCTACGAATGAATGAATGGCGATACAACAGAGGATAAGTCATTGCTTTATTTCTGACTAAAAAAAATCCATAAAGGGCTTCAAGGGAGAGAAAATGAGGATGGGGGGCCTATACCATACATTTTGCTGTCTTGGGAAGACTGCATGTTACATGAAAATCCCGTGTATACTTCCTTCGTCCCATTTTGTTTGGTTTCTACTCATTGATTTCAAGATAAAAGTTTTAGACTGGACTCGGGAATGCTGCCAAGCACCCCGCTTGGCAGCGCTACTGAGCGGCTCATCCGGCCGTTCATCTCGGCAATAACAACTTGGATCTTAATTAGAGTGATGGACGATCCAAATTTTTATGTACTTAAATTAGATCTAAGCCGTTCGTATCTAGATGAGCAGCCCGATTGGCAGCATCTCTCATTCCCTGCTTTCAAGGGTGGAGAGTGCAATTTAGACAGGCAAAGGAAACAAGAATTTGGTGAAAGACTAGAGTCCAAGTTTGGTCTAACTGGCATTTTAGCATTTGGTTCATCTGTTCTAAGGCCCCATATCACACAGCTGTCTAACGGCTGTATCCTGCTAGGAGGAATCCAAGTCCACGCCCACCCAAATAAACATTCCGCAAATTTAGAGAGAGAGAGAGAGAGAGAGAGAGAGAAAAGGACAACAAGACTTGGGAAGCAAAAAGCGTGCAGAGCCGCTAAGTGACAGACGTGCTAATTCTACAGTGATTGGTTTGCTGGCACCTAACCCTTGCGTACGTGCACACAGCTCTTTCTCTCTATTTTTTTTTTTAGGAAATACGTGCGCTTTACTTACCCTATATTTCCCACACTGGCCCCACAACTTGCCTTAATGGGGGAGGTCGGAGGGGTTTTCCTTTCTTTATGGGACAATTACTCGCTCTTAAGTTAATTAAGTAATGTGGTTTCTCAACTTGGCCTTTTTGACTTTTAGAGATTTTGTTTTCAATATTTGGACTTTTAATTGATGTATAAACGAGATTGTTCTTTTTGAATTTTGAGATTTTGGATTATCTCTCAGCGTACAATTTTCAATAAATTTTTTCTCAATTATTACTCTATCTCTCTCCACTCAAAATCCAAAATCTAAATACCAAAATGAATAAGCTCGCACTTGCTTTGATATTCGCATTTTTTGAGCTTTAGTTCATTTAGACAATTAGAGAAACTTGGCCTTAGTAAAACAAAATAGGGAGACCAAGTTCTGAAAAATGCTGATAAAAAAAAAGTTTGTGAAAAATAAAGTGAGTTTCCTCTAAATTTTGTTATCTGTAGACTAAAAACAATAATCAAACTGTTTTCACAAAATAATATTTTATCTCATGTATGTGAGGAGAATGACTTGTTTAGAAATTCGTGAAAATATAGACTTTAATCAATTTGGTCCATTTAGTCAATAGGGAAAACTCATCCTAAGTTTAGATACATAGAAAATCCACTCTAAAAAAAAAAAAAGAAATTCTTTGTGCATCGCATAACACATATAATTTAAATTTCTGAATAACTCAAGTATTAGGAAATATGAATTTGACGAAGTGCGTTTTTAAAGATTCTAGATTCAACTTGATTAGTTGTCTCAAGGATTGGTTCTTAAATGACAATCATAAACGAACTTTTGTTATCCTTTTATGAAATCACAGCATTTAAGATAATCCAAGTGGTTATAGAACGTAGTGTGAATTCGACTACTTTGCCTACAAGACTGTAGCAGTACTTTTAATGATCTAAATTTATGAACAACTTTTATACACAATAAGATTATTACCCTTTAAGAATTCTCCATTTCGCAATTTAAACTCTTAATTATCGAGATGGTCGGTCAAGAGGCGACGCCCCTTGCTGTCCGGCTTCTTCTATTTCCAAATTTCAAGCAACAAGAGTAATATACCACTACCTGGCAGCTGGTCAACAACAAGTAGCAAACGCCGCTCTCCTGACCATCTGATCTTTTTATTGTTGGACTCGAATTCTTCATTTGATTGGATGTGTTATCTATTTTTCCGTGTGTAATAAGTCTTCATACAAAGTTTTTAAAATTATCTAAAAAATTATAAATTGTAAAATATAATCAATTAAGAAATGATACGCACTTTCAAAAAAGACCAACAAATTGAGATGGAGAGAATAATTACCATATTCATCAATGAATTTCTAACGTGTTTATAAAAAAAAACACTCTGAAAGTGACTGAAATCCTAAATTTATTCTCCCAGGCCAAATCATGCGAGCTCCAGCCTGTCCCTACTCTCTGTCAAGTGTCAACCCACTTTCTCTCTCCCTATATATAACTCTCTCTCCTCTTCCCCTCACAAAAGTCACAATTACAACTTCTCCTTTGTCTCTTGCCGACAAAAAAAACAGAACTTCTTCTTTGTGGAGCAACAGAGAGAGAATCAAATCCTCAACCACAATTGGAAGCCCTCATCACCCATGGACCCCTGCCCCTTCATCCGGATCCTAGTCGGATCCTTAGCACTAAAATCCCCGGTATCACCCAAACCCGCCTTTTCAGCCATCCACCCGTCCTCTTCCCCCTGCTTCTGCAAAATCGAGCTCAAAAACTTCCCTTCCCAAATCGCATCAATCCCATCGCCACAGCCCACTTGCTTCAACCTTTCCAAAACCCAATTCGACAAACTGGTTCACAAGTCAAACTGTCTCATAAAAATCAAGATCTACACGGGTCAGAGCGGGAACAGTTGCGGGTTTACTTCGGGTAAGCTTTTGGGGAGCGTTGCAGTGCGTCTGGACGGTAAGTCGGTGGATAGTAGTAGAAGTGTTGTGGTGCAGAATGGGTGGGTTTTGGTCAACGAAGGAGCGAAAGGAAAAAGGGAGGCTATGCAGTTGCATTTGAATGTGAAGGTGGAACCCGACCCGAGATTTGTGTTCCGGTTTGATGGGGAACCCGAATGCAGTCCTCAAGTGTTTCAGGTCAACGGGAATGTGAGACAGCCTGTTTTTACTTGCAAGTTCAGCCTCAGAAATTCCGGTGACCACGTTCAAAGATCCAGGTTAGTTTTTTTCTGTGACTAAGTTGGGATGCATTAAAAAACCAGTTTCTTCATGTAGTATTTTTTATGTTTACTAGAGCAGAAAAACTTTTTTACGGCTGTTACCGTTAATGTTACCGTAAATAGTATTTACGACACTCAATCGCTCGTTCCAGAGTGTTTTGAACTGTTCGAATTGAAAACACGTCTCAGCTATTGATTTTGTAAATGGACAAATGAGATTGTATAAAGCGGTGGATATTCTCTAATAGTTTTTTTGGAGAGTATAAGAGGGTGTTCCGGTTTTGTAAAAAAGGAACTTTTAGAAAAAGAAGGTAATTTCAAGCTCAAAAATCATGGGTTTACGCAAATAATTTTTCTACTAATATGGATCTTGTTTGATAGATCTCATTAAGATCTTTTAAACAATGTAAAAAAATTTGAAAAAAAAAAATTTTATTTTCATTATATTTGAGTTTGAAATTACCTCCGTTTGAAAAAAAAGAACTTTTGGTAAAAGTGGAACACCACCTAAATGAGACCGGTCGAAAAAGGGAAAGAATTTCTTTACAGGAAACTGAAATATTTTCATAATTCCCCAAAGAAAGGGAATGGGAGAAGCAGCATCCTACAAAACAGCGCAGAGCGGCCGATCTTGGCAATTTACGGCTCAAATTTTAACCGAGCAATAGATTGTTCAATTTGGTATGCTCTCAAATTTGATCTGAACTATCCGTGCCGGAATGAATGATCAGGCCGACCGCTCTGCACCCGCTAAGCAAGCAAGAAGATGCTCGGTAGCATAGCCGGATCCCAAAAATTGGCTTTCAAAATATTTTCAAGAAAGAAATTCATTCATAATCGTATCTCATTTTCAGATTCGGGCTGTTCTTAAAATGGGATCTAACTTCATGCATTATTGATTTCTTTCCTCCTAAACAGGTCATCACTATTAGAGCCAAGCCCCTCATTGAAGTGGCTGAATTCACTCAAAACGGGGAACAAAGACCAACCCGTTAAAGAAAGAAAAGGATGGTCCATTACAATCCACGACCTTTCCGGGTCGCCCGTGGCCGCAGCCTCAATGGTGACCCCGTTCGTCCCTTCACCGGGTACGGACCGGGTCAGCCGGTCTAACCCCGGCGCGTGGCTCATCCTCCGCCCAGGTCACAACACGTGGAAGCCGTGGGGCCGACTTGAGGCGTGGCGCGAACGCGGTAGCCGAGGCAGTAACCACCTCGGTTACCGCTTCGACCTCCTCCCCGACGCGGCAGTAGCCGGGGGCGGGGACGCCCCGGTCACCGTTGTCAGCTCCACCCTCAGCACAAAAACCGGAGGCAAATTCGTTATCGATATCGGCGCCGGCGCGTCGCCGGCGTCCAGCCGGAGCAGCAGTTTCGATCTCGAGTCGGGTGACGAATCCGGGTCCGGGTCCGCGTCGTGGGCGGAGTTGCTGTACAGGGGGTTCGTCATGTCGTCTACGGTGGAGGGCGGCGGGAGGCATGCGGAGGTGGAGGTCGGGTTGCAGCACGTGGCGTGCACAGAGGACGCGGCGGCGTTCGTGGCGGTCGCGGCCGCGATGGATCTGAGCGTGGAGGCTTGCCGGCCGTTTAGTCAGAATCTGCGAAAGGGTTTGAAGGGGTTGAGGCGGCAGCAGAGTCAGGAGTTTGTCGTTTGATGCGGTTTCCGGTGTCGTTTTGGTCACAGGGGCTACCGTCCGGTCCGGTGATTGGGTTTTTTTGGATTCTTTTTAAAAGTACTATTCCATTAACCAACAGCGATTTTTAGCTGTTTTCCCATTGGTTTGATGTGTACAGGGAACTGACACACCAATTTTTAGGAATTTTTATTTATTTATTGGGGGAAGTCGTAATTTGTATTATATTTATTGGTTTTGTATTCATCAACTTATTTATTTATTGGAATATTTGTGTATTCATTAATAATAATTTGTGGGGAATCCTATGTTTTTTTTTTTGACATGAGGGAATCCTATGTTGGTGACCAGTTAGTTGGGACATGATATAAATAACGAAACTGATTATCTAGGTGTAGTTCGCTGGCGAAGCTAGGATTTGGAATGAGGGGTGGTGTTGTTCAATAATGATCGCTATGATTATTGTACGTTGTCGGTGAAAATACAAAGAGAAAAGTTACTATATGGTGCGCATATGGCTCTTACTGCACGGTAATACAGGGACACATAGGATGTTCTCCCAAAGATAATTGCTCAAGTATATAACAACATTTGTTATTTGAAAGTTCTAAAACATATGTGTTACAATGTTGTATCAATTGATTCCATTACATGGGCGTTACAAGCATTAGGATGATACTATTAAACCTTTCATTCCCAAACTAATTATTTTCTCAAAACAAAACAGACAAATAAAAAATTTGATTACATGAATTATGAGCCTTTTTGGACTTTTCAATCCTTTTGTTATATGTTTTTCTTAGTGAAAATGCATTGCATGTACACCTTGATTATGAGCACTTAGTAATTTTCAAGGTAACTGCGATGCGTTTCCGTCCTATTAGCTTCCATTTGCAGCGACACGAATGGTTATCACTTCTCAATCTTGCGCTTTCCCTTCTAATAAGTTTGTAATGAATCTTCCTTTCGTAGTACTACTATGTTCTTATCCGCATTTCATGAGTTAAACGCTCTAACGCCTTATAACATAATTCACATCCAAATTAAGGCGGAAGAGAATAATGTTATAGTATGTGAGACCAACTATTTACAAATCTTGTGGTGATAGGTGACTTGCATATACACGAAAAATAGATGAAAAAAATTGGGCTTGATTTAGTTCATATTTAATTAAGATTTTATCTATTAAAAAGATCAGTTAGCCTTTTTCCCTTTTTGGTTTTATTCTTTTAAAGGTCAGACCTTATGAAATCTCTACAATTAAACAAATGACTACTTTGACATGCCAAGTCAACTAGCTTTTGATTATGCAAACTAATAGAAAATTAACTTCTCATATCCACGCATTAAGATCCCAATATTTTCTAACTCCCAAATCACTACATTTATAAGACACAAAAAACGAAACTTGCAATCAAACTTCAATGGACAATTATTTTTGACACCTTTAAGAGTAAATTTCAAGGTCCTATAAATAGCCCAGACTCACCTCTAATCATCTCCACAAGCACACCTGAAAAACCAAGATAAACTTTCTTTTTCTCAATAGTTTTAGTCATGGCAAAGAAGCCAAGCATGGGTCGCCAAAAGATCAAGATCGCGAAAATAGAGATTAAAAACCACTTACAAGTCACCTTCTCAAAACGGCGTTCTGGCCTCTTCAAAAAGGCGAGTGAGCTCTGCACGCTTTGTGGTGTTGAAATATCTATCATAGTTTTCTCTCCAGCCGGAAAAGTATTTTCGTTTGGTCACCCTAACGTGGACTCAATTGTCGACCAATTCCTCAGTCGAAACCCTCCACCAAACACCACAACACGCCACCTCATTGATGCACACCGGAACGCTAGCGTGCGAGATCTCAATTCACAACTAACTCAAGTTCTCAGCGAGTTAGAGGCCGAGAAAAAAAGGAGTGAAACCCTAGATCACATTAGAAAATTAGCTAGCCAAAGGAAGTATTGGTGGGAAAAACCTATAGATGAGCTAGGGTTGAATGAGCTCGAGCAACTTAGGGATTCAATGGAGGTACTCAAGAAAAACGTGACAAATCAAACCGATAAGCTTTTCATGGAGGGTAATGTAAATCCTTCACCATTTTTCTCAGCAAACGGTATCGGAATGGTTGATTCGGTTGAGATCAAACCTTATCAGATGAATGCTTCTTCAACCCCTCCTCATGTCCAAAATATTGGTTATGGCCACGGATTTTTCTGAGTTTTCCATGTCCAATTTAGTGGTGGTATCAAAGCTAGTAACTCACTAGCCCACTAGCCTTAATTGGCTTCATTTATCCTCTTTTTTTTACCCATCATGAGTACTAATGCAGCTGATTAATAATTTCTTGGTTCAATTAATAATGAACATTAACTATATATGGATGGGTTTGTCAGTTTAGATTTCATTTTTTATTTACACGATAGATGGATTATGTGCCGCTAAAGGGGTGGAATGAGAAATGCTACCAAGCACCCCTGGAAAGCGGGTGCAAAGCGGTCGATTCGGCCGTTGTTGATCTCGGTAATCGATGGCTCAAATTTTTGCCGAGCAATTGATGATTTAGATTTGTATTTGTATGCACTTAGATTTAATCCAAACCGTCCGTGTTGAGATGAACGGCCATATTAGCCGTTTGGCAACCCTTTGCGAGGATGCCACTCGGCAACATCTCCTATACGGATAGGGGTGGAATATGATAATTTATGCCAATTTTCTAAATCATGGCAATAATCGGTAGTTCCATTTGGTCGTCAGTTTCAGATACTCCTCTAGGCCACAAAAAAAAAAAAAAAAAAGTTCTTTCTTACTCATATTTTGAGGTAAGTATTTCACAATGAAATACTTGATTGAGAAACTACTATTTGGACATTCAATCAACTGGTGATAATGAGTAGATTCACTTAGCAAACTTGGGAATTTGTGTAATTCCATAAGCGGTTTACTTATTTATTGACATTAATTCAGTGAAACGCGTTGTATATTTGGTGTACACCAAATGAATGTCCCCATAGCAGGACTAGTACTCTTCTTGTCTATTGCTGGGATCCTATGTTGGTGACCTGTTTGGCTTTGCCAATAATAAACAATAAATTGAGTTCTACTATCAATTTTTTTTATTCATCCCCCTATTTGTATACTCAAAGACACATTTAATAATTTTTGTAATTTTTCTAAAGTTTTGTACTCCATTGTTGGGATCCTACGTTAGTGACTTGTTAGTTGGGATATTATATAAAATATTGAAACCGAGAGATATCCTAGGTGGTAAGCCAAGATCCATAAAATGCAGGTCCAGCTTTAAAAATAAAATAAAATTGACAGCACCAAAGTATAGTATTTAGAATCAAATAATAAAATTAATTTTGATCCCTGGGTTATAATTCTTCGTGCTGTACAACTCTTTTTCCTAAGGGCAGAAAGAAAACTTGAATTTTTTTTCATATTCTGTACAACTAACAGTTACAAAAACCATTAACCGAATAAAATATATTGCAATAGTAAAATTCTATTTGTTCACTTATGATTATCTGTAATAAAGCATTTTATGTCTTAGAAATACACAAGTGGAGTATGATTTATTGTGATTTATTGCGATTAGGTTCTCCCATAACGATATCTATGCTACCAGAAGAGATAAGGCGATAAAATAAAAACAAAATGGGATCGAAGAAACAAGATTAAAATATCGGTTCCATATGTTCAGAAGATAATACAGACTAAAAGCTTCAATATTTTCAATTTGCCTGCACTTTAGCATGCAAAGTAAAAAGCCATATTAGTTAGACATTAGTGACTAATTCAAACCAGAATCAAAGTAAGAGCCATGTGAATCAAACTTATCATTGAGCTGCAGCATCTCCATTTTCGGTTCCCTCAGCTCTAATTTCTTGCAAAGTACCACCTGACCGAACATCCATCTCGTCTAAGGCAACAGAAGAATCAGTAGAATCAATTGGATCGCGTTGAACTGCATCTGCATTCCCAGATTCGGATGAGTCCCGGCTTTTATTTGTTCCACTGCTGGTTTCTGACTTCTCATTCTGCGTTGTATCAGCATTTTCCTCTGTTGTCGATAACCCAGAATGTCCCTCCACTTCGACTGACGAATTAGATGTAACGACCTTTTCTGATAAAGCAGTCTCTGAAGCAGTAGTTGTAGAGGAATTTGGGAATTCTCCAGCGACTGCTGCATCAGCATTTCCAGTGTTACCAGAAACCACCAAATTTGGGTTGGATTGATCGTTATTGGAAGCTGCGTTGGAATCATTTTCCTTTACCAGAGCTATGGTAGCATTTTGAGGTTCAGTTACATCTGGTTTCATCTCTGTTCCGTTCTGCAACAGACTCCCATCTGTTGAGTTATTGCTTACTTCCAGTAGATTGCTGGACTCTGCTGTAACTGTAGAATTCAAAAGTGAGGTTCCCTCTAATTTGTCCAAACCGGTTTCCGACCCCCTATCTTCTTTCATAGTCACATTTGCCGAATTTTCACCCGTTTCACCTTTCTCAGACTTCACGCCGGTAGTGGTATTAGATTTTTCAGTTACCTCTTCTACAACTTTCGTCTCAGTATTCTCGTTTGAGTTGTCCATACCTGTTTCAGGTTCGGTTTCATGAGTCACTGCACTTGAAGCATCATCAGCCCTGTAATTTTCTTCTCGGGCCTCGTGAGTATTCCTACTACTACCTCCATCACGTTCGTGCTCCTGCAAAGAGCTCATGTTCCCTTTTCGACCCCCCTCTATATCTTCTGAATCCATTTCTTCAGCTTCGTTCTCATCAACTTCTTCTCTCTCCTTCTCTCCATCTACAAAAAAATCCTCAAGCTCGACCTCCGTCTCAGATTTCTCTTCGTCACCTTCATCTCCGTCGTCATCTCCACCTTTGGCTTCATCTTCTTTCTCTTCATTCTTGTTATCTTCTTCTTGCTCTTCCTCTTCGTTCTTGTTCCCTTCTTCTGCTACAGTTTCTTCCTCTTCTAGTTCTTCATCAACCTTCCCATTTTTCAAAGTTTCTTCATTCAATAGAGGTTGGAGATCCTTTCTTCCAAATTTGAAAACTTCATCTGAAACTCGTGTTTTCCCTGACGTCCTTGCATCGTCTTCATCGAACTCTCTCTTCTTATCATGTGAATGCTTGACTTGGTAGATTAACCAAAAGCAAATAGCAAGCAGCACACAAATTTGAAGAACATGCTTGACCCTGACTCCTTTGGACCTGTAGTTTCTACTAGGAGACTGCTTGACCATGATTGCAATTTGGCAGTAGTCGAATCTTGATCTTCTTCCAATTTCAGTACGAGTCACTTAACCTGTATACAAAAGCATCACAGACCAAACCAAACCAAAATTTCATAAACTGAAAGCAGCAAAGGTTCAAAATGGCGGAAAATTGTTCTGTGCTTCAAATTCTGACAAAAATTGAACTAGTTAATTCAACTTCTACTGCTCCTGGAAATCAATATGTACAACTGAACAGTAGTATATTTAAATTAAAGGAGATACACCGCCACTTGAACGATAACAAACTTGGTTATCAAGTATTTACAAGATTAAATGTCATCATCTCACCACAATGGGGAGTTTGACGCAGGGAAACTTAAAATGAAGAGTCTTTTCTCTTGGGTGAAGAGTAAGTGTGAGCTTGAGTTACAAGCTCTGTTGTGAACCTAATGTATGGTAAAAACAAGTTTCCAACTATCTATCCACAATATATACGTAAATAAATATACCTCGGAAACATATCCTGGTCACAGTTTAAGTTCTTGAAAATACTCCAAGTCAACTCCTCCCAAAAAATAATGAATACCAATTCAAAGACAGCTGTAAGAAATGGATTCATGTTGGGTCAGCGACCCCCCAAAAAAGAGAGTGTATTCAATATTTGTAAATTTTAGTCGCCCTTCGCCGGGCATTACATGGACCAATTCAATTGGTTCGGTAGATTTATAGAATAAGCTAATAACTAATGATTATAAGCAGAATGTATCTAGGTCCATCCAAACCGATAAAACATATTTTTACCCGATGCCACTGCTCAATATTTGTAAATTTTAGCCACCCTCAGCCGGGCATTAAATTGACCAATTGAATTGGTTCTGCAAATTTATAGAATTAAGCTAATAACTAGTGATTATAAGCAAAACGTATCTCAGTCCAACCAAACCCACCCCCCAAAAAAATAAAAATAAAAAAATAAAAAAATACATATTTTACAAAGACAAAGTGTGCAAAATCCAAATCCAAGAAGGAAATGTCTGTCTTGTCATTTCAGACTACATACCCTTTGGCCAAATTACAAAGTAATAGTGTGAGTTTGTTCTGTGCATTGCCTTCACAATTCACACCAACCACAGAGAGAGTGAGAGAGAGCAGTGTAATACATCAAATAACGATTTTAAATCCTTCTACTTGGACCAAATCTTGTTCTACACTGTAATCAAACAACCCAGATCGCAAGTTCAGGCCCCCATTTTGTTCTAAAGAAAAGAAATACCCAGAATGGCAAAGAAGGAAGGTAAAGCGATCACTGATGAAAGACCTCCCAAATTGGCCTAATCAAACCACAAACATAGAAATTAGAAACCCTAGAACTCCTTATGAGCAATACTATTAGCTAAATCAAATTCACAGAGCCATATGAATGATCATTCCACTTCTAATCTCATATCCTCTCATGGAGCCCAAAGATTGGTAATTAGTATTTAATGTTGAAGTATTAGAGGTTCAAAATCAGATTGTGGAAATGGGTACTAACCAAGAGAGAGAAGCTAAGAAAAGACATACCTGGAGAAGCTAAAGAAGCAACAGGGTCCAGGAAGTTGTAATCGTCCGAATTTTTTAATTTAGTGGCGTAGATTTCCTGTTGGATCTTGAAAAGTTCAAATAAATGAAGATATTTTTTTTAATCCTTTCAAAGAAATGAAGGTATTCTTTGTGGTCAATGATTTTTCTTCAGTGGTCGTGTGTGGTGTGGACTCATCAGCAGCTCCCTCTCTCTCTCTCTCTCTCTCTCTTAGTGTCGGCCTGCTGGAAGGTTGGGTCCAGAAACGGGACACTTGTGAGTTAATGCCCGCTACAGTGTAAATAACATGGGCCAGGTTTCCACTTTCCAGTGTTTCCACACGTTATTCTCCCGCCTCGGGTCGCGCTTAAATTCTGAAGTGATTTTAGGTGTTTTGTTAACACTTCTAACGATATCGAACCAAGCTTATTCTTTGCAGAGACCTTAAACGACGTATTTTGAATTAAATGAGCGGCTCCGATCATCTTTGTGCGACCTGAGGCGGGAGAAAGAGGCTGCTGTGCACAGCTTGCTGTGCACGAATCATTCCTGCACAGGACGTTAAATGGAAGAGACGTGCTATTCACACAGATGAATAGCGTACAGATCATGCACTGATCAAGTTGTGAGGCCTACTACGGATTTCACACAAAGAATCTAATCCATTCATTAAATTTAAAACATTTTTTCAAGGGCTCTCGCGAAAAAATCAACTCAATCCAATATCAAGAAGTACTCGATCCAATCATCTAACTTTTCGTGCAGATCCGAAATTGAACAAAACGTTAGATGATTGGATCGAGTATTTATATGTATCGGATTGAGCTGATTTTTCGAGGGAGTCTTTGAAAAAATATTTTAAATTTAATAAACGGCTCGAATCATTTGTATGAGACCCGTAGTGAACCCCACATCTCGATCAGTGCAAGATATGTGCATTATTCATCTGTGTAGGTATCATTTCTGTAAATTTCAGGTTAAATTTGGTTAGGATCATCTCCAGCCCTGGTTTATTTTTTTTCCCACCTAAATTTCCATAAAATTTCTAAAATCCTACAATAACTGACGGGAAGTGCATAATTGAGCTTATTTTACACGACAGCACCCTAACGGTTCGGATTATTTGTACGAGTTCCGAAAGTGGGTTCTGCATCAATTTGTTCACCTTCGACACTTCTCGTCAATTCCCACAGATGGGTCGATAAATATTTGGGTCAAAACTTCATTTGGGTATACCTTCTTCAAAGCTAAATCTTTATTTTTATCCATATTTACTATTTTTAATGTTTTTCTTCAAAATTTGGCTCAAAATGGCACATTTGAAAGTAATTAAAAAGCGAAAAAAGGTATTTAAAAAAGGGGTTTGGATTTGGGTTTCTCCTTATTAGTGCAGGGTACGTGGGTAGTGTTTTCTTACCATCCCTGGACATACAGCCCCAAGAGCATGGAATGACCCAAAAAATTGTTAGGTCAATTCAATCAACTCTCTTAGTGGAGGCCACCGTGTGCAAGTAAATGGTTGCTTTGCTAAAAGAATGAGACCACATCCGCAGAAAGGGATACTGAAGGTTTTTCCAATACAAGTAATTGACAAATTAAGGTCAAGCCAAATCCACCCAATTTCATGTTTGACTTAAATCTCCACAAAACAAGGATAAAACAAGTCATGTTAGGTATACATTGTACCAGAAAGCTACAAATAGCGTATGGAAACAAATGAAAGTGTTGAAAATGTAGACGGTTGAAACCGAAGAATGAAAACATGCCTTTCCAAGGTGGTCGTCCGTATACCTCCCTACTACGTGATTCTGACAATGGTCGTTGTCCATTTGGGAAAAAAAAAAAGCCTCCCCGTAGCAATATTTCCAACTCGTCAAGTAAAATATTTCAACTCACAAAATCAAAAAAAAAAAAGAATGAGCTACGATCCTACACTAAAGTTATCCAGTCGATCAATTTCTAAAAGCAAGCCATACCGAGGTATGTGTTTGGCGTTTGGTCATTTGGTGTTTCTCCAGATTGTATCTTGCCCGGATATGAGCCAGAACTAAGCTCTATTTGATCATCATCCATATCATAAACTGACATACTGTCCGCCTCATAAATCTTCAGATGACCGAGTTTGCAAAATACCATAACCAAGTGCATACATTTTGTCCATTTAGAGTTCCAAAATCGGACAAGAATGGAGAGTGAAACCTGTGAATGAAGCCCATACTCTCTCACTCGTGTTTCATTGTTCCCTTGGAACTTTCAGGCCCCAACTGCTTGAACAACGGAGAGAACCTGTGGCGGAGGATTATTTTGATAAGGACGAAGGTATTCGCAGCTAAGAATATTAAGCTTGCAGCCCAGAGCTGTAGGAAGACATTCTTGCCTTTGAATTCAAGAAGATAACCCCACATTAGCCAATGGATTTGAGCTCCCATCCATACGAAAATGGAAGACAAACCTTCCCATTTAAGCTTCATATTACTCCACGGCAATATCAGAGGCAACAGACAGAAGAACCAAACGAAGTACTGTGCTGTAATGACCTGTCAAAGAAATGAACTTTTCAACCTCAAACAGAAACCACATGTCTGACTAGAACAAATTTCCCAGTAAAAACTAGGAAAGCATTAGTTTCTTTATTAAGCTCATGTAGATTCAGCTAAATTCAAGTGTTAGAAAGTCATACAAATATTACAAAATCACGGAACTTAGCATACCTTGTTGAATGCTACAAATGCTACCGTCTGAACAAAGAAACAGAATGGTAAATCCTGTGCAAAGCGGAAAACAAGAGCCAGCTGTACTATGAACTGAGGCAGAAAAGAGATGAGTTTTTCTATAACTGAGAATTCATGCTCGTAATGCAGATAGATGTGGTAGAAGTAGATTGAAAAATTGTGCCTTGGGTCTGTACGAGTAAGATGGTACAGCAGTGCCTCATGCAAGAACTCCCAGGCATATAGATAGAAAAAAATTCCAGTGCAAATGAAGAATACAGCTCCAGATATAAGCCCAAACATAAGTCTCTCTTTTGTAAACATGCTGGTCAACGCAACCCATAAATTGTATGCACCAGTATTCTTGCTGCTTAAATTTTTGGCTGACCTTCCATTACGAGAACTCCATTCCGTAAGAGCAGGCTTTTTATGAGACCGGAAGTGGAAAGGATCCAGAACTAAGATGATGGGAAGTGCATAGATAATAGGATAGATTCGTAAATGGACAACAAGCCCATACCAAAATGCAGCTTGCAACAAATTACCTGCAGAATGGAAAAACATGACATATCCTTCAGCGTCTACTTTTGGTGGCAACTGTTAAGTAGATCCTAATTGGAACAAACTTAATCAAAGGCATCAAATCAGTTTAATTAGAATCTGGTTCCCTAAGAGACATCTGTAATGATACTCATTTCAAAAGTTGGTACAGAGACATAGGATGTCATACCGTTCATTAGACACATAATGATCCACAGAACCATGGCACAAACGATAGGCTCGCAGTTCCCACGGGTTCCAATAGTGAAGGTAAATGGATTGAAGAGCCATACCATTACAGAATAGGTGCATATATTCTCAGGCACCTTTCGCAGCTTCAGAATGTTGTGGATAAACAAACCTACAAGTAAATCTGCAGCATGAACAAGATTGTATCTTTTCAGGATAAACAAACTACATGAGACTAGAGACAAAAGACAAAAGGAAATTTACCAACTTGTAAATAAAATAGACAGATATTAAATTGTTCAGTTAGCGTCTGAAGTTAAAGTCAGAATTTAAAATTATTAAAGGGGAATCAGGAGTTTCCTTGCTGGCCAAGCCCATACTTGTCTGGAAGATATATTAACCCTCCCAAAATTACAGCAGGATAGAAGTGATGTTTATGAGAAATATCTTAGCAAAAGCACATACTTCTAAGTAGCATCGACATGGACATGCAATACGACACAACGTGACACCAACATGCTGACACAAATTTTAAAAACTTGGAGGACACGACACAATGGGGACACGTTCTCAAACATATTTATGCATACTATTATATGATTGAAAAATAAGTCTACTTATAAAAATGTAACACCATAAAAGACTTTAATCTCGTTTATCATTAGACCATTCACAAGAATTCCAACAAAAAGAGTTTCATTACCTTTGTCTTTATAATCAATATATCATCATCTGTCACACGGGGAAAAAAATTCAAAGCTTTAACTTGACTCTACTATAACGTTTAACACCCCCAACGTGTCTTGCGAGTGTCCATCATGTATTCGCAAGAGTTTCCAGAGCATTTTTTCTAAATTGTTTATGTAGTGTCCAAATAAAAAACGTTAAAGAAAAATAGGACACTTTAGTTTTGAGTGTCAGAAGCGTGTCAGTGTTTGACAAGTATCCAACAGCGATACGTCTCCAAAAGTGGATAGAGTAATAAACATTAACATGAGTCACAGCCACACAGGTACAAAGCTTTAACTTTTAAGACAATGCAAATACAATACAAATATAACAAATACTCCTACAATGTCCAATCATTAGAACCAGCGAGCAGTCTTCAGACACTTAATGGTTGGTGATAAATACCAACATTTTCTAAAGATCCACCTTGATACAAAAAAATAAAATGGACCTACCAGTAAATATGAATGGTGGAACATGCAATCCCGTGAATGTTTCCTTTTATTCTACTATGTTTTCCTCTAAAGGTATTTTCGTCAAGAGATGTAAAACTCCACAAACAACAGAAGATACCATACCTGAAGTGGAGAAGAGAAACTTTCCCCATGAGCGATGGATCATAGAATTTGGTATGAGAAGAAATGCTATCAAAGGGGAGTACCGATATGTTGTTCTCTCGTAGGGGGACTTCCCAGAGGCCATTAAGGAAGCAGCATCAGAAAACACGAGGTAATCAACATCTGTATATCTGACCTCCATATGAGTGTCTTGCCATTCTCCATAAAGAATCAAAAGAAGTCGAAGAACTGCTGAGAACAGAAGCAGAGAACGCAGATTTATTGATGGCATTGCTGCAAGACAAGATGGAAAAAAAACATGAAATTATCAGAGTAGTCACCTTGAACTAGATTGCAACAGTTCCAAAAATGATGGAAAGAACAATAGTACTCTTAAATATTCATCCAAAAATGCTAGAACCACACCCACACCCACACTCACAAGTGCATAAGCCAGTGGGTGTAGAGCCCACACACTTGTGAGTGTGGGTGCATAAGTGCGTGTAGTTCTAGCATTGCTCATATCCAAATACCAAAGATGTCCTTAATGGACCAAATCTGTCCTTTATCCTTGCTGAATCTTTTATTCACCATTAGAGAAACGAGGTATCAAGCTGAAACTAGAAATTACCATGATGAGAAAAACCAATGATGTGGTGTAACTCCGGGACTCATATAAAGTAAATCACATTACAATTATTACAAGGTGCAAAAGTTTTTAGTTAGAGATGTAAAAAGAACTAAATCCATCTGACCTGAGGTGTACGACGTGTGCATACAGAAGCCCTATGCAAAGACATGTATGCAAAGCTAATCTTCAAGTGTATCTAAACCCTAGACAAAGACATTTAAACAGAACGATAAAAAATTAAAAATCTCATAGATCATGAAGGAAACAAGTGAATCTAAGTTCTAGAATTTGAAGGTAGATTGTAGCACTACGGGGAGGGGGAGACCAAAATTGACTTTAGAGGTAGTACTTCGAAAGGATCTAGGTAATTTTTCTATCGCAAAACACGATGCCATCGACAGAGCTCATCGGAGAAAATTGATTCGTGTTGCTGACCCCAATTGATTCTGACCCCAATTGATTGGGACTTAAGGATTGGTTTGGTTTGGTTATTGACTTAGATTTCGAAGAATTAAGAAGTTCAAAGCTGCGATAATCTTTGATCGTAGAAGCCATCAAGGGGAGTTTCATCTTTGAATAGTTACCCAAGAATGCAAAATAATGGGGGAGTTGGGAAAGCAAAGAATTGGGGTTTCAAGATGTCAATTTCAATTTCAAAGCAAAAGAAAAATAACACCCGAGCGCTCTCAGTGCCACCTGAACCTCGAGAAGTGCCATTTCAACACAAAATATGAAAAATTGTTGTACTGTTTGACTTAATTCCTTATAGTTCTCATCCATCATGAATTTTCAGCAAATATGTAAACTTGCTGCAGAGAAAAAAAAGCAAATTCTTTCACTTCTCCATAATTGCATTCTACCGGACAACAATCCCAAGCAATGCCGAATACCACATGTAAACTTGCTCTTGCAACCAAAAAAAGCAAATAAACTACTGTCAATAAAGAAGGAATGCTTGTCGAAGTGATAACAATGTCGAAGAAGTGGTTGCTTACCGATGAGAGAGACAAGAATCAGTGTTTAATCTTCGATTTGACCGTGGTAGCTAGGGTTTATCTTCTCGCAATCTGAGAAATCGGCACCAACAGGAGAGAAGGGACTACGTCTGATTGGGGGTGCAAGGCTGGAGCCACGGATTCGTCGGTGCGCCCTTTCTCTCTTTCCAACTTTCCTTCTCATTTGCCTTTTGCACCTCCCTATACATTCTTCTTATTTCCTAGAACTCCTACACATTATCCGTAATTCTCTTACGGCCCCAAAAGATGTAGAAATTTCGTGCTTTAGATTTACATAAATCATAAAACTTTTTCTTTGGTAAGTATCGTTAAGAATTAACTTCAAAGTTCATACTTGATTGAACCTACAACAAGTAAAGAACAGTGAAAAGATGCAGTAATATATTTCAAACTGTGACACATTTTGAAAATAAACAGCATAAGTTTATCATTTAAGTGAAATGAAACTTCATAAATTAAAAGACAATAGGAATAGTTCTAGGTTATTTAACCCCATTCTAGTCATCATACAACGGATTCGAAATAAACTAGGATAAAAAACTTAAAAGAATTAGGGAGGTTCCTTCAATAGCGCCTTTTGCCAGCATGTCGACACATTTGTTTTCTTTGCGGTGTACATTTCTAACTTTGAAGTCCAATTTTGCAAGGAGGAACATGTAATCATAAACCGAATTATTAAGGGTTTCATGATCTTTGCCAGTGTTTCGAAGCATGTTGGTCACCAATGTCGAATCTTTTTCGACTATGAGACGTGTCAAATTCATGTGAAAACCTAAGTGGAGTCCATCCCGGAGAGCCTAGAACTTTAGCAGGGAGGCTGGAGGAAATTCTTTGGTACTCCTTCGAAAGAGGTTGGTGGCTTTTCATCAAAGATCTCAAAATTTTTGTACAAAGTCGTAAACTATAAAAAGTCCAAGGGCTGTTTCTCAAATATCCCAAAACTTTCTCAGCTGAACTTGAAAAGTTAACAAGTACAAAATGGAAGCAACATCCTCAGGACTACGGATCGGGCCGACCCGGACCTTACACTCGGACTTCCCCCTTTCTCTCCAAAAAATATAAGCTAACACAGATTTTTTACATAAAAAATGCTAGTAACACAATCATTCAAACATAATCTCTCACATATATGTGGGGTCTACACGCATTCGTATATATGGACCCCACATGTATGTGAGAGGTTGTGTTTGGTGTGGTGTACGTAGCACTTTTAAATGTCCATGGGTCAACACGCATCCAACGATTCTGGACACAGTTGTGTCCAGAGTTGTATAAAAAATCTGTGCATGTAGCATTCCTCTAAAATTTGTGGATCGTGTTCTTTTTAACTCCATTTTCCTAAAAATAAAATTGGTAATTTTTTTTATTCTTTTGCAACTTTTGGTTGAGCTTTTTCGATGTAATTTTTAGGGTTAATCATTCGTGTCGACAAGAAAAATTAATAAAGTAAAAAAAATGTGGACCGATGTTTAGAAAACATTTTAGATGAAAAAGACAGGTGAATTGGACAGTCTAGTCCGATTCCTTTTGGCTATTCTTAAGCTCATTTTGATGATCGAAATCATTTATTTCTAGGACATCGTTTAGTCACGCCAACAATCACGTTAATCCGACGTAAGCGGATGTATTTTTAAACACATTGATTTTGAGAAAAATACCGAAGACAAGGAATTTCGCTACCTTAAGACAGTTAGTATGCTACTTCATCCCATTTCTATGGAACCTGGTTATGAAATCATATCGATGATATTCAAATTAATGAACATGATTTTGACGTTGTCTAGAATGCAGCTGCGTTTTACACTTACTTGGTTTGCTTTTGCATTTTACATTATGAGATGAGATAAGAAGATAAGAAACGAGCCATATTTCATAAAATCTCACTTTTTTTGTGAGAAACGAGAAAGGCAAATTAAAAACAATTCTGTTTTGTATTTTTCTCTTTATGTTGTTACTTACAAATCGAAACGATGGATTTGGCCAGAAATCATAACCCTTTCTGTTATTTTTTCATTAAATCCCTCCAGGCTCTATCCAAAGGGCTGTTATTGTTACTAATGATTTGAATTGAAGTTTGATTAAAGCTACAGTTAGCTACAAACTCTGCTCTGTCTCTCTCTCTCTCTCCAACAAAACTAAGCGTGATACCTAATCATCTCTTTAACAAATGTTATAAGTCAATGATTAACTGCTTCATTTACACTCCGAAACTATCGGTCTTCTTGCTTCTGAAGATACTAACTGGAATAAGGATGAGAACCAAAGCAGAACAACTAACCGGAGCAGCGGATTAGCTTCTTTTCGGTATAATTATGAGGATGAAGTTTTGTTCTTTACAGTTTAATTATATAGAGTAAAAAAATATCAGTCATGGGATAGTTGTGGTCCTGGTCTATGCTTTAAGAAAATGCAGGTGCTTTATCATGCGCAATTGCCATTGAGATTATTAATTAAGTTAGTTGAGGTGATGCCATTTTTAATCAGAGAAAAGGGTTAGAACCCAAGTAACATAATTCGCGTGCGATAGTGGGGGCAAGAAAGTGTCTTTTAAACACACCCCAAAGGACCCAAACTACTAGAATTCGCGAGAGCGAGGATTGAGAGCATAAGTGTAGTGCGAGGATTGAGAGCGGAAGCGTAGGGCATTTTGAAATATTATGTGACCAATGTAAGAACTCCGAGATAAGCAGCCCTGCAGAAAGACTAAATCATAGGAGTATCTTCAACAAGCCATGACAAAGAGCTTTAGAGAGCGAGGTTTCCTCAAAAGAGAAGCACAAGAGAAAGCAAAACACCTTGACAGATACAACCTTCTCTGAGATGAACAGCCCAGCAGAAAGACTAATAAATCATAGGAATATCTTCGAGAAGCTATAACAAAGTAGCTTCACAGAGCTAAGTTTTCCTCAAAAGAAAAGCACAAGAGAAAGAAAACATCTTGACAGTTTAACTTTTTCTAAACTTTCTGCCAAACAAAATAAGAACAAAGGCTATATATTATAAATCAAACCTAAGAGTACACTTCAGACTAGGAATATAATGCCCCTTCAAAAGAAAATTTGAACAACTGGCACAACTTTGCTTCCATATCACTTGGTTGTAGAATTGTCTGAATTACCTCCACTTATAAGAACCTATATATGAATGAAATTAGGTGACTAAAGTAAAGAAGTCTCTCATCCGAGTCCGGAAGGGTAATAGGCAGTATGCAGTTTTACTGATCATGTTAAAAGAAGATAATTTTCATGACTCGGTTCACTGTCACAATTCTCTAAAGACGGAACAGGAGTCATCGTACCAGGTCACGAGTTACAACCGACTAAAAATTAGTTCGTTTTTTTAACAATATCATGAAATCAAACATGAAATGAGGCTGTAAAGGTGTTTAAGAAAACCATATCCATGGGAGGCTAACAACCCAACATTCCTCTTTGCTTCCTCCTAAAGATATTCTTACTTGAACAAAAACCTTACTCTGTTCCCTTCACATTTTGGACACCCTAGAATGCAAGTACCTATATATACCCTCTGCATGTTACTGTTTAATATCCTCCAAAAAACTTCATCCAAAACCATGATCAGATCACATTTGCGCCTTATAATCTTCATTGGGCTTCTTGTTGTGAATCTGTTGCACTTTTCAACTGCGTCAATCGTTTCAACCGGAGACTTCAACAAAGATTTCTTCGTGACATGGTCTCCTAGCCATGTAAACACTTCTGCTGATGGCACAGCAAGAAGCTTGACGCTTGACAAAGATTCAGGTAGCTAACTCTTTCAAACACGTAATGACGCGAGTTTTGCTAATATGATGCTGTTCTTTCAGAATGTTTATTCAAATACTTTTCGCTATATAATGCATAACTGAAAGACTTGTCAAAGGTTTAATCTGTTGGGTAATGCTATTTACTTAGTAAAGGTTCATGAACTGATAGGTTTAATGTTATATGGTTTTCCATTGATTTGATTAGATTTTCTCCAAATCCCACGAATGCTAAAATTCCCCACATGTGTTCTAGAATGGTACTTACCTACCTAAGCTCACAACTCAATTTATATTATGTCACTAATAGCATTAGAGAAATAATATTTTCACTCCATTTATATCTACATGCACTCCTTTTTCGTCTTTATCTATTCACATGAAGTTACAAGATTGCCTTCTAGGAGTGAAAAGCTCAATTAGACTGTAGGGGTAATTTCATAATTTCACATAGACAAAGACCAAAAATGAAGTTGACGTGGATGAAAGGAGAGTACAAAAACCATTCCCTATAACATTTTACCCTAATCATTTTTTCTTTTTAACTTATTCCTTCTATGAAAAATGTTGATTATATCATACAGTTTCGTTACAGAATAATGTGGCAGTGACATTCTTAAATTATAGTAGACAATTTCTATACAAAATATTAGCAAGAATGACGTGACAGTGACATTTTAAGATTATAAACTCAGCATTAACTTTTTGTTTGCCTATTTTTACTCATTCCTATATTGATTCTTGTTCTTTGAAACCTGTGTAGGCTCTGGATTTGCATCAAACGACATGTTCCTATTTGGTCAGATTGATATGCAAATTAAGCTAATATCAGGCGACTCCGCAGGCACAGTCGTGGCCTTTTATGTAAGAAATCATTTCTTTCTTAGTTCTGTTATTAGGCCATTAATTGCTCTGATAATCATTTGTCAAACTAAGGTTCTGTTTGGTTTAAAAAAAAAAAAAAATGCAGATGACATCGGATCGGCCAAATCGCGATGAATTAGACTTTGAATTCCTGGGAAACGTGAACGGGCAGCCATATATGCTCCAAACCAATGTTTTTGCTGATGGGTACGGTGACAGAGAAGAGAGAATATCTCTGTGGTTTGATCCCACAACAGAGTTTCACACCTACTCCATACTCTGGAACCTTAACCAAATCGTGTAAGTATTTGATTACACAAGGATATCCATCGTGTCGATTTTTTTCCCAAATTCTATCATCCAAGCATTAGTGGCTAACTCATGTTTCCAAAAGTAACAAAGATACACAAATATCTGAGAAAAACGGGATCGACAATGTCATGGGCAGTGGTATATTTGGAAAGATAGTACCATACATGATACATACAGAGCTTTTGAAGGAAGTAACAGGTAAACCTTTTCTGCCATGAAAAGTGATTGTCATCTCGAGTCAAGCACCACAATTTTGTTTCCTGCTTCTAAGAATACCGCTGTCACATCATTCTGGATGAATTTCTGTTTATCGCTCAGTCGATATTTTGTTTTCCAGCGAAAAAAACCGCACCAGCCCAATCACGATTTCTTGAGAATCAATCACGTAAAAAAAAATCCGTTTGTAAAACAGCCAATAGAAAGAAAGAACTACTTATCTCTTTCCCTCTTGATTTTTTTTTTCTCTCTGTTCACTTTCCATTGTAGTTTCATGGTAGATTGGGTGCCCATCAGAACATACAGAAACCATGCAGACAAGGGGGTGGCGTATCCCAGGCGGCAGCCGATGAGCGTACAAACCAGCCTATGGAACGGTGAAAGCTGGGCGACACGGGGCGGCAAAGACAAGGTGGATTGGTCCAAGGGCCCCTTCACGGCCTCGTTCAGAAACTACAAGATCGATGCGTGCGTCTGGAAGGGTAATCCGAGATTTTGCAAGGAAGCCAGCCCTGCGAATTGGTGGAACCAGGACACGTCCAGCTCTCTAACGTGGGCGCAGAGGAGGCTTTTCAGATGGGTCAGGAAGAACCACCTCATTTATGACTATTGCCAAGACAGCAAGAGATTCCAAAACAACCTCCCAAAGGAGTGCTCCCTTCCAAAGTATTGATCAAAAAAGGGTTGATGGCCTTTACTTAATTTGTTTCCCTGTTTTTGCTTCTTCTCAAGATCAATTTATGTATAATTTACATTGAATAATATTGAAGGGTTTTTAAGGTAATTTGGGTCAAAGTACCTCTACCCTAGCTTGGAAGCGAAGGGACCTTTTGTTCTCTCTCTTTTTGCACAAGTTTGCAATATTTGAGGGTACTCCTTACTTCATTTTAAATGAGGTGTGGCTACAGGAAAATAAACGTCTAACTCCCAATTTGTTTGTTGAATTTGGGAAATTCAACTTTTTTAGGAAATATAATTATTGTACCTATAAAATGCTTAATTTTTTAAAAGTTGTCCTCCTAACATTTTGAAAAAATACTTTTGTTCAAATGGGTAAGGACAAAAAGGGAATTTTGTAACTTTTGGTCCCTTACTTTTTCAAGGTGGACAAATATTTTGGGATAAGTAAAAGTTAAAAAGTGGACAAATAAATTGGGACAGAGGGAGAAGTGTTCCATATTAATTCATTATTCCCTTCCAAAGTCAACACTAGTATATGAGTTTGAGTAGCTAGGCTTTGCACTGATTGCCGGCCAACTGATTTCATATGCCAAAACCATTAACCTCTAGTTGGCAAAACTAATAATAGAACCAAAGGTTAATTTGCAAGTCGGCTCCGCTAGTGGACGGTAGTTTTATGGTTCTCCAAAATTAGTGGAGATGCGCGTAAACTGGTCCGGACACCTTGTTATAAAAAAGAGAAGTTAATTTCCAAGTCATGTGTGGAGAATGCATCTTACCATTAAGACTGGTAAGCTCAGAAGACCGACCGAGGGTCGACAATGGGGTCTTCATCAACGGGAAATGCATCAGTGCATTTGCCTCTATTTTTCCACAGCATTCCTGGTAGAACAGTGTGAATAATTTCTGGTCTATCGTTAACGTTCTTATCTCCCGATAACTCAGAGTTGCCAGGATACACTTTACACGAGTGCACCTCGATTAAAATTAGGATAAAGTCCCGTATGAACTCGTAGGTTTTGAACCGGTTTGACACCATTTTAATCAAGTGTTCCCGCAAAAAGCCGGTGCAAAGGGAAATAATTTCTTGGAGAGTTTAATTTATACGGCTGCAGCTTGAAAGCATATAACATAGTTAATTTATATAGATTACATGAGCTTATGCGTCTAGTAAGGGCGCTGCCCAACATAGTTGCCTGGTGGATCGTAGTTACAAGTAATGAACCATCATTCACTGTCGCACTGAACCCGAGCGCACCCGACCCGAACTGAATTCCTCCAGACCATCTGAGTGTACGTAGTGCCCACACACTTGGCCAGCAGGGCACGAATTTGAGTTATAGTCGTAATTGGGCTTCTCTGCGGCCCACAGGCCCACAGCGGCTGCCACGGTGAACTCTCCGTTTCCAATGGCGAGGTTCTCGCCGTACTTTCCTCCACCTCCGGAATGAATGAGAGCGCAATCTCCCATTCGCGGATTGGCGTAGTTTTGGGCAAATGCTGCGACGTTGTCGTCCCAAGTCATGGGGCCCACCCCCACGGCAGCTTGAACGGAGTTGTGGCCGTTGAGGTAGTCCTGTGGGGAGTCTTAAGAGTGCGAGACAAACAAGAGCTAATTAAGGAGGTGATATATCACTTGACCCCATTTTAGTTATTGCCAGTGAAGAACGTAGGAGATGGTCAAGGGGTACTTAATTATATATATAGGGAAAAGAGAGTGGAAAATTCTATGGTATAGGTACGGGATCACAGTATGATTGTATTAGTAGGAGACATTGATGTCCCATTAATTAATCTGATCTCCTCGTTTTTCCTCATTTTACGTGGACTGTGGGATGAAGATCGATCATGATCCTTCAACGACTCCACGGCCGGCCACAAATTATCGCGCTCTCTACGTTTACTGTGCAGAATATATATAAGAACAACGCAATGGGTAAAAATTTTGCTTCATTACTTTCTTCCTCAGATGTTGTTGTCATGTTCTCTATCACAAGAGTACTCACGATGGAAAATTAGTCATGGCGGCCAACTGTATACTGAGCAAGTCTTTCACGCAAAATTGGAGAAAGAATTGTAGCTAGCACCTTAATTATATTATAATGTCTAGTTGGGTCATGGTTCATCTCTTAGAATATACTCCATAATCTTGATTCAAGAAATTGAATTGGATTTATTATTCATAAATCGCTTCCGGTTTTGAACAATATATAGGGTCTAGATATGTACTGATGTTTCCAAAAGTACAGAAGTTAATTGATTTTGCTCTAGATAGTCTAACTATGAATAATACCTTAGACTTAGAGCATATATATAATCAAATTACCATCAAATCTAGCTGGCGTGGGAAGTACTATAATACATACCACTTATTTGGGTGTGTATCATATACATCCTCATTGAAACACACTAAAATTTTATGATTTCCAAAATGTTATGACTCTATTGCTAAAAAGTTACAAATCATATTGATGAAAAGTAACGAATTTTTAGTATAAAAGTTACGATACGAAATAAAATGTTATGAATGACCGGTTCTATAAGTAATTTTTTATGAGGTGACACAATATGAATCACACAATAGGTGCATATGGTACACACCTTAAAGGGGTGTGTATTGAAGACTTTCGCCGCGAAACTAAGAAAATTAAAACTGATTGTCAAAGGTTTCAAAACAAGATTAGAAAGTAGAAACCTTGATTTCCAATTTCCAAGTCTTGTGTGGAGAATATTGCATCCAAAAAGTCTACTGGTACAGACAAAAAATCTATACCAGTGGGTACAAACACCTTTTGGGCCCATTTTGGCACCCAAAAATATGATCGGAGTCGCTCATTCGAAAGTTTGGATATTTCGTAAATACTCTTACCGATACCGGATTAAGCTTAATTTTTGTAGGGATCATAAGCAAAATATTTTAAACAAAATGAACGACTTCGATCATTTTTTTGAGACCCAAAATGGACCCAAAAAAAAGTTTGTACCCACTGGTACAGATTTTTTTGTCTATACCAGTAGCACCATTCTATTGCATCTTACCCCATAAGACAGGTAAGCTCAGGAGACTGACCGAGAGGGTCGACATCAACAGAGTCGGGGTCTTCGTCAACGTTTCATAATTTTCTCTTCTTCTTCTTTTTTTTTTAACGGCGAAAAAGAAGATTTTACTAACCAATTACAAAAGTGATTATTTCTCAAAATATTTGAGTAAAAAAAAAAAAAAATTTACTTTTAAAAGAACACTAAAACTTTGAGCTAGCATGTAGGAGTGCACTGTGTCCCATTTCCCGTCCGCAATAAATGATTAGGATTTTAAAAGAACTCTAAAAACTTTTAGAGTTTTTGTTTTTTTTGGAAAGATTACTCTATATAAACAGAGCTTTTGTAGATATTCTCACACAGAAGCATGTGTTGTGTTTTGTATCCCAACCACCTCGAATTAAACACCGAAAATTGGATTTCGTACTTTTAAGAAGACTACCGTCGCATGATTTTGGATGATTTTTATGTTCATGGCTCAGTAGATCCTTCGTTTTCAAGCGAAAAAAACTGCACCACCCAAATCATGATTTGATTTGTAGTATACACACATCTTTTAATACTGTTAGTACTCTGCAATTCTTCTCTTTCCCTTCATAGCCTCATTCAGAAACTACAAGATTGATGCATGTGTTTGGAAAGGAAATCCAGGATTTTGTAGGGAAGCTCGCCCTACTGCTCAAAATCGACCATTGCTAGAGCCCGGCGGCCTATCTCTTTTTTTTTTTTTTTTTCCTTCCTTGTAATTAACATCTTCCAAACGAACGAGTACACTCATTGTTAGTAATTGATTTTGCTCTGGATAGTTTAATTAAGAATAATACCTTAGAGCATATATATAATCAAATTAATTACCATCAGCTCTAGTCCGCGAAACTAAATAAATTAAACTGATTGTCAAAGGTTTCAAAAGAGAAGGTACTGAGTGAGAAAGTAGAAATTAACCTTAATTTCCAATTCCTTGTGGAGAATATTGCATGCATCTTACCCCATAAGAGTACAGATAAGCTCGGGAGACCGACCGAGAGGGTCGACATCAACAGAGTCGCGGTCTTCGCCAACTTTTCACAATTTTCTCTAGCCATCGTGAAATTATGCATCTGGGGATGGAGCAAAAATTTTTCTCTAACAGTGGCGAAATATGTACTAAAAAATTAAAAAGATGCATTGCAATATAAATAGTCATCGACTCTAGGAAAAACTCAATAAGGGATTTTTTTTCCCTTTTTTTATATAGTGCAAATACCATCTATATATTTCTCAAAACTAGGATCCTAGTTAAACCGGAGAGACCCGAATTCCAACGGATCTCATAGAATCTTAGGTACAATCTAATTAGAACGAACTCAATAAGGGATTTAAAACATTCAATAATTTTTCTAACTTCAATATTTTTTTTTATTTGCTCTCTAAGTTGAATTGAATATTGAAAAATTGAACAAGATTAACCTTTTTTCAATGGAGTTTGAGAAATTCAAAGAAAGCGCCAAACAAAAAATGATTTTTTAATTTTTCGGAAGTCCACTACTCCACAGTGCCGACATTGAAAATTTGGAAGTCCAATAAATGAGAAATCCACTGCTGCCGAGTCGTGCACAGTGTCAACTATTTTGGTTTTGGTTAACTTGTTTAATTTTTTAGGTTAAGTTGTTTTAGGTTGAAGTGAGAAGTTTTTTTCCCCTTAATTAGACCTCATCCTTTATATTACTTCACTTTGGCCCATTGAATTTAGTTTTTGAATACTATTTTGGGTCTTCTTTCTTGACAAAAAAAAAAGAGAAGAGGATTTAGGACTAATATATAACAAAAAATATAATAATTGCATTTTCTAAAATTCTTGCATTGATAGCCGCCCCAACTAGACCTCCTGGCTCCATCCTTGTATGCATGAGAGGAAATTGACTAACATTTTTTCTGCAGCATTCCTGCATAATGTAGAATGTTTCCACTACTTGAACTAGATCTTGAAGTGACCGTTACCACCACAAATGCAAGTTATTAAGTTGGGGACTTATCATTTTATGCTATTTCTTTCATATAACTCCGGCCAATTTACAAGAGGAGGAGACCCTGTAATGCACACTGGTGTAAATTGCGGGTCCTGTGGATCTTGATGGAATCTTCCGAGATCTCATCATTATAATTAATCGGCACCGTTCATTTTGCAGACATCGCACAAAATTAGTGTATTTAAAAACATCACATGAATCAAATATTGAAAGCGTGATGATCTCACAATAACTGTGTAGAAAAAAATGTGAACTTTGGTATGGAGGTAGGTTTTGTTTTTGAATAGAGATAGTAGAAAAGTAATTGTACTCTTTGAGGCTTTTCAAATGCATTGATTTCATCTTTGATCTTTAATTTATGATTCGTGAAATTCTTTGCCGTTCAAAAGAAATAGAAGTTCCAACTAACTTCATGCAAACAAAATTGGCGCGAATAACTTTGGAAGAAGTTGACAACCACATAGTAACTTGTTATAGTTTATTTCATCTCCATACATAAAGAGTAACCAATGGTACCATTGATTTATTTTTTCAGTACATTTTTAGTCACTTATTCATACACGCGACTAAAAGTATTATGCCTCTAGTAAGGGCGTTGCCCAACGACGTTGCCTGGTGGATCGTAGTTACAAGTAATGAACCACGACCCGCTGTTGCACCGAACCCTAGCGCACCCAAGCCGAACCGAATTCCTCCAAACCACTTGAGTGTAGTGCCCACACACCCGGCCAGCAGCGCACGTGTTCGAGTTATAGTCGTAATCGGGCTTCTCTCCGACCCACAGGCCCACCGCTGCAGCCCCGGTGAAGTCGCCGCTTCCGACGGCGATGTTCTCACCGTACTTTCCTCCGGAATGCCGGAGGGCGCAGTCGCTGACACGCTGGTTGGCGTATTGTTGGGCAAATGCCGCCACGTTGGCGTCCCAGGTCATGGGGCCCACCCCGACGGCCGATCAAGCGGAGTTGTGGCCGTTGAGGTAGTCTTGCTGGGAGTTTTGGCCATGGGAGGAATGGAGCATTGCTAAGAGCGTGAGACAGACAAGAGCCAAGGAGGTGATATCACTTGATGATCCCATTTTTAAGTTTTGTGAATGAAGAATGTGGGAGATGGTCATGGGGTACTTATAGGGATATATTGTGGAAAATTCTATGGTCCGTGGGTAGAATTTTAAGTGCCGCCACCTTTAGGTAAGTTAGAAAATGACTAAATAAGCATATCCCAATTTGATCCATTTGCATGTGTTTTTCCTTAATTATCCTGAAGTAATGTTACATCTAATGGTGTCTAGGTCAGCATACACGTATTTGGATAAATCCGGGGATCATTCGCATCGCCTACTTGTAGGGGTTCCAATTGAAGCCATAACAAAATTCTGTATAAACTAATATTAAAGGAGTTAATAGCACCTAAGAAAATTCGAATATGAGACCTTCGGAGGAAACAAACCCTACGCATGACAAGTACTAGTAAAATAAAATTAATGGTCACTTAGCAATATATTGGATATATGTTATGATCTACCACTTGTGGAGAGAAAGAAATTCTAGGGTCTTTACAAACTTGGGCTCTAATTCGGATGCAGTAGCTAATTATGAAAATTTTCGAGGATATAATTCGTGCTTATTTGTGTTCGTGGAAGTCTGTGAAGGCCTCTTCTGAAGCTGTTAGTATTAAGGAATGAGATTAAATTGTTTACATCGCCGGGGTAAATATTTGTTTTCTTCAAATCAATTATATTGCGTCATGTTGTCATATTTTATTGATTGGGACCACTGTTTTGTAACTTGGCGCAAAGCAGTGGTGTTTTATTCTCGATACGTCATGTTTTTGCTCTTTGATTTTTCTTGTAATTCTCAGCCTCTAGCTTAAATTTGTTTGTATTCGTTGGGATTTTTCAAGGCTATCCTCTTGGTCTTTTTTGGGTGGTTAACTTTCCAATAAAAATAATTTTTTGGGGATATAATTTAATTACTACTGACGCTACACAGCCACGTAGGTGTTGGCAAATTCAAGTCCATTTCATGTATCGATCTTCTTTTCCATGTTTTTTATTTTATTTTAAAAATTCAATAGTAGTACTAATATTTTGGGACAAAAGTCATGACCCATCAACGGTCTTGAATCGCCCTCCAAAAACTTGAAACATCTATTGGAACTTTCCTCCATAATTTCGCTTCATTACTTTCTTCCTCAGATCTCGTGGCCATGATCTCTGGGTGCGGGGGCTGCTGTAATCAAACATAACAGTGTGTAGCTGTGCTCCGTCTCTTGTTCGTCTTGACAATTAGTGGCTCGGATTTTAAAAGAATATTAGAAGAGTTCTTTTAAAATCCGTATCGTCTAAAACACTTATGAACAGTGAGATTGCGCGGTGTTTTGTTTTGCTCATATCAGCCCCCCTGATCTCACAAGAATATAGTGAGTCCTTAAAGATGGAAAAAATTATATTAAGTGCCCTTGAGATATTGTCCCACCGTTTATTTTCATACCATATTTGTGTATTATCCGCTAAAAAGTGCATGGCCTACATACAAATGTATAATGTTGTAGTGAAAGAGGAGTTGGAGCAACGCCACGGCCCACGGAACACGAAATAAGTACTCTTAAAATAGGCTTGCCCGTCTGGGCCGTGAAATTATTCACGGGTGAAACGAGTCTTTCATCGCGGCCATCATCACTTTCTACATCGTTGCCTGCCGTCGTTGTCATTGTCAACCATTTAGTGAGACAAGTCTTCCATGGGGAGGCGGGGGGGCTGCTCCCCCCCTTGCTGCTCCCCTTGCTGCTGCCCCCCCCTTTCCGGGCCCACTTCGGTCTCGCTCCGATGATCGGAAACGTTCACTTTGTAGAGCTCGTCGAGTAGAATAACCATGAGAAAAATCAGCTTGATTGGATATCATTAAGTACTTGATTGGAACCTTTTTATCTTAAAAAGAATGGATCTGAAACACTGGATCAAATCCATTGTAACCCATGGACCGAGAGTTATATGGGCTCCGATTAGGCACTTAATGATATCCAATCAAGCTGATTTTTGATATGGTTGTTCTACTCGACGAGCTCTACAAAGTGAACGTTTCCGATCATCGGAGCGAGACCGAAGTGGGCCCGGAAAGGGGGGGCAGCAGCAGGGGGGGGAGCAGCCCCCCGCCTCCCCTTCCATGGAAAGCTAAAGAAAGACATGAAGCATGCACACCTAACTAACCTGAAGATAAACCTTCCCATAGATTACCGATCGAACCCAATTTTGTTTACCCTTGGTTGCGGGGTGGATCCAATGTAGGCACAGACGGATCACGTGACCCAGCTGAAATTATCGGGATTTTTTTTTTGTGTGAATCGCAACGGGATGTATTATATATAAAACTAGCCAATAAAGAGCAAAATGTATGCCTAGATCAACCGGTCAGAACTTGTGTTTTCCACACAGGAGGTCCCGTGTTCGAAACCTTGTACTGCTGTTCGGTTATTTCTTTTTGCACTGACAAAGTGCAAGCCATACAACTCCCCCACAAAGCCAGTGTGGTCCCGTGCTTTCTGGTAATTTTGTTGCTCTTTTCTTGTGTGGAGTGTGTAATACCACAAAGCCAAACCATACAATTCTACCAATTACTCAAATAAAAATGTCATAAATCATCTATTGAAAATGTAAAAACATAGTACATTCATTTTTTTTATTCTGTTATATTTTTTGCAATGCATATTCTCTTTATATCAAGTTATGAGTTTTTTTTATTAAGTTTATGATCGAAAGATGACCTATCTGTCCAAAATTTCTGGATCCGCTACTGGTTGGTTGAATATTATCCTCGCTTTTATTAGTTCTTTGTCCCTTGTAGGTCCCACTAGGTCTAACCATAGCCAGTGGCGTAGTCAGGAATGTGTATTAGCGGGGGACACTATGTCACAAAAACTTCGATGATAACCAAGCTCCGATAACAACCCACACACTCATGAGTTAATGTTTGTTAGCGAAGCGAAGGTGGCTTGCGTCTTGCGATGTGAAGAATGAAGGGGGAGCTTTAGGCTTGTGTAGAGTGTTATTTTGTGTAAAAATTACTCAAATTTGTGTAGTCCACCTTGATTTTTTACTTCGATAGTTAAAAACATCCATTGCAGGGCTTGATTTTTAAATAATTTAAGGAAACAAATAGTTAATTTCCAAGTCGTGTGTGGAGAATGCATCTTACCCCATAAAGACTGGTAAGCTCAGAAGACCACGTCCGAGGGTCGACAATCATATACTGTGGGGTCTTCGTTAACTTTTCACAATTTTCTCTAGTCTTCGGGAAATGCATCATTGCATTTGCCTCTATTTTTTCCACAGTATTCCTGGTAGAACAGTGAAGAATTTCGGATCAATCATTGACATTCTTTTCTCCCGATAACTCAGATTGCCCGGACCACTTTACGCAAACGCACCTCAATTAAAGTCAGGATAAAATTTTAATATGAACTGATCCTGCAAAGAATGACAACACCTAATAGGTTTTGAACCTGTTTGACACCATTTTAAATGAAGTGTACGTTCCACTAAAAGCCGGTGCAAAGGGAAATATTTTCTTGGAGAGTTTAATTTATACGGCTGCAGCTTGAAAGCATATAACATAGTTGATCTATATAGAGTATAGACCACATGAACTTAAGCTTCAGGTCATGGAAAGGAAACTCTTCTTTTATTCTTAGGAAAAAGGTGGAGATAAAGGCACCTGCTGTAGTAATTTTCTCTTGGTGTGACCATAACAACTCAAAACTTGCGATGGACCAATCACTCATAGGTTTCTACAGCCCCACCAAGGGCTAGCGAATCATACCGGGCTTCGCAGGAGGAAAAGGTTTGAGTGGGCTTAATTCGACTCGATCCACAATTCGAACTTTTAAATCACGGTACCACCCAAATCACTTGGAAGTGAGCCATTTACCACAAGGCTACAACCCCTGGTTGAGAATGGAGAGGAAACTAGTGAAACAAATTCCAAATTAACTAGCTTGATGCAAAGAATTTTGTTACTCGCGAATGGAGATCATGGAGAGCTATGTAAGAATTGATCAGGTGCTAATGAACGTAAGCCAATCTCAAAAGCATATACAATTAAGGGAGTGTTCCACTTTTGTGGAAAAGGAACTTTTTGAAAAAAAAAAAGCAATTTCAAACTCAAAAATTAATGTGTTTACGTAAATAATTTTTCTATCAATATGGATCTTGTTTGATAAATCTCATTAAGATCTTTTAAACGGTAAAAAAAAAAATTCAAAATTTTTTTCATTTTCATTTTCATTATATTTGAGTTTGAAATTACCTTCGTTTGAAAAAAAAGAACTTTTTAAAAAAGTGGAACACCACCTAAACCTTAGAAGACTAGACGGTCACATAATTACTTGCTAGTTTATTTCATCTCCTTATACTGTAACCAATGATACCATTAGTTTCATTTTGTTGGCACATTGAATCACTTATGCATAGACGCGACGACCAAAAGTATTATGCCTCTAGTAAGGGCGATGCCCAACGCAGTTGCCTGGTGGAGTAGTTACAAGTAATGAACCATAATACACTATCGCACTGAACCCTAGCACACCTGAGCCGAACCGAATTCCTCCAAACCATCTGAGTGTGGTGCCCACACACCCGTTCAGCAGCGCACGAATTCAAGTTACCGTCGTAATTGGGCTTCTCTGAGGCCCACAGGCCCACCGCCGCAGCCCCAATGAAGTCGCCGCTTCCAATGGCAATGTTCTTGCTGTACTTTACGCCACCTCCAGAATGCCTGAGAGCGCAATCTCCCATTCGCTGATTGGCATAGTTTTGGGCAAATGTTGTGCTTGACGAATTCCTAGTCCTAAAATAATTGGTTGCCTCAAGCGTAGGGCTGAAATCGATGTAACACAATATCCGGTAAGACCGGAGTCGAATCCACAAAGACGGTGGTTTGTGCTTACTTAAAAACTCGGGTTGTTATAATTTGAACGGGCTCTTAAGTAGCCACCCCTTTTAGCTTGATGTTGAGATTAACTAAAACTAAGAAATTGATTGTACTTTTCAGATAATTAAAAGGAGGTACGGTCGTAGGGTTCATAGCATTTGCAACCAGTTCTGGACTTATCTGCTCTGTTTGGTGTTGTTAAAAATATTTGATTTTAGAGAGAAAAAGCTACCCCGAAAGATGCGAACCTTTGTGGTCGCCGTTTACCCATGCGCAACAGAGAATGGGTTTTGGACCCCCATTTCCCAGTTCACATGGGCTCTGACAATACCCGGGTTTGTCTAACGAATGCTCTTTGTTAACCTAAAATTGCCTTTTCTTTATTGTTTAAAAATAGGAGCAGTGCCCGAATTGGTCACGGCATGCTTATCACCTTGCGACTCTACCTATGCGACTACTCACTCATTATCAAGCAAGAAACGAAAGAAAACCTAGTTTGGAACATGCTTCTAATATTTGAGATGGTTTTGGAACATGCTTCTAATATTTGAGATGGTAAATACACAAAAGATATGAACTCAACGGACACCAACGAATAACTTTAATGTAGAACAAAAATTGATTCGAGTTACTGGATTGCGTATTTTTGAATAAAACTTCGTAAACTTGAGAGGAAAAGAGCTCTGGAAGAAACAACGTAGTCTAAATATGCAAAAAATAATGTTTGACCCTAAAAATGAAGTTTTGGGGACATATTTATATTAATCCCCCAAAGTCTGAAATTAAAAATACCAATTTTATTCCACTGTTGCCTTCTGTAGTGCTACACCCAAGAGCTGTAGCCCTACGCGTTTCTCTGGTCCGCAGCTAGTGCTATTGGTAGGGCTATAGCTCAGCTATGCATTTCTGTGGTCCGCGGCTAGTGCTATCGGCAGGGCTACAGCTCAGCTCTGTGTTTTTTTGTTCTGCGGCTAGGTAGGGCTACTGCTTAGCTACATGTTTCTCTGGTCCGCAGCTAGTGCTATCGGTAGGGCTACAGCTCAGCTATGCATTTCTCTGGTCCGCGACTAGGTAGGACTACAGCTCAGCTACGCGTTTCTCTGGTCCGCGGCTAGTGCTATCCGTAGGGATATAGCTTTGAGCTGTAGCCCTACCGCCATATGTTAGGGGGTTTTCACGGCCATGCATGCATTCTTGGCCCCTGATGTCTCCATCATGTCACCCGATGCCTCACGCCTTCACCTTGACTTCTCACGGCAACGTCCAACACGGCCTCAAGGCCTTGCAATCTCAACTTGGCACGAAAACCGCTTTCTTTCCTGCGAAATTAACAAAAAACACAAAACAAGACAAAGCACGGCATCAAACAGAAAATGAGATAAAACGCGCCTCTAACACCCTAATTTGCCCTACTTAGGCGCTTATATCTATGATATTGCGCGCCTATCATGCTGCGATGTTGTTGTCCCAAGACATGGGGCCCACCCCCACGGCAGACCAAACGGAATTGTGGCCGTTAGAGGTAGTCCTGTTGCTGTGGGGAGTCTAAAATTGCGAGACAAACAAATTAAGGTCAACTGTATACTGAACTAGTCTCTCACGCAAAATTGGAGAAAGATTATTCAAATTAAGGTCTAGTTGGATTATTCATAAATCGCTTCTGGGTTTCAACAATATACAGGTTCTAGACTGATGCCTAACTGAGGTTTCCAAAAGTAGTACAAAAGTTTAGACAAATAACTGAGAAAAACACGATTCTGTACTTTTAAGAAGACTACCGTCGCATGATTTTGGATGATTTTTATGTTCATGGCTCAGTAGATGAATCCTTCGTTTTCAAGTGAAAAAACTGCACCACCCAAATCGTGATTTGATATGTAGTATACACACATCTTTGAATACAGTTAGTACTCTGCAATTCTTCTCTTTCTCTTCATACTTGATTGTAAGTTTAGATTAGTTTAGAATAAGATCTTTTGTAAGTTGAAGGCTTATTTACATGTAAGATTACTTTCGATTAAATTCAAGTTCTCTTATTTTCCTTTAAGTTTTTTCTTACCAAAGAATAGTCGTTTGTAAGTTCACTTTTGATTAAATTCAGTGTGCTTATATTTCTGCATTATTCTTGATAGAATCTTAAGAGTGTTTGTATACAAACGTACCTTTGATTAAATTCAGGTTTGTTTGTGTTCAATCATCTTTTCTGATTCGAAGCGCGTCAATCTTTTATTTGGTTGATATCTTAAGGAAAAATTCTCTTAGTTGAGGTAATCGAACGGATAACACAGTTGCCTGATTGCAAATTAGTTGTTTCAAATCAATTTGAAAAGAGTAATTTCTTTTCTGAAGTTATTTCTTTTCTGGCACACCCGCACACAATCATTTGCCATTTGATTGAGCCAATTCAGCCCAAACAAGTGCGTACTGGTGCAAAATGCAGCTCTTGTGGATCTTGATGGAATCTTCCGAGATCTCATCATTATAATTAATCGGCACCGTTCATTTTGTAGACATCGCTCAAAATTAGTGTATTTAAAAACATCACATGGATTAAATATTGAAAGCGTGATGATCTCACAATAATTGTGTAGAAAAAATGTGAACTTTGGTATGGAGGTAGGTTGTGTTTTTGTATAGCGACAGTAGAAAAGTTATTGTACTCTTCGAGGCTTTTCAAATGCATTTCTCCTCCTATTGTATTGATTTCATCGTTGTCTTTAATTTATGATTCGCGAAATTCTTTGCTATTAAAAAAAAAAAAAAAGTTCCAACCGACGCTGTACAGCCACGTAGGTGTTGGCAAATCCAAGTCCATTTCATGTATCGACCTTCTTTTCCATGTCTTTTTTTTACATTCAAAAAGTATTATTTTGGGACAAAAGGCATGACCCATCAACGGTCATGAATCGCCCTCCAAAAACTTGAAACATCTATTGGAACTTTCTTCGATAATTTCGCTTCATTACTTTCTTCCTCAAATCTCGTGGCCATGATCTCAGGGAGCGGGGGCTGCTGTGAGCAAACACAGCAGCATGTAGGCGTGTAACTATGCCCCATTTCACTATTCGTCTCGACAATTAATGGTTTGGATTTTAAAAGAACTCTATATAAACAGAGCTTTTGTAGATATTCTCACACAGAAGCATGTGTTGTGTTTTGTATCCCAACCATCTCGAATTAAACACCGAAAATTGGATTTCGTACTTTTAAGAAGACTACCGTCGCATGATTTTGGATGATTCTTTTATTTTATGTTCATGGCTCCGTAGATCCTTCATTTTCAAGCGAAAAAACTGCACCACCCAAATCAGGAAATGGCTATAATGCTCTCAAGTGGTATTGGAGCATCATACTCCCAATGAATTACATACAACACTTACCATTCACTAAGGCAGAACTTACTACACGCAACACTTACCATTCACTAAGGCAGAACTTACTACACTTAGTGAATGGTAAGTGTTGCCTAAGTGAATGGTAAGTGTTGTCTGTTCTGTGATAAGTAATCCTTCGTTTTTTAGGTTGAAACCACCTCGTTTTGTAACAAAACCACCCTATTTTTAGTTTTTGGTTTTGATCTAAGGGCTGTGATTTATCTATTTTCAATCTAAAGGCTGTAATTCATTGGGAGTATGATGCTCCCATACCACTTGGGAGCATCACAGAAGTTTTGCCCAAATCATGATTTGATTTGTAGTACACATGCACGCATCTTTGAATAGTACTGTTAGTTCTCTGCAATTCTTCTCTTTCCCTTCATAGCCTCATTCAGAAACTACAAGATTGATGCGTGTGTTTGGAAACGAAATCCAGGATTTTGTAGGGAAGCTTGCCCTACAACTCAAATCGACCATTGCTAGAGCCCGGCAGCCTATCCTTTTTTTTTTTTTTCCCCCTTCTAATTAACATCTTCCAAACGAACGAGTACACTCATTGTTAATTGATTTTGCTCCGGATGATTTAATAACTTAGAGCATATATAATCAAATTAATTACCATCGGCTCTAGTTGGCGAAACTAAATAAATTAATTTGATTGTCAAAGGTTTCAAAAGAGAAGGTACTGAGTGAGAAAGTAGAAATTAACCTTAATTTAATTCCAATTTCCAAGTCTTGTGTGGAGAATATTGCATCTTACCCACAAGACAGGTAAGCTCGGGAAACCGCCCAAGAGGGTCGACATCAACAGAGTCGCGGTCTTCGCCAACTTTTTACAATTTTCTCTAGCCATCGTGAAATTATGCATCAGATAGGCGAAATTGGCAACATTTTTTCCGCAGCATTCCTGCATACATAAAATTAGAGGTGACAAACGGGTGGGTCCGGGTGGATTTGGGTGGGCCATGGGTCAAATATGGGTCAAAAAGTAAATGAGTTGAAACGGGTTGGGTCAAATATGGGTCAAGCCAAACCCGAACCCGCCCGACCCGTTTTACTATACTATCCTTTCCTCTCTCTCTCTCTTTTTTTTTTTTTCTTCTTCTCCCTTTTTTTTTTTTCCTCCTCCTCCTCTATTCAACACACCCCCCCCCCCCCCCCCCCCCCCCCGGCGATTTGTCTCAATAAGAGAATTCAGAAAAGTAAAATTTTATAATTAAAACTCAAATTTTTTTGAATAAAAATGAAGCTAATAGAGACTAAAAAAACTTTAAAAAATCAGGTTTTTACTTTTTTTTTTTCATTACCAAACAATAATGTAATTTCGACAAGAAGTCAAAGGTAGCATCAGAGAATTGTCTAGAAGGCGATGATTGCACGGATTGTACAGTTTGATCATCGTTGCATTCGCTGAAGCGGCCGCTTAGGTTCGGATTAAAGAGTCAAGTGACTTTTTTTTTTGTAATGACTTTAGTTTAGGTTCATGTCAATTTTTTGTGAATTATTGGTTCGACTCAATGAGATGAATCAATAAAGTAAAAAATTATGGTCCAAACCTTTTTTTTAATAAAGACGAAAAAATTACTTATTGGCTTATATTTGTCTTTATTCAAAAAAAATTCAAATTTTGATCGTAATTTAATTAGGACCTTTTTTGATTTCGACATTATTCAAATTGTTTTCTTGTTTGTTCGTTTTGCGCTTCACTTTTTAATTTTTTGATTCGTATCGTCAAGACAAATTGGAAAAGTAAAATCAGTAACGGAACTAGATGGAGTCTGCCTTACCGGAATAGACTTTATCCACCCGCCTAGATCTTCCACTCTAGCTGGAAGAGGATGCCTCCGCCAACCTCAATCTGCAAGCCACTACATCCAAAAGCCGCCAGATTGCACGGCGGAAGAGGTGGCGGATGGTGGTTTGGAGAGGAGGAGGATGGGGGTGAAGGGGGAAAGAGAGAAACCCTCCGAGATCTAGAATTGGGAGATTGAAAAATCCCACGAGGGGAGGAACTCCCTCCCCTCCAGCCACCTACTGGGGCATAAAACCTTGGGGTGGAGGGAAAGGAGAGAGATAGGGGGCGGCAGCTTCTCTAGGATGAGAGAGAGAGAGAGAGAGAGAGAGAGAGAGAGAGAGAGAAATTTACAAAGATAATGTTTCCACTTCTTGAACGAGCTAGATCTTGAAGTGATCGTTACCTCCACAAATGCAAGTTATTAAGTTGGGGACTTATCATTTTATGCTATTTCTTTCATATTAACTCCGGCCAATTTATGAAAAGAGGAGACCTTGTAGTGCGCACTGGTGCAAAATGTGGCTCATCATTTTATGCTATTTCTTTCATATAACTCCGGCCAATTTACAAGAGGAGGAGACCCTGTAGTGCGCACTGGTGCAAAACGCGGCTCTTGTGGATCTTGATGGAATCTTTCGAGATCTCATCATTATAATTAATCGGCACCGTCCATTTTGCAGTCATCGTTCAAAATTAGTGTATTTAAAAACTTCACATGGATCAAATATTGAAAGCGTGATGATCTCACAATAACTGTGCAGAAAAAATTTGAACTTTGGTATGGAGGTAGGTTTCATTTTTGTATAGAGATAGTAGAAAAGTAATTGTACTCTTTGAGGCTTTTCAAATGCATGTCTCCTCCTATTGTATTGATTTCGTCTTTGGTCTTTAATTTATGATTCGTAAAATTCTTTGCAGTTAAAAAAAAAAAAAAAAATTCCAACTAACTTCATGCAAACAAAATTGCCGCGAATAACTTTAGAAGAAGTTGACAACCGCATAGTAACTTGTTATAGTTTATTTCATCTCCATATGGAGTAATCAACGGCACCATTGATTTTATTTTTTCAGTACATTTTTCGTCACTTATTCATACACGCGACGAAAAGTATTCTGCCTCTAGTAAGGGCGTTGCCCATTGTAGTTGCCTGGTGGATCGTAGTTACAAGTAATGAACCACCACCCGTTGTTGCACCGAACCCTAGCGCACCCAAGACGAACCGAATTCCTCCAAACCACCTGAGTGTAGTGTCCGCACACCTTGCCAGCAGCGCAAGTGTTCGAGTTATAGTTGTAATTGGGCTTCTCTCCAACCCACAGGCCCACCGCAGCAGCCCCGGTGAAGTCGCCACTTCCTTTGGCGAGGTTCTCGCCATACTTTCCTCCGCCTCCGGAATGCTGGAGGGCGCAGTCGCCGACACGTTGGTTGGCGTATTGCTGGGCAAATGCCGCCACATTGGCGTCCCAGGTCATGGGGCCCACCCCGACGGCCGATCGAGCGGAGTTGTGGGCGTTGAGGTAGTCTTGCGGGGAGTTTTGGCCATGGGAGGAATGGAGCACTGCTAAGAGCGTGAGACAGACAAGAGCCAAGGAGGTGATACCACTTGATGATCCCATTTAAGTTTTGTGAATGAAGAATTTGGGAGATGGTCATGGGGTACTTATAGGTAAATATTGTGGAAAATTCTATATATGGTTCGTAGGTAGAATTTTAAGTGCCGTCACCTTTGGGTAAGTTAGAAAATGACTAAATAAGCATATCCCAATTTGATCCATTTGCATGTGTTTTTCCTTATCCGGATCCTGAAGTAATGTTACATATAATGGTGTCTGGGTCAGCATTCATGCACTTGGATAAATTCGGGGGATCAAACACACCGCCTAATTGCGGAGGTCCCAAATAAAGCCATAACAAAATTCTGTATAAATTGACCTCAAAGAAGTTAATAATAGCAAAGAAAATTCGAATATAAGACCTTCGGAGGAAACAAACCCTACGTATGACCAGTACTAGTAAAATAAAATTAATGGTCACTTAGCAATATATTGGATAGATACTATCTACCACTTGTGGAGAGAAAGAAATTCTAGGGTCTTTACAAATTAATTTGGGCTCTAATTAATTCGGATGCAGTAGCTAAGAAAATTTTCGAGGATATTCGTGCTTAATTATTTGTGTTGGTGGAAGGCTGTCAAGGCCTCTTCTGAAGCTGTTAATATTAAGGAATTACTCGGACTCTTCCTTCAACTTTTATTCGGGATACATACGTGATGTTTTTGCTCTTTGATTTTTCTTGTAATTCTCAGCAGCCTCTAGCTTGAATTTGTTCGTATTCGTTGGGATTTTTCAAGGCTATCCCCTTGGTCTCTTTTAGGTGGTTATAACTTTCCAAAATAAATAAATAAATAAATAAATTTTGGATATAATTTAATGACTACTGACGCTACACAGCCACGTAGGTGTACGTTGGCAAATCCAAGTCCATTTCATGTATCGATCTTCTTTTCCATGTCTTTTTTTTTTTTTTTTTACATTCAATAGTACTACTATTATTTTGGGACAAAAGTCATGACCCATATATCAACGGTCATGAATCGCCCTCCAAAACACTTGAAACGTCTATTGGAACTTTCCTCTATAATTTTGCTTCATTACTTTCTTCCTCAAATCTCGTGGCCATGATCACAAGGAGCGGCGGCAGCTGCTGTGAGCAAACACAACGGCGTGTAACTGTGCCCCATCTCACTGTCCGTCTTGGCAATTAGTGATTTGGATTTTAAAAGAATATTCCATTAGATTACCGATGGAACAGTGTGAAGAATTTCGGATCCATCATTGACGTTCTTTTCTCCCGATAACTCAGAGTGCCCGGACCACTTTACGCAAACACACCTCAATTAAAGTCAGGGTAGAATCTTGTATGCACTGATCCAGCAAAGAATGACAACATCTAATAGATTTTGAACCTGTTTGACACCATTTTAATTAAATGAAGTGTACATTCCGGCTAAAAGCCGGTGCAAAGGGAAATATTTTCTTCGAGAGTTTAATTTATACGGTTGCAGCTTGAAAGCATATAACATAGTTGATCTATAAATTAACATAGAAAATCCAATTCCTTTGTGAGGCCCAGTGCTTGATGTCTGTCACTACTGCCGCTATTTCCCACGGGCTTTCCTCTCGACAATCCCACAGAAGTAGGTTTGGGGTTCAGGATTCTGAATAGCCTCTGACCCCAGTTGAATTAACACCCTACTAACTGGCCCCCACTGATGTATACTGTATGTCTAAAAAAAATATCTCTCCTTATTATCCCAAAAACCTCTCTCAAAACATTTACCAAATAACTCCGAAGTAGGCTTGTCAATGGGCCAGATCTGACAAATCCGAATCCGATCTGAAAACTTTTTTACTTCAAAAATTTTAGCAAAAAAAAATATTTTTCAAAAAAATACAAAAATTATTTTCCAAAAAAAAATTTAAAAATTTAAAATTAAAAATAAAATACAACTTCTTAAACATTTTTTTTTTCAAAATAAAAAATTTACTATTTTCTTAAAAAAATTTTAATAATAAAATTCGGATTGGACTGATAACGGATTTAATCCGATCCGATCGGAATTTGGATTATCGGATTCGGATTATCGGATCTACGTTATCGGATTCAGATCAAATTTTTCGGATTAGATCCGGATCGAATCCGGTCCATTGACAGACCTACTCCGAAGTGTCATAGTGGAGGGACAGCCACTTTTCTATCATCAAGCAAGACATCTCTATTTTCTGGTGGGACCATGGAAAGAATTACTATATAAGAAAGCTTTGTCATATTGGATTGTTTCATGGGACTAAAATTCTCTTGGTTTTTGCATTTTTTGTTGTTGAAAATTGAAATGGCTCTCAAACGTACAGCTTTTATGTGTTTCACGATCTTCAACATCGAATCAAAAAAGAAAAAAATATGATCTTAAACATTTCTATAATAATAATAATAATAATTACAACAACAACTTAAAAAACATCAACAAATATGTGTCATACTAAAACTGAGGAAAGTGAAGATTAAAGATTACAGAAGAAGCTAGGCTAGAGACCTCCCAAACGTCCAAGTCTTGGGTTGTCATGTACATAGTGGGTGGGTGGGGGGGGGGGGGGGGGGGGGGGGGGGGGGGTGGATGCGTGTGTCTTCGTCAACTATTTCCATTAATGTTTCCAGGCATCAGTCAATGGATTTGGCCTATTAGCCAAACTTTCTAAAACAATATTCTTGCATAGAAACAGGTTTAATCCACGGGGACCAGATCGACCTCAAGTGGGGTAACTTAATTGGATCGATCAATTAGCTTTGTCTCTTTGGTTCTCGAAACTTTTCTTCCTCTATGTGTGCACGGTTTTCACTAAATTTTTCTCCAGTTATTACGTACCCTTGTCTTTCTCTCTATCTCTATTCACTCACTACCTCAAAAACCTGAAGTAATTTTACATATTATGTTGTCGAAGTTAGCATACCCACACCTTGATTAGTTCGGGGATCAATCACATTGCCTACTTGTGGGGGTTCCAATTAAAGCCATAACAAAATTCTGTATAAATTGGCCTTAAAGAAGTTAATATCACCTAAGAAAATTCGAATGTGAGACCTTTGGAGGAAACAAACCTTACGTATGACCAGTACTTGTAAAATAAAATTAATGGTCACTTAGCAATATAGTATTGGATATACACCACTTGTGGAGAGAGAAATTCCATGGTCTTTACAAACTTGGGCTAGCTCTAATTCGGATGCAGTAGCTAATTAAGAAAATTTTCGAGGATATTCGTGCTTATTTGTTTTCGTGGAAGTCTGTCAAGGCCTCTTCTGAAGCTGTTAATGTTAAGGAATTATTACTCGGAATCTTCCTTCAACTTTTATTCGGGATACATACGTGATGTTTTTGCTCTTTGATTTTTCTTGTAATTCTCAGCCTCTAGCTTGAATTTGTTTGTTTGCGTTGGGATTTTTCAAGGCTATCCCCTCGGTCTTTATTGGGTGGTTAAATTTCCAAAAAAAAAAAAATTTTTTTTGGCAAATCCAAGTCCAAGTCCATTTCATGTATCGATCTTCGGAAGTCATGACCCATCAACGGTCACGAATCGCCCTCCAAAAACTTGAAACATCTATTGGAACTTTCCTCCATAATTTCGCTTCATTACTTTCTTCCTCAAATCTCGTGGCCATGATCTCTGAGAGCGGGAGCTGCTGTAAGCAAACACAACAGCGTGCAGTTGTGCCCCATCTTACTGTCTGTCTTGGCAATTAGTGATTCGGATTTTAAAAGAAGAGTTCTTTTAAAGTTCGGACTGTCCAAAATACTTATGGACAGTGAAATTGTGCGCTGTTTTGTTTTGCTTATAGCAGCCCCCATGATCTCACAAGTGCTTGGCGATTTCATAATCCTAAAATAATGGGTTGCCCCAAGCGTAGGGCGGAGATCGACGCAACATAATATCCGGTAAGACCGGAGTCGAATCCACTAAGGACGGTGAAGTGTGCTGACTAAAAATTCGGGTTGTTATAATTTAAATGGGCTCTTAGGTAGCCACCCCTTGTCGATTAATTTGATATTAACTAAAACCTGGAAATTGCTTGTACTTTTCAAAAATTAAAATGAGGTACAATCGTAGGGTTCATAGCACTTGTAACTAATCCAGATTAACCGGCTTAAAAAAATACCCCGCAAGATGCGAGACCCTATGGTCGCCGTATACCCATGCGTAGCGAAGAACAAGTTTTGGACCCCCATTCTCCTGTTCACATGGGCTTCGACGATACCCGAGTTCGTCCATGGGAAGTATTTTCCAATCTAAAATCATTTGATTCATTGTTTGAAAATAAGAGCAGTGTCCGAACTAGCCACGGTGTGCTAATCACCCCGCGACCCTACCTATATGACTACTCACACATTATTAAACGAGAAGTGAAAGAAGCCCTAACTTGCATCATGCTTGGAATGAAAATTAAACATAAGATATGAACTAATCAAATACCAGAGAATAACTTTCATAAAGAATAGAAATTAAAAATAGTTATCGAAGTGCGAGTAATTAAACAAAATATTGAATAACATGAAAGGAAAAAAACTTGGAAGAAAAATCTGTAAACAATACTCCGAACAAAGAACGACAACCCTCCGTACTTTTCCTCGTTCGTTCTTTTCCACGGCAACAGCAGCTTTGTTTTCCTTTTTCACGCAGGGCCCGTCCCTTCCACCAGTAGGTTAGGTTAATTGTTTATATAGGGATTGAGAATTTAAATCACACAAAGGCCTTTTGAACTTTATGAAATAGCACATCAACCATTCAATTTTGCATTATTTTGCATTGAACCCCAAACTTCTCTAAAATCTTCTTTTTATCCAAAGTCTTGGACAACGGGCTAGAGCAACCTATAAACATAAAAAGCACATAATAAAAATTAGTTAATAAAAATAAAGGACTAATAAATGTAGATTGGAGGGCCAAAATATGTATGTTTTGGCACTTATCACACCCCCCAACTTACACTTTGCTAGTCCCGAGCAAAGAAAACAAAATACAACTAAAGAAAACAAATTAAAATTGATAGTTCTTTTAAACCCACAGGCAGCCCCGGTAGGACGAGTGAAGTCTTGTGAGGATTTTCAGAAGTGATCATCCACAAAACACCGCGGATCCCTTTACTTGGAACCCAAAAAGAAATTGCAATGCAACTCTTTGATACGCCAATGCCAAGAATATAGCATATGCGAAAATAGTTCTGGAGGCTATCAAAACATAGAAATAAATCATGGCATCCAAGCTTAGCGTGTGTGAGTAAGGACCTTAACCACAAGTGAACCACAACCAAGTACTCTCTTCGGACCGAGTCTCGATTTCAAATCTCACCGTGTCACGCACTCAACAAATGAAATCACTCGAAACAGGTGCATATTACAAAACTCTCAGTGTGTGCGGGCGGAAGTTATGCAATAAAAAATCAAAGTATCCCGCACACTTTAGACACGAAAAGAAAGCTTTTTAAGGTAGACACACAATCTCATGAAAGGAATGTCAAGCATTAAAGACTATCTATCCAGCGATCCACAACCCATTGCCCCTAAGATCAAATAGGACTTTTATTCGGTTATATCGTCAGGTAAAGAAAGGTGTTTCAAGGTTAGGGTAAGACATAATCAAGTGTCCGAGAATAGACTAAAACACATAAGGCAAATAATAATGTACGCCCTCTTCCAACTTTTTTCAACTCCATCATATCTCTCTTATTTTCACCCTTTACACAATTCCTCCATGAAATTCACTCATACTTTTTCAAACAAATGCATGGGTGTCTTCCCTTTTTCATTCAAGTTCTATTTTTTTTTTCTTGTTTTGCTATTTTCTCAAAAAAATTTATTTTTAACTATGGGGAAGAATACACCACATTTCAAGCACATCTTTTTCAAATACACTTTCTCCATTCTCTTCAAAAATTAACCCTTACATGATTAGCTTGCCATTCTCAAGACACAATATGGTTGGTGAAGTTTAACAAGAAAAAGGCTCATGCAAGAGGTTCAATGTGTCTTGCAAGGATAAGTATTTGAGAAAAAGAAACGAACCGGCTAAATTAGCAAAGATGGCCTATTATCCTCTCCTAAGGGCAATTTAACCAAGTAACGGTCCAATCCCAAAGAATAAAATAACATGCATATATTAAGTCTCAACACTTGACAACAAAAGATAATGAGATCAAAAACGATTAAGCTTTCTTTTTTTTTTTTTTTTTTATTTTTACGACAAACGAATAATTTATGTGACACCACTCCAAAGAAAGGTAAGACACTAAAGCTCACATGGGTATAAGTCTACAATAATCTAGCCATTGAAAGCACTCAAGTCACAATTCACAAGCAGTCAAGGTCCAAGAAACGCGCAGTGCAAAGATGCTAAGAGTGTATGTTAGGATAAATTTCTATCGCCAAGCTAGCAAAAAGAACTATCATGCAACATAAATATTCAATGAATATTCACAGATTCTCAGCACAAGCAACCAACAAGTAAATATTGCAATCTCCAAGTCTCAAATAGAAAGGATCCAACAAGTACTTTTTTAATTTTCAAATTTTTTATATTAACAAGATAAAGAATAAAGTGATCTCTCCCCCCCAACTTGAACTATTCAATGTCCGCATTGAAAGTATAAAAAAATAAAGATAGGACAGAAACATAAAAGAAAGGAGAGATAGCACCTCGAAAAGGAAGGGCTAAGCAGAGTATACTATAGAGAGAGGAAGACCCCCCCAACTTGGATTGAACAATCTGCAAAATGTTAGCCTTCAAGACAGCAAGAAAAATAACGAAAAGAAATAAATAAGGTAAGAAATAAAAATAAAATATAAAAAACCATCCACTTTCTTCACGCGAAAGACACGGGTACTACTTTTCTCCCTATTTCTCAAGTGAGAAACGGGTGGCTATACCAGACCAAAAAAAAAAAAAAAAAGTTTATGTACGAGCAGCCAAACGCAGGTACCGAACATTTATCATGTCAATGAGAGCTAAGACAATAAACATAACACTTCATTCTACACCTTTTATCAAAAATTGAACTCGGCCATGCCACAAGATAAGATACTTCGAATAGCGCATTTGCCGAATTCGATTGAGACACTTAAGTTCAACCAAGTACTTAGCCCAAACTGGATTAATTTTCAAAGCGTTGACAAAGTCCACAAAATATGGATGATAAACTAAATTAAATTCATTAATACCAAGAAAATCAATCAGCTTTACATTTAAAAACTCTTGCAAAAGTGGAGATTCAGTAGCAGGGGTGGCACAATTTAGAGTTGAGAGTACTTGATTATTCAGTGCAACTATTGGCAATGACTCCTCAAAAGGCATATAACCTAGTGCAACTATAGGCAATGACTCCTCAAAAGACATATAGTCTTCACTAATGACAAGTAGCTCTATTTCCTCTTTTTCTCTCGCATCAGAATTCTTAGGAGGCGACTCTATTTCCTCATCAGAATTAATATCCTCAGGAAGCGGCTCTATTTCCTCTCTTTCTCTAGTATCAAAATTGGTATCCTCAGAACTTTCAGTCAACTCACAAAATTGGAGCTTTTGGGTTAATTCATCTAAGAAATCCCAAGCATCTTCAGGGTTTTTATCGAGAAATTCATCAGTGGACCTAAATTCCACCTCGCATATCTTAGGATTTAAAGCATGGCAAAAGGTAGCCAAAAGACTGCCAATCTCACAATTAAAACTCGACCAAGAGAATACGACAAATTTAAATCGCTCCCAACACTGTGACAAAGACTCATCATCTTGTTGAGAGAAATCTGATAGTTATTGTAAAAGCATATGAGTCTTATATGAGGGATTGAAAGTTTTGAAAAACTGTGTTACAATCTCACTCCATGTCAATCTGGGACTCAAACAATTAAATCAATCTAGAGCACTATCACGCAAAGATGCTGAAAATACATGTAAAAGAGCCACTTCATTGCTACCAAAAGCATCCTCAAGGCTATGAACACACTACTACAATAATAGATATACGTCACACTAAGGAGATTCATAAAGATCACGGTTTTCAATGAAAGCGTGATAAAAAGTGGTGCATAAAATTTTTTATCTCAGTTTAAGTCCAAAGCTGAGATAAAAAGTGGGTTTTAGCGCGAAATAAAAGACCTCGCTCTTAAGGCGAGATAAAAGAAAAACAACCTCACCTTTGCGGCGTGATAAAAGATTTAAGGCGAAAAAAAAATGAGATAAAAGACGTCGCTTTTGTGGCGAGATAAAAGAGAAAAGACCTCACCCTTGTGGCGTAATAAAAAAAGAGAAAAGATCTCACCCTTGTGGTGTGATAAAAGATTTTAGTGTGGAAAAGAATGAGATAAAAGATCTTACTCTTGTGGTGAGATAAAAAAGAAAAGATCTCACCCTTGTAGCGTGATAAAAAACTTTTGCGCAAAAAAAAGTGAGATAAATGATCTCACTCTTGCGGCGAGATAAAAAGCCTACCTATTTAAGCAAGCAGTCTGAATTTTCATGTGGATGGACTGGTACTCATTTAGGCAAGCTTTCAAAAATTATGTGAGAAAAATGATGTCGTTCAAGAACTTTGAAAATTTCTTCTTCTTTTTTTTTTTTTTTCCTTTTTTTACAAAATGTAAGAAGATAAGTCCTAATTACACTCATCCCAAAATTTTTTTACGTTCCATCTTCATCTTCACGTCCAAAAAGATCGATCGATTGATTGAGAGAGAGAGAGAGAGAGAGAGAGAGAGAGAGAGGACAAATCCCACAACTGGATTCTACCAGTGCCCAATTGTTTCTTTGACGAAAGGCGGACTGTTCTACTAGTGCCCGATTTTCACGTGGGTGAGCTGTGATCTTTATAGTTTATTGTAATACTGAAATTTAGTTATTTCGGATGTCTTCCAAGTATATATTTGACACATTAGGTAAAAAAGCAATTATATTATTATGGCTTAACTTTGTCTGAAAAGGATTGAAATCCAATTGGAAAGCACCATTGAAATTGAAATTTAATATAAACATAAAATCCATATGAAATGGTTAGTTTATAAAAAAAAAAAAAAATCTAAAGTTTGTCTCTAATGTTACAATTTGCAGGTTGTGATAATTTTCATAAAAATACAAAGCATATACTACAACAAAAAATACTGTATTTTTTACTAAATTTACTAGCTAAAATTAAATTTTCCGCCCCAAGAAAATCTTTTGGTGACCAACAACTAATTTTGATTGGCAAAAGATTTGTTGTCATATTTTAAATTTTTTTAATATATATGTATTTTTATATATTTTAATATCATGTTAATTGCATTTCAAAAAATTCAAAAAATTTTAAGGAAAAAAAAGAAGTTTTCACTTTAGAAAGTAAGTATAAATATTTTTGTTTTCCTAATGTTACAGAAGTTCTTAGCTAGCTTAGTGGTAAGGGTTTGGGAAATCAACTAAGAGTGCGTGGGTTTAAAACATGGCAATGACAAGAAAAGATAATCTAGTATATACAAAGAAAAGATCACACTCAATGTTTTTTCATCTCAGTTTATGATGCGATCATTTTGAACTTTCAATCACGGTTATCGACCGTGATCTAAAGTGACATATAATCACACCTAGAAAAGAGAAACGATCATGCCCAAGAAAAACAATCACGACTTATAACCGTGATAAAAGAAAAACGATCACGTCTTTTGGCCGTGATTGTTTCTCTCTTTTAATCACGGTTTATAATTGTGATAAAAGAGAGTGACTTACAATCACACTTAGATCCATCACGGTAGCAGGAGTGTGATGAAAAACTTACAATCACAGTCAATAGCTATGATCTTTATGGTTTATTGTAGTAGTGACATGCGAAAAGGATTTTCTGAACCCAAACCATTAAATATTGGAAGTGACACTGGACAATCAAATTCTCTTGCATAACCTCCATCCCACCTTGCAAAATAGGCCATTTTTTTTTTGCTTTTCAACAATTAAAAAAAATAAAGAACTAAAAAGAAAACAAATAAAAAATAACTACCCGAATTCTTAACACATGTTACCGTCCTCGGCAACGGCGCAAAAAATGCTTGACGATTTCCTAATCCTAAAATAATGGGTTGCCCCAAGCGTAGGGCGGAAATCGACGCAACATAATATCCGGTAAGACCGGAGTCGAATCCACTAAGGACGGTGAAGTGTGCTGACTAAAAATTCGGATTGTTATAATTTAAATGGGCTCTTAGGTAGCCACCCCTTATCGATTAATTTGATATTAACTAAAACCTGGAAATTGCTTGTACTTTTCAAAAAATTAAAATGAGGTACAGTCGTAGGGTTCATAGCACTTGTAACTAATCCAGATTAACCGGCTCTATTTGGAGTTCTTAAAAACGTTCAATTTTAGATATAAAAAAATACCCCGCAAGATGCGAGACCCTATGTTCGCCGTATACCCATGCGCAGCGAAGAACGAGTTTTGGACCCCCATTCTCCCGTTCACATGGGCTCCGACGATGCTCGAGTTCGTCCATGGGAAGTATTTTCCAATCTAAAATCATTTGATTCATTGTTTGAAAACAAGAGCAGTGTCCGAACTAACCACGGTGTGCTAATCATCCCGCGACCTTACCTATATGACTACTCACACATTATTAAACGAGAAGTGAAAGAAGCCCTAACTTGCATCATGCTTAGAATGAAAATTAAACATAAGATATGAACTAATCAAATATCAGAGAATAACTTTCATAAAGAATAGAAATTAAAAGTAGTTATCGAAGTGCGAGTAATTAAACAAAATATTGAATAACATCAAAGGAAAAAAACCTTGGAAGAAAAATCTGTAAACAATACTCAGAACAAAGAACGACAGCCCTCCATACTTTTCCTCGTCCGTTCTTTTCCACGGCAACAGCAGCTTTGTTTTCCTTTTTCACGCAGGGCCCCGTCCCTTCCACCAGTAGGTTAGGTTAATTGTTTATATAGGGATTGAGAATTTAAATCACACAAAGGCCCTTTGGAATTTATGAAATAGCACATCAACCATTCAATTTTGCATTATTTTGCATTGAATCCCAAACTTCTCTAAAATCTTCTTTTTATCCAAAGTGTTGGACAACGGGCTCGAGCAACCTATAAACATAAAAAACACATAATAAAAATCAGTTAATAAAAATAAAGGACTAATAAATATAGATTGAAGGGCCAAAATATGTATATTTTGGCACTTATCAACAAGACTATAATGAGTCCTTAAAGATGGAAAAAATTATTAAGTGTTCTAGAGATATTGTCCCATCGTTTATTTTCACGACAAATGTGTGTATTATCCGCCACAAAGTGCATGGCCAACGTACAAATGTATAATGTTGTAGTGAAAGAGAGTCGGAGCAACGCACCACGGCCCACGGAACACGAAATAAGCACTCCTCTTAAAATAGGCTTGGCCGTGAAATTAATCACGGGTGAAACGAGTCTTTCATCGTGGCCATCGTCCCTTTCTACATTGCTGCCTGCCGTCGTTGTCGTTGTCGTTGTCATTGTCAACCATATAGTGAGACAAGTCTTCGATGGAAAACTAAAGAGCAGAAAGAATATCAGTACAGATGAACATGTACAGCAGCCACATACAGTAGGATTTTGTGCCCGTCTCGAGTTCAACACAGATGATTGGAGTTGTCATTTTGTTCAAAATGTTTAGTTTAGAGTCCCTTTAAAAAATTAGCTCAACCGAATATCGGTAAAGACGCTTACAAAATATTCAACTTTTCTTCAGAATTCAGGCCTAAATTTTGAAGCAAAATTAGATGTTTCGTAAGTGCTCTTATCGACATATGTTTGAGTTGATTTTTTGTAGGGATCATAAACTAAATATTTTGAACAAAATGAGCGGCTCCGATCATCTTTGTTGAACTTGAGACAGACGCAAAACCCTGCTGTGCGCGACTGCTGTGCATGTTTGTCTGTACATGTAGCAGCTCTCACTAAAGAAAGACTTGAAGCATGCCCACCTAACTAACCTGAAGGTAAACGTTCTAATAGATTACCGATCGAGCCCGATTTCATTTACCCTTGGTTGAACATTATTCTCATTTTTATTGGTTCTTTGTAACTTTATAGGTTCCACTAGGTCTAACCATAATGTACAAGTGGCATAGTCAGGAATATGTATAAGTGGGGGCACTATGTCACAAGAACTTCGATGATAGCCAAGCTCCGACAATAACCCACACACTCATGAGTTAATATTTGTTAGCGAACCAAAGGTGGCTTGCATCTTGCGATGTGAGGAATGAAGGGGGAGCTTTAGGCTTGTGTAGAGTGTTATTTTGTGTATAAATTACTCAAATTTGCGTAGTGCACCTTGGTTTTATGCTTCGATAGTAAAAAACATCCATTGCGGGGCTTGATTTTTAAATAATTTTAGGGAAAAAAAAATAGTTAGTCCACCTTGGTATTTCCCTTGCTGCTTTTGTTCTGATCATTGAACGGGCAATGTATGGTTGTTAGTTCTCGGAAAATCCAATCTAGATGCCGTTTGTGCTCGGATGATTGAACTTCAACTATATTTTTATAATAGAACGATCGAGCTTTTGTATATTTTTTTCAGTCTTCCTCATAAATCAATCAGAAGGGCCATGGTGTACAGATTTCATTTATAAGTTTGAAAACTATTTAAAAAAAAATTATTTTTTATGTCACAATTTCTAGATTTTTATATATTAAAAAGGTGATGTGACAAATTTTGATTATTCAATTTTGATTGTACCATTGTGGAGTTTTACATTGTTAACCTTAGCAACCTATTAAATGAATACCCAAAAGATAATATGACAACTTTTGATTATTTCACTCTGGATACTTTTACAGGGTAGAAGTAACCAATAAAAGTCCAAGTCTTGGGGGCCGGGGGGAGGCGGGGGGGCTGCTGCCCCCTTTGCCGCTGCCTTTTGCTGCTGCCCCGGGTTTCCGGGCCCACTCCGGTCTCGCTCCGATGATCGAAAACGTTCACTTTGTAGAGCTCGTCGAGTAGAATAACCATGAGAAAAATCAACTTGATTGGATATCATTAAGTACTTGATCGGAACCTTTTTATCTTAAAAATAATGGATCCGAAACACTGGATTAAATCCACTATAACCCATGGACCGAGAGTTATATGGGCTCCGATTCAGGCACTTAATGATATCCAATCAAGTTGATTTTTGACATGGTTGTTCTACTCGACGAGCTCTACAAAGTGAACGTTTCCGATCATCGGAGCGAGACCGGAATGGGCCCGGAAATCCGGACAGCAGCAAAGGGCAGCGGCAAAGGGGGCAGCAGCCCCCCCGCCTCCGGGGCCGGGGTGGGGGGTTTTGACTTTGTCAACTTTTTACATTAATTTTTCCAGTCATCAGCCATTGGATTTGGCCTATTAGCCTAACTTTATGAGACAATAATCACCTTGTTTGGTTCAAATTTTTGGAAGTTATTTTTGATGTAATGAGTGGTAATAAGTGTAGAGAAATAAAGAGAAAAAAATATTGCAAAACATGTGGAGAGAAAATTGAATATTCTTGCCTAGAAACAGGTTTAATCTGTGGGGACCAGATCGACCTCAAGTGGAGTAACTTAATTGGATCGATCAATCAGCTTTGTCTATTGGGTTCTCGAAACTTTTCTTCCTCTATGTGTGCACGGTTTTCACTAAATTTCTCTCCCGTTACTACCCTCACGCGTCTTTCTCTCTATCTCTCTTCATTCACTACCTAAAAACCTCCCTCAAAAGTCAAAACCTCTACCAAACAACGTCACTTTTAGTTTTTTTTTTTTTCTACCTTTGTTTCTGAAATTACAGCTTGTTTGTTGCCTTTATCGGATGGTGAAGAGTTATTAAATTAAGAGTGCTTTTTCTTTTCATTTTAAGCACATAGTTAATGTACTTGGATCTCAAAACGAATTAAGCTTGAGAACCCTTGGTATTTAGAGTTCCACAAAATTAAGCTGCGATTGGTTCACTGGAGAGGAATTGAAACTAGTCGTGAAACAAGTTCAAACAAATTCTAAACCTAAGCCAACTCAATAACATACTATGTAAACATCACGTACCCATGGCACATCAAGTTGAATCTTAGAAAATTAAAAGAGGACAGCGACGATGTAAACGCTTGTTACTAATTTATTTCATCTCCATTTATACTGCATACTACCATTAATTTTATTTCGGAGACATTTTAATCACTCACGCATGGACCTGATAAAAGATACTATTATTCCTCTAGTAAGGGCGCTCCCCAACGTAGTTGCCTGGTGGATCGTAGTTACAAGTAATGAACCACCATCCACTGTTGCACTGAACCCTAGCGCAGCCAAGCCGAACCGAATTCTTCCAAACCACTTGAGTGTAGTGCCCACATTCCCCACCAACGCACGAATTCGAGTTATAGTCATAATTGGGCCCCTCCCCGACCCACAAGCCCAAGGCCGCGGCCCCAGTGAAGTCGCCGCTTCCGGCGGCGATGTTCTCACCGTACTTTCCTCCGCCTCCAGAATGCTGGAGAGCGCAATCGCCAATACGTTGGTTGGCGTAGTCTTGGGCAAATGCCGCCACGTTGTCATCCCATGTCATGGGGCCCACCCCAACGGCCGATCGAGCGGAGTTGTGGCCGTCGAGGTAGTCTTGTGGGGAGTTCTGGCCATGGGAGGAATGGAGCATTGCTAAGAGCGTGAGACAAACAAGAGCCAAGGAGGTGATATCACTTGACCCCATTTTAAGTTAATTTTGTGAATGAAGAATGTAGGAGATGGTCATGGGGTGCTTATAGGGAAATATTGTGGAAAATCCAATGGTACGTTAGGTAGAATTTTCAAGGGATTAGAACACGTCATGCATGCGATTTTAAGTGCTGTCACCTTGGGTAAGTTAGAAAACGACTATGACCATCTATTTTATAAACTAGAATTCAGATTCTGATATATCTATATATCGATGTTCGATCAATTTGATTTTTTACTCGAATAGTCTACTTTGCGGCCCTTACAAGATGAACGATTCGGATCACCAATAAGCGCACGGTACGGCCCACAAAGATGGTGGTGGAAAACCCACTGTTTTCACCGCCGGTGAAAATAATTTAATCTCTTCAAATTTGATCCACATGTAAGTGTTTCTCCTTCAAACGAGACAGAACGTGTTGGAAAATATTTTAGAAATAGTAGTAATTTGTTTTAGGTGTGAATGTAAATTGATTTGATTTAGAGTTGTGTCTTTTGAGTGACACTTATTCATTGTGAACGGATCGCGTTTTTAAGGTGTTCCTTCTCCTGGAGACCATTTGTATTGTCACCAGTTCGTCTATAAATATAATGCCCCTCATTTCACCACCACCATCACTCTACCGCTGTCGCCACTGCCATTATTGCACCACAACCACAAATGTTATGTCACCACTATCACCACCAAAAAATTTAGCATTCAGCTTTCAATTAATACTTCATTTTTCATTTTTCAGTATTATCAAAGACTTTAGTATTAGACTTATGTTTACGGCACCTATTATCTAGTCATCATAATCCCCTATCAAGTTTGAATTTTTCTTCCTCGATCGAGTTCGACCATAGGTGAGATATGGGGCTTTAGCAACTTGCTCACGTCTATGACAAATGCATTGATAAGAGTTTCATGAATAACAGTACTTTGAATTTTCCAAGTGCATTTCATTCCATTTCATGTATCTTTTTCTCCATGTTTATTTTTTATATATCAAAGTTGATGAAGTCATGACCCATCGACGGACATGATTCACCGTCAGTCAAGAAATCTTCTCTACACAAAAGTCAAAAAAATAACATTCTATTAGAACTTTCCCCCGATAATTTTGCTTCATTACTTTCTTCCTCAAATCACGTATGTGGCCATGTTCTCACGAGACTATAGCGAGTCCTTAAAGATAGAAAATTATTTAGTGCCCTCGAGACATTGTCCCACCCTTCATTTTCATGACACATTTGTGTACTACCCGCCACAAAGTGCATGGCCTAAGTGTAAATGCGTAATGCATAATGAACAAGGAGTCGGAGCAACGCCACGGCCTTTGAGACACGAAATAATTACTCTTAGGAAAGGCTTGCCCCGGTCAAGTCTTTCATCGTTGCCATCATCACTTTCTACATCGTTGCCTGCCATCGATCGTTGTCATGGTCAACCATATGCTGTAGTAACAAGTCTTCCATGGAAAACTACATAAAGACTTGAAGCACACATAACTGACCTTATAAGGGTTGGTTGGGCTTCTGGTTTATCATCTTAGCAAATTTATGATGTAGAAATTGACTGGGATTACTTTTAGCTAGGACTGTAAATGAACTGAGCCATTCGTAAACTGTTCGAGACTCGATTCGGCAAGAATTCGTTCGAGTTCGATTCGTCTACTAAATGAACTAAACCTGAACCTCAATTCTAGGCTCACTCTATAAATGAGCCGAACTTGAGCCTAATGGTATTCAGCTTGGTTAGGCTCGCGAATCTATACTTAAAATTTAATTAATAATTCAATAGGGGTTTATTTGTAAATATAAATTTTTTTAAGGTTTTATATATACAGTCCGGTTCCCCTAAGGGATCCTGCACGGGCTTACCGTGCGGGACTCCCATTTTTCAATTGAATTGCAACGATCCGAGCCGCTCAAAGTGATCAGAACGTGATTTTAAGGGTACCCGCGAAAAATCAGCAAAAAAAAAATGATCGGGAAGGGCTTGATCTGAACAGTTTTTGATTGAACGGTTCAGTAAAAAACTGCTCAGATCAAGCCCTTTCTGATCATTTTTTTTGCTAATTCCTCGCGCGTACCCTTAAAATCACGTTCTGAACACATTGAGCGGCTTGGATTGTTGCAATTCGATCGGGAAAGGGGAGGTCCGCACGGTAGATTGGTAAGGGATCCCTCATTGGATCCTAATTGTTTATATATAATTCAATACTTATTTTTCTCTCAAATTCTATACGATCAATAAGAGAGTTTCGGTTCGCTTGAGTTTAATGAGCCGAGCCGAACCAAACCTGAGTCTTGACGAGCTCAATTCGAGCTTAGATTTGGCTCAGCTCGATTCGTTTGAGTTTAATGAGCCAAACTCGAGCCAAGATGTTCCAGTTCGAATCGAACTCGAGCAAGACTAGTACCTTAACGAACCCATCCGAGCCGAACCCAAGCCTTGAAAAATTTTAACGAGCCGAACTCGAGTCAAGTTGTTTAGGCTCGAATTGAACTCGAGCCAGACTAGTACCTTAACGAATCCAAGCCGAACTTAGCAGGGTTCGGCTCGATTCGATTCGTTTATAGCCCTCCTTTTAGCTGGTGAATTGATTAATTCACTTTCGGGTGTGAACAATCAGGTCGGTTTAACTAGCTGAAAATTATATTAATCAAATCACTTAAACCTTAAGCACATGTGATTATTTAGTAATCAAAGTGAGTACTAATAATATTCCTAGAGAACAGAATTTTCAGATCAACTTTTCCTCATACTCGACGATCAGTGGACTGATTATGTTTTTGCCTAGACCGTCACACCTCTGGCTATGGTCAATTACGTGACGGTCAGGATTTAAGTTAGAAGAAGAACAGAGAAAAAGAGAAAAAGGACTGAAAGATGGTACGCGTTAATCAAAACATGGGTGGTCAAATTACAAATCTTCTACTAGATGGAATAATCAAAACATCGAATTTTGGACTGTCCAAAGACCAGTCGCCTGAATAATGCTTAATCTGGATGGTATTTAACACATGATTTGGGTGATGTGTTGAGTAACTTTAACGGCCTGCCAAATCCCTTGTTATTGCTAAAATAATATAACAAATTTTCTTACGCCACAAAAAAGGTAGACAAACTCCTTTTATTTATTTATAACCAAGTATCTGGTCCAGTTTATCTGTGCCTCGACTAATCTTGGAGGACTATAAACCCACTGTCCACCAGCGGGGGATCCACTAAAAGCCGTTGCAAATGCATCGTAGGGACTGACCTCAAAGGAGATGATACCATTAAGTCAGAGACCTTGACCACCTGCCAACCCCTTGAGGTTAAAAGGTAGTCAAGCTTGATGCCAAACTTTTGCAAAAGTCAGTTTTTGTGCCAAATTTGATGACAAGTTTAGCTTTGCTACCTTGCCACCCCAAACCGAGCTGATTTCTCCTCTCTCCTCTCATCCTTCAAAAGGGAAAAAAAGTCACAATTGTGCCAAAGTAGCACCACATGGGTACAATAGCTTTGCTATATTTTCCCCCCCTTTCTGACTTAGAACTGTAGCATGCCAAAATCGACTTTGGCAAAGTGATTTTGACGCGGTGAACTTGTTACAAGGACAAGAATGGTCGACGACTCAGCATATATATCATGCCACCACTAGTAGCCTACCAAATTAATCAGCCTTAGAACAGAAACTGTTGCAGTCTTCTTTGGTTTGATCGTAAACTGCGGTAACCTGAAACAATGAAAAATGATCGCAGAATCCAGATCAAAGGACTTCGTCTCAGTCTATACAGAAAGGCATGAAGCAAAACTGGTTAATGAAATCCTACTGAACACCGTTACGATGCTTTGTCAATTACGTAGTCATAGTCTCTAACCTGATAGAAACACGAGAACTAAAGTTTTTAATCGACTTGTTCCACCCTTTTTTTTTTTTTTTTTCATTTTCCTCCTCCATCCCAGATCCATTCACAACATATAGGAGATCAACGATATTTCTACGTGATCAACAGATGAAAATGTCTTCCACTAGGACTTCGGGCTCCAAATTGTTTCTCCCTTCCCACTTACAAAATCTGTACATAATCATTCGTTATTTCTATGCAGTGTTAGTGAAGCTGATTGCCAGCTTGTACATAATCTTTTGGGTACAAAATACTCATGAGTCTGCCTCAGCCATACTAAAACCTACGGCAACCATTATTGGTTCAAACAACACAATGACTGCTTAAAATATACAGTTTTCCCAACAACAAATGAACCCTTGAGCCTTGCAGTAAGAATGGAACAGTTACCTCTCAGCTCCACTCCTTCATATTGCTTAGATGAGCTATAAACAAGTCATTCCAAGTATCTGTGACATCGAGTAAGCACCAGTGCATACAATTGTCATGTTTCTTTCCACCCGCCGAAGATGGATTGCCATCTGCTCTGAACTCAGATGTGTGGGTTAGGTCTAATATATTGCACGCAAAGCCATTAAGGGACATGTACAAATGCAGGTTCACCATCCGAACCTCCACATTTGTTCTGTTGCTTTTCAAGGAAAAATGTTTTTCAACCTGAAAAAAAAAAAACAGTAGGTCAGAACCTGACTGTAGAATGAAAACAAGTTTCTCTAGCAGTTTCTGAAAACTATCTTTGGAAAACCTTTTGAGAACTACACACTTTTCATGAAACAAAGAATATGTTCCAAAATTTCAAAAATAGTTTGCGCTCTATGAAAGCAACAAGCGTTCCAATTTTTCATTCTTTCCTTTCCGAAATATCCATAAGAAAAGAAGAAAATGAAACAATAACATCATTACAAAAGTTTTTCCAATAAAATCAGTTTGATTGAAGGGACTTCATTACAAAATCAGTTTTTCCCATACCTATATCTTCTATCCTGAGTTGATGGAAAGTATTTAACCTTCAATCAAACCTTATTCATGAAACTTTGAAAGCTACAAAATGTCACCAGTAAACAACTACCATAAGAAATTCTTCATGATTAATAACACTCAGAGTCTTTAGTTAGAGAGTGTCTTGAGTCTTGATTCTTACCAATTCAAAGTTTGTTTCTTCAAGCTACCTCTAGGAACTCGAATTGTGGATACATTGTTCTACTTCTCGTTATGAGCCTCGTGAACTATGTTCTATAAGGTATAAACCAGTCAAGATACTACATATACTATCAACTCAAATACAGCTTACCTACCATATGGCACCAAAAGAATTGTCTGACGATTTACCATAGTAAGGTTATACTCAAGAAATGTAAATCCACAGTCCGCTCCGGCATGACGCCAAACATATTCCTATTCAGGGAGTCACCTTCAAACCCAGCACTGTTCATCATGTATAAGCTCAATACCATAAAACCTATGAACCAAAAACCTATAATGTTAGGACCACGGACCATGGTCTCTCTGTGTTGGCAAATTCCAAGATAAAACACACATTAATTTGTATCCCTATTTATCGAGTTGTAATTTATTTATTTTTATTTTTAAAGTGTCTATTTAAAAAGTGGAAGGAAATCAATTAATATTGTGCAATTGAGAGTGAATAAATCGAGCTAATTTGGACCTGATTGATCAGGGTATCATTCGGAGATCAATCGAGGACTCCTGTCTAAATTATCGGCTTCTAGGGCTCGACACTAATTGGCTATTATAAATAGCATCCTTTAGTTGGCAGCTAGGTCACGGAAAAATTGAGGCAAAAAGATCATATGCTTTAAAGATAAAATAACGAGAGAACGGAGCGGCAGAAAAGCAGATGCGGGTTTGAAGTTCAAATAATCAAGATGCTTTTTTTCTTTTGAATCTTGGAGTACAATGGGATCGATGGATCATTGAGTGTACAAAACATCTTTAAGAGGTTTCAACATCTTCTTCAACTTATTTGAGAAAAGCCCTAAGGAGGATTCGTAGGCAAGTTCAAGTCCTTCGGTGGATTTCCGGGAGGCAAACGGAAGGCTTGTGGATTCAAGGTAGTAGCGGTCAAGCATTCAAAGAGGTGTATGTGGATTCGGCAAGAGCGTCTAGGTTTAGGTTTGTGGAGTTCAAACTTATCGTAAGAGTTCTTGAAACTTTGTGTTTAGTAGTGTTTGATTCTTTCCTGTAGTTTTTTCCCATTTTAGGTTTTCCACGTATATCTTGGTGTTCGTTATTTGTTTGCTTTCCGTTTGTGAGATTGATTTTGTTTATCGCTTGGTGAATCGTTGATTGAGATTAAAACATAGCAAATATTTACATTCCTAGGCGAGCTAGGATTTTTCATCATATAAATAAAGATGAACAAAAGAAGGACCAAGGTACATAGGAATCGTGAAATCAGACCATGTAAAGAGTTAATACGTACCTGCCCGTTTAAAACTGCTGGTTGTTGAGAAAATATAAGAATCAAGATTAAGCATCATATTATCCACTGTTTTAATTCTAAAATATACGACAAATTCAAATTTCATCCTACATCAAATCAAATAAATAGAGAAAGTTAATTTGACAAGCATGCTATGGAAATCTACAAAAATGCCAGCTTTGGAGAGTAAGCTATATGATCAACAGGGTGTGATGACTTTTCTAAGACAAGTTCTATGTTTAGCCGTCAATGAAAGACCAAAAAATCAAACCTGTGAAGCACATATACTTCAATCGGAATGGAATTGCATTCTAGCATTCATGTTTTCGCGTCCGAAATCCGATTATGTTTTCCCTCTGAATATCAGATTCAGTTCGCATAGCTAAACCACTACAAAATGGAAATCGAGGCATTGATTATATAACATTAGAATGCAGTATTTTGCCAACTTTGAGAAGAAAATATTGGGAGTCAATGTCGCACAATCCATTTGGGATTTTCTCGACTGACGCATCTCTTCGTTGTGTCATTTATTTGTTCATTGACAACCATTCCGGCTGATCTCAAATGAAGCTATTATATGCCCAACTGAAATTAAAAGGTTAAGTCATATTAGATTGATATCTTACATTCAAAGATTACAACCTTTTCTCAAGATACCTAAGTTTTTATAGTAAATTCAAACATTTGACAAATTTACGTATCTTTCTATCCGTATTGAATCTCGTATCCTATCTGTGCATCGTATATTTAAATTATACCAAACCACACCAAACCTTAGTTCCCAATCAATTGGGTCGGCTACATAATTTAGTTTTCTCCAATGAGCGCATCCAGTTCCCTGATATTCAAAAAAACCTAGATCCTTTGGACCTAACACATCAAAAAGGTTGTGCCCCATATTTGCCCAAAAGCTCATACGCAACCCCAATCACACAGAACACAAAGAATTTACGTGGTTCCCCAAAGAACGGGTACTTCCACGAAAGGAGAGGAGGGTTTCACCATATGAGAAATGCAAAAATGTTACATGGGGGTACCAATCACTCAACTTCTCAGTGTATCTCTCTCAACGCACGCTCTCCTGCCAGAGCGTCAAAGCCTTACTGGAGGAGCTCGGCTCCCTCCCAAAGGAGGAGTCCTCACACTACTCTGCTCTCTCCACTCTGTTATTACATAGACCTATAGCAACGGAATGAAGAAAACTTCCAAGAGCATTGAATGCTCTTCATACATGATCTTCCCAGACTGTCTACAATTTCTGCACTTGGTCTTCCTTAACGCCATGGTTTACGTCATCACCATTCCATCCCCCACTTGGGTGCCAAGTTGCCAACAAAAATTGAACTTCTAGCCCTTCCCTCGTTAGAGGGTAGTGTTACCCACTAAGGTAACCGTATTGCTTTTCCTAACTACCGGATCGTGTCCCATTCAAACTAAAGCTGCTAGAGTGAATTTCTACCCATCCCCTTCTCTTAATTGTTACCATCGGCCGTAGCCATTTCGATGTTCTTAACTACTCTAATGGCCAATCTACCAAAGTAATGTTCAAAACCACACTAACACATTCAAAATAAGCATTTTTTTCCTCAATTTACTGCTATATTCTCTCGCTAAACAAACAAAGCTCAGCCTTCACCAAAGTTGTCAAGTTACAGTCAAAAAGTAGGTAAAGAGAGAGAGAGAGAGAGAGAGAGAGAGAGAGAGAGTACCGATAGTAGTGTCTCTGAAGCTTTTGAGAAACCGAAGAAAATCGAACCGCGGGAGACCACAGTGACGGGGCTTCCTTCCACCACCGCTTAACGATATCAAAAGCATCGAATTTGTTAGTCCCAATGCAATTCTAACCCTTCTAGATCTCCTTGATCGGTTCGGAGTATTCTGCGGGGTTGAAGTCTAGGTGGTTTTAGAGAGAGAGAGAGAGTGTGTGTGTGTGGTTGTGTTTTGAGTCTCTCTCAGTGCCATAGGAGGACGACGGTGGATGCTGAACTGAATGCATTTTTTTACTTAGTTTATGACGAAAGCGTGTTTGTCAACCACGCATTCTAATCCACTGGCCATGATCTTTTATTCCCTGGCCATGGCAAATTACCCTTGGCCGCTTAAAATTACACTCGGCAACTGAAAATTGCTCTTGGCCACTTAAAATTGCAGTTGGCGTTGAAAACTGGTCTTGGATGCTTAAAATTGCACGTGGCCGCTTAGCTCTTCGCCGCGAGAAATTGGTCAGAGTCCAATTTTATGAGGAAAGCGTGTTTGTCAACCACAATTGTGATCTTTCGTGATCTTTTCTTCCATGGCCGCGGTAAATTACTATTGGCTGCTTAAAATTTCACTTGGCCATTTAAAATTGCATTTGGCTGCTTAAAATTGCTTTGGCCGCTTAAAATTGCACTTGCCCGCTTAAAATTACTCTGCCACTTAAAATTGCATTTGGCCGCTTAAAATTACACTTGGCCACTTAAAATTGCAATTGGCCGCTTTAAACTGCTCTTGGCCGCTTAAAATTGCACTTGGCCGCTTAAAATTGTAATTTCTATATATTGTTTTATTATTTTTGACATCAAATTAAAGTATTCATTTAATTTGGTGTTAACAATTTTTTTTTTCGGAGTTTGAAAATGCACGAATTCTCGTAAGGGACATTTAAATTGGGAAGGTAGAAGTATATGTTTCTTAAAGTAATTTTTCATTTCTTTTGTGTTTTTTCCCCCCACAATTTCCCTTTTCTTCTCAAGGAATGACATTCTATGTTATTACATCCGTCCCCATGTAATAGTCTTTTTTTGCGCTCATTTTATTGGACATAACCCATGTGTCTGAGTTCAGAGCAGATGCCCATCCATCTACAGCTGGTGGAGAGAAACATGATTTTATGCATTGGAGCTTATCAGGAGTTACGGATACTTGGAATGACTTTTTTATAGCTCATCTAAACAGCATTAAGGAGCGGATCTGAGATGTAATTGTACTATTTCTTAAAGAAGAAGTGTTACGGATACTTGGAGGGCCTTGTACACCGTAACTCCTATTGAATCCGGGATAACATAAGGGGTAGATTTATAACTTCCCTGCTTTGACCATCCAGAAGGCACTCTTTACCATGTATGCAGAAGCCGCAGAACTCGAGTTTCTTAATAGAGGAAAAGATGATGCACCTAACGTTTCAATTCAGCAATAGATTGTACATAATGACAGAGAGATAGTATTACCAGTGTCCCGTGTTAAAGATGAGGATATCATGGAAACTAAAAGATTGTGCCATGTTCCTTCTGGAACATCAACAAATTTATGTATCTTTCTATCTGTATTGAATCTCGTATCCTATACATGCTTTGTATATCTAAACAAAACCAAACCAAACCTTCATTCCAAATCAATTGGGTGGGCTACTGCATTTCGGTACAAAATAGTCATGAGTCGACCCCAGCCATAACTGAAACCTACTGCAACCATTATCGGTTCAAACAACACAATGGCTGTGTAAAATATACAGTTTTCCCAACAACAAATGAATCCTTGCGGTAAGAATGGAACAGTTACCTCTCAACTCCGCTATGCACCTTGATGTTGCTTATATGAGCGATAAACAAGTCATTCCGAGTATCTGTAACACCCGGTAAGCACCAGTGCATACAATTGTCATATTTCTTTCCACCAGCCGAAGATGGATTGACATCTGCTCTATTAGCGGACATCATGGGAAGATCACTCCACACACGGCAACAATCAATTAGGATCATGATTAGTCCCATAATTATTGGATTATTATTCTACATTCCATACTTATCCTTTCCTAGTTAGTTGCATTTCTTTCCTATACATGTATTGCTGTATTCTACAATTAGTTCTATGGAGAAACAATTCATATTCAACAGAAATTCTCGATTTATCATGGTATCAAAGCGCGGTTCGTGCTCTTCTTCTTCTGCATAAAACAAATTGGAGGAATACAACAGCTTCAATCATTTGTCCATCTTTACCGACATGGCCGATGCCCAAGAGAAGATTCAGAAATTAATTTCTGATAACACTTCTCCTTCTTTTTTGCACTCCACCGATCATCCCTGAAATCCCCTTGTTGATGTTGTCTTGACCCACACAAACTATGGGTCTTGGAATCATGCTATCACCATGGCTCTTTGTGCGAAAAATAAATTAGGCTTCATCGACATATCACTCTTGTCCCCAACAGATGAGGATATTAAGCCCCTTTAGAAACGAGTTTCAACAATGGTTCTTTCATGGATGCTTAATAGCATCGACAACTCGATCACACCAAGTTTAACAAGTTGCTGCACGCCGTAGGAACTGTGTTTTGAACTCGAGTCAAGATTCACTCAAGGTAATAATGCTGCCATCTTTAAAGTCCAAAGGGAGATCGGCAATCTTCAGCAAGGTAATCTCAATATCACTAATTATTACAACAGCTTCAAGACGCTTTGGGATCAACTTGATGGTATCGATCCACCTCCGGAATGTACGTGTAACACCGCCAAGGCATGGCAAAAAAAGGTGTTGAATGGACGTGTATACCAACTTTTGATGGGTATCAATGAACCCCATCATGCTCTTCGCACTCAAATTCTCACCATGGATCCACTACCCAACCTTCTTGGGAAGGTCCGTGGCTTACTAATCTCAGAAGAACACACCAAGACTCCACAATTCGTCCCCACCATTCAACCCATCCAAGAAGATTCGGCTATGATGAATCAGAAAATTCAGCCTCAACAAAATCGACCCAAACCCAACAATGGGCAGCAACGAAATCCGCAAGTTCCTCATTTTTTTCCACAAAATCAGACAAGAGGCCAATCTTATACCCAACCCCAACAGCCTGTTTATGCTGGACCTACACCCCGCCAGTAGCACTCTTTGGCCCGCAACAATCAACCCCGCTAGCCGCAGCACGCCCAATGGCTTGACCCGCCAACTCAACCCCGCAAAGATCCAAATGCTCTATGCACTCATTGCAACCGTACAGGTCATTACTAGTCGATCGGGATGTTTTAAGCTCATCGGGTACCCGGATTGGTTCACCATGGACAAATCCAGGTTCACCATCCGCACCTCCACATTTGTTCCGTTACTTATCAGGGAGAAAAGTTTTTCAACCATAAAAAAAACAGAAGGTTAGAACCTGACTCTGGAATGAAAAGAGGTTTGGCTAGCAAAAAACTGTCTTTGGAAAAAGCTTTTGAAAACTACACACTTTTCAGGAAACAAAGAAAATATGTTCAAATTTTCAAAAACAGTTTCCACTATATGTAAGCAAAGAGCATTTCAATTTTTCATTGTTTCCTTTCCGAAATATACATGAGAAAAGAAGAAAATGAAAACAATAACAATAACACTCTGCTAATGAAAAATAAATATCCGCTGGTAGAAGAACTACAAAGTTTTAAGAATTGGATGTAACTGATGACAAGAACCACCTGGGTCCCAATCACCCCCTTCAAAATGTTGAAGGGATTGGGTACGTAAAAATATGCTTGCACTTGGTTTCATTATTTCCTCCATAAATGATATCTGACATCATCACACATATCAGAAGTTGGAAAAAGAAAATAAGCCAAACACAAATACACGTAATTCCTATTGGCATTATTTTTTTTAGCAACATCATATCATTGTGAATTTCGAATAAGTAACTACTATTAATTTTGTCGGTCAACTTAGCTTATTTACTTTGTCTAATTTCTAAATCCCAAAAGATATGTTTGGATGGCCGGAATAGAAAGGCATAATGGGAATCTAAATCGAATTTCCCACCATTCCATACTTTGAGTGGTCCATTACAAGGAATTCCATTCTAGTAGTGGACAATTACATTGACCTTTAGCAACGGACTGAAGAAAACTTCCAAAAGCATTGAATGCTCTTCCCAGAGTGTCTACGATTTCTGCTCTGGGTCTTCCTTGACGCCATGGTTGACGCCATTCCATCCCCCACTTGGGTGCAATTTGCCAACAAAAATTGAACTTCTAGCCCTCCCCTCCTTAGAGGGTAGTGTTGCCCACTAAGGTAACCATATTGCTTTTCCTAACTATCGGATCGTGTTCTAGTCAAACTAAAGTTGCTAGAGTCAATTTCTACCCATTCCCTTATCTTAATTCTTACCATCGGCTGTAGGCCTGTAGCCATTTCGCTGTTCTTAACTACTTCATCGGCCAATCTACCAAAGTAATGTCCAAACCACACTAACACATTCAAAATAAGCAATTTTCCCCCCAATTTCCTGCTATATTCTCTCGCTAAACAAACAAAGCTCAGTCTTCACCGAAGTTATCAAGTAACTGTCAAAATGTAGGTAGGTAGGTAGAGAGAGAGAGAGAGAGAGAGAGAGAGAGAGAGAGAGAGAGAGAGAGAGAGAGAGAGAGAGAGTACCGATAGTAGTGTCTCTGAAGATTTTGAGAAACCAAAGAGGATCGAACCGCGGGAGACCACATTGATGGGGCTTCCTTCCACCACCGCTTAACAATATCAAAAGCGTCGAATTTGTTAGTCCCAATGCAATTCCAGCCCTTGTAGATCTCCTTGACCGGTTCAGAGTATTCTACGGGGTTGAAGTCTAGTTGGTTTTAGAGAGAGAGAGAGGGGTTGTGTTTTGAGTCTCTCTCAGTGCCATGGGAGGAGGACGTTGGATGCTGAACTGAACGCGTTTTTTTACTTAGTTTATGACGAAAGCGTGTTTGTCAACCACGCATTCTAATCCATTGGTCGTGATCTTTTATTCCCTAGCCGCGGCAAATTACTCTTGGCCGCTTAAAATTGCAGTGGGAGTTGAAAACTGCTCTTGGACGCTTAAAATTGCACGTGCCCGCTAAAAATTGCTCTTGGCCGCGAGAAATTGCTCGTAGTCCAATTTTATGAGGAAAGCGTGTTTGTCAACCACGATTGTGATCCCCAGTTCGTGATCTTTTAATCCCTAGCCGCGGCAAATTACCATTGGCCACTGGAAACTGCTCTTGGCCGCTTACAATTGTACTTGGCCGCTTAAAATTGCTTTTGGCCTCTTAAAATTGCACTGGGCCGCTTTAAACTGCTCTTGGCGGCTTAAAATTGCACTTCGCTGCTTCAAACTACTCTTGGCCGCTTAAAATTGCAATTGGCCGCTTAAAATTTCTCTTGGCCGCTTAAAATTGCACTTGGCCGCTGAAAACTACTCTTGGCCGCTTAAAATTGCACTTGGCCGCTTAAAACTGTTATTGGCCGCTTAAAATTGCAATTGGCCGCCTAAAATTGCAATTTCTATATATTGTGTTATTATTTTGGACATGAAATTATAGTATTCATTTAATTTGGTGTAAACAAATAATTTTTTTTTCAAAGTTTGAAATTGCACGAATTCTCGTAAGGGACATTTAAATTGGGAAGGTAGAAGTATATGTTTCTTAAAATAATTTTTCATTTCTTTCGTGTTTTTCCTCCACAATTTCCCTTTTCTTCTCAAGGAAAGACATTCTATGTTACTACATCCGTCCCCATGTAATAGTCTTTTTTGTGAATTTCGAATAACTAACTACTATTAATTTTGTCGGTCAACTTAGCTTATTTGCTTTGTCTAATTTCTAATTCCCAAAAGATGTGTTTAGATGGCGGTAATAGAAAGGCATAATGGGAATCTAAATCGAATTTCCCACCGTTCTGTACGTTGAGTGGTGCATTACAAGGAATTCCATTCTAGTAGTGGACAATTAGGGACATGAAAACCTATCAATTTGCAAAATAGTAACACGCATAAATGGATTAGTCATGTAAAAACTAAAATACATGTGCACTAGTTGTCATGCATACTTTGATTTGTTGCTATGGAGCATTTTGCACATCTCAGACAGAATTTTTAGAAGATTAAGGGTCATACCATGTACTTTAGAACGCTATTGAGGCCAACAGCAGCAGGCATTAGAGGAGTCATACTGTCACAGATAGACCCCTTTTTTTTTTAAAAAAAAAGAGGGTGTTTTTACTTGGTCAAACTTCGAAGGAGCCCACCACCTAAAACAAGAACTGAGAAGCAAATAAGTAACTCAATATTTCAACATGAAAAACTGATAAACCAAAACTGATAAAGCAAGAATCCACAAGGGGCTGATAGCCCCCCTACCTATCCCTAACTACTTACGAGTGGAAGTTCTTCATTCTCAATTCAGCAATAGATTGTACATAATGACCAAAAGATCGCATTACCAACGTGATAGTGTCCCGTGTTGAAGATGAGGATATCTTGGATACTAAAAGCTTGTGCCCATTTTCCTTCTGGAATATCAACACCAACTCTGTAACCCTCTTTATACCCAAAAGACTTCAGCACATCGCCATTACTGTTGGCTGACCACCTGTACAGCATACGAACAAAGCAAATCTGTGAGAAACCATGTCACATAGACTCAACCATATTTTAGTGAAACAAGTCTTCCATGGAAAACTTCAGATAGACTTGAAACACACATAATAATTAACTAACCTGGCTAAGGGCTGGTTGGGCTTCTGGTTCCTTTTAGCAAATTTATGATGTCGAAATTGACTGGGAGTACGTTAACTAGCGAGCGAATTGATTAATGTACTTTCGGGTGTGAACAATCGGGTCCGCTTTAACTAGCTGAATATGATTTTCAGAATTGCTCAAATCATATAAACGTTAAGCATGCTCATGTGATCGCTTAGTAATCAAAGCGAGTACTAGCTAATAATATTCCAAGAGATAATAGAATTTTCAGTTCAACTTTTCCTCATACACGACGATGATCAGTAGGCTGATTATCTTTTTGCCTGGACCGTCACACCTCTAGCTATGGTCGACTTTGTAGTTGGATTACACCATCTTTTAATACCTTAAAAACAATATTTATTGATATATAATGGGTCTCGATACAATTTAAAATGAGTGACAAGCGAGCATTTTACCGAAATCATTTTTTTGGAACCACTCAGAATAAAATAATCACGTCTTTTAATGTACAAATTTTTTTGGATCCAGAATACTTGGGTTAAAAAGTAGATTGAACAAGCTTTTTAACGGTTCAAATCACGCGGTAATCGGAGTTCGGGAGTGTACGGAGCAAGTCCGCAAAGTTTAACATGTTTTGCGGCTTTATTGCGCCTCAGGCGCACGTATATGCGCCCCAGGCGCACTTAAATGCGCCCGGGCGCATCTTCAAGGCAGCTCAGCAAGTCAAATTTTGCGGGCTTGCACCGGACACTCCCGAACTCCGTTTTGCATGTGGTTTGAACCGTTAGAAAGCTTGTTCAATGCACTTTCCAACCCAAGTGGTTTGGATCAAAAAATATTTATACATCAAAAGAGGTCACCATTTTACTTTCAGTTGGTTAAAAAAATTATTCACTTAGGTAAAACGCTCGCAGCCCTCCCATTTTTAATCGATCATAACCAATTATACAACGATTAATAAGGTTTTGAAACTATTAAAATGTAACAAAAACAAACAATGAGAATGATAAGTTTAGTTTATGAAATATTGGTCAAAAGTAGGACGATTCAAAGATCATCGGAGTCAAAAAGGCTAAAATACGTTTGCGCGCCCATCTAATTCTATGTTCCGTTCAACATGCACATCACTAATTATAAGGTATTCGTCAATTCCATAACAGTTTCACCAAGTTCATGGGGCTTTTCACACATCATCAAATTGTCAGAAACCGTTTCATCATAAGGATTTGCCCAAGACGAGACTTGTACATTTACGAAGTGAAATTTAATCGTCCACGCCACCAACTTTGTAACTTGACCATTTCGACTACAGCGCTACCACTACTATCGGAATTTGACATCTGCCGTTTCATCCCTTCAGTACAATCGCAAGAACCTCGACCTATAAGAGTACATCACTGTATTTTTATTTTTCATCTCCACCAATCAATTGACACACTATCACCACAACAACCTCTCAAGTACTACACCACCGTCACTTCCACCCATATTTCACCACCACCCAACACACCAAATAATTTTGAAACGACTGCTGATAAATGCCAAAATATACATATTTTGGCCTTCCAAACTACATTTGTTATTCATTTATTTTTGTTAATTGATATCTATTTTGTTCTTTTATTGTTTATAGATTGTTCGAGCTCGTTGTTCGAGAATTTGGATTAAAGCGAAAGATACAAGAAACTTGGGTTCTAAATGCAAAGTGTTTAAAGATCAATTATTGGATTATTATTTCATGAAGTCCAAGGGTGGTTGTGTGATTAAACTTTTCAATCCATATAAAATCAAATTACCCTACTGACTTTCGGCAGCTTCGGAAAAAAGAAAGGATCTCGGACGGAAGAAAAAGAAAAAGACAGAGAACTACGGACGAGGCTGCGGTGATTCCTTCTTGGGTCTCACGCACGATTCTATTCCCAGGGGCTGTCGAAAAGAGTAAAACACGGTGCTGCCGGGTGAAGTTTCTTTTAGTTCGGATTTCATATAGCAGCTTTTAGACCTAAGTTCTTTTATTCAGACTTTTTTTCTTTTCAAGTTTTAAAGTTTTGTTTGATTACTCGTACTTCCGTAACTCGTATTGTTTTTCATTCTTTATTTAAGTTGTTTGTTGGTTTTATTTAACTTTGATCTTTTGTTTATTTTCTATCTGGAATAATAGAAGCATGTTTCAATTTAGGGTTTCTTTTGTTTATTGCTTAATGATGAGTGAATAGTCGTTTAGGTAGGGTCGCGGGGTGATTAGCACACCGTGGCTAGTTCGGGCACTGCTCCTTTTATCAAACAATGAAAAAACAATGTTAAATTGGAAAATACTTCCTGCGGACGAATCCGGGCATCGTCGGAGCCCATGTGAACGGGGGAATGGGGGTCCAAAACTCATTCTTCGCTGCGCATGGGTATACGACGACCATAGGGTCTCGCATCTTGCGGGGTATCTTTCTCAATCTAAAGTTGAACGTTTTTAAGATTACCGAATGGAGCAGGTTAATTCGGACTAGTTACGAGTGTTATGAACCCTACGACCGTACCTTTCTTTTATTTTATTTAAAAAGAATAGTTATTTATTAGTTTTAGTTAATCTCAATCAATCATACAAGGGGTGGCTACCTAAGAGCCCGTTAAATTAGTACAACCCGAGTTTTTAGTCAGCACACATTACCGTCTCTGTGGATTCGACTCCGGACTTACCGGATATTATGCTGCGTCGGTCTCCGCCCTACGCTTGGGGCAACCCATTAATTTAGGACTAGGAAATCGGTCAAGCATTTTTGGCGCCGTTGCCGGGGACGGTAACGTGTGTTAAGAATTCGGGTAGTTATTTTTTATTTTGTTTTCTTTTTAGTTCTTAATTTATTTTTATTTTTTTTAATTTTCGAAAAGCAAAAAAAAAATGGCTGATTTTGCAAGGTGGTTTGGATGTTATATAAAACAATTTGATTGTTCAGTATCACTTCCAATATTTTATGGTATGGCATCAGAAAATCCTTTTTCACATGTTCATAACCTTGAGGAAGCTTTTGGTAGCGATGAAGTGACTCTTTTACAAGTATTCCCAGCATCTTTACGTGATAGTGCTCATGATTGGTTTAATTTTTTGAGTCCAAGATTAACATGGAATGAGATTGTGATACAGTTTTTCAAAACTTTCAATCCCTCATATGAGACTCATATGCTTTTAGAAGAATTATCACATTTCTCTCAACAAGATGATGAGTCTTTGTCACAGTGTTGGGAGCGATTTAAAAATTCCGTATTCTCTTGGTCGAGTTATAATTGTGAGCTTGGCAGTCTTTTGGTTATCTTTTGCCGTAGTTTAAATCCTAAGGCATGCCAGGTGGATTTTAGTTCCACTGATGAATTTCTAGATAAAAACCCTGAAGAGGCTTGGGATTACCTAGATGACTTGACCCAAAAGCTCCAATTTTGTGAGTTGACTGAAAGTTCTGAGGATACCAATTCTGATGGGAGGGAAAAAGAGGAAATAGAGCCGTTTCATTTTGATCAATTAACTGATTCTCTATTTTGCAATCAAGTTGAAAATTTTCAAGTGGATAATTGTTGTGTATTGGAAGATGAAACAACAGAGTCACTTGTAACTAACAAAATAGTTAGTTTACCTGAAGTGCAACAGTCTTCTCAAGAGCATTCTAGTACACTTGAAATGGATTTTCATGATGCGACTCTTGAGGAGTCGTTGCCAATAATTGTTCCAAGTCCACTTATTCTTGATGATCAAATATCCTCAGCCATAGATATTGATGTCATCACTTCTATTGAGCATCCACCATTGCAAGAGATTATCACGTTTGAACAAATTGACTTTCTTGGTGTTGATAATTTTAGTATGGTTTATCATCCATTTTTTCTAACACTTATCAACGACTTGAAAGGTAATTTTGTTTGGAATATGCAATTGGTGGAATTTAAATTTCAAATGCGGCTAAGGCAATTAAGATATTCTAAGTATTTAGTTTTGTGGTATGGTCGCGTACAATTTTTAACGGAATGCTTGAAGTGGGTTGAGATGTTGATTTTGATTGCTTTTCGTAGTGTGATAAACATTTGGATTTCACGTGATGTGAGTGAATGTCATTAATTTTTTGTATAGTTTTTTTTTTCCCTTAGTTTAGCTACTTTTATTTTATTTTATTTTATTTTTGTGAGGACTAACATTGCAGGATGCTTCGTTCAAGTTGGGGGGTCTTCTTCCCGCAATATTATTTCTTGCATAGTTCTCCATTACGAGGTGATCCCTTTCCATTCTTTTTCTTTTATGTCCTATTTTTGTTCTTGGATTCAATGAGGACATCGAATGATTCAAGTTGGGGGGAGGAATTACTTTGGTAGTTTATTTTTAAAAAACAATGGAAAAAATAGTGGGATTCTTTTTGCATGAGACTTGAAAGCTGTTGAGATTGGCTCATAATTGATTGAGTTTGAGATGTGATAGTCATTCTTTTTATATTTATGGTGGCATTGTAGTTCTTTTTGCTAGCTTGTCGCGAAGAATTTGTCATGGCATTTATTTTTAGCACATTTGCACTTCACACTTATTTGGGCTTTGGTTGCTTGTGAGCTGTGACTTGATTTCTCGAAGGCTAGTTTAGTGGAGACTTATGCCCATGTGAGTTTAGAGCCTTATCTTTTCTTGGAGTTGTGTCAAATAAGCTCTTCTTGTCACAAAAGAGTAAATTTGTTGTGGATCTCATTATTTTTGTTGTCAAGTATTGGGAATGTTTTGAATTACCTACTTATCTCTTGGGTTTGGAAATTACATGGTTGTTTTGCCCCTTGGAGAGGATTATAGGCTATCTTTGCTATTTTGAGCCTGCTCGTTTCTTTCATTCATACATTTATCTCTTGTGAGCCCATTTGAGCCTCATGCATACAGCTTTTTTCTTGTTAAGCTTCACCATCTATATTGTGTCTTGAGAAGGCTTAGTAATTATGTGGAGGTGAATTATTCAGAAGAGAGAGGGTAAATGTTGCGAGAATTGAGCCTTAATTGAAAACAAAAAGGCAAAAAGGGAAGACACCAAATATTGTGGAAAAGAGGAATATTTGTTCTTAATGTAGGATTGTGTTAAAGGTAGGAAAGAGAGATGTGGTGGAGTTGAAAAGAAGGAAAATATTAAAGAAAAGGGGCACGCATTGTTTTATTTGCCCTATGTGAGTTGTTATTAACCTATTCTCGGACACTTGAATGTTCTACCCTAACCTTGAAATGCTTTCCCGTACCTAACCTTATCACCGGAATTGAAGTCCTATTTGATCTTTGGGGCAATGGGTTGTGGATTGGTGGATAGAGAAAGTTTTCAATACTTGACATACTGTTCATGAGATCATGTGTCCACTATATAAAGCTTTCTTTTCGTGTCATTCTGTGCGGAAGTATCTTGCTTTCATTTACATAACATCTGCCCGCACATATTGAGAGTAATATGCACCTTGTTTCGAGTGATTTCATTTGTTGAGTGCATGACATAGTGAGATTTGAAGTCAAGACTCGGTCCGGAGAGAACTTTTGGTTATTTTTCACTTGTGACCGAAGCCCTTGTTCACACACGCTGAGTATAGGTGCCATGACTTATTTTTCTGACTTGATAGTGTATAGAACTGCTTATGCCCGTTATCTCTTTACGATGGCTTCATGTTCTTTGTTTGGATACCATTGAGCAGTCTTACGGTTTTTCGGATTTCATGTGAAAGGATTCTTGGTGTTTTGTGGGTGATCATTGCTAAAAACCCTCACGAGAATTCACTCGTCCCACTGGGGCTGCCTGGGGGTTTAAAAGAACTATCAGTTTTAAATTATTTTCTTTAGTTGCATTTTATTTTCTTTGCTCGAGGACTAGCAAAGTGTAATTTGGGGGGTGTGATAAATGCCAAAATATACATATTTTGGCCTTCCAAACTACATTTGTTATTCATTTATTTTTGTTAATTGATATCTATTTTGTTCTTTTATTGTTTATAGATTGTTCGAGCTCGTTGTTCGAGAATTTGGATTAAAGCGAAAGATACAAGAAACTTGGGTTCTAAATGCAAAGTGTTTAAAGATCAATTATTGGATTATTATTTCATGAAGTCCAAGGGTGGTTGTGTGATTAAACTTTTCAATCCATATAAAATCAAATTACCCTACTGACTTTCGGCAGCTTCGGAAAAAAAGAAAGGATCTCGGACGGAAGAAAAAGAAAAAGACAGAGAACTACGGACGAGGCTGCGGTGATTCCTTCTTGGGTCTCACGCACGATTCTATTCCCAGGGGCTGTCGAAAAGAGTAAAACACGGTGCTGCCGGGTGAAGTTTCTTTTAGTTCGGATTTCATATAGCAGCTTTTAGACCTAAGTTCTTTTATTCAGACTTTTTTTCTTTTCAAGTTTTAAAGTTTTGTTTGATTACTCGTACTTCCGTAACTCGTATTGTTTTTCATTCTTTATTTAAGTTGTTTGTTGGTTTTTATTTAACTTTGATCTTTTGTTTATTTTCTATCTGGAATAATAGAAGCATGTTTCAATTTAGGGTTTCTTTTGTTTATTGCTTAATGATGAGTGAATAGTCGTTTAGGTAGGGTCGCGGGGTGATTAGCACACCGTGGCTAGTTCGGGCACTGCTCCTTTTATCAAACAATGAAAAAACAATGTTAAATTGGAAAATACTTCCTGCGGACGAATCCGGGCATCGTCGGAGCCCATGTGAACGGGGGAATGGGGGTCCAAAACTCATTCTTCGCTGCGCATGGGTATACGACGACCATAGGGTCTCGCATCTTGCGGGGTATCTTTCTCAATCTAAAGTTGAACGTTTTTAAGATTACCGAATGGAGCAGGTTAATTCGGACTAGTTACGAGTGTTATGAACCCTACGACCGTACCTTTCTTTTATTTTATTTAAAAAGAATAGTTATTTATTAGTTTTAGTTAATCTCAATCAATCATACAAGGGGTGGCTACCTAAGAGCCCGTTAAATTAGTACAACCCGAGTTTTTAGTCAGCACACATTACCGTCTCTGTGGATTCGACTCCGGACTTACCGGATATTATGCTGCGTCGGTCTCCGCCCTACGCTTGGGGACCATGGGCACGTATTAGCAGCGAACAACTGCTCGTCAGGGAAAGTATCCACAATGGGGAGATGAGAGGTAGGGTCCTCAAACTCCAGACGAGACAAGTGGTCGGCCACTACATTCTCAACCCCTTTCTTATCCTTAATCACCAGGTGGAATTCTTGCAGCAAAAGAATCCACCGAATAAGGCGAGCTTTCGCATCCTGCTTGGTCATCAAATACTTCAAGGCCGCATGATCGGTATATACCACAATCTGCGAACCCACCAAGTAGGACCGGAACTTGTCTAAGGCAAACACCACCGCGAGCAATTCCTTCTCAGTAGTGGTGTAGTTCATTTGTGCCTCATTCAAAGTCTTGCTCGCATAGTACACAACGCAAGGATCTTTCCCTCGCCTTTGCCCTAACACAGCCCCGACAGCATAGTCAGAGGCATCGCACATCAATTCGAAGGGCAAACTCCAATCTGGAGGCTGTACGATAGGCGGAGTAGTGAGACTCCGCTTCAACATTTGGAAAGCCTCCTCACACGCCTCAGACCACACAAAGGGCGTGTCTTTTGACAACAAATGGCACAACGGTCGGGAGATGGCACTAAAACCCTTAATGAAACGACGGTAGAAACCAGCATGACCGAGGAAAGACCGAATGTCTTTTACAGACTTTGGAGTGGGAAGATTCGCAATCAAATCAATCTTCGCCTTGTCCACCTCGATACCCTTGGATGAGACAATATGTCCCAACACAATCCCTTGGGTCACCATGAAGTGGCACTTCTCCCAGTTAAGCACAAGATGCTTCTCCTCGCACCGTTGCAAGACTTTTCCTAAGTTCTCAAGGCATTCGTCAAACGAATCCCCGAAAACCGAAAAGTCATCCATAAACACCTCCACGATCTTCTCTACCATGTCGCTAAAAATTCCCATCATGCATCTTGAAAAGGTTCCAGGAGCATTGCACAAGCCAAAAGGCATGCGACGGTAAGCAAATGTACCGTAAGGACACGTGAAGGTGGTTTTCTCCTGATCCTCCATGGCTACCTCAATCTGATTGTAGCCAGAGTACCCATCTAGGAAGCAATAGAATGCCCGGCCAGCCACCCTCTCCTAGACCTAAAATAATGGGTTGCCCCAAGCGTAGGGCGGAAACCGATGCAGCACAATATCCGGTAAGACCGGAGTCGAATCCACTAAGGACGGTGATGTGTGTGATGCGAAAACTCGGGTTGTTATTTAAACGGGCTCTTAGGTAGCCACCCCTTGTCGTTTTGATTGAGAGATTAACTAAAACTCAGAAATTGATTATTCTTTTCAAATAATTAAAAAGGAGGTATGGTCATAGGATTCATAGCACTTGTAACTAGTCCGGATTAACCTGCTCTGTTTGGAGTTCTTAAAAACGTTTAATTTTAGATTGAAAAGATACCCCGCAAGATGCGAGACCCTATGGTCGCCGTATACCCATGCGCAGCGAAGAATGAGTTTTGGACCCCCATTCCCCCGTTCACATGGGCTCCGACGATGCCCGGATTCGTCCGCGGGAAGTATTTTCCAATCTAACATCATTTTTTTCATTGTTCGATAAAAAGAGCAGTGCCAGAACTAGCCACGGTGTGCTAATCACCCCGCGACCCTACCTATACGACTACTCACTAATCATTGCATAAAAAATAGAAGAAACCCTAAATTTAATCATGCTTTCTAATACGCGAGATGAAAAATAAATAAAAGATGTAAATCAAACAAAAACAGAAAAACAACTTTTTTTAAGAACAGAAATTAAAACGAATTACCAGAGTGCGAAGATCTGAACAAAACTTTAAATAACTGGAAGAAAGGAAAAAACTCGGAAGAAAACTACTGTAAACAAAACTCAGAACTAAAACCTTGGCAGCCCCAGTTCTTCGTTTCTCAATCGTGCGTGGGAATCCAAGAGAATATCACCGCCGCTCCTCCTTTGTTTCGTCCGTGCGTGAAATAAACAAATCGTTCTCCGGAAAAATCTATCCTTTCCAAAGCTGCTGCTGCCTTCTTTTATAATAAAAAAAACCTATTCTTTTCCTGCCGTCAAAAGTCGTGGGCCAGGCCTAATTGTTTTACTCAATTTAAAATGCATATCAATTATAGTAGAGGCCCACCATACAAACATGTACTGACTTCTATTCTTTTGCCACCCTTCACAATCACGTGCACAGTTGGAACAATTTCTAAAGCCCAATTTTTGTACCTCTAGCCATAATCTGGAGTGTATTCCAATATATTCTTCAAAATACCTACAATGCAAAAATTAAGCATTAAAAAACTAAGTAATAAAATAAATAGACTTAACAATGATAAATTAGGGGGCGCGTATATGAACATTTACGCGTCTATCACACCCCCCAACTTACATTTTGCTAGTCCCGAGCAAAGAAAACAGAATGCAACTAAAGAAAACAAATTAAAACTGATAGTTCTTTTAAACCCCCAGGCGGCCCTGGTAGGACGAGTGGAGTCTCGTGAGGGTTTACAGCAATGAACACCCACAAACACTGTGAATACTTTTCACATGAAACCCAAAAACCTGTAAGATAGCTCAATGATACTTCAAACATAGAACATGAAGCCATCGTAAAGAGATAACGGGCATAAGCAGTTCTATACACTATCAAGTCAAAAAAATAAGTCATGGCACCTATACTTAGCGTGTGTGAACAAGGGCTTCGATCACAAGTGAAAAATAACCAAAAATTCTCTCCGGACCGAGTCTTGACTTCAAATCTCACTGTGTCATGCACTCAACAAATGAAATAACTCAAAACAAGGTGCATATTACTCTCAATATGTGCGGGCAGATGTTATGTAAATGAAAGCAAGATACTTCCGCACAAATGACACGAAAAGAAAGCTTTATATAGTGGACACATGATCTCATGAACAGTATGCCAAGTATTGAAAACTCTCTTTATCCACCAAATCACAGCTCATTGCACCTAGGATCAAATAGGACTTTCATTTCGGTTATAACCTTAGGTAAGGAAAGTATTTCAAGGTTAGGGTAAAACATTCAAGTGTCCGAGAATAGGCTAACAACAGCTCAAATAGGGCAAATATAATGATGCGTGCCCCCTTTTATAAATATCTTTCTTCTCCTTTCAACTTCGCCACATCTCTCCTCCTAACTCTTTAATAAAATCTCACATTAAGAACAAATTTTTCTCCTTCCACAATAATTTGGTGTCTTTCCTTTTTGTTTTTCTTGTTCTCATTCTTTCTTTCTTTTTTAAATGGGAAAGATCACCACCAATAAAATACAATTCTCAACTTCATTCATCTCCTTATTTTCTCACTAGTTCACATCATTAACTAGCCATTCTCAAGAACACAATATAGGTGGTAGAGCTCAACAAGAAAAAGGCTAGCAGGCCAGAGGCTCAAGCGGGCTCATAAGAGATAAATATATGAAAGGAAGAAACGAACTGGCTCAAAATAGCAAAAAGGGCCTATAATCCTTTCCAAAGGGCAATACAACCATGTAAATTCCAAATCCTAGGCAAATTAAAATATTCTCAATACTTGACAACAAAAATAATGAGACCCACAACGAATTTGCTCTTTCGTGACAAACAAGAGTTTATTTGACACCACTCCAAGAAAAATAAGGCTCTAAACTCACATGGGAATAAGTCTCCACTAAACTAGCCATCGAGAATAATCAAGTCACAACTCACAAGCAACCAAAGCCCAAATAGACGTGAAGTGCAAATGTGCTAAAAATAAATGCCATGACAAATTCTTCGCGACAAGCTAGCAAAAAGAACTACAATGCCACCACAAATATAAAAAGAATGACTATCACATCTCAAACTCAATCAATTACGAGCCAATCTCAACAGGTTTCAAGTCTCATGCAAAAAGAATCCCATTTTTTTTTTTTTAAACAAAATAAAGATCAAAGTGATTCCTCCCCCCAACTTGAACTATTCAATGTCCTCATTGAAAGCATGAAAATAAAGATAGGACAGAAACATAAAAGAGAGGAGAGATAGCACCTCGAAACGGAGGGGCTAACCAGAGTACACTATAGAGAGGGAGAGACCCCCCAACTTGGATCGAACAACCTGCAAAAAGTTAGCCTCCAAAACAGCAAGAAAAATAACTAAAAGAAACCAAAAAAGTAAGAAATAAAATGAAAAGCAAAAAATCATCCACTTTCTTCACGCGAAAGACACGGGTACTACTTTTCTCCCTGGTCAAAGACTGTGGTTCCCTATTTGTTGGAAGGACAGTATGCATAGGATTCAACGATATCTTGAGAAGTAGTGCCATCATCTAATAGGCTGTCACTCCCTCTGGGGCTTCCAGATTCCTTACCCACCACTCCGTTTGTGAAGCAATCTCCACAGAGTTTGGACATTAAAGTCAGATGGTTCAGACAGAATTCTCGCTGCTAACTACGCGCCTGCCGTCAGACCCAACCTCCTAAGTACGACATACATAGCTTTGACCAGGGACATAACAACCCCTAACAAAGACCATATGTCGACTATATGACAATTTTAAAAAGTTGAGAACTTTCCCTAATTTGTTTGGATTTAGAGTATTTTCAGTCTTAGAGCTCATCGTCAACACTTCAAAACTATCACCACCCAAAACAACATTGACAATATACCCAATTCAAAAAGAATGAGAGTATTCAATTCGAGATTCTTTCGCGTCACGATATCACGATTCGTACGACCACCACCACCACTGCTGCCACCTCCAACATAAAAATCATCGAGACATTTTTCTTTAACGAAGTTCGAGAAATATGAAGTTTTGTATTTTTATATATATTTTTAAATTAACTCACAACCACCTTGACCATGATGGCCACCACCGAAGCTCCAAAAAAAATGAATGAGAATTTTCTCCATCAAAAAAAGAAAGCCAAGCCCGAAAGTTACTGAGAATTATCTCAATTCTAAAATTTTGCGCACCACAATCTCGAAATGATTGACGATTCTTTTAGATAGATGTGGTGCTTTTGATGTAGTGATTAATCTTGACCTTGTGAATATAATATTTTTTTTTTATATTCATGAGTAGAGAATGTTCTCGATGCATTGTAATGTGGTTGAGTTAGAATAAAATATATAGAATATCATCAAATCATTTTCGGTGTTCTCGTTTTAGAAACATTCAAAAGTTTTGTTGTGTTCTCCGTTTTTCGTAAACATCGGTGGAGTGTAGATGCACTATGTACTCTCCAGAACACTTGCGTAATGAAGAAGTACATAAGAATTAGGTATTTGAATCCCGAATGAAACTAAGAAAGTGTTTCAACCTAGTGGCTCGAACGTTTTTTTTCGCTAGCCGTCTTTCAACCCCATTATTATAAAAAAAAACTTCAATGTCTTTGTAGTTGGATTTCACCATCTTTTAATACCTTAAAAACTATATTTATTGATATGTAATGGGTCTCGATACAATTTAAAATGAGTGACAAGCGAGCATTTTACCGAAATCATTTTTTTTAACCACTTAGAAAAAAATAATCACGTCATTTAATGTACAAATTTTTTTTGATCCAAAATACTTGGGTTAAAAATTATATTAAACAAGCTTTCTAACGGTTCAAATCACGCGGAAATCAGAAGTCGGGAGTGTTCGGAGCAAGTCCGTAAAATTTAACATCTTTTGCCGATTCATTGCGCCTCAGGCGCAAGTATATGCGCCCCAGGCGCAGTTCAATGCGCCCGGGCGCATCCACAAGGCAGCTCAGCAATTCAAATTTTGCGGGGTTGCACAGGACACTCCCGAACTCCGTTTTGCACGTGGTTTGAACCGTTAGAAAGCTTGTTCAATGCACTTTCCAACCCAAGTAGTTTGGATCAAAAAATATTTATACATCAAAAGAGGTCACCATTTTACTTTCTGTTGGTCAAAAAAACTATTCACTTGGGTAAAACGCTCACATCCCTTCCATTTTTAATCGATAATGACCAATTATACAACGATTAATAAGGTTTTCAAACTATTAAAAGGTAACCAAAACAAACAATGACAATGATAAGTTTAGTTTATGAAATTTTGGTCAAAAAAAGGACGACTCAAAGATCTTCGGAGTCTAAAAGGCTAAAATACGTTTCTGCACCCGTCTACACATTCTAAGTTCCGTTGAACATGCACATCGCTAATTATAAGTTATTCGTCAATTCAATAACAGTTTCACAAAGTTCGTGGGCCTTTCCACACATCATCAAATTGTCAGAAACCGTTTCATCATATGGATTTGCCCAAGACTAGACTTGTACATTTACGAACCGAAATTTGATCGTCTACGCCACCAACACTGTAACTTGACTATTTCGAGCACAATGCTACCACTACTATCGGAATTTGACAACCGCACTTTCATCCCTTCAGTACAATCGCAAGAATCTCGACCTATAAGAGTACATCACTGTATTTTTATTTCATCTCTTCCCAATTAATTGACACACTATTCTCACAACAACCTCTCAAGTACTATACCACTGTAACTTCCACCAATATTTCACCACCACCCAACACACTAAATAACTTTAAAATGATTGCAATATTAAAATCTACAGAGTTCACTACGGAGACATAACAACCCCTAACAAAAAACACATGTCGACTGTATAACAATTCTAAAAAGTTGAGAACTTTCCCTCATTTGTATGGATTTAGAGTATTTTCAGACTTAAAGCTCAACGTCAACACTTCAAAACTACGACCACCCAAACCAACATTCACAATATACTCAATTCAAAAAGACATAGAGTATTCAATTCAAGATTCTTTCGCTTCACGATATCACAATTCAAAAGACCACCACCACCATCGCTGCCACCTCCAACATAAATATTATCGAGAAATTCTTTCTTTTACAAAGTTCGAGAAATATGAAGTTTTGTATTTTTAAATTTTTCTCAAATCACCTCACAACCACCTTGACCATGATGGCAACCACCAAAGCGCCAAAAAAAATGAATGAGAATTTTCTTCATCTAAAAAAGAAAGCCGAGCCCGAAAGTTACTGAGAATTTTCTCAATTCTAAAATTTTGCGCACCACAATCTCGAAATGATTGACGATTCTTTTAGACAGATGTTGTACTTTTGATGTAGTGATTAATTTTGACCTTGTGTATATAATATTTTTTTTATATTCTTTAGCAGAGAATGTTCTCGATGCATTGTAATGTGGTTGAGTTAGAATAAATTATATAGAATATCATCAAATCATTTTCGGTGTTCTCGTTTTAGAAACATTCAAAAGTTTTGTTGTGTTCTCCGTTTTTCGTAAACGTCGGTGGAGTGTAGATGCACTACGTACTCTCCAGAACACTTGCGTAATGAAGAAATACATAAGAATTACGTATTTGAATACCGAATGAAACTAAGAAAGTGTTTCAACCTAGTGGCTCGAACGTTTTTTTTTGCTAGCCGTCTTTCTACCCCATTATTATAAAAAAAAACTTCAATGTCTTTGTAGTTGGATTTCACCATCTTTTAATACCTTAAAAACTATATTTATTGATATGTAATGGGTCTCGATACAATTTAAAATGAATGACAAGCGAGCATTTTACCGAAATCATTTTTTTTGAACCACTCAGAATAAAATAATCACGTCTTTTAATGTACAAATTTTTTTGGATCCAAAATATTTGGGTTAAAAATTATAATGAACAAGCTTTCTAACGGTTCAAATCACGCGGAAATCGGAAGTCGGGAGTGTTCGGAGCAAGTCCGTAAAATTTAACACCTTTTGCCGATTCATTGCGACTCAGGCGCAAGTATATTCGCCCCAGGCGCAATTCAATGCGCCCGGACGCATCCTCAAGGCAGCTCAGCAAGTCAAATTTTGCGGGCTTGCACCGGACAATCCCGAACTCTGTTTTGCACGTGGTTTGAACCGTTAGAAAGCTTGTTCAATGCACTTTCCAACCCAAGTAGTTTGGATCAAAAAATATTTTTACATCAAAAGAGGTCACCATTTTACTTTCTGTTGGTCAAAAAAACTATTCACTTAGGTAAAACGCTCACATCCCTTCCATTTTTAATCGATCATGACCAATTATACAACGACTAATAAGGTTTTCAAACTATTAAAAGGTAACCAAAACAAACAATGACAATGATATGTTTAGTTTATGAAATGTTGGTAAAAAATAGGACGACTCAAAGATCATCGGAGTCTAAAAGGCTAAAATACGTTTCCGCGCCCGTTTACACATTCTAAGTTCCGTTGAACATGCACATCACTAATTATAAGTTATTCGTCAATTCAATAACAGTTTCACAAAGTTCGTGGGCCTTTCCACACATCATCAAATTGTCAGAAACCGTTTCATCATATGGATTTGCCAAAGACGAGACTTGTACATTTACGAACCGAAATTTGATCGTCTACGCCACCAACACTGTAACTTGACTATTTCGATCACAATGCTACCACTACTATCGGAATTTGACAACCGCCCTTTCATCCCTTCAGTACAATCGCAAGAATCTCGACCTATAAGAGTACATCACTGTATTTTTATTTCATCTCCACCCAATTAATTGACACACTATTCTCACAACAACCTCTCAAGTACTATACCACTGTCACTTCCACCAATATTTCACCACCACCCAACACACTAAATAACTTTAAAATGATTGCAATATTAAAATCTACAGCCTTCACTACAGAGACATAACAACCCCTAACAAAGAACACATGTTGACTATATGACAATTCTAAAAAGTTGAGAACTTTCCCTCATTTGTATGGATTTAGAGTATTTTCAGACTTAAAGCTCAACGTCAACACTTCAAAACTACGACCACCCAAACCAACATTCACAATATACTGAATTCAAAAAGACAGAGAGTATTCAATTCAAGATTCTTTCGCTTCACGATATCACAATTCAAAAGACCACCACCACCATCGCTGCCACCTCCAACATAAATATTATCGAGAAATTCTTACTTTAACAAAGTTCGAGAAATATGAAGTTTTGTATTTTTAAATTTTTCTCAAATCACCTCACAACCACTTTGACAACCACTTTGACCATGATGGCAACCACCAAAGCTCGAAAAAAAATGAATGAGAATTTTCTTCATCTAAAAAAGAAAGCCGAGCCCGAAAGTTATTGAGAATTTTCTCAATTCTAAAATTTTGCGCACCACAATCTCGAAATGATTGACGATTGTTTTAGATAGACGTGGTGCTTTTGATGTAGTGATTAATCTTGACCTTGTGAATATAATATTTTTTTTATATTCATTAGCAGAGAATGTTCTCGATGCATTGTAATGTGGTTGAGTTAGAATAAATTATATAGAATATCATCAAATCATTTTCGGTGTTCTCGTTTCAAAAACATTCAAAAGTTTTGTTGTGTTCTCCGTTTTTCGTAAACATCGGTGGAGTGTAGATGCACTACGTACTCTCCAGAACACTTGCGTAATGAAGAAATACATAAGAATTAGGTATTTGAATCCCGAATGAAACTAAGAAAGTGTTTCAACCTAGTGGCTCGAACGTTTTTTTTTGCTAGCCGTCTTTCTACCCCATTATTATAAAAAAAAACTTCAATGTCTTTGTAGTTGGATTTCACCATCTTTTGATACCTTAAAAACTATATTTATTGATATGTAATGGATCTCGATACAATTTAAAATGAGTGACAAGCGAGCATTTTACCGAAATCATTTTTTTTGAACCACTCAGAATAAAATAATCACGTCTTTTAATGTACAAATTTTTTTGGATCCAAAATATTTGGGTTAAAAAGTATAATGAACAAGCTTTCTAACGGTTCAAATCACCCGGAAATCGGAAGTCGGGAGTGTTCAGAGCAAGTCCGTAAAATTTAACACTTTTTGCCGATTCATTGCGCCTCAGGCGCACTTAAATGCGCCCGGGCGCATCTTCAAGGCAGCTCAGCAAGTCAAATTTTGCGGGCTTGCCCCGGACACTCCCGAACTCCGTTTTGCACGTGTTTTGAACCGTTAGAAAGCTTGTTCAATGCACTTTCCATCCCAAGTAGTTTGGATCAAAAAATATTTATACATCAAAAGAGGTCACCATTTTACTTTCTGTTGGTCAAAAAAACTATTCACTTGGGTAAAACGCTCACATCCCTTCCATTTTTAATCGATAATGACCAATTATACAACGATTAATAAGGTTTTCAAACTATTAAAAGGTAACCAAAACAAACAATGACAATGATAAGTTTAGTTTATGAAATTTTGGTCAAAAATAGGACGACTCAAAGATCTTCGGAGTCTAAAAGGCTAAAATACGTTTCTGCACCCGTCTACACATTCTAAGTTCCGTTGAACATGCACATCGCTAATTATAAGTTATTCGTCAATTCAATAACAGTTTCACAAAGTTCATGGGCCTTTCCACACATCATCAAATTGTCAGAAACCGTTTCATCATATGGATTTGCCCAAGACGAGACTTGTACATTTACGAACCGAAATTTGATCGTCTACGCCACCAACACTGTAACTTGACTATTTCGAGCACAATGCTACCACTACTATCGGAATTTGACAACCGCCCTTTCATCCCTTCAGTACAATCGCAAGAATCTCGACCTACAAGAGTACATCACTGTATTTTTATTTCATCTCCACCCAATTAATTGACACACTATTCTCACAACACCTCTCAAGTACTATACCGCTGTCACTTCCACCAATATTTCACCACCACCCAACACACTAAATAACTTTAAAATGATTGCAATATTAAAATCTACAGCCTTCAATACAGAGACATAACAACCCCTAACAAAGAACACTTGTCGACCGTATGACAATTTTAAAAAGTTGAGAGCTTTCCCTAATTCATTTGGATTTAGAGTATTGTCAGTCTTAAAGCCCAACGTCAACACTGCAAAACTACGACCACCCAAAGCAACATTCACAATGTAGTCAATTCAGAAAGACAGAGAGTATTCAATTCAAGATTCTTTCATTTCACGATATCAAGATTCGTACGACCACGACCACCACCGCTGCCACCTCCAACATAAAAATCATCCAGAAATTTTTACTTTAACGAAGTTCAAGAAATATGATGTTTTGTATTTTTATATGTTTTTTGAAATCACCTCACAACCACCGTGACCATAATGGCCACCACCGAAGCTCCAAAAAAAAAGAATGAGAATTTTCTCCATCTCAAAAAGAAAGCCGAGCCAGAAAGTTCCTGAGAATTTTCTCAATTCTAAAATTTTGCGCACCACATTCTCGAAATGATTGATGATTCTTCTAGACAGATGTGGTGCTTTTGATGTAGTGATTAATCTTGACCTTGTGAATATAATTTTTTTTTATATATTCATGAGCATAGAATGATCTTGATGCATTGTAATGTGGTTGAGTTAGAATAAAATATATAGAATATCATCAAATCATTTTGGGTGTTCTCGTTTTAGAAACATTCTCCGGTTTTTTTGTGTTCTCAGTTTTACTTAAACTTTGGTGGAGTGTAGATGCACTACGTACTCTCCAAAACACTTAAGTAATGAAGAAATACATAGGAACTAGGTATTTGAATCCCGAATGAAACTAAGAAAGTGTTTCAGCCTAGTGGCTCGAACGATTTTTTTTGCTAGCTTTCTTTCTACCCCATTATTATTAAAAAAAACTTCAATGTCTTTGTAGTTGGATTTCACTATCTTTTAATAACTTAAAAACTATATTTATTGATATGTAATGGGTCTCGATACAATTTAAAATGAGTGACAAGCGAGCATTTTACCGAAATAATTTTTTTTAACCACATAGAATAAATAATCACGCCTTTTAATGTACAAATTTTTTTGAATCCAAAATACTTGGGTTAAAAAGTATATTGAACATGCTTTCTAATGGTTCAAATCACGTGGAAATCGGAAGTCGGGAGTGTTCGGAACAAATCCGAAAAGTTTAACATCTTTTGCGGCTTCATTGCGCCTCCGGCGCAAGTATATGCGCCCCAGGCTCACTTCAATGCGCCCGGGCGCATCCCAAGGCAGCTCAGCAAGTCAAATTTTGCGGGTTGCACCGGACAATCCCGTACTCCGTTTCTCACGTGGTTTGAACCGTTAGAAAGCTTGTTCAATGCATATTCCAACTTAAGTAGTTTGGATCAAAAAATATTTATACATCAAAAGAGGTCACCATTTTACTTTCCGTTGGTCAAAAAAACTATTCACTTAGGTAAAAAGCTCACATCCCTTCCATTTTTAATCGATCATGACCAATTATACAACGATTAATAAGGTTTTCAAACTATTAAAAGGTAACCAAAACAAACAATGAGAATTATAAGTTTAGTTTATGAAATGTTGGTCAAAAGTAGGACGATTCAAAGATCATCGGAGTCTAAAAGGCTAAAATACGTTTCCGCGCCCGTCTACACATTCTAAGTCCCGTTGAACATGGACATCACTAATAATAAGGTATTCGTCAATTCCATAATAGTTTCACAAAGTTCATGGGCCTTTCCACACATCATCAAATTGTCAAAAACCGTTTCATCATGTGGATTTGCCCAAGACGAGACTTGTACATTTACAAAGCGAAATTTGATCGTTTACGCCACCAACACTGTAACTTGACTATTTCGAGCACAACGCTACCACTACTATTGGAATTTGACAACCGCCCTTTCATCCCTTCAGTACAATCTCAAGAATCTCGACCTATAAGAGTACATCACTGTATTTTTATTTCATCTCTTCCCAATCAATTGACACACTATCACCACAACAACCTCTCAAGTACTAGACCACCGTCACTTCCACCAATATTTCACCACCACCCAACACACTAAATAACTTTAAAATGAATGCAATTTTGAAATCTACAGCCTTCACTACAGAGACATAACAACCCCTAACAAAGAACACTTGTCGACCATATGACAATTTTAAAAAGTTGAGAGCTTTCCATTATTCATTTGGATTTAGAGTATTGTTAGTCTTAAAGCTCAACGTCAACACTGCAAAACTACGACCACCCACAGCAACATTCACAATATGCTCAATTCAAAAAGACAGAGAGTATTATATTCAAGATTCTTTCGCTTCACGATATCACGATTCGTACGACCACCACCACCACCGCTACCACCTCCAACATAAAAATCATCGAGAAATTTTTAGTTTAACGAAGTTCGAGAAATATGTTGTTTTGTATTTTTATATTTTTTTTGAAATCACCTCACAACCACCTTGACCATAATGGCCACCACCGAAGCTCCAAAAAAAATGAATGAGAATTTTCTCCGTCTCAAAAAGAAAGCCGAGCCAGAAAGTTATTGAGAATTTTCTTAATTCTAAAATTTTGCGCACCACATTCTCGAAATGATTGATGATTCTTCTAGACAGATGTGGTGCTTTTGATGTAGTGATTAATCTTGACCTTGTGAATATAATTTTTTTTTTATATTCATGAGCATAGAATGATCTCGATGCATTGTAATGTGGTTGAGTTAGAATAAAATATATAGAATATCATCAAATCATTTTCGGTGTTCTCGTTTTAGAAACATTCTCAGCTTTTTTTATGTTCTCAGTTTTACGTAAACTTCGGTGGAGTGTAGATGCACTACGTACTCTCCAAAACACTTAAGTAATGAAGAAATACATAAGAACTAGGTATTTGAATCCCGAATGAAACTAAGAAAGTGTTTCAGCCTAGTGGCTCGAACTATTTTTTTGCTAGCCTTCATTCTACCGCATTATTATAAAAAAAAAGTTCAATGTCTTTGTAGTTGGATTTCACCTTCTTTTAATAACTTAAAAACTATATTTATTGATATGTAATGGGTCTCGATACAATTTACAATGAGTGACAAGAGAGCATTTTACCGAAATCATTTTTTTGAACCACTTATAATTAAATAATCACGTCTTTTAATGTACAAATTTTTTTGGATCCAAAATACTTGGGTTAAAAAGTATATTGAACAAGCTTTCTAATGGTTCAAATCACGTGGAAATCGGAAGTCAGGAGTGTTCGGAGCAATTCCGCAAAGTTTAACGTCTTTTGTGGCTTCATTGCGCCTCAGGCGCACGTATATGCGCCCCAGGCGCACTTCAACGCGCCCGGGCGCATCCTCAGGGCAGCTCAGCAAGTCAAATTTTGCGGGCTTGCACCGTACACTCCCGAACTCCGTTTTGCACGCGGTTTGAACCGTTAAAAAGCTTGTTCAATGCACTTTCCAACCCAAGTAGTTTGGATCAAAAAATATTTATACATCAAAAGCGGTCACCATTTTACTTTCCGTTGGTCAAGAAAACTATTCACTTAGGTAAAACGCACACATCCCTTCCATTTTTAATCGATCATGACCAATTATACAACGATTAGTAAGGTTTTGAAACTATTTAAAGGTAACAAAAACAAACAATGAGAATGATAAGTTTAGTTTATGAAATGTTGGTCAAAAGTAGGACGATTCAAAGATCATCGGAGTCTAAAAGGCTAAAATACGTTTCCGCACCCGTCTACACATTCTAAGTTCCGTTGAACATGCACATCACTAATTATAAGTTATTCGTCAATTCCATAATAGTTTCACAAAGTTCATTGGCCTTTCCACACATCATCGAATTGTCAGAAACCGTTTCATCATATGGATTTGCACAAGACGAGACTTGTACATTTACGAAGCGAAATTTGATCGTCTACGCCACCAACACTGTAACTTGACTATTTCGAGCACAACGCTACCACTACTATCGGAATTTGACAACCGCCCTTTCATCCCTTCAGTACAATCGCAAGAATCTCAACCTATAAGAGTACATCACTGTATTTTTATTTCATCTCCACCCAATCAATTGACACACTATCACCACAACAACCACTCAAGTACTATACCACCGTCACTTCCACCAATATTTCACCACCACCCAACACACTAAATAGCTTTAAAATGATTGCAATTTTAAAATCCACAGCCTTCACTACAGCGACATCACAACCCCTAACAAAGAACACTTGTCGACCATATGACAATTTTAAAAAGTTGAGAACTTTCCCTAATTCATTTGGATTTAGAGTATTGTCGGTCTTAAAGCTCAACGTCAACACTGCAAAACTACGACCACCCAAAGCAACATTCACAATATACTCAATTCAAAAAGACAGAGAGTATTCAATTCATGATTCTTTCGCTTCACGATATCACTATTCGTACGACCACTACCACCACTACTGCCACCTCCAACATAAAAATCATTGAGAAATTTTAACTTTAACGAAGTTCGAGAAATATGAAGTTTTGTATTTTTATATATTTTTTGAAATCACCTCACAACCACCTTGACCATGATGGCCACCACCGAAGCTCCAAACAAAATGAATGAGAATTTTCTCCATCTAAAAAAGAAAGCCGAGCCCGAAAGTTATTGAGAATTTTCTCAATTCTAAAATTTTGCGCACCAGAATCTCGAAATGATTGATGATTCTTTTAGACAAATGTGGTTCTTTTGATGTAGTGATTAATCTTGACCTTGTGAATATAATTTTTTTTTATATATTCATGAGCAGAGAATGTTCTCGATGCATGGTAATGTGGTTGAGTTAGAATAACATATATAGAATATCATCAAATCATTTTCGGTGTTCTCTTTTTAGAAACATTCTCAGGTTTTTTTGTGTTCTCAGTTTTACGTAAACTTCGGTGGAGTGTAGATGCACTATGTACTTTGCAAAACACTTAAGTAACGATGAAATACATAAGAACTAGGTATTTGAATCCCGAATGAAACTAAGCAAGTGTTTCAGCCTAGTGGCTCGAACGATTTTTTTGCTAGCCTTCTTTCTACCCCATTATTATAAATAAAAAAAAACTTCAATGTCTTTGTAGTTAGATTTCACCATCTTTAAATACTTTAAAAACTATATTTATTGATATGTAATGGGTCTCGATACAACTTAAAATGAGTGACAAGAGAGCATTTTACCAAAATCATTTTTTTTGAACCACTTAGAATAATATAATCACGTCTTTTAATGTACAAATTTTTTTGGATCCAAAATACTTGGGTTAAAAAGTATATTGAACAAGCTTTCTAATGGTTTAAATCACGCGGAAATCGGAAGTCGGGAGTGTTCGGAGCAAGTCCGCAAAGTTTTACATCTTTTGTGGCTTCATTGCGCCTCAGGCGCAAGTATATGCGCCCCAGGCTCACTTCAATGCGCCCGGGCGCATCCTCAAGGCAGCTCAGCAAGTCAAATTTTGCGGGCTTGCACCAGACACTCCCGAACTCCGTTTTGCAGGTGGTTTGAACTGTTAGAAAGCTTGTTCAATGCACTTTCCAACCCAAGTAGTTTGGATCAAAAAATATTTATACATCAAAAGAGGTCCCCATTTTACTTTCAGTTGGTTAAAAAAATTATTCACTTAGGTAAAACGCTTGCATCCCTCCCATTTTTAATCAATCATAACCAATTATACAACGATTCTTACTATTAAAAGGTAACCAAAGCAAACAATGAAAATGATAAGTTTTGTTTATGAAATGTTGGTGAAAAGTAGGAGGATTCAAAGATCATCGGAGTTTGAAAGGCTAAAATACGTTTTCGCGCCCATCAACACATTCTACGTTCCGTTCAACATGCACATCACTAATTATAAGGTATTCGTCAATTCCATAACAGTTTCACCAAGTTCATGGGGCTTTTCGCACATCATCAAATTGTCAGAAACCGTTTCATTATAAGGATTTGCCCAAGACGAGACTTTTACATTTACGAAGTGAAATTTGATTGTCTATGCCACCAACATTACTAAGTGATCATAGCCAGAGGTGCGATGGTCCAGGCAAAAAGATAATCAGTCTACTGATCATCGTCGCGTATGAGGAAAAGTTGATCTGAAAATTCTATTATCTCTAGGAATATTATTAGCTAGTACTCACTTTGATTACTAAGTGATCACATGAGCATGCTTAAGGTTTAGATGATTTGAGCAATTCTGAAAATCATTTTCAGCTAGTTAAAGCGGACCCGAATGTTCACACTTGAAAGTGAATTAATCAATTCACCAGCTAATTAACGTAATCCCAGTCAATTTCGACATCATAAATTTGCTAAGATGAACCAGAAGCCCAACCAGCCCTTAGCCAGGTTAGTTAATTATTTTGTGTGTTTCAAGTCTATCTGTAGTTTTCGATGGAAGACTTGTTTCACTAAAATATGGTTGACCATGACAACGATGGTAGGCAGGCAACGATGTAGAAATTGCATCGCAATGATGAAAGAATTGACCCGGGGCAAGCCTTTCTTGAGAGGAGAGGAGTGCTTATTTCGTGTCCCGCTAGCCTTACGTTGCTCCGACTTATGCATTACACATTTACACTTACACCATGCACTTTGTGGCAGGTACTACACAAATGTGTCATATATTCTAATATATAAAGGAAGAAGCACTTTTGGTGTGTTTTACAAATGTGTCATATATTCTAATATATAAAGGGAGAAACACTTTTGGTGTGTTTTGAAGCTATGTCACAAAGGTGTTTTTAAACAATTGCCCCTCGCGCAAAAATCTTTTTTACAATAATTTTTACAGGAGTGATTTTGGTACTCTCCAAATTGATAACCACACTGCCAAAGGGGAGTGCCAAAATCAATTCCATATAGGGATTAATTTTGGCGCTTATGGAATTGATTTTGGCAAATTGATAACCACACTCTCTTGGAGCTTTTAGGTGCCTCCCCTCTCTCGCCCTTGCTTCGTGCTACTAAAGCTTAGACAAACCCGTACCCGAGTCTTTGTGACATGGTTTCTCACAGATTTGCTTTGTTTGTATGCTGTACAGGTGGTCAACCAACAGTAATGGCAATGTGCTGAAGTCTTTTGGGTATAAAACTTCATACCAACAAATCAAAGTGGGCATGACAAGTAGTGCACATGTATTTTAGTTTTTACTCAAAGTACGGAATGGTGGGAAATTCGATTTAGATTCCCATTATGCCTTTCTATTCCTGCCATCCAAACATATCTTTTGGGAATTAGAAATTAGACAAAGTAAATAAGCTAAGTTGACCGACAAAATTAATAGTAGTTAGTTATTAGAAATTCACAAAAAAGACTATTACATGGGGACGGATGTAGTAACATAGAATGTCTTTCCTTGAGAAAAAAAGGGAAATTGTAGGGGAAAAATACGGAAGAAATGAAAAATTACTTTAAGAAACATATACTTCTACCTTCCTAATTTAAATATCCTTTACGAGAATTCGTGCATTTTCAAACTCCGAAAAAAAAAATTATTTGTTTACATCAAATTAAATGAATACTTTAATTTGATGTCAAAAATAACAAAACAATATACAGAAATTGCAATTTTAAGAGGCCAAGTGCAATTTTAAGCAGCCAAGAGCAGTTTAAAGCGGCCAATTGCAATTTTAAGCGGCCAATAGCATTTTTAAGCGGCCAACTGCAATTTTAAGCGGCCAACTGCAATTTTCAGCGGCCAAAAGCAGTTTGAAGCGGCCAAGTGTAATTTTAAGAGGCCAAGAGTAGTTTTATGCGGCCAAGTACAATTTTAAGCCGCCAAGAACAGTTTTGAGCGGCCAAATGCAATTTTAGGCTGCCAAAAGTAAATTGTTGCGGCCAGGGAAGAAAAGATCACGAAACGGGGATCACAAGCGTGGTTGACAAGCGCGCTTTCCTCATAAAATTGGACTACGACCAATTTCTCGCGGCCCAGAGAGATTTTTAGCGGCCACATGCAAGTTTAAGCGTCCAAGTGCAGTTTTCAACGCCAAGTGCAATTTTTAGAAGCCAAGAGCAATTTTCAGCGGCCGAGTGCAATTGAAAGCGGCTAGAAGTACTTTGCCACGGCCAGGGAATGAAAGATCATGGCCAGTGGATTAAAATGCGTGGTCGACAAATACGCTTTCATCATAAACTAAGTAAAAAAACATGTTCAATTCAGCATCCACTGTCGTCCTCCCATGGCACTGAAAGAGACTCAAAACACAACCTCTCTCTCTCTCTAAAACCACCTAGACTTCAATCCCGCAGAATACTTCGAACTGATCAAGGAGATCTACAAGGGCTGGAAATGCATTGGGACAAACAAATTCGATGCATTTGATATCGTAAAGCGGTGGTGGAAGGAAGCCCTGCCACTGTGGTCTTCTACGCTTCGATCTTCTTCGGTTTCTCAAAAGCATCAGAGACACTGCTATCGGTACTCTCTCTCTCTCTCTCTACATACTTTTTGACAGTTACTTGATAACTTCGGTGAAGGCTGAGCTTTGTTTGTTTAGCGAGAGAATATAGTAGTTAATTGAGGAAAAAAATGCTTATTTTGAATGTGTTAGTGTGGTTTGGACATTACTTTGGTAGATTGGCCAATGGAGTAGTTAAGAACAGCGAAATGGCTATGGCTGATGGTAACAATTAAGAGAAGCGGATGGGTAGAAATTCACTCTAGCAGCTTTAGTTTGAATGGGACACAATCCGGTAGTTAGGAAAAGCAATATGGTTACCTTAGCGGGTAACACTACCCTCTAAGGAGGGGAGGGCTAGAAGTTCAATTTTTGTTGGCAACTTGGCACCCAAGTGGTGATATCATCAACCATGGCGTCAAGGAAGACCAAGAACAGAAATTGTAGACACTCTGGGAAGATCATGCATTAAGAGCATTCAATGCTCTTGGAAGTTTTCTTCATTCCGTCGCTAAAGGTCTATGTAATGACAGAGCGGAGAGAGCAGAGTAGTGTGAGGGCTCCTCCTTTGGGAGGGAGTCAAGCTCCTCCAATAAGGCTTTGGCGCTCTGGCAGGAGAGTGTGCGTTGAGAGAGATACACTGAGAAGTTGAGTGATTGGTACCCCCATGTAACATTTTTGTATTTCTCATATGGTGAAACACTTCTCTCTTGCTGTGGACGTACCCGTTCTTTGGGGAACCATGTAAATTGCTTGTGTTCTGTGTGATTGGTGTTTGTGTGTGAGCTTTTGGGCAAATCTAGGGCACAATCCTTTTGATATGTTAGGTCCAAATGATCTAGGTTTTTTTGATATGTTAGGTCCAATGGAGAAAACAAATTATGTAGCCGACTCAAATGATGGGAATTAAGGTTTGGTTTGGTTTAAATATATGAAGCACGGATATGATATGATATGGGATTCGATATCGATAGATCTAGATGCGTAAATTTGTCAAAAACATACGTATCGTGAGAAAAAGGTTAGAATCTTTGAATGTAAGATGTCAATCGACTATGACTAAACCTTTTAATTTCAGTTGGGCACATAAAAGCTTCATTTGAGTATCAGCGGGAATGGTTGTCAAAGAACAAACAAATGACACATGGAAGACATGCATCAATCGAGAAAATTCAATAAGGATTGTGACATTTGACTCTCACTATTTTCTTCTCAAAGAGGCAAAATACTGCATTACAATGCTATATAATCATTGCCTCAATTTCCATTTTGTTGAAGTTTATCTATGCGAACTGAATCCGATATTCAAAGGGCAAACATAATTTTCGGATTTCTATTGCAATTTTTGAAGCGGCCAATAGTAGTATGAAGCGGCCAATTGCAGTTTTAAGCGGCCAAGAGCACTTTTAAGTGGCCAAGAGCAGTTTTAAGCGGCCAATTGCAATTCAAGCGGCCAAGAGCAGTTTGAACCGGCCAAATGCAATTTTAAGTGGCCAAGAGCAGTTTGAAGCGGCCAAGTCCAATTTTAAGCGGCCAAGAGCAGTTTTAATTGGCCAATTGCAATATTAAGCGGCCAAGAGCAGTTTAAAGCGGCAAAGTGCAATTTTAAACGGCAAGAGCAGTTTTAAGCGGCCAATTGTAAATTTAAGCAGGCAAGAGCAATTTGAACCGGCCAAGTGCAATTTTAAGAGGCCAAGAGCAATTTTAAGCGGCCAAGAGCAATTTGCAGCAGCCAAATGCAATTTTAGGCAGCCAAAAGTAAATTGCCGCGGCCAGGGAAGAAAAGATCACGAACCGGGGATCACAATCATGGTTGACAAACACGCTTTCCTCATAAAATTGGACTACGAGCAATTTCTCGTGGTCACAAGCAATTTTTAGCGGCCACGTTCAATTTTAAGCGTCCAAGAGCAGTTTTCAACGCCAAGTGCAATTTTACGCGGCAAATAGCAATTTGAGCGGCCAAGGGCAATTGTAAGCGACCAAGAGTAATTTGCCGTGGCTAGGGAATAAAAGATCACGGCCAGTGGATTAGAATGCGTGGTTTACAAACATGCTTTCGTGATAAACTAAGTAAAAAACGCGTTCAATTCAGCATACACCGTCGTCCTCCCATGGCACTGAGAGAGACTCAAAACACAACCACTCTCTCTCTCTCTCTCTCTCTCTCTCTCTAAAGCCACCTAGACTTCAACTCCGCAGAATACTCCGAACCGATCAAGGAGATTTACAAGGGTTGGAATTGCATTTGGACTAACAAATTCGATTCTTTTGATATCGTTAAGTGGTGGTGGAAGGAAGCCCCATCACTGTGGTCTCCCGCGGTTCGATCCTGTTCGATTTCTCAAAATCTTCAGAGGCACTACTATCGGTACTCTCTCTCTCTCTCTCTCTCCCTCTCCCTACTTTTTCACAGTTACTTGATAACTTCGGTGAAGGCTGAGCTTTGTTTGTTTAGCGGGAGAATATAGTAGGAAATTGGGGGGAAAAATGCTTATTTTGAATGTGTTAGTGTGGTTTTTTTTTTTTTTTGGTAAGTAAAAATTCATATAACCAAAAAAACGCACAAAGCTACAAGAAATGAATAGGGGCATCCCCCTAGCCACCTATACATCCCACCTATACATCAAAAGGATCAAAAGGATCAAAACTCAAAAGGAAACTATGAACAATTATTTATAGAAAAAATCCTAGAATCAAGAAGCCAATCATCGCAAAGCTTTCTATTCTGCATGGAGAATTTGACAGCTGACCAAGAGCTAACCTTAGCTCTCACGGAGTTAAAGACTTCACCCGTAATCCCATCAACAACTCTAGACTTGCCTTGGAAGATCCTCGAGTTCCGTTCCCCCCAAAGAACATAAATGAAAGCTGTCAAAGACAGCTTATACAGAGAATCATGCAAGCTTTTCCCTTGTCTATACTGGACTGCCCACTCCAATTCCTGGGCCAAAGGCAAAACCAGGCTAGTAATCCCATTTCTAGCCAAAATTTGCCTCCAAATCATCTTAGAAAGCTGACAATCAAAGAAAAGATGGCTCTGGGATTCTATATCAGTCAAGCAAAGAGAACAAAGAGGGGGCACCACCATACCCCAACTCACTAACATGTCCTTTATTGACAACCTTCCCAAGATAGCCAGCCAAGCAATGAAACTCCATCTAGGCACACCTTGGCTGAACCACACAAGTGTATGCCAAGGTTGGAAAGAATTCCTATGCCGACAGGCTTCCCAAGCTTATTTGGCTGAAAAATTACCATCAGAGGTTAAAGTCCATATGACCTTATCAGGAACAGATGGATTGGGGAGAAAGTCAGCTGGAGTTTGCATAATAATGTTCATAATGATCCTGTTGCGCTGCCTAGGCCATTTCCAGAGACCATTCTCAATAATAGAAGATACTTTAGCCATGAGAGCCTGTCCTCTATGAGCCACCATAGAATCACCAAACCTTTGGAACAGAGCCCCAACTGGATGTTAGTTATCAGTCCATAAGAAGGGGTCCCTTGCATTACCAATAACATATTTCATCCACTCCTTACGAATAAGTCTTAGCTTCAGAAGTTTCCTTACTACCCAAGAAGCTTCATTAGGAATTGGAATCCCCCATAGGCTTTGACCTTTAAGGATATAGACATGAACCCATTTCACCCATAAAGTGTCAGCTTTTTGACTAAGGACCCAAAGATGTTTCATGTTGATAGCCCTATTCCACTCTTTTATGGATCGAAACCCCAAACCCCCTTCATTCTTGGGGACACAAAGAGAAGACCAGCTTACTTTTATCCCAGTATGCTTCAAATCTGCTCCAGACCAAAGAAATGCACATAGAACACTCTCAATCTCCTTGGTAATTTTTTGGGAAGGATAAAAACGGCACTTCAATATGTTTGGATGTTGAAAAGGACAGACTGAATTAATTGAGCCCTGCCTCCATAAGATAGAGATTTTTGTGTCCAGCTCTGAATCCTAGCCAAAATCCTATTTTTCAAAACAACGCAATCAGTTGAAGTGAGCCGCGTACTAATCAGAGGAACCCCTAGGTATTTGACCGAAAGTTAACCTATAGGAATACCCAACAAATTAGAGAAGACTTGGTTATCAGAATCAGGAACACCAGCAAAATACATTGCACTTTTCAGCAAATTAGGTTGTAACCCAGAAAACCCATAAAACTCCTGCAAAGTTTTCAACACAGTCTGAACAGATCCCAAATGAGCGCCACTCATAATAAATAGGTCATCCACAAACACAACATGTGAAATTCCCAACTCTTGGCATTTTGGATGAAACTTGAACTCCCCAACCTCAGTATTCCACTGTAAAAGGGATGAAAAAGCCTCCATAACTAAGAGAAAAAGGTAGGGGGAGATTGGATCCCCCTGCCTAAGGCCTCTTGCCCCCGGAAAGTAGCCAACTAACCCACCATTAAGCATGATAGAAAACTTAGGAGTGGATATGCATTCTTTTATCCATCCAACAAACTTAGCAGGAAACTCCATAGCAATCATAGTGTCAATCAAAAAAACCCAATCAACCGAATCATATGCTTTCATAAGATCAACCTTAATTGCACATCTTGGAGGCCCATCATTTCAATGATAATTCCTAATAAGTTCATGCATAAGCAGAACATTGTCCACAATGCTTCTTCCCTTAATAAAAGCTGAATGGGATTGGCTAACTACAACAGGCAAAACCTGTTGCATCCTCTTTGCCAAGACTTTGGTAACTACTTTATAAACCACATTGCAACAGGCAATGGGTCTGTATTCTTTAATAGTGGAAGGGTTGGAGGTCTTAGGAACCAAAGTTAAGGCTATAGAAATCCATTCCTTAAGAATGTACCCTTTCTCAAAAATAGCAAAACTGCATCTACCAAATCCTACCCCACAATCTCCCAATTTTGCTGGAAAAAACTAGAACGAAAGCCATTAGGCCCAGGAGCTTTATCTCCTTTAATGGACATTAGAGCATTTTTAACTTTAGCCACAGAAACAGGTTGAATAAGGTCCCTTTGCAAAGAAGCAGGGTTCTCCGCTTCGCCTGCACAATGAACACACGACTAAGGCTTCACCTAAGTTATCAAGTAACTGTCAAAAAGTAGAGTGATAAGTGCCAAAATATACATATTTTGGCCCTCTAATCTACATTTATTAGTCCTTTATCTTTGTTAATTGATTTTTATTATGTGTTTTTATGTTTATAGGTTGCTCGAGCCCGTTATCCGAGATTATTGACAAAAAGAAGATTTTAAAGAAGTTTGAGATTCAAATGTATCGGGAGGGTTTGATAAAAAAAGCACAAAGTTAAGAATATAATGGTGTTTGAAGCGAACCGTTGGAAGGTTGTATGGAGTCAAGAGTTCACAATAGTCCACGGGTTGCAATTCCATTCACTGGGCCCAATGTTTATTACTCCGTAGTTGATGGCCAATGGTGGGCCATGGAAAAAAAGGCAATTGTGGCTGGAAATTAAAAGGAAGAAAAATAGGGCTTTATGACTCTCGGCTACAGCACTTTATAAAAGGGGGTTTCGGCAGCTTTTTGAAGGGGGAATTCGGACGCGGACGAAACAGAGAAAAAGCGCAGAGATCTCTTTGTAGGCGACGCATGCACGTCACGCAAAACTTTTTGTCAATAACGGGGCTGCTGATTCTTTTGTTCCGAATATCGTCAGTTTTATTCAGTTTTCTTTCCATCAAGTTTTTGGAGTTTTATTTAATTACTCGCACTTTAGTAACTCGTTTTAATTTCAATTCTTTATAACAGTTGTTTCTGTTTAACTTAGATCTTTTATTTATTTATTTTTTTCATCTCGCGTATTAAAAGCATGATTCAAATTAGGGTTTTATTTCTTTTATTTTTAATAATGAGTGAGTAATTTTTCTGAGGTTTGGTCGCTGGGTAAAGGCGCGTCGCGACCCAATTAGGATTCGTCTCGCAATTTTTCCGCGCATTAATTTAATTGAATAATTTTAGTTGGTGAAAACTACGTCCGTTGGACGAATCCGAGGCATTGCCGGGATTCATGTGAGCGGGAACGGGGGACCAAAACCTGTTCGCTGCTGTGTACGGGACCGGCAACCTTAGGATTCGCATCTTTCGGGGTTTCCAATTCTCCCCTAAATTTAATCGTTTTTAGAACCTTAAAAAGCGAGCGGATTTTGACTGGGTAGCGAGCGCCGGATTCCCTACGACCGTTGCCTCTCTTTTTAATTATTTGAGCAAGTTATCTGTTAGTATTAGTTAATTAATCAACCAAAAGACAAGGGGTAGCTACCTAAGAGCTAATTTTGATTCTACAACCCGAGATTCCATAGCACACACTTCACCGTCCTTAGTGGATTCGACTCCGGTCTTACCGGATATTATGTTGCATCGGTCTCAGCCCTACGCTTGGCCGCTTAAAATTGCACTTGGCCGATTAAAATTGCAATTTCTTTCTATTGTTTTATTATTTTTGACATCAAATGAAAGTATTCATTTAATTTGATGTAAACAATAATTTTTTTTTCGGAGTTCGAAAATGCACGAATTCTCGTAAGGGACATATAAATTGGGAAGGTAGAAGTATATGTTTCTTAATGTAATTTTTCATTTCTTCTATGTTTTTCCCCCCACAATTTCCCTTTTCTTCTCAAGGAATGACATTCTATGTTACTACATCCGTCCCCATGTAATAGCCTTTTTTTGCGCTCATTTTATTGGACATAACCCATGTGTCTAAGTTCAGAGCAGATGCCCATCCATCTACGGTTGGAGGAGAGAAACATGATTGTATGCATGGAGCTTACCGGGAGTTACAAATACTTGGAATGACTTTTTTATAGCTCATCTAAACAACATGAAGGAGCGGATCTGAGATGTAATTGTATTATTTCTTAAAGAAGAAGTGTGAAAATCATTTACCTACTTTTAAATTGCTAATAAATTTTACGTACAATATGGATCTTATTTGATGTAGATCTCAATTAGTATATTAGACAATATTTTCAAAATCGCATATAACAGTATGAGTGACAAGATGTAAGAAAATTGAAAAGTGGTACGAACTTTCAAAAAAGACTATTAATTAGGGATGGCAATGGGGAGGGTCGGGGGTGGATACCACTATCCCCATCCCCGATCCACGAATCCAAATCCCTCTCCATCCCCGCTCCGATCCCCACCGGGGATTTAATTTTACCCTTCATCCCCACCCCAAATGCGCAACAGGGATCCCTGCAGGGAATCAGGGATCCAAAGATTCCAAAACTAAAAAAAAAAAAAAAGAAGTCACCTACCATTAGAAAATACAATCCATGAAAATAAATTAAAAAAAATAAAAAATCTAGGATGCCATTACAAACCAAAGGCCAAGAAAAACAGCCACAGTTGATGGCCGCATTTCATTCGATTCCATTTGAGTTGATAGCGAGCGACATTTCCGAAGTGGTAGATTGTGTTCAAAATGAAAAAACACATTAAGAAAAGGTGAAACAAAAATACACAGAAAAGGAAAAAAAGTGAAACAAAAATACACAGAAGATGCTCAAATTCGAAAAGAATAACGATATCAAAAGCGTCGAATTTGTTAGTCCCAATGCAATTCCAGCCCTTGTTGATCCCCTTGATCGGTTTTGAAGTATTCTGCGGGGTTGAAGTCTAGGTGGTTTTAGAGGGAGAGAGAGAGAGAGAGAGAGACTGGTTGTGTTTGAGTCTCTCTCAATGCCATGGGAGGACGACGGTCGATGCTGAACTGAACACATTTTTTTACTTAGTTTATGACGAAAGTGCATTTGTTGACCACGCATTCTAATCCACTGGCCATGATCTTTCATTCCCTAGCCGCGGCAAAGTACTCCTGGCCGCTTACAATTGCACTCAGCCGCTGAAAATTGCTCTTGGCTGCTTAAAATTGCACCTTAGCGTTGAAAACTGCATTTGGATGCTTAAAATTGCATGTGGCCGCTAAAAATCACTCTGGGTCGCGAGAAATTGGTCGTAATCCAATTTTACGAGGAAAGCGTGTTTGTAAACCACGATTGTGATCCCCGTTTTGTGATCTTTTCTTCCCTGGCCGCGGCAATTTACTTTTGGTTGCATAAAATTGCATTTGGCCGCTCAAAACTGCTCTTGGCCGCTTAAAATTGTACTTGGCCGCTTCAAACTGCTCTTGGCCGCTTTTGCCGCTTAAAATTGCAATTGGCCGCTAAAAACTGCTCTTGGCCGCTTAAAATTGCAATTTCTATATATTGTTTTATTATTTTTGACATCAAAATAAAGTATTCAATAATTAGGTGTAAATAAATAATTTTTTTTTTGGGAGTTTGAAAATGCACGAATTCTTGTAAGGCACATTTAAACTGGGAAGGTAGAAGTATATGTTTCTTAAAGTAATTTTTCATTTCTTCCTTGTTTTTTCCCCTACAATTTCCCTTTTCTTCTCAAGGAAGACATTCTCTGTTACTACATCCGTCCCCATGTAATAGTCTTTTTTGTGAATTTCGAATAACTAACTACTATTAATTTTGTCGGTCAACTTAGCTTATTTACTTTGTCTAATTTCTAATTCCCAAAAGATATGTTTGGATGGCGGGAATAGAAAGGCATAATGGGAATCTAAATCGAATTTCCCACCATTCCGTACTTTGAGTGGTCCATTACAAGGAATTCCATTCTAGTTGTGGACAATTAGGGACATGAAAACCTCTCCATTTGCAAAATAGTAACACGCATAAATGGATTAGTCATGTAAAACTAAAATACATGTGCACTACTTGTCATGCCTACTTTGATTTGTTGCTATGGAGCATTTTCCACATCTCAGACAGAATTTTTATAAGATTATATAAGGGTCATACCATATACTTTAGAACGCTGTTGAGGCCAACAGCAGCAGACATTGGAGGCGTCATAGATAGACCCTCTTTTTTTTTTAAAAAAAAGGGGTGTTTTTACTGGGTCAAACTTCGAAGGAGCCCACCACCTAAAACAAGAACTGAGAAGCAAATAAGTAACTCAATATTTCAACATGAAAAACTGATAAACCAAACCAAGTGAACAAGCAAGTGTGTACGATGTAAAATCGTTGAACTACGAAACAATAAGTATAAAAAAGCTCCTGCCTCTCTCTTGTGAGGTGTCACTCGTTCAATGGTTATGGTAAAAAAAAAAACCAAGAACGTCCAGTAACTTTGACAGTTACACCACAATGACAGCACAACCAGAAGGATATGAATCAAACTAAGAGAGGACTTCCACAAAGGGGTAGATTCGTACTTCCTAGCTTTGACTATCCATAAGGGCATTCTTTACCACGTACTCGTGTTGGGCTACGTGCTCCGCACGAATCACGTGCTCAGTAAAAAGTTCGAAGCGTTGTCATTGTTTTGAGGATCGGAACATGGTGACGTTTGCTGCGAAACGAAATTTTGATGACGGTTGAGGATCGGAACATGGTGACGTTTGCTGCAAATAAACATGCAATATATGATCCACATCATCCACAGAAATAAGTACCAAGAAAGTACCCAAATGGCAAAAATAAAGAGCATAGCCAAAATTCAACTCTATTGAACACTATTGTCGACAAGTTATAATTTGTGGACACTAATCTGGCTCTATAGCACTTACGATTAGGAATAGTATACAAACTTTGCGATATTTTCCTTCATGCTTTGGAGACTTTTCTCCAGCATGCTTCTTGTCAAATTTTCCACCACTGGCTGTTGAGGTCACTGCCATTCCAGCCACATTTCAAGTTCGTTTTTTACTTGCTTTCCTACGTGCAACCTGAGTTCCTATTATGGGAAGAGCTGTATAGCAGCGAGTTGAATATTGCTGCAGAACAAACACATTCATTATCGTTTTACAATTTGAAGCAGAAGACATTTGCTTTAACTCAGCACAGTGTTTTTCCTCGTTATGAAAACAGTAGAAACAGAGAAAAGAGCCTATGACTATTGGTTACAATATGATCAAAAAACAATACTGGAAGTTCATGCTCGGTGGAAGTCCAAGCATGATACCTAGGAGTAAATCCCTTTCGCAATAACAGAACAAAAATTTCATAGGGAAATGAGAACATCCAACTCAACAGGAATATCAATCTTTTCATCGTCTAGAAAGATGTTTCTTCTCACTAAATAGAGTTTCCGAGTTAACATAATCCTCAGGATTTTCTTCCCCTCCTTCCTTCAAGTTCTTTCGCTTACCCACTTTTGGAGTATTAGACACTTCTTGTGCCTTGAATAAATCCATTCATGCAAACAAGTCAAGTGATTTACCATTGTCAATGCCATGGTAAATCCTTCTCAATGCCATTGAAGAGATTTCCAATAAACAAAATTAAATATTTTCACAGGCTTAACATAGTTTATCTTATTAGTTTAGTGGATATTGATCATGAATACCCCAAAATCAATATCTACAAGAGCACAAATAACAGTTATATTATTTTTACCTGAAGTCTCACTGCTTCTGCTTTTTTGTGCAGCCTTAAGTTTTTTGAATTCAGCTCGTATATGCATGGACTCAAAATCAAAATGTTAGTTGCTCACAACTTACCATAGGGAAGAATCCAACTATAGTATACTCAAACTAAGATTTTGATAGACACTAAAGGTCAAACTGTTACTTCGGTATGTTGTTTTGGTTCAATTAGCTGAAAAGGAAAACATTTCGAGTACAATTTGGAAACCATTCCAGAATATTCTTGAGACCTCCGAAAACTTATAAAATGTCATTGTTAGATACTCCCTCTGTCCCATTCTTTAGTCCCTTTTGGGAGTCCGTACCACTTTTCAATTGATGATATCCTGCAATCTATAATTTTTTACGTGATTTTGAAAACATCATTTAAAAGAGCTCATTGAGATCTATCCAACAAGATTTTATATTGCATATACATAGTATTACCAATTAAAAGTTATAATTAGTTTTTTATCCGGTTGGGATAGGATGAGGAATAAAAGAATGGGACGGAGGGAGTACTTCTAAGAGGTTTGAAACAACTTTAAAGATTCCATATGTGTTGTAGGATTTCGACATGGTTCAGTATTTATAAGCATGTGTTGGAGAAACATTTAAATTCCTCTCGCTTCCTTCATTTATGTTAATTCTTTCTTTCCCAACTCAGTTTGGCAGAACTTGAAGATCGATACGCTTGAATTGCTTAAACTATAAACGACTAAGTTTAATATTTTAACATCACTTTTTTTTCCTCATCAAGAGAACCATTTTCCTGGTTCTCAAAAGTCAGTCTTCTAATAAAGTATGTTACGAGCTGCAGCAAGCTTTTGAGAGTAAATTAAAATGCTCCAAAAGCATCTTCACTTTTGATAGTATTTAAGAAAATGTACGCTGAAGGCCAACTTATTTGGGAGTGTTCCAAACATATCAGGTGAGGAATGCAGCTAATACACTATAAGAACGCATTACTCATAATTGGATGTAGCAAAAAAGGAGAGAATACCTGGTATATGGGCATTGCCTTTCGTAGTTGTGCAACATGGCCATATAAGGCCTGTCAACCTTGTGCTTCTGCCAAAGTTTCTGAAGACTCTCTTTCCATTGCTTCCTCAAAGGATCCTTCAGCAGCATACCAATCGGCAGAAGAATAATCCAACACTCTGGGTGAGGAATATCAGCCCCTGTTGTTTTTGTCTATCAACGGACGGCAGACAGTTGCTCAATGAAGTTACATGCTCTGCTCCCTCTCTCCAATCGTCGCTCTGTTTCAGCTATGCAAAATCACAACATACCATAGTCAGTGGCGCCGCATACCTGGCAGCAGAAAAATAATACTATAGTTATGTTTAGTGGGAGTAGCAGTATAACTATTATCCTTAGTGAACAAGCATAGAGTGTGTTGGCAATTCTGTAACGAAAGTTGATTCTGGTCTTAAAACATTATCCTTAGTGAACAAGAAAAGAGTATTTAGTTACCATTTGTATCATTGCATGAAAAATCTCAGATAAAAAATCTCAATTAGATGGTGGTCTTTCTGGCCCCTTTTTCGTTAGATCAATAAAAAAAAATATGGAATTGAAATAGACAAATTCGAGTAAATTGGATATTTGCCGATTTATGGCCATTCGAACCTCATCCATCTTAGTTTCATCGACCAAGGGCCATAGGTTTTCCTTTCAGGAACAGAACAACACGGGAAGATTCAAGTGAATGCCTAATCAAGCCGGAGCAATCGGCGGAGATTGCTCAATGCTGTATCATCTAGGTTCTTCGCCTAATCAAGCCGGAGCAAATTGGCGGAGATTGCTCAATGCTGTATCATCTAGGTTCTTCCTAGAGAAGAAAGCCGAGAACGGAAGCGAACTCGGCGGCGGTGAGGCAAAAAAAAAAAACCGCCCGAGCCGGCATAGGTTTCCAATCGGAAACCTAATCTGCTTGTGGACTGTCTGCCACAACCTCAGTTCCTCGCTCAACAAAGCCAACTTTCCATACTTTAATGATTTCTTGGAATTGCAAGCCCCTGGAAAATAGAAAACAAATAGAATTTTGGATAATCTTAATCCAAACACAGAAGATAATAAAAGGACAAAGTGTGCTTTACAAGCTTATAATGAACCCACAGAGTTAGGTCTCATATAATGACTTTTATTATCTCTCTCCTTCGTTAATACTCAATTAAAAAAGACAAGAGAGTATCAATTCAATATTCTTTCGGCTTCACGATATCACGATTAGTACGATCACCACCACCACCGCTGCACCTCCAACATAAAAATCATCGAGAAATTTTTACTTTAATGAAGTTCGAGAAATATGTAGTTGTTTGTATTTTTAAATTTTTTTTTGAAATCACTTCACAACCACCTTGACCATGATGGCACTACCGAAGCTCCAAAGAAAATGAATGAGAATATTCTCCATCTAAAAAAGAAAGCCGAGCCCGAAAGTTACTGAGAATTTTCTCAATTCTAAAATTTTGCGCACCACAATTTCGAAATGATTGATGATTCTTCTAGACAGATGTGGTGCTTTTGATGTAGTGATTAATCTTGACCTTGTGAATATAATTTTTTTTTTTATATATTCATGAGCAGAGAATGTTCTCGATGCATAATGTGGTTGAGTTAGAATAAAATATATAGAATATCATCAAATCATTTTCGGTGATCTCGTTTTAGAAACATTCTCAGGTTTTTTTGTGTTCTCAGTTTTACGTAAACTGTCGGTGGAGTGTAGATGCACTACGTACTCTCCAAAACACTTAAGTAATGAAGAAATACATAAGAACTAGGTATTTGAATCCCGAATGAAACTAAGAAAGTGTTTCAGCCTAGTGGCTCAAACGATTTTTTTGCTAGCCTTCTTTCAACCCCATTATTATAAAAAAAAAACTTCAATGTCTTTGTAGTTGGATTTCACCATCTTTTAATACCTTAAAAACTATATTTATTGATATGTAATGGGTCTCGAATCTCTCGATACAATTTAAAATGAGTGACAAGCGAGCATTTTACCGAAATCATTTTTTTGAACCACTTAGAATAAAATAATCACGTCTTTTAATGTACAAATTTTTTTGGATCCAAAATACTTGGGTTAAAAAGTATATTGAACAAACTTCTAATGGTTCAAATCACGCGGAAATCAGAAGTCGGGAGTGTTCGGAGCAAGTCCGCAAAGTTTAACATCTTTTGCGGCTTCATTGCGCCTCAGGCGCAAGTATATGCGCCCCAGGCGCACTTCAATACGCCCGGGCGCATCCTCAAGGCAGCTCAGCAAGTCAAATTTTGCGGGCTTGCACCGGACACTCCCGAACTCCGTTTTTGCACGTGGTTTGAACCGTTAGAAAGCTTGTTCAATGCACTTTCCAACACAAGTAGTTTGGATCAAAAAATATTTATACATCAAAAGAGGTCACCATTTTACTTCCGTTGCTCAAAAAACTATTCACTTAGGTAAAACGTTCGCATCCCTCCCTCCATTTTTAATCGATCATGACCAATTATGCAACGATTATTAAGGTTTTCAAACTATTAAAAGGTAACCAAAACAAACAATGAGAATAATAAGTTTAGTTTATGAAATGTTTATCGGTCAAAAGTAGAGCGATTCAAAGATCATCGGAGTTTGAAAGGCTAAAATACGTTTCCGCGCCCGTCTACACATTCTAAGTTCCGTTGAACATGCACATAACTAATTAAAAGGGTATTCGTCAATTCCATAACAGTTTCACAAAGTTCATGGGCCTTTCACAAATCATCAAATTGTCAGAAAACCGTTTCATCATATGGATTTGCCCAAGACGAGAGGTTGTACATTTACGAACCGAAATTTGATCGTCAACGCCACCAACACTGTAACTTGACTATTTCGAGCACAACGCAACCACTACTATAGAATTTGACAACCACCCTTTCATCATTCAGTACAATCGCAAGAATCTCGACCCGTAAGAGTACACTCACTGTATTTTTTATTTCATCTTCACCAATCAATTGACACACTATCCCCACAACAACCACTCAAGTACTAGACCACCGTCACTTTCCACCAATATTCACCACCACCCAACACACTAAATAACTTTAAAATGATTGCAATACTAAAATCTACAGCTTTCAACTACAAAGACATAACAACCCCTAACAAAGCCACACTTGTCGACCATATGACAATTTAAAAAGTTGACAACTTTCCCTAATTCATTTGGATTTAGAGTATTGTCAATCTTAAAGCTCAACGTCAACACTGCACAAAACTACGACTACCCAGAGCACACATTCACAATAAACTCAATTCAAAAGACAGAGAGTATTCAATTCAAGATTCTTTCGCTTCATGATATCACGATTAGCACGATCACCACCACCACCACTGCCACCTCCCAACACAAAAATCATCGAGGAAATTTTTACTTTAACGAAGTTCGAGAAATATGAAGTTTTGTATTTTAAATTTTCTTTTGAATCACTTCACAACCACCTTGACCATGATGGCCACCACCGAAGCTCAAAAAAAATGAATGAGAATTTTCTCCATCTAAAAAAGAAAGCCGAGCCCGAAGTTACTGAGATTTTCTCAATTCTAAAATTTTGCGCACCACAATCTCGAAAATGATTGATGATTCTTCTAGACTAGATGTGGTGCTTTTGATGTAGTGATTAATCTTGACCTTGTGAATATAATTTTTTTTTCATATATTCTTGAGCAGGGAATGTTCTCGATGCACTTGTAATGTTGTTGAGTTAGAAAGAAAATATATAGAATATCATCAAATCATTTTCGGTGTTCTCAGTTTTAGAAACATTCTTAGGTTTTTTTTGTGTTCTCAGTTTTACGTAACACTTCGGTGCGAGTGTAGATGCACTACGTACTCTCCAAAACACTTAAGTAATGAAGAAATACATAAGAACTAGTTATTTGAATCCCGAATGAAACTAAGAAAGTGTTTTCAGCCTAGTGGCTCTCGAACGATTTTATTGCTAGCCTTCTTTCAACCCCATTTTATAAAAAAAACTCAATGTCTTTGTAGCTGGATTTCACCATATCTTAATATCTTCAAAACTATATTTATTGATATGTAATGGGTCTCGATACAATTTAAAATGAGTGACAAGCGAGCATTTTACCGAAATCATTTTTTTTGAAACCACTTAGAATAAAATAATCACGTCTTTTAATGTACAAATTTTTTGGATCCAAAATACTTGGGTAAAAAGTATATTGAACAAGCTTTCTAATGGTTCAAATCACGCGGAAATCGGAAGTCGGGAGTGTTCGGAGCAAGTCCACAAAATTTTAACATCTTTTGCGGCATCATTACGCCTCAGGCGCAAGTATATGCGCCCCAGGCGCACTTCAATGCGCCCGGCGCATCCTCAAGGCAGCTCAGCAAGTCAAATTTTGTGGGCTTGCACCAGGACACTCCCGACTCCGTTTTTGCACGTGGTTTGAACCGTTAGAAAGCTTGTTCAATGCACTTTCCTACCCAAGTAGTTTGGATCAAAAAATATTTATAAATCAAAAGAGGTCACCATTCTACTTTCAGTTGGTTAAAAAAATTATTCACTTTGGTAGAACGCTCGCATCCCTCCCATTTTTAATCGATCATAACCAATTATACAACGATTAATAAGGTTTTCAAACTATTAAAAGGTAACCAAAACAAAATGAAAATGATAAGTTTAGTTTATGAAATGTTGGTGAAAAGTAGGAGGATTCAAAGATCATCGGAGTCAAAAAAGAAAATAAAATACGTTTCCGCGCCTATCAACACATTCTATGTTCCGTTCAACATGCACATCACTAATTATAAGGTATTCTCAATTCCATAACAGTTTCACCAAGTTCATGGGGTTTTTCGCACATCATCAAATTGTCAGAAACCGTTTCATCATAAGGATTTGCCCAAGACGAGACTTGTACATTTACGAAGTGAAATTTGATTGTCTACGCCACCAACATTACTAAGTGATCATAGCCAGAGGTGCGACGGTCCAGGAAAAAAGATAATCAGTCTACTGATCATCGTCGCGTATGAGGAAAAGTTGATCTGAAAATTCTATTATCTCTAGGAATATTATTAGCTAGTACTCACTTTGATTACTAAGTGATCACATGAGCATGCTTAAGGTTTAGATGATTTGAGCAATTCTGAAAATCATTTTCAGCTAGTTAAAGCGGACCCGATTGTTCACACCTGAAAGTGAATTAATCAATTCACCAGCTAATTAACGTAATCCCAGTCAATTTCGACATCATAAATTTGCTAAGATGAACCAGAAGCCCAACCAGCCCTTAGACAGTTTAGTTAATTATTTTGTGTGTTTCAAGTCTATCTGTAGTTTCGATTGAAGACTGTTTCACTAAAATATGGTCTGACCATAGACAACGATGGTAGGCAGGCAACGATGTAGAAATTGCATCGCAATGATGAAAGAATTGACCCGGGGCAAGCCTTTCTTGAGAGGAGAGGAGTGCTTATTTCGTGTCCCGCTAGCCTTACGTTGCTCCGACTTATGCATTACACATTTACACTTACACCATGCACTTTGTGGCAGGTACTACACAAATGTGTCATATATTCTAATATATAAAGGAAGAAGCACTTTTGGTGTGTTTTACAAATGTGTCATATATTCTAATATATAAAGGGAGAAACACTTTTGGTGTGTTTTGAAGCTATGTCACAAAGGTGTTTTTAACAATTGCCCCTCGCGCAAAAATCTTTTTTACAATAATTTTTACAGGAGTGATTTTGGTATTCTCCAAATTGATAACCACACTGCCAAAGGGGAGTGCCAAAATCAATTCCATATAGGGATTAATTTTGGCGCTTATGGAATTGATTTTGGCAAATTGATAACCACACTCTCTAGGAGCTTTTAGGTGCCTCCGCTCTCCCGCCCTTGCTTCGTGCTACTAAAGCTTAGACATACCCGTACCCGAGTCTATGTGACATGGTTTCTCACAGATTTGCTTTGTTCGTATGCTGTACAGGTGGTCAACCAACAGTAATGGCAATGTGCTGAAGTCTTTTGGGTATAAGACTTCATACCAACAAATCAAAGTGGGCATGACAAGTAGTGCACATGTATTTTAGTTTTTACTCAAAGTACGGAATGGTGGGAAATTCGATTTAGATTCCCATTATGCCTTTCTATTCCTGCCATCCAAACATATCTTTTGGGAATTAGAAATTAGACAAAGTAAATAAGCTAAGTTGACCGACAAAATTAATAGTAGTTAGTTATTAGAAATTGACAAAAAAGACTATTACATGGGGACGGATGTAGTAACGTAGAATGTCTTTCCTTGAGAAGAAAAGGGAAATTGTAGGGGAAAAATACGGAAGAAATGAAAAATTACTTTAAGAAACATATACTTCTACCTTCCTAGTTTAAATGTCCTTTACGAGAATTCGTGCATTTTCAAACTCCGAAAAAAAAAATTACTTGTTTACATCAAATTAAATGAATACTTTAATTTGATGTCAAAAATAATAAAACAATATACAGAAATTGCAATTTTAAGCGGCCAAGTGCAATTTTAAGCGGCCAAGAGCAGTTTAAAGCGGCCAATTGCAATTTTAAGCGGCCAATAGCACTTTTAAGCGGCCAACTGCAGTTTGAAGCGGCCAACTGCAATTTTAAGAGGCCGACTGCAATTTTAAGTGGCCAAAAGCAGTTTGAAGCGGCCAAGTGTAATTTTAAGAGGCCAAGAGTAGTTTTATGCAGCCAAGTATAATTTTAAGCCGCCAAGAACAGTTTTGAGTGGCCAAATGCAATTTTAGGCGGCCAAAAGTAAATTGTTGCGGCCAGGGAAGAAAAGATCACGAAACGGGGATCACAAGCATGGTTGACAAGCACGCTTTCCTCATAAAATTGGACTACGACCAATTTCTCGCGGCCCAGAGAGATTTTTAGCAGCCACATGCAATTTTAAGCGTCCAAGTGCAGTTTTCAATGCCAAGTGCAATTTTTAGCAGCCAAGAGCAATTTTCAGCGGCCGAGTGCAATTGAAAGTGGCTAGGAGTACTTTGCCACGGCCAGGGAATGAAAGATCATGGCCAGTGGATTAAAATGCGTGGTCGACAAATACGCTTTCGTCATAAACTAAGTAAAATAACATGTTCAATTCAGCATCCATGTCGTCCTCCCATGGCACTGAAAGAGACTCAAAACACAACCTCTCTCTCTCTCTCTAAAACCACCGAGACTTCAATCCCATAGAATACTTCGAACTGATCAAGGATATCTACAAGGGCTGGAAATGCATTGGGACAAACAAATTCGACGCATTTGATATCGTTAAGCGGTGGTGGAAGGAAGCCCCGCCACTGTGGTCTCCTACGGTTCAATCTTCTTCGGTTTCTCAAAAGCTTCAGAGACACTACTATCGGTACTCTCTCTCTCTCTCTCTCTCTCTCTCTCTCTCTATACTTTTTGACAGTTACTTGATAACTTCGGTGAAGGCTGAGCTTTGTTTGTTTAGCGAGAGAATATAGTAGTTAATTGAGGAAAAAAATGCTTATTTTGAATGTGTTAGTGTGGTTTGGACATTACTTTGGTAGATTGGCCAATGGAGTAGTTAAGAACAGCGAAATGGCTACGGCTGATGGTAACAATTAAGAGAAGCGGATGGGTAGAAATTCACTCTAGCGGCTTTAGTTTGAATGTGACACGATCCGGTAGTTAGGAAAGGCAATATGGTTACCTTAGCGGGTACACTACCCTCTAAGGAGGGGAGGGCTAGAAGTTCATTTTTGTTGGCAATTGGCACCCAAGTGGTGATATCATCAACCATGGCGTCAAGGAAGACTAAGAGCAGAAATTGTAGACATCTGGGAAGATCATGCACGAAGAGCATTCAATGCTCTTGGAAGTTTCTTCATTCAGTCGCTAAAGGTCTATGTAATAACAGAGTGGAGAGAGCAGAGTAGTGTGAGGGCTCCTCCTTTGGGAGGGAGTCAAGCTCCTCCAATAAGGCTTTGGCGCTCTGGCAGGAGAGTGTGCGTTGAGGAGATACACTGAGAAGTTGAGTGATTGTACCCCATGTAACATTTTTGTATTTCTCATATGGTGAAACACTTCTCTCCTGCTGTGGATGTACCCGTTCTTTGGGGAACCATGTAAATTGCTTGTGTTCTGTGTGATTGGTGTGTGGTGTGTATGAGTTTTGGGCAAATCTAGGGCACAACCCTTTTGATATGTTAGGTCCAAATGATCTAGGTTTTTTTGATATGTTGGGTCCAATGGAGAAAACAAATTATGTAGCCGACCCAAATGATGGGAATTAAGGTTTGGTTTGGTTTAAATATATGAAGCACGGATATGATATGGGATTCGATACCGATAGAAGATGCGTAAATTTGTCAAAAAACATAGGTATCGTGAGAAAAAGGTTAGAATCTTTGAATGTAAGATATCAATCGACTATGACAAAACCTTTTAATTTCAGTTGGGCACATAAAAGCTTCATTTGAGTATCAGCGGGAATGGTTGTCAATGAACAAACAAATGACACATGGAAGAGATGCATCAATCGAGAAAATTCAATAAGGATTGTGACATTTGACTCTCACTATTTTCTTCTCAAAGAGGCAAAATACTGCATTACAATGCTATAATCATTGCCTCAATTTCCATTTTGTAGAAGTTTATCTATGCGAACTGAATCCGATATTCAAAGGGCAAACATAATTTTCGGATTTCTATTGCAATTTTGAAGCGGCCAAGAGTAGTATGAAGCGGCCAATTGCAGTTTTAAGCTACCAATAGCATTTTAAGCGCCAAGTGCAATTTTAAGCGGCCAAGAGCAGTTTTAAGCGGCCAAATACAATTTTAAGTGGCCAAGAGCAGTTTTAAGTGGCCAATTGCAATTTCAATCGGCCAAGAGCAGTTTGACCGGCCAAATGCAATTTTAAGTGGCCAAGAGCAGTTTGAAGCGGCCAAGTCCAATTTAAGCGGCCAAGAGCAGTTTTAATTGTCCAATTGCAATATTAAGCGGCCAAGAGCAGTTTAAAGCGGCAAAGTGCAATTTTAAACGGCAAGAGCAGTTTTAAGCGGCCAATTGTAATTTTAAGCAGGCAAGAGCAATTTGAACCGGCCAAGTGCAATTTTAAGAGGCCAAGAGCAATTTTAAGAGGCCAAGAGCAATTTGCAGCGGCCAAATGCAATTTTAGCAGCCAAAAGTAAATTGCTGCGGCCAGGGAAGAAAAGATCTTGAACCGGGGATCACAATCGTGGTTGACAAATATGCTTTCCTCATAAAATTGGACTACGAGCAATTTCTCGTGGCCACAAGCAATTTTAGCGGCCATGTGCAATTTTAAGCGTCCAAGAGCAGAGTTTTCAACGCCAAGTGCAATTTTACGCGGCAAATAGCAATTTGGAGGCCAAGGGCAATTGTAAGCGACCAAGTAATTTGCCGCGGCTAGAGAATAAAAGATCACGGCAGTGGATTAGAATGGGTCGTGGGTTTACAAACATGCTTTCGTGATAAACTAAGTAAAAAAACGCGTTCAATTTAGCATACACCGTCGTCCTCCCATGGCACTGAGAGAGACTCAAAACACAACTCTCTCTCTCTCTCTCTCTCTCTAAAAACCACCTAGACTTCAACCCCGCAGAATACTCCGAACCGATCAAGGAGATTACAAGGGTTGGAATTGCATTTGGACTAACAAATTCGATTCTTTTGATATCGTTAAGTGGTGGTGGAAGGAAGCCCCGTCACTGTGGTCTCTCGCGGTTCGATCCTGTTCGATTTCTCAAAATCTTCAGAGACACTACTATCGATCTCTCTCTCTCCCTACTTTTTCTTAGTTACTTGATAACTTCGGTGAAGGCTGAGCTTTGTTTGTTTAGCGGGAGAAATAGCAGGAAATTGGGGGAAAAAATGCTTATTTTGAATGTGTTAGTGTGGTTTTTTTTTTTTTTGGTAAGTAAAAATTCATATAACCAAAAAAACACACGAAGCTACAAGAAATGAACAGGGGCATCCCCTTAGCCACCTATACATCCCACCTATACATCAAAAGGATCAAAAGGATCAAAACTCAAAGGAAACTATGAACAATATTTATAGAAAAAATCCTAGAATCAAGAAGCCAATCATCGCAAAGCTTTCTATTCTGCATGGAGAATTTGACAGCTGACCAAGAGCTAACCTTAGCTCTCACGGAGTTAAAGACTTCACCGCAATCCCATCAACAACTCTAGACTTGCCTTGGAAGATCCTCGAGTTCCGTTCCCCCCAAAGAACATAAATGAAGGCTTTCAAAGACAACTTATACAGAGAATCACACAAGCTTTTCCCTTGTCTATACTGGACTGCCCACTCCAATTCCTGGGCCAAAGGCAAAACCAGCCTTGTAATCCCATTTGTAGCCAAAATTTGCCTCCAAATCATCTTAGAAAGCTGACAATCAAAGAAAAGATGGCTATGGGATTCTATATCAGTCAAGCAGAGAGAACAAAGAGGGGGCACCACCATACCCCAAACTCACTAACCTGTCCTTTATTGACAGCCTTCCCAAGATAGCCAGCCAAGCAATGAAACTCCATCTAGGCACACCTTGGCTGAACCACACAAGTGTATGCCAAGGTTGGAAAGAATTCCTATGCCGACAGGCTTCCCAAGCTTATTTGGCTGAAAAATTACCATCAGAGGTTAAAGTCATATGACCTTATCAGGAACAGATGGATTGGGGAGAAAGTCAGTTGGAGTTTGCATAATAATGTTCATAATGATCCTGTTGCGCTGCCTAGGCCATTTCCAGAGACCATTCTCAATAATAGAAGATACTTTAGCCATGAGAGCCCGTCCTCTATGAGCCACCACAGAATTACCAACCTTTGGAACAGAGCCCCAACTTGGTGTTCTCCGTTTTCGAAAATGTCGGTGGAGTGTAGATGCACTACGTGCTCTCCAGAACACTTAAGTAATGAGAAATACATAAGAATTAGGTATTTGAATACCGAATGAAACTAAGAAAGTGTTTCAACCTAGTGGCTCGAACGATTTTTTTGCTAGCCGTCTTTCTCACCCATTATTTAAAAAAAAAACTTCAATGTCTTTGTAGTTGGATTTCACCATCTTTTAATACCTTAAAAACTATATTTATTGATATGAATGGGTCTCGATACAATTTAAAATGAGTGACAAGCGAGCATTTTACCGAAATCATTTTTTTTGAACCACTCAGAATAAAATAATCACGTCTTTTAATGTACAAATTTTTTGGATCCAAAATATTTGGGTTAAAAAGTATAATGAACAAGCTTTCTAACGGTTCAAATCACGCGGAAATCGGAAGTCGGGAGTGTTCGGAGCAAGTCCGCAAAGTTTAACATCTTTGTGGCTTCATTGCGCCTCAGGCGCAAGTAAATGCGCCCAAGGCGCACTTGAATGCGCCCGGGCGCATCCTCAAGGCAGCTCAGCAAGTCAAAATTTGCGGGCTTGCACTGGACACTCCCGAACTCCGTTTTGTCAAGTGGTTTGAACCGTTAGAAAGCTTGTTCAATGCACTTTCCAACCCAAGTAGTTTGGATCAAAAAATATTTTATACATCAAAAGAGGTCACCAGTTTACTTCTGTTGGTCAAAAAAAACTATTCACTTAGGTAAAACTCTCACATCCCTTCCATTTTAATCGATCATGACCAATTATACAACGATTAATAAGGGTTTCAAACTATTAAAAGGTTACAAAACAAACAATGACAATGATAAGTTTAGTTTATGAAATTTTGGTCAAAAATAGGACGACTCAAAGATCATCGGAGTCTAAAAGGCTAAAATACGTTTCCGCCCGTTTACACATTCTAAGTTCCGTTGAACATGCACATCACTAATTATAAGTTATTCGTCAATTCAATAACAGTTTCACAAAGTTCGTGGGCCTTTCCACACATCATCAAATTGTCAGAAACCGTTTCATCATATGGATTTGCCAAGACGAGACTTGTACATTTACGAACCGAAATTTGATCGTCTACGCCACCAACACACTAACTTGACTATTTTGATCACAATGCTACCACTACTATCAGAATTTGACAACCGCCCTGTCATCCCTTCAGTACAATCGCAAGAATCTCGACCTATAAGAGTACATCACTGTATTTTTATTTCATCTCCACCCAATTAATTGACACACTATTCTCACAACAACCTCTCAAGTACTATACCACTGTCACTTCCACCAATATTTCTCCACCACCCAGCACACTAAATAACTTTAAAATGATTGCAATATTAAAATCTATAGCCTTCACTACAGAGACATAACAACCCCTAACAAAGAACACATGTCGACTATATGACAATTCTAAAAAGTTGAGAACTTTCCCTCATTTGTTTGGATTTAGAGTATTTTCAGACTTAAAGCTCAACGTCAACACTTCAAAACTACGACCACCCAAACCAACATTCACAATATACTCAATTCAAAAAGACAAAGAGTATTCAATTCAGATTCTTTAGCTTCACGATATCACAATTCAAAAGACCACCACCACCATCGCTGCCACCTCCAACATAAATATTATCGAGAATATCTTACTTTAACAAAGTTCGAAAGTATGAAGTTTTGTATTTTTAAATTTTCTCAAATCACCTCACAACCACTTTGACCATGATGGCAGCCACCAAAGCTCCAAAAAAAATGAATGAGAATTTTCTTCATCTAAAAAAGAAAGCCGAGCCCGAAAGTTACTGAGAATTTTCTCAATTCTAAAATTTTGCGCACCACAATCTCGAAATGATTGACGATTCTTTTAGACAGATGTGGTGCTTTTGATGTAGTAATTAATCTTGACCTTGTGAATATAATATTTTTTTTATATTCATTAGCAGAGAATGTTCTCGATGCATTGTAATGTGGTTGAGTTAGAATAAATTATATTGAATATCATCAAATCATTTATGGTGTTCTCGTTTTAGAAATATTCAAAAGTTTTGTTGTGTTCTCCGTTTTTCGTAAACGTCGTGGAGTGTAGATGCACTACGTACTCTCCAGAACACTTGCGTAATGAAGAAATACATAAGAATTAGGTATTTGAATACCGAATGAAACTAAGAAAGTGTTTCAACCTAGTGGCTCGAAGTTTTTTTTGCTAGCCGTCTTTCTCCCCCATTATTATAAAAAAAAACTTCAATGTCTTTGTAGTTGGATTTCACCATCTTTTAATACCTTAAAAACTATATTTATTGATATGTAATGGCTCTCGATACAATTTAAAATGAGTGACAAGCGAGCATTTTACCGAAATCATTTTTTTTGAACCACTTAGAATAAAATAATCACGTCTTTTAATGTACAAATTTTTTTCGATCCAAAATATTTGGGTTAAAAAGTATAATGAACAAGCTTTCTAATGGTTCAAATCACGCGGAAATCGGAAGTCGGGAGTGTTCGGAGCAAGTCCGCAAAGTTTAACATCTTTTGCGGCTTCATTGCGCCTCAGGCGCACGTATATGTGCCCCAGGCGCACTTCAATGCGCCCGGGCGCATCCTCAAGGCAGCTCAGAAGTCAAATTTTGCGGGCTTGCACCGGACACTCCCGAACTCCGTTTTGCACGCAGTTTGAACCGTCAAAAGTTTGTTCAATGCACTTTCCAACCCAAGTAGTTTCGATCAAAAAATATTTATACATCAAAAGCGGTCACCATTTTACTTTCCGTTGGTCAAGAAAACTATTCACTTAGGTAAAACGCTCACTTCCCTTCCATTTTTAATCGATCATGACCAATTATACAATGATTAGTAAGGTTTTAAAACTATTAAAAGGTAACAAAAACACAATGAGAATGATAAGTTTAGTTTATGAAATGTTGGTCAAAAGTAGGACGACTCAAAGATCATCGGAGTCTAAAAGGCTAAACTACGTTTTCGCACCCGTCTACACATTCTAAGTTCCGTTGAACATGCACATCACTAATTATAAGTTATTCGTCAATTCCATAACAGTTTCACAAAGTTCATTGGCCTTTCCACACATCATGGAATTGTCAGAAACCGTTTCATCATATGGATTTGCCCAAGACGAGACTTGTACATTTACGAAGCGAAATTTGATCGTCTACGCCACCAACACTGTAACTTGACTATTTCGAGCACAACGCTACCACTACCATCGGAATTTGACAACCGCCTTTTCATCCCTTCGGTACAATCGCAAGATTCTCGACCTATAAGAGTACATCGCCGTATTTTTATTTCATCTCCACCCAATCAATTGACACACTATCACCACAACAGTCTCTCAAGTAATATACCACCGACACTACCACCAATATTTCACCACCACCCAACACACTAAATAACTTTAAAATGATTGCAATTTTAAAATCTACGGCCTTCACTACAGAGACATAACAACCCCTAACAAAGAACACTTGTCGACCATATGACAATTTTAAAAAGTTTAGAACTCCCTAATTAATTTAGATTTAGAGTATTGTCAGTCTTAAAGCTCAACGTCAACACTGCAAAACTATGACCGCGCAAAGCAACATTCACAATATACTTAATTCAAAAAGACAGAGAGTATTCAATTAATGATTCTTTCGCTTCACGATATCACGATTCGTACGACCACCACCACCACTGCTGCCACCTCCAACCTAAAATCATCGAGAAATTTTTACTTTAACGAAGTTCGAGATATATGAAGTTTTGTATTTTTATATTTTTTTTGAAATCACCTCACAACCACCTTGACCATGATGGCCACCACCGAAGCTCCAAAAAAATGAATGAGAATTTTCTCCATCTAAAAAAGAAAGCCGAGCCCGAAAGTTACTGAGAATTTTCTCAATTCTAAAATTTTGCGCACCACAATCTTGAAATAATTGATGATTCTTCGAGACAGATGTGGTGCTTTTGATGTAGTGATTAATCTTGACCATGTGAATATAATTTTTTTTTATATATTCATGAGCAGAGAATGTTCTTGATGCATTGTAATGTCGTTGAGTTAGAATAAAATATATAGAATATCATCAAATCATTTTCGGTGTTCTCATTTTAAAAACATTCTCAGGTTTTTTATGATCTTAGTTTTACTTAAACTTCGGAGGAGTGTAGATGCCCTACGTACTCTCCAAAAAACTTAATTAATGAAGAAATACATATGAACTAGGTATTTGAATCCCGAATGAAACTAAGAAAGTGTTTCAGCCTAGTGGCTCGAACGATTTTTTGCTAGCCTTCTTCCTACCCCATTATTATAAAAAAAAAACTTCAATATCTTTGTAGTTGGATTTCACCATCATTTAATACATTAAAACCTATACTTATTGATATGTAATGGGTCTCGATACAATTTAAAATGAGTGACAAGCGATCATTTTACCGAAATCATTTTTTTTGAACCACTTAGACTAAAATAATCACGTCTTATAACGTACAAATTTTTTTGTATTCAAAATACTTGGGTTAAAAAGTATATTGAACATGCTTTCTAATGGTTCAAATCACGCGGAAATCGGAAGTCGGGAGTGTTCGGAGCAAGTCCGCAAAGTTTAACATTTTGCGGCTTCATTGCGCCTCAGCCGAACGAATATGCGCCCCAGCGCACTTCAATGCGCCCGGGCGCATCCTCAAGGCAGCTCAGCAAGTCAAATTTGTCGGGCTTGCACCAGACACTCCCGAACTCCGTTTTGCAAGTGGTTTGAACCGTTAGAAAGCTTGTTCAATGCACTTTCCAACCCAAGTAGTTTGGATCAAAAAATATTTATACATCAAAAGTGGTCACCATTTTACTTTCCGTTGGTCAAAAAAACTATTCACTTAGGTAAAAAGCTCACATCCCTTCCATTTTTAATCAATCATGACCAATTATACTACGATTAATAAGGTTTTCAAACTATTAAAAGGTAACCAACAAACAATGAGAATGATAAGTTTAGTTTATGAAATGTTGGTCAAAAGTAGGACGATTCAAAGATCATCGGAGTCTAAAGGGCAAAATACGTTTTCGCGCCCCGTCTACACATTCTAAGTTCCACTACTACAATAAAGCATAACAATCACAGCTATTTGCAGTGATTGTTAGTTTTCCATCACACTCGCGCTACCGTGATAGATTTGAGTGTGATTGTAAATCACTCTTTTTTATCACTGTTATAAGCCGTGATTGAAAGATAGAAACAATCACACCCAAAAGGTGTGATCGTTTCTAGGCAAAACCGAGATGGAAACTTACCAGCATGTTCCATCCTGGGTTTTTTATCACACTTTTCTTAAAAAACCGTGATTGTATGTAGATAACTATCACCACAAAAACTGTGATCTTTCATGTCTAAAAAATGAGATGGAAAATAGTAAGGCGTGGTTTTTGGTTTTTAGATCACGGTTTTCATCTAAAAGCGTGATTAAATGTTCTTATCATCACAGTCTAGAACCGTGATTGAAAGATACTTTTTTTTTTTTTTTGCATTTAGAAAATACCCAAATCTGTAACCAATAATAATACACGTAAAATGTATTCAACCCGTAGCTATCTTCTCCAAAACAAAAGACATTGCCATATGAAATAAGCATAAATGATACTGCATCTTGCCCAATACATATCATAGATGCCAGAAAGCCTACTTTCAATATATGATCAATCAAATTTCTGAAATGCATAAAAAATGCAGAACAAAAGCTTTAACAACAAAAAAAGACAAAGAAAACTTGAACCACAATCACGGAGTTATGTCCTAAGCTACAACGAATAGCACTTCGTCATTCTCTGAAGCCAATTTCAAGCACTTCGTTATTCTCTGAAGCCAATTTCAAGCACTTCGTCATTCTCAGAGCATGCCTAAATTAATCCAGTAGAAAACATATCTTTAATTAGAACCAAACTCAAGCATATATAAGATCAAAAACTCCAAGCAAAAAGTAGCAGCATCAAGAGAAGTAGAACCAGCAGTAGGCTAATAGAACACGTCACATCAACATCATGGCAACAGCAAAATCAACATAATAAAAAAGTCTTTCCTTTTTAAGAGAATGTGCCATATCCAAAATGCTACCTAGTTGCCAACAAGAAACATAGTATCTATGGACCACAGCAAAGAAAGTGAAACAACAACTGAAGAACCAAAGAACAAGGCCTGGCTGTCATGAATACTACTAACCACAGATACAACTGGTTTAAGCTCAAACATGTAGGCAAAATTCCATTTGCATGTCAACAAACATTCTTATAACATCTAAATATAGGGAGATAAATCAGCTCTCATAAACTTGACACGTAAAGAACATCCAAGAAACAAAACTTACATCATCATCTGAGCTCTCACTATCATCTGACTCAGAATCATCACTAGGTTCTGCTTTCTTCGTGGGTACATTTCCCGGCAACTTTTTCACAGGGGCAGCAACCTTGCCTTTTGGTTTCTATGGTGAAGGTGTAAGATGAACTCAAAATGTACAGTAAAACTCATTGGGGGTAAAGAGTAAACAGAAATTAAAATGGACTAGAAATAGTAGCCAGTTGATATCATAATGCCCACATGTAAATTATTATTCACAAAAGCAACCAATACACATTACACATACTTCATCTTCCTCCGATTCACTCTCGTCTGATGATTCGCCATCTGATGAACTGCAAGGCAACTTGCCTTTACTAGCCCGAACGTTGCCATTTTTAGAAGTGGCCACCGGCTGCTTCTTTGAAGTCACCCCGGCTTTGACAGGAGCGTCCTGAAACAAAATAAGGTGATGTTAGAGAAGAGTCTGTAAAAGCTCCCATGGGAAATATAGGCACAGCAAGGGTTCTATAATTGATTTTATAATTTTTGAACGCCAACAAAGGCCTGTACTTACTTCATCTGAAGATGAATCACTATCACTGTCTTCTTCAGCCGTTGGCTTTGCTGGTATTCTCCCTTCTTCGGTGCTACCTTAACCTATTGTTCACAAGGTATGCAACCAAAAAAGCATAAACCGCACTTCACACTTTCAACAATTCCAGTACTTCACCACTTAATATGCCAACACCGTATTTATGCAGGCATTAAAAGGTATCATAATCTTTTTTTAAGAACAGTTTTCAAACAAGATTCTGAGGTTGGAAAAAATTTGGTATTTGGCTTTAAACAAATGTCAAAAAGGAACCTAGTGTAAAGAAAATACCAAATCAGAGTTTTTAAATTCTCAAAGACTCAATTGTGCTCAAGTATGGTGACTTGAACATCCTAAGCCAAGTAATAGCAAAAACAGCCCTCTATGAAGTATTCCAAAAGAGCAATGCTACAGCGACCATATTGGGTGACCATGGTTTTCTTTTTGGTGCTACAGAAATATATGGATATCCCATGAGTAGTCATTTTTGCCCTGGTAAGAAACATGGCAGGCAGGGTTCATTCTTGTTCTACCTATGGATTAAAGACAACTCACATAGTATCCATAACATGACCACCAAATTTGGTCACCACATTATTATTAATTCCAAAAAAAAAACTCATCCTGAAAACTCAACCATGGTTTTCCTTCCCACTATCTCATTCTTCCTCCTCCCTTACAAATTCCAACCTCCAACACAACATCAAGAAGGTAACACTCATTTCAGAGCGATTACTAACTCCGTTACAAATCACTTAACGATTGTATATAAATAGCAAAAGCAACCTCCCCCCCCCCCCCCCCCCCCCCCCCCCCCCCCCCCCCCCCCCCCCCCCCCCCCCCCCCCCCCCCCCCCCCCCCACAGTAACATAGAAATTAACACCAACAACTCATTGTAACAAACGTACCCTGTTCAAAAAAAATTGAAACAAGAAACAAACTCTCTGTTCCTTTTCAGATCAGAAGAACATACAAATTAACTTGAACAACTCAACGTAAATAAGCATCCTGTTCAAAAAAATGTAACAAAAAGCACCCTGTTCGGGAAAAAATGTAACAAACAGCAAACCTTTTGCTCCTCTTCAGACTCAGAAGCACTACTAGTATCCTCATCAGTGGTTTCCTCTTTCTTACTCTTATTCTGGATCTTCGTCTCCACCTTCTGCTCCGCGACGACGTCTTTCTTCTGCTTCTTAGCACTCGCTAGATTCTCAATCGCCTCTTCGGCTTCTCTCTTGCCTAACCACACCGAAAAATTCAAAACCGAAACAAAATAATAACACAGACGATCAAACGGAGGGAATCAAACGGAGGCACTCGCTAGATTCTCAATCGCCTCTTTGTGCGGATTTGGTGGTGCTACTACAGCAGGAGCTACATCGACCTGCGAAAACATCAAAATCATCGTATACGAATATGAACATGTATTAGACGAGGACGTAACGCGTGAAAAGCAAGAGAAGGGAGTTACTCTTGAAATGGACAGTAAATGAGGATGGGCATAACAATCGAAATTTCCAGGTCGTGGTTGTCAAGTTGTTAATCTGTATTTTAGATCTTGAGTACACCATAAATCTATAAGAACTAGGGAAGCCCAAACTTCAAGCGGAGCAAAAAATTCCAAGAGCAATAACTAAAAACCTAAACCAAAATGCTTGCAAACACTTAAACTGCATAAATACCCGTTGATTTGCGAACAACAGAGAAAATCTTTAGAGAGAGAGAAGACAATACCTGTTGGGTTTAGGAATTTTCCATTTCGATTGATCGACTTCTCCATTTGAAGCTCGCTCTCTGGCTCTCTGATAACAAACTCGCGCGAGGGAGCACGCCGTTTCTTCCTTCAAAGTGGTGGTGGAGAGAGATAAGGCGGCGGCTGCGTGTGAGGATGGGGGCTAAGAGGCGGTGGCGGGTGAGGATGGGGGCTAAGAGGCGGCGGCAGGTGAGGATGGGGATGGAAATGAAATGTGTACGGGAGAGGCCAGGAGAATGAGCAGAGATCGAGTGTAACTAGGGCTTGTTTTGGGCTAAGTGAAATGACGTCGTTTTGAGCACTTAACTTTTCAATTCGCGCCTAAATGAGAGAAGCAGAGCCCACGCAAAAATTTAGAACTTCCCAGTTTTTATCACAGTCTTTTATCACGCCAAAAGAATGAGATCTTTTATCTCGCTCTTTTTCGTGCCAAAGTTTTTTATCACACAATAAGGGTGAGGTCTTTTTTTTTTTTTATCTCACCGCACAAGCGAGGTCTTAATATCTTCTATCACACTATAAGGGTGAGGTCTTTTTCATTTTATCTCGTCGCAAGAGTGAGATCTATTATCTTGCTCTTTTTCGTGGCTAAGCACCACTTTTTATTTCAGCTTTTGATTTATACTGAGATTAAAAAGTTAGTCTACAATTTTTTATCACGCTTTCACTAAAAACTGTGATCTTTATGAACCTCCTTAGTGTGGTATTTATCTATTATTGTAGTAGTCCGCTGCACATGCACATCACTAATTATAAGGTATTCGTCAATTCCACAACAATTTCACAAAGTTCATGGGCCTTTCCACACATCATCAAATTGTCAGAAACCATTTCATCATATGGATTTGCCAAAGACGAGACTTGTATTTACGAAGCGAAATTTGATCGTCTACGCCACCAACACTGTAACTTGACTATTTCGAGCACAACACTACCACTACTATCCGAATTTGACAACCGCCCTTTCATCCCTTCAGTACAATCGCAAGAATCTCGACCTATAAGAGTTCATCATTGTATTTTTATTTCATCTCCACCCAATCAATTGACACACTATCACCACGACAACCTCGCCAGTACTATATCACCGTCACTTCCACCAATATTTCACCACCACCCAACACAGTAAATAACTTTAAAATGATTGCAATATTAAAATCTACAGCCTTCACTACAGAGACATAACAACCCCTAACAAAGAAAACTTGTCGACCATATGACAATTTTAAAAAGTTGGGAACTTTCCCTAATTCATTGGGATTTAGAGTATTGTCTGTCTTAAAGCTCAACGTCAACACTGCAAAACTACGACCACCCAAAGCAACATTCACAATACACTCAATTGAAAAAGACAGAGAGTATTCAATTCCAGATTCTTTCGCTTCACAATATCACGATTCGTACGACCACCACCACCACCGCTGCCACCTCCAACCTAAAAATCATCGATAAATTTTTACTTTAACGAAGTTCGAGATATATGAAGTTTTGTATTTTTATATTTTTTTTGAAATCACCTCACAACCACCTTGACCATGATGGCCACCACCGAAGCTCCAAAAAAAATGAATGAGAATTTTCTCCATCTAAAAAGAAAGCCGAGCCCGAAACTTACTGAGAATTTTCTCAATTTTAAAATTTTGCGCACCACAATCTCGAAGTGATTGATGATTCTTCTAGACAGATGTGGTGCTTTTGATATAGTGATTAATCTTGACCTTGTGAATATAATTTTTTATATATATTTTGAGCAGAGAATGTTCTTGATGCATTGTAATGTGGTTGAGTTTGAATAAAATATATAGAATATCATCAAATCATTTTCGGTGTTCTCATTTTAGAAACATTCTCAGGTTTTTTTGTGTTCTCAGTTTTACGTAAACTTCGGTGGAGTGTAGATGCACTACGTACTCTCCAAAACACTTAAGTAATGAAGAAATACAGAAGAACTAGGTATTTGAATCCCGAATGAAACTAAGAAAGTGTTTCAGCCTAGTGGCTCGAACGATTTTTTTGCTAGCCTTCTTTCAACCCCATTATTATAAAAAAGAAGAAGCTTGAATGTCTTTGTAGTTGGATTTCACCATCTTTTAATAACTTAAAAACTATATTTATTGATATGTAATGGGTCTCGATACAATTTAAAATGAGTGACAAGCGAGCATTTTACCGAAATCATTTTTTTTAACCACATAGAATAAAATAATCACGACTTTTAATATACAATTTTTTTTGGATACACAATACTTGTGTTAAAAAGTATATTGAACAAGCTTCTAATGGTTCAAATCATGCGGAAATCGGAAGTCGGGAGTGTTCGGAAGCAAGTCCGCAAAGTTTAACATCTTTGCGGCTTCATTGCGCCTCAGCCGCAAGGTATATGCGCTCCAGGCGCACTTCAATGCGCCCGGGCGCATCCTCAAGGCATCTCAGCAAGTCAAATTTTGCGGGCTTGCACCGGACAATCCCATACTCAGTTTCCCACGTGGTTTTAAACCGTTAGAAAGCCTGTTCAATGCACATTCCAACCCCAGTAGTTTGAATCAAAAAAATATTTTATACATCAAAAGAGGTCACCATTTTACTTTCCGTTGGTCAAAAAAACTATTCACTTAGGTAATTAAAAAGCTCACATCCCTTCCATTTTTAATCAATCATGACCAATTATACTACGATTAATAAGGTTTTTCAAACTATTAAAAGGTAACCAAAACAAACAATGAGAATGATAAGTTTAGTTTATGAAATGTTGGTCAAAAGTAGGACGATTCAAAGATCATTCGGAGTCTAAAGGCTAAAACACGTTTTCCGCGCCTGTCTACACATTCTAAGTCCCGTTGAACAAGCACATCAGTAATAATAAGGTATTCGTCAATTCCATAATAGTTTCACAAAGTTCATGGGCCTTTCCACACATCATCAAATTGTCAGAAACCGTTTCATCATATGGATTTGCCCAAGACGAGACTTGTACATTTTACAAAGCGGAAAATTTGATCGTTTACGCCACCAACACTGTAACTTGACTATTTCGAGCACAACGCTACCACTACTATCGGAATTTGACAACCGCCCTTTCAATCCCTTCAGTACAATCGCAAGAATCTCGACCAATAAGAGTACATCACTGTATTTTTATTTCATCTCCACCCAATCAATTGACACACTATCACCACAACAACCTCTCAAGTACTTAGACCACCGTCACTTCCACCAATATTTCACCACCATCCAACACACTAAATAACTTTAAAATGATTGCAATATTAAAATCTACAGCCTTTCACTACAGAGACATAACAACCCCTAACAAGAAACTTGTCGACCGTATGACAATTTTTAAAAAGTTGAGAGCTTTCCCTAATTCATTTGGATTTAGAGTATTGTCAGTCTTAAAGCCCAACGTCAACACTGCAAAAACTACGACCACCAAAAGCAACATTCACAATATACTCAATTCAGAAAGCCAGAGGAGTATTCAATTCAAGATTCTTTCATTTCACGATATCAAGATTCGTACGACCACCACCACCACCGCTGCCACCTCCCACATAAAAATCATCAAGAAATTTTTACTTTAACAAAGTTCAAGGAAATATGATGTTTTGTATTTTTATATGTTTTTTGAAATAACCTCACAACCACCGTGACCATAATGGCCACCACCGAAGCTCCAAAAAAATGACATGAGAATTTTCTCCATCTAAAAAAGAAAGCCGAGAGCCAGAAAGTTACTGAGAATTTTCTCAATTCTAAAATTTTGCGCACCACATTCTCGAAATGATTGATGATTCTTCTAGACAGATGTGGTGCTTTTGATGTAGTGATTAATCTTGACCTTGTGAATATAATTTTTTTTATATATTCATGAGCATAGAATGATCTTGATGCATTGTAATGTGGTTGAGTTAGAATAAAATATATAGAATATCATCAAATCATTTTCGGTGTTCTCGTTTTAGAAACATTCTCCGGTTTTTTTTTGTGTTCTCAGTTTTACTTAAACTTTGGTGGAGTGTAGATGCACTACGTACTCTCCAAAACACTTAAGTAATGAAGAAATACAGAAGAACTAGGTATTTGAATCCCGAATGAAACTAAGAAAGTGTTTCAGCCTAGTGGCTCAGAACGATTTTTTTTGCTAGCTTTCTTTCTACCCATTATTATAAAAAAAAACTTCAATGTCTTTGTAGTTGGATTTCACCATCTTTTAATAACTTAAAACTATATTTATTGATATGTAATGGGTCTCGATACAATTTAAAATGAGTGACAAGCGAGCATTTTACCGAAATAATTTTTTTTTAACCACATAGAATAAAATAATCACGTCTTTTAATGAACAAATTTTTTTGGATCCAAAATACTTGGGTTAAAAAGTATATTGAACAAGCTTTCTAATGGTTCAAATCACGTGGAAATCGGAAGTCGGGAGTGTTCGGAGCAAGTCCGAAAATTTAACATCTTTTGCGGCTTCATTGCGCCTCCGGCGGAAGTATATGCGCCCAGGCGCACTTCAATGCGCCCTGGGCGCATCCCAAGGCAGCTCAGCAAGTCAAAATTTTGCGGGCTTGCACCGGACAATCCCGTACTCCGTTTCTCACGTGGTTTGAACCGTTAGAAAGCTTGTTCAATGCATATTCCAACTTAAGTAGTTTGGATCAAAAAATATTTATACATCAAAAGAGGTCACCATTTACTTTCCGTTGGTCAAAAAAACTATTCACTTAGGTAAAAAGCTCACATCCCTTCCATTTTTAATCGATCATGACCAATTATACAACGATTAATAAGGTTTTCAAACTATTAAAAGGTAACCAAAAACAAACAATGAGAATTATAAGTTTAGTTTATGAAATGTTGGTCAAAAGTAGGACGATTCAAAGATCATCGGAGTCTAAAAAGGCTAAAATACGATTCCGCGCCCCCGTCTACACATTCGAAGTCCCGTTGAACATGGACATCACTAATAATAAGGTATTCGTCAATTCCATAATAGTTCACAAAGTTCATGGGCCTTTCCACACATCATCAAATTGTCAGAAACCGTTTCATCATATGGATTTGGCCCAAGACGAGACTTGTACATTTACAAAGCGAAATTTGATCGTTTACCGCCACCAACACTGTAACTTGACTATTTCGAGCACAACGCTACCACTACTATTGGAATTTGACAACCGCCCTTTCATCCCTTTAGTACAATCTCAAGAATCTCGACCTATAAGAGTACATCACTGTATTTTTATTTCATCTCCACCCAATCAATTGACACACTATCACCACAACAACCTCTCAAGTACTAGACCACCGTCACTTCCACCAATATTTCACCACCACCCAACACGCTAAATAACTTTAAAATGACTTGCAATTTTGAAATCGACAGCCTTCACCACAGAGACAAAACAACCCCTAACAAAGAAACACTTGTCGACCATATGACAATTTTAAAAAGTTGAGAGCTTCCCATAATTCATTTGGATTTAGAGTATTGTTAGTTCTTAAAGCTCAACGTCAACACTGCAAAACTACGACCACCCACAGCAACATTCACAATATGCTCAATTCAAAAAGACAGAGAGTATTCAATTCAAGATTCTTTCGCTTCACGATATCACGATTCGTACGACCACCACGCACCACCGCTACCACCTCCAACATAAAAATCATCGAGAAATTTTTAGTTTAACGAAGTTCGAGAAATATGATGTTTTGTATTTTTATATTTTTTTTGAAATCACCTCACAACCACCTTGACCATAATGGCCACCACCAAAGCTCCCAAAAAAATGAATGAGAATTTTCTCCGTCTCAAAAGAAAGCCGAGCCCGAAAGTTATTGAGAATTTTCTCAATTCTAAAATTTTGCGCACCACATTCTTGAAATGATTGATGATTCTTCAAGACAGATGTTGTGCTTTTGATGTAGTGATTAATCTTGACCTTGTGAATATAATTTTTTTTTCATATATTCATGAGTAGGGGAATGTTCTCGATGCATTGTAATGTGGTTGAGTAGAATAAAATATATAGAATATCATCAAATCATTTTCGGTGTTCTTCCTTTTAGAAACATTCTCAGGTTTTTTTGTGTTCTCAGTTTTACGTAAACTTCGGTGGAGTGTAGATGCACTACGTTACTCTCCAAAACACTTAAGTAATGAAGAAATACAGAAGAACTAGGTATTTGAATCCCGAATGAAACTAAGAAAATGTTTCAGCCTAGTGGCTCGAACGAATTTTTTTGCTGGCCTTCTTTCAACCCATTATTATATAAAAAAAAAAAAGCTTGAATGTCTTTGTAGTTGGATTTCACATCTTTTAATAACTCAAAAATCTATAATTATTGATATGTAATGGGTCTCGATACAATTTACAATGAGTGACAAGCGATCATTTTACCGAAATCATTTTTTTGAACCACTTATAATTAAATAATCACGTCTTTTAATGTACAAATTTTTTTGGATCCAAAATACTTGGGTTAAAAAGTATTATGAACAAGCTTTCTAATGGTTCAAATCACGTGGAAATCGGAAGTCAGGAGTGTTCGGAGCAAGTCCGCAAAGTTTAACATCTTTTGTGGCTTCATTGCGCCTCAGGCGCACCAATATGCGCCCCAGGCGCACTTCAACGCGCCCAGGCGCATCCTCAAGCGCTCAGCAAGTCAAATTTTGCGGGCTTTGCACCGTACACTCCCGAACTCCGTTTTGCGCGCGGTTTGAACCGTTAAAAAGCTTGTTCAATGCACTTTCCAACCCAAGTAGTTTGGATAAAAAAATATTTATACATCAAAGCGGTCACCATTTTACTTTCCGTTGGTCAAGAAAAACTATTCACTTAGGTAAAACGCACACATCCATCCATTTTTAATCGATCATCGACCAATTATACAATGATTAGTAAAGGTTTTGAAACTATTTAAAGGTAGCAAAAACAAACAATGAGAATGATAAGTTTAGTTTATGAAATGTTGGTCAAAAAGTAGGACGATTCAAAGATCATCGGAGTCTAAAAGGACTAAAATACGTTTCCGCACCCATCTACACATTCTAAGTTCCATTGAACATGCACATCACTAATTATAAGTTATCGTCAATTCCATAATAGTTTCACAAAGTTCATTGGCCTTTCCACACATCATGGAATTGTCAGAAACCGTTTCATCATATGGATTTGCCCAAGACGAGACTTGTACATTTACGATAGCGAAAATTTGATCGTCTACGCCACCAACACTGTAACTTGACTATTTCGAGCACAAACGCTACCCACTACTATCGGAATTGTGACAACCGCCCTTTCATCCCTTCAGTACAATCGCAAGAATCTCGACCTATAAGAGTACAATCACTAGTATCCTTTTTTATTTCATCTCCACCCAATCAATTGGCACACTATCACCACAACAACCACTCAAGTACTATACCACCGTCACTGACTTCCACCAATATTTCACCACCACCCAACACACTAAATAACTTTAAAATGATTGCATTTTAAAATCCACAGCCTTACACTACAGCGACTCACAACCCCTAACAAAGAACAAACTTGTCGACCATTATGACAATTTTAAAAGTTGAGAACTTTCCGTAATTCATTTGGATTTAGAGTATTGTCGCGTCTTAAAGCTCAACGTCAACCTGCAAACTACGACCCACCCAAAGCAACATCACAATATACTCAATTCAAAAAGACAGAGAGTATTCAATTCAAGTTTCTTTCGCTTCACGATATCCACGATTCGTACGACCACTACCACCACTGCTGCCACCTCCAACATAAAAATCATTGAGAAATTTTAACTTTAACGAAGTTCGAGAAATATGAAGTTTTGTATTTTTATATTTTTTTGAAATCACCTCACAACCTCCTTGACCATGATGGCCACCACCGAAGCTCCAAAAAAAATGAATGAGAATTTTCTCCATCAAAAAAGAAGCCGACCCCGAAAGTTTTTGAGAATTTTCTCAATTCTAAAATTTTGCGCACCACAATCTCGAAATGATTGATGATTCTTTTAGACAAATGTGGTTCTTTTGATGTAGTGATTAATCTTGACCTTGTGAATATAATTTTTTTTTATATATTCATGAGCAAGAGAATGTTCTCGATGCATGGTAATGTGGTTGAGTTAGAATAAAATATATAGAATATCATCAAATCATTTTCGGTGTTCTCGTTTTAGAAACATTCTCAAGTTTTTTGTTGTTCTCAGTTTTACGTAAACTTCGGTGGAGTGTAGATGCACTACGTACTTTGTAAAACGCTTAAGTACGATGAAATACATAAGAACTAGGTATTTGAATCCCGAATGAAACTAAGCAAGTGTTTCAGCCTAGTGGCTCCAACGATTTTTTGCTAGCCTTCTTCTACCCCATTATTATAAAAAAAATAAACTTCCAATGTCTTTGTAGTTAGATTTCACCATCTTTAAATACTTTAAAAACTATATTTATTGATATGTAATGGGTCTCGATACAATTTAAAATGGGTGACAAGCGAGCATTTTAACCGAAATCATTTTTTTGAACCACTTAGAATAATATAATCAACGTCTTTAATGTACAAATTTTTTTGGATCCAAAAATACTTGGGTTAAAAAGTATATTGAACAAGCTTTCTAATGGTTCAAATCACGCGGAAATCGGAAGTCGGGAGTGTTCGGAGCAAGTCCGCAAAGTTTTACATCTTTTGTGGCTTCAATTGCGCCTCAGGCGCAAGTATATGCGCCCCAGGCTCACTTCAATGCGCCCGGGCGCATCCTCAAGGCAGCTCAGCAAGTCAAATTTTGCGGGCTTGCACCAGACACTCCCGAACTCCGTTTTGCAGATGGTTTGAACTGTTAGAAAGCTTGTTCAATGCACTTTCCAACCCAAGTAGTTTGGATCAAAAATATTTATACATCAAAAGAGGTCCCCATTTTACTTTCAATTGGTTAAAAAAATTATTCACTTAGGTAAAACGCTCGCATCCCTCCCATTTTTAATCAATCATAACCAATTATACAACGATTATTAAGGTTTTCAAACTATTAAAAGGTAACCAAAGCAAACAATGAAAATGATAAGTTTTGTTTATGAAATGTTGGTGAAAAGTAGGAGGATTCAAAGATCATCGGAGTTTGAAAGGCTAAAATACGTTTCCCGCACCCATCAACACATTCTACGTTCCGTTCAACATGCACATCACTAATTATAAAGGTATTCGTCAATTCCATAACAGTTTCACCAAGTTCTTGGGGCTTTTCGCACATCATCAAATTGTCAGAAAACCGTTTCATTATAAGGATTTGCCCAAGACGAGACTTGTACATTTACGAAGTGAAAATTGATTGTCTATGCCACCAACATTACGAAGTTAGTCATAGCCAGAGGTGCGATGGTCCAGGCAAAAAGATAAGCAGTCTACTGATCATCGTCGCGTATGAGGAAAAGTTGATCTGAAAATTCTATTATCTCTAGGAATATTATTAGCTAGTACTCACTTTGGATTACTAAGTGATCACATGAGCATGCTTAAGGTTTAGATGATTTGAGCAATTCTGAAAATCATTTTCAGCTAGTTAAAGCGGACCCGAATGTTCACACTTGAAAGTGAATTAATCAATTCACCAGCTAATTAACGTAATCCCAGTCAATTTCGACTCATAAAATTTGCTAAGATGAACCAGAAGCCACCAGCCCTTAGCCAGGTTAGTTAATTATTTTGTGTGTTTCAAGTCTATCTGTAGTTTTCGATGGAAGACTTGTTTCACTAAAATATGGTTGACCATGACAACGATGGTAGGCAGGCAACGATGTAGAAATTGCATCGCAATGATGAAAGAATTGACCCGGGGCAAGCCTTTCTTGAGAGGAGAGGAGTGCTTATTTCGTGTCCCGCTAGCCTTAACGTTGCTCCGACTTATGCATTACACATTTACACTTACACCATGCACTTTGTGGCAGGTACTACACAAATGTGTCATATCTATATTATAAAACAGGACGGGTATCTTTAGGAATATTCCTTCTCAACGGTTCAAATTTCTCCCTGACACAATTTTTATCTACCCATACACACAAATCCAACGGTCCAAATTTCTCCACCCTTCACATACAAACCAATGGCAATTTAATAAATAACTTACATTGTTTGGACAAAGATAAATCTTCGTTCAAAAGGAATTCTCGGCTAAGTAGGGAAAAAAATAAACACTTCCCATATATAATTTGAGCAAGATTTGCCATCTACGTAAAAATTGATTTTGGGAAATTGCCAATTTTCGTTTCAAAATTTAAATTGATGGAAACACTTTCATATGTATTATTTTTTCCTATATATTACCTATAGGAAGACAATCTTTTTTGGCTGCCTAACTATTGCTTTCTCTTCGATGATGGTTTATCCTATTTTTCCCGGCCCCTGAAAATGTATAGGTAGGTTTGATACACTGATTCTCAATATCTTGAGTTTTGTTTCTTTTCTTCGACTTTTTCATATTATGCAGGAGTGGTTCAACTTTCTGATGAGCAATATTGAGACTGAATCTTTGAAAAATTACATATTAATATGAGTAGTTTGATCCTTGGTTTCGTTTCTTTGTTTTAGATTCGATTGGTTGGATTTTCTTTTATACTTTCCTCTGATATTTTCTTTTTGCAAGAGAAATTATCATAATCGATCAAGAGCAACCAGATGACAGCAAAATTTTGAGTCCGTATATTTTCGACCATTAGATTGGTACAACATTTTTTAAATGGCTAAGATTTACAGGTACAAAACCTAGCGATATATTATGATGAAGGAAACAATATCCGGATTTACAACTACAATTCCACATTTCGTCCACAATATCCGGATGCAATTAACAGGGAATTAGAAGGTTTTTTGAAGGAAACATTTTCGGAAATATATAAAACGTGGAATTAGATGATTTTGGCCTTTTCTGATCACAGAGTACAATTATTCACGAAGTCTGATTGTGTGTCACACACACACACTTTCTCTCTCTTTCTCTCTCTGCTATAATTAAATCTCAGCTCAAATTTTATTTTTCCTCAGTAGGTTTTCCGATTTTAAATCTTTTGAGTTTTAGATTTTAGTTTTTTCAGGATTTATGTCCATTTGGTAGATTCTCTATATTCTTTTCCCACCGTGGTTATTTGTTGGGTTTGCGTTTGATGTGATACTCTTCTAAGGAGCGGACCTTAGTTTGGTCAGGGCGCGGACAATGCGTAAGATTAAATTTTGCAGTTAGATTTCATGAAAAGTTTATTTTTATTTGCATAGCTTTAAAAATGAACTTTGATGGAGTTAAATTTCATTCGTAGAGTAGGAATTGGTATTCGTGTCAATTAAGGCAAAATTGTGCAAGCCAGAGCTTGAAACCCGTGCCTTCAGGCACGGGCATTCGCTAGTATTCTAATATATAAAGGAAGAAGCACTTTTGGTGTGTTTTACAAATGTGTCATATATTCTAATATATAAAGGGAGAAACACTTTTGGTGTGTTTGAAGCTATGTCACAAAGGTTTTTTAACAATTGCCCCTCGCGCAAAAATCTTTTTACAATAATTTTTACAGGAGTGATTTGGTACTCTCCAAATTGATAACCACACTGCCAAAGGGGAGGGCCAAAATCATTCCATATAGGGATTAATTTTTGGCGCTTATGGAATTGATTTTGGCAAATTGATAACTACACTCTCTTGGAGCTTTTAGGTGCCTCCCCTCTCCCGCCCTTGCTTCGTGCTACTAAAGCTTAGACAAACCCGTACCCGAGTCCTTTGGGACATGGTTTCTCACAGATTTGCTTTGTTTGTATGCTGTACAGGTGGTCAACCAACAGTAATGGCAATGTGCTGAAGTCTTTTGGGTATAAAACTTCATACCAACAAATCAAAGTGGGCATGACAAGTAGTGCACATGTATTTTAGTTTTTACTCAAAGTACGGAATGGTGGGAAATTCGATTTAGATTCCCATTATGCCTTTCTATTCCTGCCATCACAAACATATCTTTTGGGAATTAGAAATTAGACAAATTAAATAAGCTAAGTTGACCGACAAAATTAATAGTGGTTAGTTATTAGAAATTCACAAAAAAGACTATTACATGGGGACGGATGTAGTAACATAGAATGTCTTTCCTTGAGAAAAAAAGGGAAATTGTCTGGGAAAATACGGAAGAAAATGAAAATTACTTTAAGAAACATATACGTCTACCTTCCTAATTTAAATATCCTTTACGAGAATTCGTGCGTTTTCAAACTCCGAAAAAAAAAAAAATTATTTGTTTACATCAAATTAAATGAATACTTTAATTTGATGTCAAAAATAACAAAACAATATACAGAAATTGCAATTTTAAGCGGTCAGTGCAATTTTAAGCGGCCAAGAGCAGTTTAAAGCGGCCATTGCAATTTAAGCGGCCATAGCCCTTTTAAGCGCCAACTGCAATTTTATGCGGCCAAAAGCATTTTGAAGCGGCCAAGTGTAATTTTAAGAGGCCAAGAGTAGTTTTATGCGGCCAAGTACAATTTTAAGCCGCCAAGAACAGTTTTGAACGGCCAAATGCAATTTTAGGCTGCCAAACAGTAAATTGTTGCGGCCAGGGAAGAAAAGATCACGAAACGGGGATCACAAGCATGGTTGACAAGCACGCTTTCCTCATAAAATTGGACTACGACCAATGTCTCGCGGCCCAGAGAGATTTTTAGAGGCCACAGGCAAGTTTAAGCGTCCAAGTGCAGTTTTCAACGCCAAGTGCAATTTTTAAAAGCCAAGAGCAATTTTCAGCGGCCGAGTGCAATTGAAAGCGGCTAGGAGTACTTTGCCACGGCCAGGGAATGAAAGATCATGGCCAGTGGATTAAAATGCGTGGTCGACAAATACGCTTTCATCATAAACTAAGTAAAAAAACATGTTCAATTCAGCATCCACTGTCGTCCTCCCATGGCACTGAAAGAGACTCAAAACACAACCTCTCTCTCTCTCTAAAACCACCTAGACTTCAATCCCGCAGAATACTTCGAACTGATCAAGGAGATCTACAAGGGCTGGAAATGCATTGGGACAAACAAATTCGATGCATTTGATATCGTAAAGCGGTGGTGGAAGGAAGCCCCACCACTGTGGTCTTCTACGCTTCGATCTTCTTCGGCTTCTCAGAAGCTTCAGAGACACTACTATCGGTACTCTCTCTCTCTCTCTCATCTCTCTCTCTCTCTACATACTTTTTGACAGTTACTTGATAACTTCGGTGAAGGCTGAGCTTTGTTTGTTTAGCGAGAGAATATAGTAGTTAATTGAGGAAAAAAATGCTTATTTTGAATGTGTTAGTGTGGTTTGGACATTGCTTTGGTAGATTGGCCAATGGAGTAGTTAAGAACAGCAAAATGGCTACGGCTGATGGTAACAATTAGAGAAGCGGATGGGTAGAAATTCACTCTAGCGGCTTTAGTTTGAATGGGACACAATCCGGTAGTTAGGAAAAGCAATATGGTTTACCTTAGCGGGTAACACTACCCTCTAAGGAGGGAGGGCTAGAAGTTCAATTTTTGTTGGCAACTTGGCACCCAAGTGGTGATATCATCAACCATGGCGTCAAGGAAGACAAGAGCAGAAATTGTAGACACTCTGGGAAGATCATGCACGAAGAGCATTCAATGCTCTTGGAAGTTTTCTTCATTCCGTCGCTAAAGGTCTATGTATGACAGAGTGTTGAGAGCAGAGTAGTGTGAGGGCTCCTCCTTTGGGAGGGAGTCAAGCTCCTCCAATAAGGCTTTGGCGCTCTGGCAGGAGAGTGTGCGTTGAGAGAGATACATGTAAATTGCTCCTTTGGGAGTGTGCGTTGGCGCTTTGGCGCTTTGGCTCCTCCACTTCTCTCCTGCTGTGGATGTACCCGTTCTTTGGGGAACCATGTAAATTGCTTGTGTTCTGTGTGATTGGTGTGTGTGTGTGAGCTTTTGGGCAAATCTAGGGCACAGCCCTTTGATATGTTAGGTCCAAATGATCTAGGTTTTTTGATATGTTAGGTCCAATGGAGAAAACAAATTATGTAGCCGACCCAAATGATGGGAATTAAGGTTTGGTTTGGTTTAAATATATGAAGCACGGATATGATATGATATGGGATTCGATACCGATAGATCTAGATGCGTAAATTTGTCAAAAACATACGTATCGTGAGAAAAAGGTTAGAATCTTTGAATGTAAGATGTCAATCGACTATGTCTAAACCTTTTAATTTCAGTTGGGCACATAAAAGCTTCATTTGAGTATCAGCGGGAATGGTTGTCAAAGAACAAACAAATGACACATGGAAGACATGCATCAATCGAGAAAATTCAATAAGGATTGTGACATTTGACTCTCACTATTTTCTTCTCAAAGAGGCAAAATACTGCATTACAATGCTATATAATCATTGCCTCAATTTCCATTTTGTAGAAGTTTATCTATGCGAACTGAATCCGATATTCAAAGGGCAAACATAATTTTCGGATTTCTATTGCAATTTTGAAGCGGCCAATAGTAGTATGAAGCGGCCAATTGCACTTTTAAGCGGCCAAGAGCAATTTTAAGTGGCCAAGAGCAGTTTTAAAGCGGCCAATTGCAATTCAAGCGGCCAAGAGCAGTTTGAACCGGCCAAATGCAATTTTAAGTGGCCAAGAGCAGTTTGAAGCGGCCAAGAGCAGTTTTAATTGGCCAATTGCAATATTAAGCGGCCAAGAGCAGTTTAAAGCGGCAAAGTGCAATTTTAAACGGCAAGAGCAGTTTTAAGCGGCCAATTGTAATTTTAAGCAGGCAAGAGCAATTTGAACCGGCCAAGTGCAATTTTAAGAGGCCAAGAGCAATTTTAAGCGGCCAAGAGCAATTTGCAGCAGCCAATGCAATTTTAGGCAGCCAAAAGTAAATTGCCGCGGCCAGGGAAGAAAAGATCACGAACCGGGGATCACAATCATGGTTGACAAACACGCTTTCCTCATAAAATTGGACTACGAGCAATTTCTCGTGGCCACAAGCAATTTTTAGTGGCCACGTTCAATTTTAAGCGTCCAAGAGCAGTTTTCAACGCCAAGTGCAATTTTACGCGGCAAATAGCAATTTGGAGCGGCCAAGGGCAATTGTAAGCGACCAAGAGTAATTTGCCGTGGCTAGGGAATAAAAGATCACGGCCAGTGGATTAGAATGCGTGGTTTACAAACATGCTTTCGTGATAAACTAAGTAAAAAATGCGTTCAATTCAGCATACACCGTCGTCCTCCCATGGCACTGAGAGAGACTCAAAACACAACCACTCTCTCTCTCTCTCTCTCTCTAAAGCCACCTAGACTTCAACTCCGCAGAATACTCCGAACCGATCAAGGAGATTTACAAGGGTTGGAATTGCATTTGGACTAACAAATTCGATTCTTTTGATATCGTTAAGTGTGGTGGAAGGAAGCCCCGTCACTGTGGTCTCCCGCGGTTCGATCCTGTTCGATTTCTCAAAATCTTCAGAGACACTACTATCGGTACTCTCTCTCTCTCTCCCTCTCCCTACTTTTTCACAGTTACTTGATAACTTCGGTGAAGGCTGAGCTTTGTTTGTTTAGCGGGAGAATATAGTAGGAAATTGGGGGAAAAAATGCTTATTTTGAATGTGTTAGTGTGGTTTTTTTTTTTTTTGGTAAGTAAAAATTCATATAACCAAAAAAATGCAAAAAGCTACAAGAAATGAATAGGGGCATCCCCCTAGCCACCTATACATCAAAAGGATCAAAAGGATCAAAACTCAAAAGGAAACTATGAACAATTATTTATAGAAAAAATCCTAGAATCAAGAAGCCAATCATCGCAAAGCTTTCTATTCTGCATGGAGAATTTGACAGCTGACCAAGAGCTAACCTTGGCTCTCACGGAGTTAAAGACTTCACCCGTAATCCCATCAACAACTCTAGACTTGCCTTGGAAGATCCTCGAGTTCCGTTCCCCCCAAAGAACATAAATGAAAGCTGTCAAAGACAGCTTATACAGAGAATCATGCAAGCTTTTCCTTTGTCTATACTGGACTGCCCACTCCAATTCCTGGGCCAAAGGCAAAACCAGGCTAGTAATCCCATTTCTAGCCAAAATTTGCCTCCAAATCATCTTAGAAAGCTGACAATCCAAGAAAAGATGGCTCTGGGATTCTATATCAGTCAAGCAAAGAGAACAAAGAGGGGGCACCACCATACCCCAACTCACTAACATGTCCTTTATTGACAGCCTTCCCAAGATAGCCAGCCAAGCAATGAAACTCCATCTAGGCACACCTTGGCTGAACCACACAAGTGTATGCCAAGGTTGGAAAGAATTCCTATGCCGACAGGCTTCCCAAGCTTATTTGGCTGAAAAATTACCATCAGAGGTTTAAGTCCATATGACCTTATCAGGAACAGATGGATTGGGGAGAAAGTCAGCTGGAGTTTGCATAATAATGTTCATAATGATCCTGTTGCGCTGCCTAGGCCATTTCCAGAGACCATTCTCAATAATAGAAGATACTTTAGCCATGAGAGCCTGTCCTCTATGAGCCACCATAGAATCACCAAACCTTTGGAACAGAGCCCCAACTAGATGTTAGTTATCAGTCCATAAGAAGGGGTCCCTTGCATTACCAATAACATATTTCATCCACTCCTTACGAATAAGTCTTAGCTTCAGAAGTTTCCTTACTACCCATGAAGCTTCATTAGGAATTGGAATCCCCCATAGGCTTTGACCTTTAAGGATATAGACATGAACCCATTTCACCCATAAAGTGTCAGCTTTTTGACTAAGGGCCCAAAGATGTTTCATGTTGATAGCCCTATTCCACTCTTTTATGGATCGAAACCCCAAACCCCCTTCATTCTTGGGGACACAATGAGAAGACCAGCTTACTTTTATCCCAGTATGCTTCAAATCTGCTCCAGACCAAAGAAATGCACATAGAACACTCTCAATCTCCTTGGTAATTTTTTGGGAAGGATAAAAACGGCACTTCAATTGGCTTTGTTTGGTTCCCTTTTTAGTTTTAGTTTTAGTTTTGTTTCCAATCATTACTCTACTTCTTTCTCCAATCATTACCCTATTTTTCCAATTATTACTTTCTCATCTCTCTCTATCTCTCTCGAATCATTACCCTTATTTTCAATAATTACTCTATTTCTCTCTCCACCCACTACTAAAACTAAACTAAACTAAACTCCCAACCAAACACAATCAATATGTTTGGATGTTGAAAAGGACAGACTGAATTAATTGAGCCCTGCCTCCATAAGATAGAGATTTTTGTGTCCAGCTCTGAATCCTAGCCAAAATCCTATTTTTCAAAACAACACAATCAGTTGAAGTGAGCCGGGTACTAATCAGAGGAACCCCTAGGTATTTGACTGAAAGTTAACCTATAGGAATACCCAACATATTAGAGAAGACTTGGTTATCAGAATCAGGAACACCAGCAAAATACATTGCACTTTTCAGCAAATTAGGTTGTAACCCAGAAAACCCATAAAACTCCTGCAAAGTTTTCAACACAGTCTGAACAGATCCCAAATGAGCGCCACTCATAATAAACAGGTCATCCACAAACACAACATGTGAAATTCCCAACTCTTGGCATTTTGGATGAAACTTGAACTCCCCAACCTCAGTATTCCACTGTAAAAGGGATGAAAAGCCTCCATAACTAAGAGAAAAAGGTAGGGGGAGATTGGATCCCCCTGCCTAAGGCCTCTTGCCCCCGGAAAGTAGCCAACTAACCCACCATTAAGCATGATAGAAAACTTAGGAGTGGATATGCATTCTTTTATCCATCCAACAAACTTAGCAGGAAACTCCATAGCAATCATAGTGTCAATCAAAAAAACCCAATCAACCGAATCATATGCTTTCATAAGATCAACCTTAATTGCACTTCTTGGAGGCCCATCATTTCAATGATAATTCCTAATAAGTTCATGCATAAGCAGAACATTGTCCACAATGCTTCTTCCCTTAATAAAAGCTGAATGGGATTGGCTAACTACAACAGGCAAAACCTGTTGCATCCTCTTTGCCAAGACTTTGGTAACTACTTTATAAACCACATTGCAACAGGCAATGGGTCTGTATTCTTTAATAGTGGAAGGGTTGGAGGTCTTAGGAACCAAAGTTAAGGCTATAGAAATCCATTCCTTAAGAATGTACCCTTTCTCAAAAAACAGCAAAACTGCATCTACCAAATCCTGCCCCACAATCTCCCAATTTTGCTGGAAAATCCTAGAACGAAAGCCATTAGGCCCAGGAGCTTTATCTCCTTTAATGGACATTGGAGCATTTTTAACTTTAGCCACAGAAACAGGTTGAATAAGGTCCCTTTGCAAAGAAGCAGGGTTCTCCGCTTCGCCTGCACAATGAACACACGACTAAGGCTTCACCTAAGTTATCAAGTAACTCTCAAAAAGTAGAGAGAGAGAGAGAGAGTACCGATAGTAGTATCTCCGAAGCTTTTGAGAAACCGAAGAGGATCAAACCGTGGGAGACCACAGTGATGGGGCTTCCTTCCACCACCGCTTAACGATATCAAAAGCGTCAAATTTGTTTGTCCCAATGCAATTCCAGCCCGTGTAGATCTCCTTGATCGGTTCGGAGTATTCTGCGGGGTTGAAGTCTAGGTGGTTTTAGAGGGAGAGAGAGAGTGGTTGTGTTTTGAGTCTCTCTCAGTGCCATGGAAGGACGATGGTGGATGCTGAACTGGATGCGTTTTTTTACTTAGTTTATGACGAAAGCGTGTTTGTCAACCACGCATTCTAATCCACTGGTCATGATCTTTTATTCCCTGGCAGTGGCAAATCATCCTTGGCCACTTACAATTGCACTCGGCCGCTGAAAATTGCTCTTGACCGCTTAAATTGCACTTGGCGTTGAAAACTGCTCTTGGACGCTTAAAATTGCACTTGGCCGCTTTGCTCTTTGCCGCGAGAAATTGGTCGTAGTCCAATTTTATGAGGAAAGCGTGTTTGTCAACCACAATTGTGATCCCAGTTCGTGATCTTTTCTTCCTTGGCCGCGGCAAATTACTATTGGTTGCTTAAAATTTCACTTGGCCGTTTAAAATTGCATTTGGGTCCTTCAAACTGCTCTTGGCCGCTTAAAATTGTATTTGGCCGCTTAAAACTGCACTACCGCTTAAAATTGCACTTGGCCACTTTAAACTGCTCTTGGCCGCCTACAATTGCAATTGGCAGCTTAAAACTGCTCTTGGCCACTTCAAACTGCTCTTGGCCGCTTAAAATTGCACTTAGCCACTTCAAACTGCTATTGGCTGCTTCAAATTGCAATTGGCCGCTTAAACTGCTCTTGGCCGCTTAAAATTGCACTTGGCCGCTGAAAACTACTTGGCCGCTTGAAATTGTACTTGGCCGCTTTAAAGTGCTCTTGGCCGCTTTAAATTGCAATTGGCCGCTTAAAACTGCTCTTGGCCACTTTAAATTGTACTTGGCAGCTTCAAACTGCTCTTGGCCGCTTAAAATTGCAATTGGCCGCTTAAAAGTGCTCTTGGCCGCTTAAAATTGCACTTGGCCGATTAAAATTGCAATTTCTTTCTATTGTTTTATTATTTTTGACATCAAATGAAAGTATTCATTTAATTTGATGTAAACAAATAATTTTTTTTTCGGAGTTCGAAAATGCACGAATTCTCGTAAGGGACATATAAATTGGGAAGGTAGAAGTATATGTTTCTTAATGTAATTTTTCATTTCTTCTATGTTTTTCCCCCCACAATTTCCCTTTTCTTCTCAAGGAATGACATTCTATGTTACTACATCCGTCCCATGTAATAGCCTTTTTTGCGCTCATTTTATTGGACATAACCCATGTGTCTAAGTTCAGAGCAGATGCCCATCCATCTACGGTTGGAGGAGAGAAACATGATTGTATGCATTGGAGCTTACCGGGAGTTACAAATACTTGGAATGACTTTTTTATAGCTCATCTAAACAACATGAAGGAGCGGATCTGAGATGTAATTGTATTATTTCTTAAAGAAGAAGTGTGAAAATCATTTACCTACTTTTAAATTGCTAATAAATTTTACGTACAATATGGATCTTATTTGATGTAGATCTCAATTAGTATATTAGACAATATTTTCAAAATCGCATATAACAGAATGAGTGACAAGATGTAAGAAAATTGAAAAGTGGTACGAACTTTCAAAAAAGACTATTAATTAGGGATGGCAATGGGGAGGGTCGGGGCTGGATACCACTATCCCCATCCCCGATCCACGAATCCAAATCCCTCTCCATCCCCGCTCCGATCCCCACCGGGGATTTAATTTTACCCTTCATCCCCACCCCAAATGCGCAACAGGGATCCCTGCAGGGAATCAGGGATCCAAAGATTCCAAAACTAAAAAAAAAAAAAAGAAGTCACCTACCATTAGAAAATACAATCCATGAAACTAAATTAAAAAAAATAAAAAATCTAGGATGCCATTACAAACCAAAGGCCAAGAAAAACAGCCACAGTTGATGGCCGCATTTCATTCGATTCCATTTGAGTTGATAGCGAGCGACATTTCCGAAGTGGTAGATTGTGTTCAAAATGAAAAAACACATTAAGAAAAGGTGAAACAAAAATACACAGAAAAGGAAAAAAAGTGAAACACAAATACACAGAAGATGCTCAAATTCGAAAAGAATAACGATATCAAAAAGCGTCGAATTTGTTAGTCCCAATGCAATTCCAGCCCTTGTAGATCCCCTTGATCGGTTCGAAGTATTCTGCGGGGTTGAAGTCTAGGTGGTTTTAGAGGGAGAGAGAGAGAGAGAGAGAGACTGGTTGTGTTTTGAGTCTCTCTCAATGCCATGGGAGGATGACGGTCGATGCTGAACTGAACACATTTTTTTACTTAGTTTATGACGAAAGTGCATTTGTCGACCACGGCATTCTAATCCACTGGCCATGATCTTTCATTCCCTAGCCGCGGCAAAGTACTCCTGGCCGCTTACAATTGCACTCAGCCGCTGAAAATTGCTCTTGGCTGCTTAAAATTGCACTTAGCGTTGAAAACTGCATTTGGATGCTTAAAATTGCACGTGGCCGCTAAAAATCACTCTGGGTCGCGAGAAATTGGTCGTAATCCAATTTTACGAGGAAAGCGTGTTTGTAAACCACGATTGTGATCCCTGTTTTGTGATCTTTTCTTCCCTGGCCGCGGCAATTTACTTTTGGTTGCATAAAATTGCATTTGGCCGCTCAAAACTGCTCTTGGCCGCTTAAAATTGTACTTGGCCGCTTCAAACTGCTCTTGGCCGCTTTTGCCGCTTAAAATTGCAATTGGCCGCTAAAAACTGCTCTTGGCCGCTTAAAATTGCAATTTCTATATATTGTTTTATTATTTTTGACATCAAAATAAGTATTCAATTAATTAGGTGTAAATAAATAATTTTTTTTGGGAGTTTGAAAATGCACGAATTCTTGTAAGGCACATTTAAACTGGGAAGGTAGAAGTATATGTTTCTTAAAGTAATTTTTCATTTCTTCCTTGTTTTTCCCCTACAATTTCCCTTTTCTTCTCAAGGGAAGACATTCTCTGTTACTACATCCGTCCCCATGTAATAGTCTTTTTTGTGAATTTCGAATAACTAACAACTATTAATTTTGGCGGTCAACTTAGCTTATTTACTTTGTCTAATTTCTAATTCCCAAAAGATATGTTTGGATGGCGGGAATAGAAAGGCATAATGGGAATCTAAATCGAATTTCCCACCATTCCGTACTTTGAGTGGTCCATTACAAGGAATTCCATTCTAGTTGTGGACAATTAGGGACATGAAAACCTCTCCATTTGCAAAATAGTAACACGCATAAATGGATTAGTCATGTAAAAACTAAAATACATGTGCACTACTTGTCATGCCTACTTTGATTTGTTGCTATGGAGCATTTTCCACATCTCAGACAGAATTTTTATAAGATTATATAAGGGTCATACCATATACTTTAGAACGCTATTGAGGCCAACAGCAGCAGACATTGGAGGCGTCATAGATAGACCCTTCTTTTTTTTTTAAAAAGGGGTGTTTTTACTGGGTCAAACTTCGAAGGAGCCCACCACCTAAAACAAGAACTGAGAAGCAAATAAGTAACTCAATATTTCAACATGAAAAACTGATAAACCAAACCAAGTGAACAAGCAAGTGTGTACGATGTAAAATCGTTGAACTACTAAACAATAAGTATAAAAAAGCTCCTGCCTCTCTCTTGTGAGGTGTCACTCGTTCAATGGTTATGGTAAAAAAAAAACCAAGAAACGTCCAGTAACTTTGACAGTTACACCACAATGACAGCACAACCAGAAGGATATGAATCAAACTAAGAGAGGACTTCCACAAAGGGGTAGATTCGTACTTCCTAGCTTTGACTATCCATAAGGGCATTCTTTACCACGTACTCGTGTTGGAGAAACTTTTAGGTATCCCGGGGATACCAAGCCCCATGGTATCCCCTTCGGTCTGTTTCTCATTTTTTAGCCATTTTTTCGATCACATATGGATGATCGATTTCGTTCATTTTGTAGAGTTCGGCGAAAACCTTAATCATGCCAAAAATTGTGTTCATTGGATTTTATTTTATACATGATTGACACATGTGAAAATTAAAGAAAACCAAAACTAAGTTTAAAATACATTGAATCAAAACTCAGTTTTGGTTTTTTTGCAATTTTCATGTGTGCCGATGATGTATCAAATAAAGTTTGATGAACACAATTGTTGACATGATTAAGGTTCTTGCCAAACTCTACAAAATGAACGAAGTTGATCATTCAAATATGATCGAAAAATGAAAAACGGATTGAAGGGGATACCATGGGACTTGGTATCCCCGGTATACTTAAAAGTTTCTCCTCGTGTTGGGCTACGTGCTCCGCACGAATCACGTGCTCAGTAAAAAAGTTCGAAGCGTTGTCATTGTTTTGAGGATCGGAACATGGTGACGTTTGCTGCGAAACGAAATTTTGATGACGGTTGAGGATCGGAACATGGTGACGTTTGCTGCAAATAAACATGCAATATATGATCCACATCATCCACAGAAATAAGTACCAAGAAAAGTACCCAAATGGCAAAAATAAAGAGCATAGCCAAAATTCAACTCTATTGAACACTATTGTCGACAAGTTATAATTTGTGGACACTAATCTGGCTCTATAGCACTTACGATTAGGAATAGTATACAAACTTTGCGATATTTTCCTTCATGCTTTGGAGACTTTTCTCCAGCATGCTTCTTGTCAAATTTTCCACCACTGGCTGTTGAGGTCACTGCCATTCCAGCCACATTTTCAAGTTCGTTTTTACTTGCTTTCCTACGTGCAACCTGAGTTCCTATTATGGGAAGAGCTGTAGCAGCGAGTTGAATATTGCTGCAGAACAAACACATTCATTATCGTTTTACAATTTGAAGCAGAAGACATTTGCTTTAACTCAGCACAATGTTTTTCCTCGTTATGAAAACAGTAGAAACAGAGAAAAGAGCCTATGACTATTGGTTACAATATGATCAAAAACAATACTGGAAGTTCATGCTCGGTGGAAGTCCAAGCATGATACCTAGGAGTAAATCCCTTTCGCAATAACAGAACAAAAATTTCATAGGGAAATGAGAACATCCAACTCAACAGGAATATCAATCTTTTCATCGTCTAGAAAGATGTTTCTTCTCACTAAATAGAGTTTCCGAGTTAACATAATCCTCAGGATTTTCTTCCCCTCCTTCCTTCAAGTTCTTTCGCTTACCCACTTTTGGAGTATTAGACACTTCTTGTGCCTTGAATAAATCCATTCATGCAAACAAGTCAAGTGATTTACCATTGTCAATGCCATGGTAAATCCTTCTCAATGCCATTGAAGAGATTTCCAATAAACAAAATTAATATTTTTCACAGGCTTAACATAGTTTATCTTATTAGTTTAGTGGATATTGATCATGAATACCCCAAAATCAATATCTACAAGAGCACAAATAACAGTTATATTATTTTTACCTGAAGTCTCACTGCTTCTGCTTTTTGTGCAGCCTTAAGTTTTTGAATTCAGCTCGTAAATGCATGGACTCAAAATCAAAATGCTAGTTGCTCACAACTTACCATAGGGAAGAATCCAACTATAGTATACTCAAACTAAGATTTTGATAGACACTAAAGGTCAAACTGTTACTTCGGTATGTTGTTTTGGTTCAATTAGCTTGAAAAGGAAAACATTTCGGGTACAATTTGGAAACCATTCCAGAATATTCTTGAGACCTCCGAAAACTTATAAAATGTCATTGTTAGATACTCCCTCTGTCCCCATTCTTTAGTCCCTTTTGGGAGTCCGTACCACTTTTCAATTGATGATATCCTGCAATCTATAATTTTTTACGTGATTTTGAAAACATCATTTAAAAGAGCTCATTGAGATCTATCCAACAAGATTTATATTGCATATAAATAGTATTACCAATTAAAAGTTATAATTAGTTTTTTATCCGGTTGGGATAGGATGAGGAATAAAAGAATGGGGACGGAGGGAGTACTTCTAAGAGGTGTTGAAACAACTTAAAGATTCCATATGTGTTGTAGGATTTCGACATGGTTCAGTATTTATAAGCATGTGTTGGAGAAACATTTAAATTCCTCTCGCTTCCTTCATTTTATGTTAATTCTTTCTTTCCCAACTCAGTTTGGCAGAACTTGAAGATCGATACGCTTGAATTGCTTAAACTATAAACGACTAAGTTTAATTTTTTAACATCACTTTTTTTCCTCATCAAGAGAACCATTTTCCTGGTTCTCAAAAGTCAGTCTTCTAATAAAGTAGTTACGAGCTGCAGCAAGCTTTTGAGAGTAAATTAAAATGCTCCAAAAGCATCTTCACTTTTGATAGTATTTTAAGAAAATGTACGCTGAAGGCCAACTTATTTGGGAGTGGTCCAAACCATATCAGGTGAGGAATGCAGCTAATACACTATAAGAACGCATTACTCATAATTGGATGTAGCAAAAAAGGAGAGAATACCTGGTATATGGGGCATTGCCTTTCGTAGTTGTGCACATGGCCATATAAGGCTGTCAACCTTGTGCTTCTGCCAAAGTTTCTGAAGACTCTCTTTCCATTGCTTCCTCAAATGATCCTTCAGCAGCATACCAATCGGCAGAAGAATAATCCAACACTCTGGGTGAGGAATATCAGCCCCTGTTGTTTTTGTCTATCAACGGACGGCAGACAGTGCTCAATGAAGTTACATGCTCTGCTCCCTCTCTCCAATCGTGCTCTGTTTCAGCTATGCAAAATCACAACATACCATAGTCAGTGGCGCCGCATACCTGGCAGCAGAAAATAATACTTATAGTTATGTTTAGTGGGAGTAGCAGTATAACTATTATCCTTAGTGAACAAGCATAGAGTGTGTTGGCAATTCTGTAACGAAAGTTGATTCTGGTCTTAAAACATTATCCTTAGTGAACAAGAAAAGAGTATTTAGTTACCATTTGTATCATTGCATGAAAAATCTCAGATAAAAAATCTCAATTAGATGGTGGTCTTCTGGCCCCTTTTTCGTTAGATTCAATAAAAAAAAATATGGAATTGAAATAGACAAATTCGAGTAAATTGGATATTTGCCGATTTATGGCCATTCGAACCTCATCCATCTTAGTTTCATCGACCAAGGGCCACGGGTTTCCTTTCAGGACAGACAACACGGGAAGATTCAAGTGAATGCCTAATCAAGCCGGAGCAATCGGCGGAGATTGCTCAATGCTGTATCATCTAGGTTCTTCGCCTAATCAAGCCGGAGCAATTGGCGGAGATTGCTCAATGCTGTATCATCTAGGTTCTTCCTAGAGAAGAAAGCCGAGAACGGAAGCGAACTCGGCGGCGGTGAGGCAAAAAAAAAAAACCGCCCGAGCCGGCATAGAGTTTCCAATCGGAAACCTAATCTGCTTGTGGACTGTCTGCCACAACCTCAGTTCCTCGCCTCAACAAAGCCACTTCCATACTTTAATGATTTCTTGGAATTGCAGCCCCTGGAAAATAGAAAACAAATAGAATTTTGGATAATCTTAATCCAAACACAGAAGATAATAAAAGACAAAGTCGCTTTACAAGCTTATAATGAACCCACAGTTAGGTCCATATAATGACTTTTATTATCTCCTCCTTTGTTAATACTCAATTAAAAAAGACAGAGAGTATTCAATTCAATATTCTTTCGCTTCACGATATCACGATTAGTACGATCACCACCACCACCGCTGCCACCTCCAACATAAAAATCATCGAGAAATTTTTACTTTACCGAAGTTCGAGAAATATGAAGTTTTGTATTTTTAATTTTTTTTTGAAAATCACTTCACAACCACCTTGACCATGATGGCCACTACCGAAGCTCCAAAGAAAATGAATGAGAATTTTCTCCATCTAAAAAAGAAAGCCGAGCCCGAAAGTTACTGAGAATTTTCTCAATTCTAAAATTTTGCGCACCACAATCTCGAAATGATTGATGATTCTTCTAGACAGATGTGGTGCTTTTGATGTAGTGATTAATCTTGACCTTGTGAATATAAATTTTTTTTTATATATTCATGAGCAGAGAATGTTCTCGATGCATAATGTGGTTGAGTTAGAATAAAATATATAGAATATTATCAAATCATTTTCGGTGTTCTCGTTTTAGAAACATTCTCAGGTTTTTTTGTGTTCTCAGTTTTACGTAAACTTCGGTGGAGTGTAGATGCACTACGTACTCTCCAAAACACTTAAGTAATGAAGAAATACATAAGAACTAGGTATTTGAATCCCGAATGAAACTAAGAAAGTGTTTCAGCCTAGTGGCTCAAACGATTTTTTTGCTAGCCTTCTTTCAACCCCATTATTATAAAAAAAAAACTTCAATGTCTTTGTAGTTGGATTTCACCATCTTTTAATACCTTAAAAACTATATTTATTGATATGTAATGGGTCTCGATACAATTTAAAATGAGTGACAAGCGAGCATTTTACCGAAATCATTTTTTTTGAACCACTTAGAATAAAATAATCACGTCTTTTAATGTACAAATTTTTTTGGATCCAAAATACTTGGGTTAAAAAGTATATTGAACAAGCTTTCTAATGGTTCAAATCACGCGGAAATCGGAAGTCAGGAGTGTTCGGAGCAAGTCCACAAAGTTTTACATCTTTTGCGGCATTATTACGCCTCAGGCGCAAGTATATGCGCCCCAGGCGCACTTCATTGCGCCCGGGCGCATCCTCAAGGCAGCTCAGCAAGTCAAATTTTGCGGGCTTGCACCAGACACTCCCGAACTCCGTTTTGCACGTGGTTTGAACCGTTAGAAAGCTTGTTCAATGCACTTTCCTACCCAAGTAGTTTGGATCAAAAAATATTTATAAATCAAAAGAGGTCACCATTCTACTTTCAGTTGGTTAAAAAAATTATTCACTTTGGTAGAACGCTCGCATCCCTCCCATTTTTAATCGATCATAACCAATTATACAACGATTAATAAGGTTTTCAAATTATTAAAAGGTAACCAAAACGAAGAATGAAAATGATAAGTTTAGTTTATGAAATGTTGGTGAAAAGTAGGAGGATTCAAAGATCATCGGAGTCAAAAAAGTTAAAATACGTTTCCGCGCCTATCAACACATTCTATGTTCCGTTCAACATGCACATCACTAATTATAAGGTATTCATCAATTCCATAACAGTTTCACCAAGTTCATGGGGTTTTTCGCACATCATCAAATTGTCAGAAACCGTTTCATCATAAGGATTTGCCCAAGACGAGACTTGTACATTTACGAAGTGAAATTTGATTGTCTACGCCACCAACATTACTAAGTGATCATAGCCAGAGGTGCGACGGTCCAGGAAAAAAGATAATCAGTCTACTGATCATCGTCGCGTATGAGGAAAAGTTGATCTGAAAATTCTATTATGTCTAGGAATATTATTAGCTAGTACTCACTTTGATTACTAAGTGATCACATGAGCATGCTTAAGGTTTAGATGATTTGAGCAATTCTGAAAATCATTTTCAGCTAGTTAAAGCGGACCTGATTGTTCACACCTGAAAGTGAATTAATCAATTCACCAGCTAATTAACGTAATCCCAGTCAATTTCGACATCATAAATTTGCTAAGATGAACCAGAAGCCCAACCAGCCCTTAGCCAGGTTATTTTGTGTGTTTCAAGTCTATCTGTAGTTTTCGATGGAAGACTTGTTTCACTAAAATATGGTTGACCATGACAACGATGGTAGGCAGGCAACGATGTAGAAATTGCATCGCAATGATGAAAGAATTGACCCGGGGCAAGCCTTTCTTGAGAGGAGAGGAGTGCTTATTTCGTGTCCCGCTGGCCTTGCGTTGCTCCGACTTATGCATTACACATTTGCACTTACACCATGCACTTTGTGGCAGGTACTACACAAATGTGTCATATATTCTAATATATAAAGGAAGAAGCACTTTTGGTGTGTTTTACAAATGTGTCATATATTCTAATATATAAAGGGAGAAACACTTTTGGTGTGTTTTGAAGCTATGTCACAAAGGTGTTTTTAACAATTGCCCCTCGCGCAAAAATCTTTTTTACAATAATTTTTACAGGAGTGATTTTGGTATTCTCCTAATTGATAACCACACTGCCAAAGGGGAGTGCCAAAATCAATTCCATATAGGGATTAATTTTGGCGCTTATGGAATTGATTTTGGCAAATTGATAACCACACTCTCTATGAGCTTTTAGGTGCCTCCGCTCTCCCGCCCTTGCTTCGTGCTACTAAAGCTTAGACATACCCGTACCCGAGTCTATGTGACATGGTTTCTCACAGATTTGCTTTGTTCGTATGCTGTACAGGTGGTCAACCAACAGTAATGGCAATGTGCTGAAGTCTTTTGGGTATAAGACTTCATACCAACAAATCAAAGTGGGCATGACAAGTAGTGCACATGTATTTTAGTTTTTACTCAAAGTACGGAATGGTGGGAAATTCGATTTAGATTCCCATTATGCCTTTCTATTCCTGCCATCCAAACATATCTTTTGGGAATTAGAAATTAGACAAAGTAAATAAGCTAAGTTGACCGACAAAATTAATAGTAGTTAGTTATTAGAAATTCACAAAAAAGACTATTACATGGGGACGGATGTAGTAACATAGAATGTCTTTCCTTGAGAAGAAAAGGGAAATTGTAGGGGAAAAATACGGAAGAAATGAAAAATTACTTTAAGAAACATATACTTCTACCTTCGTAGTTTAAATGTCCTTTACGAGAATTCGTGCATTTTCAAACTCCGAAAAAAAAAATTACTTGTTTACATCAAATTAAATGAATACTTTAATTTGATGTCAAAAATAATAAAACAATATACAGAAATTGCAATTTTAAGCGGCCAAGTGCAATTTTAAGCGGCCAAGAGCAGTTTAAAGCGGCGAATTGCAATTTTAAGCGGCCAATAACACTTTTAAGCGGCCAACTGCAGTTTGAAGCGGCCAACTGCAATTTTAAGAGGCCGACTGCAATTTTAAGTGGCCAAACGCAGTTTGAAGCGGCCAAGTGTAATTTTAAAAGGCCAAGAGTAGTTTTATGCAGCCAAGTATAATTTTAAGCCGCCAAGAACAGTTTTGAGTGGCCAAATGCAATTTTAGGCGGCCAAAAGTAAATTGTTGCGGCCAGGGAAGAAAAGATCACGAAACGGGGATCACAAGCATGGTTGACAAGCACGCTTTCCTCATAAAATTGGACTACGACCAATTTCTCGCGGCCCAGAGAAATTTTTAGCAGCCACATGCAATTTTAAGCGTCCAAGTGCAGTTTTCAATGCCAAGTGCAATTTTTAGCAGCCAAGAGCAATTTTCAGCGGCCGAATGCAATTGAAAGTGGCTAGGAGTACTTTGCCACGGCCAGGGAATGAAAGATCATGGCCAGTGGATTAAAATGCGTGGTCGACAAATACGCTTTTGTCATAAACTAAGTAAAATAACATGTTCAATTCAGCATCCACTGTCGTCCTCCCATGGCACTGAAAGAGACTCAAAACACAACCTCTCTCTCTCTCTCTCTAAAACCACCGAGACTTCAATCCCATAGAATACTTCGAACTGATCAAGGATATCTACAAGGGCTGGAAATGCATTGGGACAAACAAATTCGACGCATTTGATATCATTAAGCGGTGGTGGAAGGAAGCCCCGCCACTGTGGTCTCCTACGGTTCAATCTTCTTCGGTTTTTCAAAAGCTTCAGAGACACTACTATCGGTACTCTCTCTCTCTCTCTCTCTCTCTCTCTCTCTCTCTCTCTCTCTCTCTCTCTCTCTACATACTTTTTGACAGTTACTTGATAACTTCGGTGAAGGCTGAGCTTTGTTTGTTTAGCGAGAGAATATAGTAGTTAATTGAGGAAAAAAATGCTTATTTTGAATGTGTTAGTGTGGTTTGGACATTACTTTGGTAGATTGGCCAATGGAGTAGTTAAGAACGGCGAAATGGCTACGGCTGATGGTAACAATTAAGAGAAGCGGATGGGTAGAAATTCACTCTAGCGGCTTTAGTTTGAATGTGACACGATCCGGTAGTTAGGAAGGGCAATATGGTTACCTTAGCGGGTAACACTACCCTCTAAGGAGGGGAGGGCTAGAAGTTCAATTTTTGTTGGCAACTTGGCACCCAAGTGGTGATATCATCAACCATGGCGTCAAGGAAGACTAAGAGCAGAAATTGTAGACACTCTGGGAAGATCATGCACGAAGAGCATTCAATGCTCTTGGAAGTTTTCTTCATTCCGTCGCTAAAGGTCTATGTAATAACAGAGTGGAGAGAGCAGAGTAGTGTGAGGGCTCCTCCTTTGGGAGGGAGTCAAGCTCCTCCAATAAGGCTTTGGCGCTCTGGCAGGAGAGTGTGCGTTGAGAGAGATACACTGAGAAGTTGAGTGATTGGTACCCCCATGTAACATTTTTGTATTTCTCATATGGTGAAACACTTCTCTCCTGCTGTGGATGTACCCGTTCTTTGGGGAACCATGTAAATTGCTTGTGTTCTGTGTGATTGGTGTGTGTGTGTGTATGAGCTTTTGGGCAAATCTAGGGCACAACCCTTTTGATATGTTAGGTCCAAATGATCTAGGTTTTTTTGATATGTTGGGTCCAATGGAGAAAACAAATTATGTAGCCGACCCAAATGATGGGAATTAAGGTTTGGTTTGGTTTAAATATATGAAGCACGGATATGATATGGGATTCGATACCGATAGAAGATGCGTAAATTTTTCAAAAAACATAGGTATCGTGAGAAAAAGGTTAGAATCTTTGAATGTAAGATATCAATCGACTATGACAAAACCATTTAATTTCAGTTGGGCACATAAAAGCTTCATTTGAGTATCAGCGGGAATGGTTGTCAATGAACAAACAAATGACACATGGAAGAGATGCATCAATCGAGAAAATTCAATAAGGATTGTGACATTTGACTCTCACTATTTTCTTCTCAAAGAGGCAAAATACTGCATTACAATGCTATATAATCATTGCCTCAATTTCCATTTTGTAGAAGTTTATCTATGCGAACTGAATCCGATATTCAAAGGGCAAACATAATTTTCGGATTTCTATTGCAATTTTGAAGCAGCCAATAGTAGTATGAAGCGGCCAATTGCACTTTTAAGCTGCCAATAGCAGTTTTAAGCGGCCAAGTGCAATTTTAAGCGGCCAAGAGCAGTTTTAAGCGGCCCAATACAATTTTAAGCAGCCAAATACAATTTTAAGTGGCCAAGAGCAGTTTTAAGCGGCCAATTGCAATTTCAAGCGGCCAAGAGCAGTTTGAACAGGCCAAATGCAATTTTAAGTGGCCAAGAGCAGTTTGAAGAGGCCAAGTTCAATTTTAAGCGGCCAAGAGCAGTTTTAATTGGCCAATTGCAATAGTAAGCGGCCAAGAGCAGTTTAAAGCGGCAAAGTGCAATTTTAAACGGCAAGAGCAGTTTTAAGCGGCCAATTGTAATTTTAAGCAGGCAAGAGCAATTTGAACCGGCCAAGTGCAATTTTAAGAGGCCAAGAGCAATTTTAAGCGGCCAAGAGCAATTTGCAACGGCCAAATGCAATTTTAGGCAGCCAAAAGTAAATTGCTGCGGCCAGGGAAGAAAAGATCATGAACCGGGGATCACAATCGTGGTTGACAAATACGCTTTCCTCATAAAATTGGACTACGAGCAATTTCTCGTGGCCACAAGCAATTTTTAGCAGCCACGTGCAATTTTAAGCGTCCAAGAGCAGTTTTCAACGCCAAGTGCAATTTTACGCGGCAAATAGCAATTTGGAGCGGCCAAGGGCAATTGTAAGCGACCAAGAGTAATTTGCCGCGGCTAGGGAATAAAAGATCACGGCCAGTGGATTAGAATGTGTGGTTTACAAACATGCTTTCGTGATAAACTAAGTAAAAAAACGCGTTCAATTCAGCATACACCGTCGTCCTCCCATGGCACTGAGAGAGACTCAAAACACAACCACTCTCTCTCTCTCTCTCTCTCTCTCTCTCTCTCTCTCTCTCTTTAAAACCACCTAGACTTCAACCCCGCAGAATACTCTGAACCGATCAAGGAGATTTACAAGGGTTGGAATTGCATTTGGACTAACAAATTCGATTCTTTTGATATCGTTAAGTGGTGGTGGAAGGAAGCCCCGTCACTGTGGTCTCTCGCGGTTCGATCCTGTTCGATTTCTCAAAATCTTCAGAGACACTACTATCGATACTCTCTCTCTCCCTACTTTTTCTTAGTTACTTGATAACTTCGGTGAAGGCTGAGCTTTGTTTGTTTAGCGGGAGAATATAGCAGGAAATTGGGGGAAAAATGCTTATTTTGAATGTGTTAGTGTGGTTTTTTTTTTTTTTGGTAAGTAAAAATTCATATAACCAAAAAAACACACGAAGCTACAAGAAATGAACAGGGGCATCCCCTTAGCCACCTATACATCCCACCTATACATCAAAAGGATCAAAAGGATCAAAACTCAAAAGGAAACTATGAACAATTATTTATAGAAAAAATCCTAGAATCAAGAAGCCAATCATCGCAAAGCTTTCTATTCTGCATGGAGAATTTGACAGCTGACCAAGAGCTAACCTTAGCTCTCACGGAGTTAAAGACTTCACCCGCAATCCCATCAACAACTCTAGACTTGCCTTGGAAGATCCTCGAGTTCCGTTCCCCCCAAAGAACATAAATGAAGGCTTTCAAAGACAACTTATACAGAGAATCACACAAGCTTTTCCCTTGTCTATACTGGACTGCCCACTCCAATTCCTGGGCCAAAGGCAAAACCAGCCTAGTAATCCCATTTGTAGCCAAAATTTGCCTCCAAATCATCTTAGAAAGCTGACAATCAAAGAAAAGATGGCTATGGGATTCTATATCAGTCAAGCAGAGAGAACAAAGAGGGGGCACCACCATACCCCAACTCACTAACCTGTCCTTTATTGACAGCCTTCCCAAGATAGCTAGCCAAGCAATGAAACTCCATCTAGGCACACCTTGGCTGAACCACACAAGTGTATGCCAAGGTTGGAAAGAATTCCTATGCCGACAGGCTTCCCAAGCTTATTTGGCTGAAAAATTACCATCAGAGGTTAAAGTCCATATGACCTTATCAGGAACAGATGGATTGGGGAGAAAGTCAGTTGGAGTTTGCATAATAATGTTCATAATGATCCTGTTACGCTGCTTAGGCCATTTCCAGAGACCATTCTCAATAATAGAAGATACTTTAGCCATGAGAGCCCGTCCTCTATGAGCCACCACAGAATTACCAAACCTTTGGAACAGAGCCCCAACTAGATGTTAGTTATTAGTCCATAAGAAGGTGTCCCTGCCATTACCAATAACATATTTCATCCACTCCTTACGAAAAAGTCTTAGCTTCAGAAGTTTCCTTACTACCCAAGAAGTTTCATTAGGAATTGGAATCCCCCATAGGCTTTGACCTTTAAGGATATAGACATGAACCCATTTCACCCATAAAGTGTCAGCTTTTTGACTAAGGGCCCAAAGATGTTTCATGTTGATAGCCCTATTCCACTCTTTTATGGATCGAAACCCCAAACCCCCTTCATTCTTGGGGACACAAAGAGAAGACCAGCTTACTTTTATCCCAGTATGCTTCAAATCTGCTCCAGACCAAAGAAATGCACATAGAACACTCTCAATCTCCTTGGTAATTTTTTGGGGAAGGATAAAAATGGCACTTCAATATGTTTAGATGTTGAAAAGGACAGATTGAATTAATTGAGCCCTGCCTCCATAAGATAGAGATTTTTGTGTCCAGCTCTGAATCCTAGCCAAAATCCTATTTTTCAAAACAACACAATCAGTTGAAGTGAGCCGCGTACTAATCAAAGGAACCCCTAGGTATTTGACCGGAAGTTAACCTATAGGAATACCCAACAAATTAGAGAAGACTTGGTTATCAGAATCAGGAACACCAGCAAAATACATTGCACTTTTCCGCAAATTAGGTTGTAACCCAGAAAACCCATGAAACTCCTGCAAAGTTTTCAACACAGTCTGAACAGATCCCAAATGAGCGCCACTCATAATAAACAGGTCATCCACAAACACAACATGTGAAATTCCCAACTCTTGGCATTTTGGACGAAACTTGAACTCCCCAACCTCAGTATTCCACTGTAAAAGGGATGAAAAAGCCGCCATAACTAAGAGAAAAAGGTAGGGGGAGATTGGATCCCCCTGCCTAAGGCCTCTTGCCCCCGGAAAGTAGCCAACTAACCCACCATTAAGCATGATAGAGAACTTAGGAGTGGATATGCATTCTTTTATCCATCCAACAAACTTAGCAGGAAACTCCATAGCAATCATAGTGTCAATCAAAAAAACCCAATCAAGCGAATCATATGCTTTCATAAGATCAACCTTAATTGCACATCTTGGAGGCCCATCATTTCCATGATAATTCCTAATAAGTTCGTGCATAAGCAGAACATTGTCCACAATGCTTCTTCCCTTAATAAAAGCTGACTGGGATTGGCTAACTACAACAGGCAAAACCTGTTGCATCCTCTTTGCCAAGACTTTGTTAACTACTTTATAAACCACATTGCAACAAGCAATGGGTCTGTATTCTTTAATAGTGGAAGGGTTGGAGGTCTTAGGAACCAAAGTTAAGGCTGTATAATTCCATTCCTTAAGAATGTACCCTTTCTCAAAAAACAGCAAAACTGCATCTACCAAATCCTGCCCCACAATCTCCCAATTTTGCTGGAAAAAACTAGAACAAAAGCCATTAGGCCCAGGAGCTTTATCTCCTTTAATGGACATTAGAGCATTTTTAACTTCAGCCACAGAAACAGGTTGAATAAGGTCCCTTTGCATAGAAGCAAGGACTTGCTTCTTTATAATTTGCTGCAAACAACCCGTAGCATCTGTCCTATCCTGAAATTTGGTCCCAAGCAAACCTTTAAAGAACTGAATAATTTCTTGTTGCACCTCCTCAGGTTTGTCCAACCTGACCCCGTCTGCATTTGTCAAACTCAGAATCTTGTTACGCATGCGATTACCAGCAACTTTGTGATGGAAAAACTTAGTATTCTTGTCTCCTAAGGCAATCCAAGCCACCCTAGATTTCTGTTTTTTAAAAGATTCTTCAGCATTACTGAGCTCCATAAATTGTCTAAGAGCTTCCTTTTCCTGCAACCGCAATCTTTCATCTCCCAAATTCTGAACACAAAGAGATTGAAGATGCTCCAAATGCTATCTAGCCGCAAAAACCCTCCCAGAGATATTGGAGAAACACTGATCATTTACCCCCCTCAAAACAGGTTTTAGTCGTCGAAGTTTAAGAGAAAGCTTAAGCATTGCAGAACCAGTAGAAGATTGAGTCCAAGAATTCAACACTAACTCCTTGAACAAGTGATGCTTCATCCAGTAATTGAAAAACCGAAAAGGCTTTTTACAAGGAATTACATGAAGAACAGAAACCAATAAAGAACAGTGGTCAGAGATACCTGGGGCATGAACCAAAGCCTCAGATTCAGCGAAAACATCTAGCCAACTAGCATTAACTACCACCCTATCCAGCCTGCTCATATTGGCACCTACTCCACCTCTCCGATTAGTCCATGTGAACCAAGCACCCCGAGTAATCAATTCCTCCATATTAATGTCAAACAAACATTGTCGGAACTCAGTAGATGCTGCACTATCAAAATTGCCCAGTCTTTCAGAACTTCGACAGACTACATTAAAATCTCCCATTTGAAGCCAAGGAGAATGCCCTATAGCAGAAGACAAGGCTCTCATGGAAGCCCACAACTCTCTCCTATCCAACAAAGCATTAGCCCCATACACAACAGAGATATAGCAAACCCTCTGAGTATCCAAACAAGTCACTTGCATACACAAAAGTTGATCAGAAGAGAATATCAAGAGAACTCCCAAAATATTAGGATCCCAGCCAAGCACAATTCTAGCAGTACTATGACTACCAGAATTTTCCAAACACTTCCAGGACTTAGGAAAGCAACGCCTATAAACATCATTAAAATTTTCCTTCCTGACTTTAGCTTCTAAAACACTACAGAAATGTAATTTCTGAGAATGAACAAGAGACTTAATCTCTTTCTGCTTTAGGGGATTATTCAATCCCTTAATATTCCAACTAGCAATCTTGAATGCTAAAGCTTGGACCTTTTCCTACCCCCCTTCGTAGTAGGGGGCCCCTTACTGCCTCCCTTCCCCTAGCCTTGTTTAGAAGCTGAGCCAAGAGGAAGAGTAGATAACTGTGAAGGAACCATTGAAAAGTCTTCAGCAATCGTAGCCACTAAAACATCACCCCCAATGTGAGGAGCATCAAACAAATCATTAGGAAGAACCACATTCATAGAAGTTTCAGTCGCAACATCACCCACATCATCCCACAAAGCAATCCCATCAAGAGCAGCAAATTTATTTGCAGAGCTACATTGAGAAAAAGCCTTAAGAATAGTAGAAGAGTCACCAACATCCACCAAAGCAGCTCTTTCCAAGATAGAAAAAGGACTATCAGCATGCTCAGTTAGGGGATGAGGCAAAGCAATAACAGGAGAAGAACCTATATCTGAATTAGTGCTATTAGCTACAGGTTTGCACTAGAAGTAGGATCAATCGGACGAGAAGAAGGAGGTTGATGGCTCTTCCTCAAAGTCTCCACAGCCTGCCACTCAGTATGACTAGGAGCCACATTCTTACCCAAGTTCACATGATTCTTCACAGCTTCTGGTCCCATAGATTGACCTTTCTTAGGACAATTAGAAACCCCATGACCAAACACCATGCAATCAGAGCACATCATAGGTTTCCAAGGATACTGAACCCTAATCTCCACCATATCCCCATTGGCATATTTCAGATCAAAAGAACTAGGGAGGGGAGAAGAACAATCCACCTCAACACAAATCTTAGCAAAACTCAAGAGTTGGATAGACTCAGTTAAGTGATCCGCATACAAGGGCCTACCAACGGAACTTGCAACATAGCTAAGACCTGGGCCAGTCCATAACTCCAATGGCACATTGAAAAAGTGAACCCATAAAGGAATAGTGGACAACTGCTCTTTCTCCAGCTTGAGGTGGGGATGCCAAAGTTTAAGAATTAGCAACTTTCCTCCAAAATGCCAAGGCCCCCTTTCAAGCAGCTCATGAAACTTTTCCCCTTCAAATAAAAAGAAAAAGAACCCTTTCTCATTCGATAGAACTTCACGAATCCCACACTTTTCCAAATGCGCATAGCGATATTCCTGACAGCAGTAAAACCTAATTTCTTGTCCAAAAAATGACCAACAACGCATCTCTTCCATTTTGACTGCCCCAAAAGTTCAACATCTTCAGGAGGAGACACCACCACCCGATCATTTACAATACCAGGGGGAATATAATCAAGTTTCATCTTCGCAGGAGAAATTACAGAACCACCACCTTCCTATGATCCTACACCATTAGCCACAACATTACGCCACGATGGAGCAACCACAGGCCCAAAGGAAGTAGACTGATGCCCTATAATGCACACGGTTCCAGATGATCCACATTAACCATTGTAACTTGTTCTACCACTTCGATACCACGCAAGGGAGGTCCCGAAGCAACTACACCAGACGCCCTGGGGTGAACAATAGACGAAACCCTAAGTTCAGAAGCAGGAAGAGCCGTATCGAAATCCTTTGTCAAAACCCTAGGACTAGTAACAGGAGAAGCTCTAGGACTACCAGTCAAAGAAACCCTAGAAGAACGAGTTACAGAGGGAAGCAGATTCAACACAACCTCCCCCACACAAGTAGTCGGACACCCATCAGTTCCAACATGAGCCACACACGCACTCAACCGCCCAGAATCCATAGCAAAAAGTAAGGAGAAGAACTTACCTCGAGTTGGAGAGGTTTGGTAGTGAGCGGAGCCTGGCTCCCCCTCCCCAAATCTCAACGATCGATCGAAAGAAGCTCCGACAGCAATCGACGGGGCTATAAAGGGCACCTGTAAACAAGAAATGGTTAATGAAATCCTACTCACAACGCTTCAATGTTTTCTCAATTACATAGTCAAAGTGCTGTTGTAGTCATCAGCTAGTACAAATTTTTTGGTAAGTACAAAACAAAATATGCAGGAGCCGACCTCAACCATAGCAAGAAAGTACAGCAACCCGTGTCGATTCCAAAAGAACGACTGCGTAACATATACAACTTTTCCAACAACAAATTAACCAACTTCGGTAAGAAATAGTACAATTACATCTCAGATCCGCTCCTTAATGTTGTTTAGACGAGCTATAAAAAAGTAATTCCAAGTATCCGTAACTCCTGGTAAGCTCCAATGCATACAATCATGTTTCTCTCCACCAGCCGTAGATGGATGGGCATCTGCTCTGAACTCAGACACGTGGGTTATGTCCAATAAAATGAGTGCAAAAAAAGACTATTACAAGTGGACAGATGTAGTAACATAGAATGTTATTCCTTGAGAAAAAGGGAAATTGTGGGGGGGAAAAACAAGGAAGAAATGAAAAATTACTTTAAAAAACATAAACTTCTACCTTCCCAATTTAAATGTCCCTTACGAGAATTCGTGTATTTTCAAACTTCGAAAAAAAAATTATTTGTTTACACCAAATTAAATGAACACTTTAATTTGATGTCAAAAATAAAAAAAACAATATATAGAAATTGCAATTTTAAGTGGCAAAGTGCAATTTTAAACGGCCAAGAGCAATTTTAAGCGGCCAAGAGTAGTTTGAAGCGGCCAAGTGCAATTTTAAGCGGCCAAGAGTAGTTTGAAGCGGCCAATTGCAATTTTAAGCGGCCAAGAGTAGTTTGAAGTGGCCAAGTGCAATTTTAAGCGGCAGAACAGTTTTAAGCGGCCAAGTGCAAATTTAAGCGGCCAAGAGCAGTTTTAAGCGGCCAATTGTAGTTTTAAGCGGCCAAGAGTAGTTTGAAGCGACCAAGTGCAATTTTAAGCGGCCAAGAGCACTTTTAGGTGGCCAAGTGCAATTTTAAGCTGCCAAGAGTAGTTTGAAGAGGCCAAGGTCAATTTTAGCGGCCAAGAGCAGTTTAAAGCGGCCAAATGCAATTTTAAATGGCCAAGTAAAATTTTAAGTGGCCAATAGTAATTTGTTGCGGCCAAGGAAGAAAAGATCACGAACCAGGATCACAATTGTGGTTGACAAACACGCTTTCCTCATAAAATTGGACTATGACCAATTTCTCGCGGCCAAGAGCAAACCAGCCACGTGCAATTTTAAGCGTCCAAGAGCAATTTTCAATGCCAAGTACAATTTTAAGTGGCCAAGAGCAATTTTCACCGGCCGAGTGCAATTGTAAGTGGTCAAGGGTAATTTGCCATGACCAGGGAATAAAAGATCATGGCTAGTGGATTAGAATGCGTGGTTGACAAACATGCTTTCGTCATAAACTAAGTAAAAAAATGCATTCAGTTCAGCATCCACACTCATCCTCCCATGGCACTGAGAGAGACTCAAAACACAACCTCTCTCTCTCTCTTTCTCTCTCTCTCTCAAACCACCTAGACTTCAACCCCACAGAATACTCTGAACCGATCAAGAAGATCTACAAGGGATGGAATTGCATTGGGACTAACAAATTCGACGCTTTTGATATCGTTAAGCGGTGGTGGAAGGAAGCCCCGTCACTGTGGTCTCCCGCGGTTTGATCCTCTTCGATTTCTCATAAGCTTCAGAGACACTACTATTTCTCATAAGCTTCAGAGACACTACTATCGGTACTCTCTCTCTCTCCCTCTTTTTCTCTTTACCTACTTTTTGACTATTACTTGATAACTTCGGTGAAGGCTGAGCTTTGTTTGTTTAGTGAGAGAATATAGCAGGAAACGGGGGAAAAAATGCTTATTTTGAATATGTTAGTGTGGTTTGAACATTACTTTGGTAGATTGGCTGATAGAGTAGTTAAGAACAGCGAAATGGCTACGGCCGATGGTAACAATTATAAGAAGGGGATGGGTAGAAATTCACTCTAGCAGCTTTAGTTTGAATGGGACACGATCCAGTAGTTAGGAAAAGCAATATGGTTACCTTAGTGGGTAACACTACCCTCTATGGAGGGGAGGGCTAGAAGTTTAATTTTTGTTGGCAACTTGGCACCCAAGTGGAGGATGGAATGGTGATGACGTCAACCATGGCATCAAGGAAGACCAAGAACAGAAATTGTAGACACTCTTGGAAGATCATGCATGAAGAGCATTCAATGCTCTTGGAAGTTTTCCTCAATCCGTTGCTCTAGGTCCATGTAATAACAGAGCGGAGAGCAGAGTAGTATGAGGGCTCCTCCTTTGGGAGGGAGCCAAGCTCCTCTAGTAAGGCTTTGGCGCTCTGGCAGGAGAGCGTGCGTTGAGAGAGATACACTGAGAAGTTGAGTGATTGGTACACCCATGTAACATTTTTGTATTTCTCATATGGTGAAACACTCCTCTCCTCTCGTGGAAGTACCCGTTCTTTGGGGAACCACATATATTCTTTGTGTTCTGTGTGATTGGGGGTGCGTATGAGCTTTTGGGCAAATTTGGGGCACAACCTTTTTGATGTGTTAGGTCCAAATGATCTAGGTTTTTTGAATATCAAGGAACTGGATGCGCTCAATGGAGAAAACTTATTATGTAGCCAACCCAATTGATTGAGAATTAAGGTTTGGTGTGGTTTGGTATAATTTAAATATACGATGCACAGATAGGATACGAGATTCAATACGGATAGAAAGATACGTAAATTTGTCAAATGTTTGGATTTACTACAAAAGCTTAGGTATCTTGAGAAAAGGTTGTAATCTTTGAATGTAAGATATCAATCATCAACGGGGAAGTAAAAAGACCATAAAACAGCGTTATCTGGATGGTCCAGAATACGTGTCTACTGTAGGGGGATGAAAACAATTGGTGCTCTCGACAGCACCAAAGTGCAACGGCTTCCCGTGCCTCTACACCGGAACCCTAGTTCGTCGTCGGAACCCTAATCTGCAAGACAGACAAGGGGTGAGCGCACCTTTGCTTCTCGTAGCAAAGGCCCTCCGATGCCAAAGTCAGTATTTCGTACTCATATAACCCTAATTCATAGTAGGTAAAAATCATGTATATGAACATACCTCCCTTCGTGGGTGTTACTTCTTATTTATAGATGTAGACATACTTGTTCTCCAAGTCTCCTTCTCTGCCTAGGGTTCCAACCTCATTAGGAATCCTAGCTCATATGGAATTACCTCCCATATGGTAACTCAGTTATAATGCCTTTATTCATGGGGCACTTGCCTATCACGTAGGATTTCCTTTCTAGAACCTTCTGGAACATTATACCGCCACACCATATCAGCGATCCAGGTAGAGTTGGTCCAATGTACATCGGCGGTGCACAGTTACTACAATGCACCTGTACCATGTGTTAGGCTAACTCATTGAACAATATTACGTGTTCGGCCCATACCAACGAGCACCTTTATATGGTACAGCCAACACTGTTCGGCGTCACTGCCTAGCAACCTTAGGTGTTGCGCACCAATTTGGCATCATGTCCCAGCACCCTCTCGTAGTGCTGCCTACCAGTGCACCTGTTAGGCATTATCGCCTAGCACCTTCATATGGCGTCGCCTACCAGTGCAACTGTTAGGCATCATTGCCGAACACCTTCACATGGAGCCACCTAACAGTGCACCTGCTAGGCATTACCACCTAGCACTTTCACATGGCGTCTGCCTACCAGTTCAACTGTTAGGCATTATCGCCTAGCACCTTCACATGGTGCCCCTACCAGTTCAACTGTTAGGCATTATCGCCAAGCACCTTCATATGGCGCCGCCTACCAGTGCAACTGTTAGGCATCATTGTCGAACACCTTCACATGGAGCCACCTAACAGTGCACCTGCTAGGCATTACCGCCTAGCACCTTCACATGGCGTCTGCCTACCAGTTCAACTGTTAGGCATTATCGCCTAGCACCTTCACATGGTGCCCCGATGTGGTCATGTGTTATGCACGTGCTTAGGCTGTGTTTCCTCTGTTGGGGAAAACCCTCCTACATCTACAAGTGGTTGTGTTTTGAGTCGCTCACAGTGCCATGAGAGGACGATGGTGGATACTTAACTGAACACGTTTTTTTACTTAGTTTATGATGAAAGCGTATTTGTCGACCACGCATTCTAATCCACTGGCCATGATCTTTCATTCCCTGGCCGCGGCAAAGTACTCCTGGCTGCTTATAATTGCACTCGGCCGCTGAAAATTGCTCTTGGCTGCTTAAAATTGCACTTAGCGTTGGAAACTGCACTTGGATGCTTAAAATTGCACGTGACCGCCAAAAATCACTCTTGGCCGCGAGAAATTGGTCGTTGTCCAATTTTATGAGGAAAGTGTGTTTGTCAACCACGCTTGTGATCCCCGTTTCGTGATCTTTTCTTCCCTGGCCGCCTAAAATTGCATTTGGCCGCTCGAAATTACTCTCGGCCTCTTAAAATTGTACTTGGCCGCTTAAAACTACTCTTGGCCTCTTAAAATTGCACTTGGCCGCTTCAAACTGCTCTTGGCCATATAAAATTGCAATTGGCCGCTTCAAATTACTCTTGGCCACTTAAAATTGCACTTGGCCACTTAAAATTGCACTTGGCCGCTTAAAATTGCAATTGGCCGCTTAAAATTGCAATTGGCCGCTTTAAACTGCTCTTGGCCGCTTAAAATTGCATTTGGCCGCTTAAAATTGCAATTTCTGTATATTGTTTTATTATTTTTGACATCAAATAAAAGTATCCATTTAATTTGGTGTAAACAAATATTTTTTTTTTTCGGAGTTTGAAAATGCATAAATTCTTGTAAGGGACATTTAAATTGGGAAGGTAGAAGTATATGTTTCTTAAAGTAAATTTTCATTTCTTCCATGTTTTTCCCTACAATTTCCCTTTTCTTATCAAGGAAAGACATTCTATGTTACTACATCCGTCCCTATGTAATAGTCTTTTTTGTAAATTTCGAATAACTTACTACTATTAATTTTGTCGGTCAACTTAGCTTATTTACTTTGTCTAATTTCTAATTCCCAAAAGATATGTTTGGATGGCGGGAATAGAAAGGCATAATGGGAATCTAAATCGAATTTCCCACCATTCCGTACTTTGAGTAAAACCTAAAATACATGTGCACTACTTGTCATGCCTACTTTGATTTGTTGCTACGGAGCATTTTGCACATCTCAGACAGAATTTTTAGAAGATTAAGGGTCATACCATATACTTTAGAACGCTATTGAGGCCAATAGCAGCAAGCATTGGAGGCGACACAGATAGCCCCTTTTTAAAAAAAAAGAAAAAAAGAAACGTCCACGTATATAGAAACAAGAAACGTCCAGTAACTTTGACAGTTACACCACAATGACTGCACAACCAAAAGGATGTGAAATCAAACTGAGAGAGGACTTCCACAAAGGGGTAGATTCGTACTTCCCAGCTTATTAGACTATCCATAAGGGCATTCTTTACCACGTACATAGAAGCCTCAGAACTCGAGTTTCTTATTATAGAGGAAAAGATAAAGCAAGAATCCACAAGGGGCTGATAGCCCCCCTACCTATCCCTAACTACTTACGAGTGGAAGTTCTTCATTCTCAATTCAGCAATAGATTGTACATAATGACCAAAAGATCGCATTACCAACGTGATAGTGTCCCGTGTTGAAGATGAGGATATCTTGGATACTAAAAGCTTGTGCCCATTTTCCTTCTGGAATATCAACACCAACTCTGTAACCCTCTTTATACCCAAAAGACTTCAGCACATCGCCATTACTGTTGGCTGACCACCTGTACAGCATACGAACAAAGCAAATCTGTGAGAAACCATGTCACATAGACTCAACCATATTTTAGTGAAACAAGTCTTCCATGGAAAACTACAGATAGACTTGAAACACACATAATAATTAACTAATTAACCTGGCTAAGGGCTGGTTGGGCTTCTGGTTCATCTTAGCAAATTTATGATGTTGAAATTGACTGGGATTACGTTAATTAGCTGGTGAATTGATTAATTCACTTTCGGGTGTGAACAATCGGGTCTGTTTAACAAGCTGAATATGATTTTCAGAATTGCTCAAATCATCTAAACCTTAAGCCTGCTCATGTGATCACTTAGTAATCAAAGTGAGTACTAGCTAATAATATTCCTAGAGATAATATAATTTTCAGATCAACTTTTCCTCATACGCGACGATGATCAGTAGACTGATTATCTTTTTGCCTGGACCGTCGCACCTCAGGCTATGGTCAATTACATGACGGTCAGGATTTAAGATAGAAGAAGAGCAGAGTAACAAGGACTGAAAGATACGAGTTAATCAAAACATGGGTGGTCAAATTACAGATCTTCCACTAGATGGAATCATCAAAACATCGAATTTTGGACCGTCGCCTGAAGAATGCTTAATCTGGATGGAACTATATTGAACACGTTATCTGGGTGATATGTTAAGTAACTTCATGACAACTCTTTTTTCTTTTTCTTTTTTAGTATAAAACAGGTAGACAAACATTTTTTTTTATAACCAAGTGTCTAGGCCGCCTTACGCACGCATCGACTAATCTTGGGAGACCATAAACCCACCGTCCACTAAAAGGGCCCCACTTAAAGCCAGAGCAAATGCACCGTATGGACCGGCCTCAAAAAGTTGATAGCAACTAAGGGGTTTCAAGCCTGAGACCTTACAAGGAGCAAACCACAAAGTCTCAAAAGCTTGACCACTCGGCCAACCCCTTAGGTTAAAAGGCAGTCAAACTTGATGCCAAACTTTTGCAAAAGTCAGTTTTTGTGCCAAATTTGATGAAGTTTAACTTTCCCAAACCCAACTGATTTCTTCTCTTCAAGGGAAAAAAATCACAATTCTTCCAAAATAGCAACAAATCGGTACAATAGCTTTGCTATATATTTTGTTTCCTATTTGACGTTGCACTGTAGCAGCCAAAATCGACTTTCGCAAAAGTGATTTTGACACGGTGAACTTGGAGAAGAATGGTCGACCTAGTAGCCTACCAAATTAATCACCCTTTGAACAGGAATGATTGCAGTCTCCTTTGGCTTGATCGTTAACTGCGGTAACCTGTAACAATGAAAAATGATTGCAGAATCCAGATCAAGGAAAAATGTTTTTCAACCTGAAAAAAAAAAAAAAACAGTAGGTCAGAACCTGACTGTAGAATGAAAACAAGTTTCGTTAACAGTTTCTGAAAACTATCTTTGGAAAACTTTTTGAAAACTACACACTTTTCACGAAACAAAGAATATGTTCCAAAATTTCAAAAATAGTTTCCGCTATATGAAAGCAACAAGCGTTCCAATTTTTCATTCTTTCCTTTCCGAAATATCCATAAGAAAAGAAGAAAATGCAACAATAACATCATTAAAAAGGTTATTCCCGTAAAATCAGTTTGATTGAAGGGACTTCATTACAAAATCTATTTTTCCCATACCTGTATCTTCTATCTTGAGTTGATGGAAAGTATTTAACCTTCAATCAAACCTTATTCATGAAACTATGAAAGCTACAAAATGTCACCAGTAAACAACTACCATAAGAAATTCCCCATGATTAATAACACTCAAAGTCTTTAGTTAGAGAGTGTCTTGAGTCTTGATTCTTACCAATTCAAAGTTAATTTGTTTCTTCAAGCTACCTCTAGGAACTCAAATTGTGGATACATTGTTCTACTTCTTGTTATGAGGCTTGTGAACTATGTACTATAAGGTATAAACCAGTCAAGATACGTCATATACTATCAACTCAAATACAACTTACCTACCGTATGGCACCAAAGGAATTGTCCGACGATATACCATAGTAAGGTTATAATCAAGAAATGTAAATCCACAGTCCGCTCCAGCAGGACGGCAAACGTATTCCTATTCAGGGAGTCACCTTCAAACCCAGTACTGTTCATCACGTATAAGCTCAATACCAGTGTAAAAACCTATGAAACTGAAAAGATACAAAGATTGAAAAAAAGACAAAGATAACAGGACTCAATTTAAGAGGATGTTTTTGTATTACACTTCATGTCTGATACATTCTTGGAGTACAATATATATAATCATCCGTGGAAGATTCTAGAGCAGCTATAAAGGAAAGAATCAATCAAATCCCCAAATTATAGGGATCAATCAAATCCCCAAATTATAGTATACAAACTCCTAAATTATAGTATTCAAATCTCATCACTTAACAGTCCCCTGCAAACTGATGAGGAGGGAACGTAACATCAGTTTGTCTCGAAGAAGAAGGAAGCGCGAAGTAGCCAGACCCTTGGTGAAGATATCAGCTGTTTGGTGATCTGTACGAACAAATTGCACCTGAAGAATACCTTTGGCAATTAATTCCCGAACAAAATGATAGTCAATTTCAATATGCTTTGTGCGAGCATGGAAGACTGGATTTGCAGCCATATAGGTGGCACTGATGTTATCACAATAAAGATAACAAGGTGTGGAGGAAATAAGAAGATCACGTAACAAGTAACGAAGCCAAAGAAGTTCTGCAGCTGTACTAGCAAGGGCGCGGTATTCGGCTTCAGCGCTAGAATGTGCAACGGTAGGTTGTTTCTTGCAAGACCAAGAAATGAGATTCGAACCAAGAAAGATACAAAACCCAGTTGTAGAGCGACGTAAATCGGGACATCCAGCCCAGTCAGCATCCGAGAAGGCAGTAAGAGTGAGAGAAGAGGGACATTCAAAGTGAATGCCAAGTTCAATTGTGCCTTTGATATAGCGAAGAATGCGTTTGACAGCAGTAAGATGTACCGTCCTTGGAGAGTGCATGAACTGGCATGATTGATTAACTGCATAGGTGATGTCAGGTCGGGTCAACGTGAGATATTGAAGAGCACCGACAATTTGGCGATAGAACGAGGGATCTGATAGAATATCACCTTCATGCAATGAGAGTTTTGAGCCAGAAGGCATGGGAGTAGAACATGGTTTCGCATCCACCATGCTTGCACGAGACAATATTGGAAGGGCATACTTTGATTGAGATAGATGAAGACCTCCATTAGGGGTTTGCTTAGCTTTAATATCCAAAAAATAATGAAGATTCCCCAAGTCTTTCATTGCAAACTGAGTGCTAAGGGTATTAATGAAAGACTGAAGTAGCGAAGGACAACTTCCAGTTAGGATAATATCATCAACGTACAAAAGGAGGACCATAGTACCAGCAGAAGAATGAAACACAAACATGGAAGAGTCTGCCCGACTACAAATGAAGCCATATTGACCAAGAAAGCCGCTGAATCGTTGGAACCAAGCCCGTGGAGCTTGCTTGAGACCGTAAATAGCCTTATGGAGGCGACAGACATTTGTAGCTAGAGATGGATCGCTAAAGCCCGGCGGTTGCTCCATATAAACCTCCTCAGATAGCACCCCATGAAGAAAAGCATTTTTCACATCTAGTTGGCGTATAGACCAATGTCGAGAGAGAGCTAGTGATAGGACAACACGAACAGTAGCAGGTTTTACAACCGGACTAAATGTCTCTGCGAAATCCACACCTTCTTGCTGGTTATATCCTTTGGCAACTAATTGAGCTTTGTACCGCTCCACGGAACCATCAGGTTTTTCCTTGATCTTGTACACCCATTTGGAACCCACAACATTCATGGACTGGTGACGGGGAACAAGAGTCCAAGTTTTATTGGAAAGAAGTGCGTTGAACTCATCTTGCATAGCTGCACGCCATTTAGGATCTTTTGAGGCTTGGCGGTATGTAGATGGTTCAAGACACTCAGCGGATGGCAAGGACGCAAGCAAAGCATGGGGAAGAGGATGTTTAGTTGCCAAGAAAGTGCATTGTTTAGGTTTTACGATGCCATCTTTTAACCGGGTAACCATGGGATGAGGAGGAGAAGGATGTCTAGGGGGATGTTGCTGGGATGCCGTTAGAGTAGTGGATCTGATTGGAGAGACCGTAGGCGATGGCTCAACAGGTAAGGGTGATGCATTCAATTCACTTTCACGCAAAACAGGCTCTTGAAAGTCTGGTGGTGCTGCCGTAGTGGGGCGAACATGGGGCGTAACAGATAATGACTCCATTGAAATGGAAGTAGAAGCAGGTAATGACTCCATTGAAATGGAAGTAGAATCAGATTCGTGGGGTAGCAATGTCAATGTTGGAGAGATAGGAGATGGACAGCTGAATGGCATAGGTAATTGAACCCACTCTTGATGAGACTCCGAGGTTAAAGAGTCACAAGTTGATGCTGCAAAAGGAAAAAGATTCTCGTCAAAAACAACGTGACGAGAGATATAAACACAATTGGTGGCCATATCCAAGCAACGATATCCTTTATGTTGTGTGCTATAGCCCAAGAAAACACATTGAATCGACTTGGGGCTCAACTTATCTTGCTTGTATGGTCCCAAATTGGGATAACAAGCACAACCAAAGGTGCGAAGAATATTATAATCTGGTTTCACTATAAATAAAATCTCATAAGGAGATCGAGAGTTCAAGACGGGTGTGGGCAGCCGATTGACGAGGAAAGCAGCAGTGGTAAATGCTTCCAACCAAAATTTCTTGGGCATAGAACTATGAAACATTAAAGATAATCCCATCTCAGTGACATGGCGATGCTTACGCTCAGCAACACCATTCTGTGCTTGGGTGTGAGGACATGAAACTCGAGGGCTAATACCACATTCATCAAGTATGCCTTTGAAAGGACCTTTAGTTAATTCCAATGCTCCATCACTTTGAAAGTATTTAATCTTGGTAGATAATAAATTTTCCATTGTGCTCTTAAAATGAAGGAAACATTGTGCACTATCACTCTTAGCTTTCATGGGATAAAGCCACACATAACGACTGAAATCATCAATAAAGATGATATAATAGCGAAATCCGGAAACTGAGGAAACCGGTGACGGACCCCAAACATCACAGTGAACCAAAAATAATGGATGAGGAGAGCAGCGAGTGGACAATGCAAAGGGTAATTTCTTGCTCTTTCCCATTTGACAAGCAGAACAAACAAAGTTTTTGTCCAATCTATCACATGTAGCTAAACATTTATTGAAAGAAAGAGAAGCAACGGTCTTGAATCCTGGATGTCCTAAGCGATTATGCCAAATTTTGCTTGTAGTCTTTGAGCCGAAGAATGCTGATTTTATTGAAGGAGCAGCAACTTCTTCTTTGTGCAGTGCACTTCTAGTATGGATCTGCAAAGGGTAAAGATTGTCCTTGATTGGGCCGGTGAGAAGAACTTTCGCCGTTGCCAGGTCCTTAACAACCCCATGGAAAGAAATGGAAGGAACAATTGTTATCCTTAGTAAATCTTGCAACAGATAATAAATTCTTCTTAATAGAAGGAACACAAAGCACATCTTGAAGCTGAAAGGAGGAATCTAAAGTCTGAAAATTGATGTTACCGGTGTGAGTGATGGGTAGTCCTGCCCCATTGCCAACCATGACACTCTCTGTGCTCGAGTATTCTTGTGGTTGTTGGAGGAATGACATATCTGCTGTCATATGACTCGTGGCACCAGTATCCGGGTACCAAGATTGATCATGCCGAGGTTGAGCAACAGAAGAGGATCCTGAATGGTTGATATGCATTCCTGCAAAAGACTGGTGCTCTCGTCCAGGAGTGAATGCCTGATTAAATCAAAAGCGACATTTTGCAGCACTATGGCCTTGCGCATGGCAGATCTGACATTGTCCCATGTATTGATTACCTTGAAAATTCTGAGCACGACCACGATTATAATTCTGAGAATGAGGAAATGGACCATTCCCATGTTGTTGCATGAAATTACCACGATTATAATTGTGAGCATGAGAGAATTGACCATTCCTTTGTTGGTGCAAGATATTACCACATCCACGTCCCCGGAAATTTTGAGGTCGTTGCGGAATTTGTGCAGCCACAAGAGCTGTATCACCTACGGACAGGTTGGAATGTGCAGATCTAGACGAGCGTTTCAAACGTTGTTCGTGGCTAAACAATCGAGATCTGAGCTCAGCAAAGGTAGGAGGGGGTTGCCGATTCTCCATCATCACAACGAAAGAGTCATAGTCTATTCCAAGACCATTTAAAGTATGGCTGACCAGTTCCTTATCAGGAATGGGATGTTCTATGGCAGCGAGAGAATCCGCCAAATGTTTAAGTCGATTAAGGTAGTCTGAAATCGATGACGTACCTTTTTCAATTGATTGAATCTCATGCTGAAGTAGATCAAAACGGGCTTGGCTTTGTTCTTGAAACATGGATTGAAGGTTCACCCAAACTTGGCGTGCAGTTGAGAGCCCAACAACATGTGAAAGGATGCTTTGGCTGAGAGTTGCATTTATGCAACTTAAAACAAACTGATCCATCCGACGCCATGTGATGAAATCTGGATTAGCCACTTTTGTTCCGTCCTTGGATACCGTTTCCGGAGGTGAGATAATGGAACCATCAATGTATCCATAGAGATCATTGGCAACAAGAATAGGGATAAATTGACTGAGCCAGAGAAGATAATTTGTCTCGTCTAGCTTGATGGAGATGTAGTTGGTGATATTTCCTTGTGAAAGAGAGAAAGGAGACTGACTCAATTGTGAAGTCAGTGAAGTTGTTGATAAGGAAGAAGAAGTCATGGTAGTAACTTTAAGAAAGGGAACGTGGGTGTCACAATAAGGAGAACGTGTGTTCTTAGAGCTCTGATACCATGAAAAGATACAAAGATTGAAAAAAAGACAAAGATAACAGGACTCAATTTAAGAGGATGTTTTTGTATTACACTTCATGTCTGATACATTCTTGGAGTACAATATATATAATCATCCGTGGAAGATTCTAGAGCAGCTATAAAGGAAAGAATCAATCAAATCCCCAAATTATAGGGATCAATCAAATCCCCAAATTATAGTATACAAACTCCTAAGTTATAGTATTCAAATCTCATCACTTAACAGAAACAAAAACCTATAATAAAAAGATGAACAAAAGAAGGACCAAGGTACATAGGAATCGTGAAATCAAACCATGTAATGAGTTAATACGTACCCACTCATTTTAAACTGCTGGTTGCAGAAAATATAAGAATCAAGATTAAGCATCATTTTATCCACTGTTTTAATTCTAAAATATACGACAAATTCAAATTTCATCCTACATCAAATCAAATAAATAGAGAAAGCTAATTTGACCAGCATACTATCGAAATCTACAAAAATGCCAGCTTTGGAGAGTAAGCTATATGATCAACAGGGTGTGATGACTTTTCTAAGACAAGTTCTATGTTTAGCTGTCAATGAAAGACCAAAAAATCGAACCTGTGAAGCACATATACTTAAATCGGAATGGTATTGCATTCCAGCATTCATGTTTTCGCGTCCCAAATCCAATTATGTTTTCCCTCTCAATATCGGATTCAATTCGCATAGCTAAACTTCTACAAAATGGAAATTGAGGCATTGATTAGCTAACATTAGAATGCAGTATTTTGCCAACTTTGAGAAGAAAATATTGGGACTTAATGTCGCATAATCCATTTTGGATTTTCTCGACTGACACATCACTTCGTTGTGTAATTTATTTGTTCATTGACAACCATTCCTGCTGATCTCAAATGAAGCTATTATATGCCCAACAAAAGTTCAAAGGTTTAGTTATATTAGATTGATATCTTACATTCAAAGATTACAACCTTTTCTCAAGATACCTAAGTTTTTGTAGTAAATTCAAACATTTGACAAATTTACGTATCTTAATTTCCATCCGTATTGAATCTCATATCCTATTTGTGCATTGTATATTTAAATTATACCAAACCACACCAAACCTTAATTTCCAATCAATTGGGTCGGCTACATAATAAGTTTTCTCCGTTGAGCGCATCCAGTTCCCTGATATTCAAAAAAACCTAGATCATTCGGACCGAACACATCAAAAAGGTTGTGCCCCAGATTTGCCCAAAAGCTCATACGCACCCCCAATCACACAGAACACAAAGAATTTACGGGGTTCTCCAAAGAACGGGTACTTCCATGAGAGGAGAGGAGGGTTTCATCATATGAGAAATACAAAAATGTTACATAGGGCTACCAATCACTCAACTTCTCAGTGTATCTCTCTCAATGCACGCTCTCTTGCCAGAGCGCCAAAGCCTTACTGGAGGAGCTCGGCTCCCTCCCAAAGGAGGAGCCCTCACACTACTCTGCTCTCTCCGCTCTGTTATTACATAGACCTAGAGCAATGGACTGAAGAAAACTTCCAAGAGCATTGAATGCTCTTCATGCATGATCTTCCCAGAGAGTCTACAATTTCTGCTCTTGGTCATCCTTGACGCCATGGTTGACGTCATCACCATTCCATCCCCCACTTGGGTGCCAAGTTGCCAACAAAATTTGAACTTCTAGCCCTCCCCTCCTTCGAGGGTAGTGTTACCCGCTAAGGTAACCATATTGCTTTTCCTAACTATCGGATCGTGTCCCATTCAAACTAAAGCCGCTAGAGTGAATTTCTACCCATCCCCTTCTCTTAATTGTTACCATCGGCCGTAGCCATTTCGCTGTTCTTAACTACTCTATTGACCAATCTACCAAAGTAATGTTCAAACCACACTAACACATTCAAAATAAGCATTTTTGCCCCCAATTTCTTGCTATATTCTCTCGCTAAACAAACAAAACTCAGCCTTCACCGAAGTTATCAAGTAACAGTCAAAAAGTAGGTAGAGAGAGAGAGAGAGAGAGAGAGAGTGTACCGATAGTAGTGTCTCTGAAGCTTTTGAGAAACCGAAGAGGATCGGACCGCGGGAGACCACAGTGACGGGGCTTCTTTCCACCATCACTTAACGATATCAAAAGCATCGAATTTGTTAGTCCCAATGCAATTCCAGCCCTTGTAGATCTCCTTGATCGGTTCAGAGTATTCTGCGGGGTTGAAGTCTAGGTGGTTTTAGAGAGAGAGAGAGAAAGAGTGTGGTTGTGTTTTGAGTCTCTCTCAGTGCCATGGGAGGATGACGGTGGATGCTGAACTGAATGCGTTTTTTACTTAGTTCATGACGAGAGCGTGTTTGTCAACCACGCATTTTTATCCACTGGCCATGATCTTTTATTCCCTAGCCGTGGCAAATTACCCTTGGCCGCTTACAATTGCACTCGGCCACTGAAAATTGCTATTGGCCGCTTAAAATTGCACTTGGCGTTGAAAACTGCTCTTGGACGCTTAAAATTGCACGGGACCGCTTTGCTTTTCGCCGCGAGAAATTGGTTAGTCCAATTTTATGAGGAAAGCGTGTTTGTCAACCACAACTGTGATCCCGTTTCGTGATCTTTCCTTCCCTGGCCGCGGTAAATTACTATTGGCTGCTTAAAATTTCACTTGGCCATTTAAAATTGCACTTGGCCGCTTAAAATTACTCTTGGCCGCTTAAAGTTGCTCTTGGCCGCTTAAAATTGCACTTGGCCGCTTAAAACTGCTCTGCCGCTTAAAATTGCATTTGGCCGCTTCAAACTGCTCTTGGCCGCTTAAAAGTGCAAGCGGCCGCTTAAAACTGCTCTTGGCCATTTAAAATTGCACTTGGCCACTTCAAACTGCTCTTGGCCGCTTAAAATTGCAATTGGCCACTTAAAACTGCTCTTGGCCGCTTACAATTCCACTTGGCCGCTTAAAATTGCACTTCGCCGCTTGAAATTGTAATTTCTATATATTGTTTTATTATTTTTGACATCAAATTAAAGTATTCATTTAATTTGGTGTAAACAAATATTTTTTTTCGGAGTTTGAAAATGCACGAATTCTCGTAAGGGACATTTAAATTGGGAAGGTAGAAGTATATGTTTCTTAAAGTAATTTCTCATTTCTTCCGCGTTTTTGCCCCCTACAATTTCCCTTTTCTTCTCAAGGAATGACATTCTATGTTATTACATCGGACCCCATGTTATATTCTTTTTTGGCGCTCATTATATTAGACATAACACGCGTGTCTAAGTTCAGAGCAGATGCCCATCCATCTACAGCTGGTGGAGAGAAACATGATTGTATGCATGGCGTTTGCCAGGAGTTACGGATACTTGGAAAGACTTTTTTATAGCTCATCTAAACAACATTAAGGAGCAGATTTGAGATGTAATTGTATTATTTCTAAAAGAAGAAGTGTGAAAATCATTTACCTACTTTTTAATTGCTAATAAATTTTACATCCAATATGAATCTTATTTGATGTAGATCTCAATTAGTTTACTAGACAATATTTTCAAAATTGAATAAAACATTATGAATGACAAAATGTAAGAAAATTGAAAAGTGATACGAATTTTCAACAAAGACTATTAATCTGCTCTGAACTCAGACACGTGAGTTATGTCCAATAAAATGAGCATAGAGTCATGGAGGGCCTTGTACACCGTAACTCCTATTGGATCCGGGATAACATAAGGGGTAGATTTGTACTTCCCTGCCTTGACCATCCAGAAGGCACTCTTTACCATGTATCCAAAAGCTGCAGAACTCGAGTTTCTTAATAGAGGAAAAGATAATGCACCCAACGTTTCAATTCAGCAATAGATTGTACATAATGACCAAGAGATAGTATTACCAATGTCCCATGTTAAAGATGAGGATATCATGGAAACTAAAAGATTGGGCCATGTTCCTTCTGGAACATCAACAAATTTATGTATCTTTCTATTTGTATTGAATCTCGTAACTAAACCAAACCAAACCTTCATTCCAAATCAATTGGGTGGGCTACTGCATTTCGGTACAAAATACTCATGAGTCGACCCCAACCATAACTAAAACCTACTGCAACCATTATCGGTTCAAACAACACAATGGCTGCGTAAAATATACAGTTTTCCCAACAACAAATGAATCCTTGCGGTAAGAAACAGTTTCCTCTCAACTCCGCTCCACACCTTGATGTTGCTTATATGAGCGATAAACAAGTCATTCCAAGTATCTGAAACACCCGGTAAACACTAGTGCATACAATTGTCTTATTTCTTTCCACCAGCCGAAGATGGATTGACATCTACTCTATTAGCGGACATCATGGGAAGATCACTCCACACACGGCAACAATCAATTAGGATCATGATTAGTCCCATAATTATTGGATTATTATTCTACATTCCATACTTATCCTTTCCTAGTTACTTGCATCTCTCTCCTATATATGTATGGCTGTATTCTACAATTAATTCTATGGGGAAACAATTCATATTCAATAGAAATTCTCTATTTATCATGGTATCAAAGCGCGGTTCGTGCTCTTCTTCTTCTGCATAAACAAATTGGAGGAATACAACAGCTTCAATCTTTTGTCCATCTTTACCGACATGGCCGATGCCCAAGAGAAGATTCAGAAATTAATTTCTGATAGCACTTCTCCTTATTTTTTGCACTCCGCCGATCATCCCCGAAATCCCCTTGTTGATGTTGTCTTGACCCACACAAACTATGGGACTTGGAATCATGCTATCACCATGGCTCTTTGTGCGAAAAATAAATTAGGCTTCATTGACAACTCACTCCCGCCCCCAACAGATGAGGATATTAAGCCCCTTTGGAAACGAGTTTCAACAATGGTTCTTTCATGGATGCTTAATAGCATCGACAACTCGATCACACCAAGTTTAACAAGTTGCTGCACGCCGCAAGAACTGTGGTGTGAACTCGAGTCAAGATTCACTCAAGGTAATAATGCTACCATCTTTAAATCCAAAGGGAGATCGGTAATCTTCAGCAAGATAATCTCAATATCACTAATTATTACAACAGCTTCAAGACGCTTTGGGATCAATTTGATGGTATCGATCCACCTCCGGAATGTACGTGTAACACCACCAAGGCATGGCAAAAACAAGGTGTCGAATGGACGTGTATATGTATACCAACTCTTGATGGGTATCAATGAACCCTATCATGTTCTTCGCACTCAAATTCTCACCATGGATCCACTACCCGACCTTCTTGGGAAGGTCCGTGGCACTCGTCCCCACCATTCAACCCATCCAAGAAGATTCAGCTATGATGAGTCAGAAAATTCAGCCTCAACAAAATCGACCCAAACCCAACAATGGGCATCTGCGAAATCCGCAAGTTCCTTATTTTTTTCCACAAAATCAGACAAGAGGCCAATCTTATACCCAACCCCAACAGCCCGTTTATGCTGGACCTACACCCCGCCAGTAGCACTCTTCGGCCCGCAACAATCAACCCCGCTAGCCGCAGCACGCCCAACGGCTTGACCCGCCAACTCAACCCAGCAAAGATCCAAATGCTCTATGCACTCATTGCAACCGTACGGGTCATTACAAGTCGATCGGGATGTTTTAAACTCATCGGGGACCCGGATTGGTTCTTCAAACGCCTTCCGAACCAGTCCAATTATGCAGCACAATCATGGATTTCAATCCTCACTTGAGTCCCGTCGAGGCATCCCAAGCATATGATTTTTACGATAATCCGTCTGCACTATTTTCTGGTAATACCAATTTTTATTTCACATGATTGGATTGTTGATGGTGCAGTGGGGCCTCATCTCACATGACGCCCCATACAGGAAAAATAAATATCACTCCTTCCATTACTCTCTTTGATGTATCGCATGTCCCTAGCTTTCGTTTCAATTTATTATCTGTACAAAAATTATCCCATGACCTTAAGTGCATTGTTTTCTTTTTTCCCAATTTTTGCCTCTTTCAGGACCTAAATCGAAGACTATGATTGGAGCGGCTGAGGCACACAATGGCTTGTACTACCTCTGCACATCACTCTCCGCCGCCCTCGCAGCTCCAACCGATGATTCCACCCTATGGCACCAAAGATTAGGTCATCCATCACCTGCCAATTTACCTCGTTCTCATATTAAACGCACTACTAATAATACTTGCCCTTGTCATGCTTGTTTGCGTGGCAAACACACTAGACTACCTTTTAATTTAATTCTCAATAAAAGTGATATTCTGTTTGCTCGTATATTTGTTGACATATATTTGGGGTGGTTGTCATACTCCTTCAACTTGTGGGGCTCGTTATTTTCTCACAATAGTTGATGATTGCACACGCACTACTTGGGTGTATTTATTGTGTTACAAATCGGATGCTTTTTCCAAAATCCAATTTTTCCTCAACATGGTCAGGACACAATTTAATACCAAAGTTAAATGGATTCGTTCTGACAATGGCTCTGAATTCATATCTCGTGCAATTCTAAAACTATTTCATGACAATGGCATTTTACCAGAACTAACCTGTGTTGATACACCCCAACAAAATGGTGTTGTTGAACGTAAGCACCGTCACATATTAAATGTGGCTCGCTACTTACGTTTCCACGCCCATCTTCCCATCAAATTTTGGGAATTTATCATGCTCTGTACTCAGACACATGGGTTAGGTCCAATTAATATATTGAACACCCCCATTTTGGGCCATGGACAAATGCAGTTTCACCATCCGCACCTCCACATTTGTTCTGTTACTTATCAGGGAGAAAAGTTTTTCAGCCTTAAAAAAAACAGACGGTTAAAACCTAATAGTGGAATGAAAAGAGGTTTGGCTAGCAAAAAACTGTCTTTGGAAAAACCTTTTGAAAACTACACGCTTTTCAGGAAGCAAAGAAAATATGTTAAAATTTTCAAAAACAGTTTCCACTATATGTAAGCAAAGAGCATTTCAATTTTTCATTGTTTCCTTTCCGAAATATACAGTAGAAAAGAAGAAAATGAAAACAATAACAATAACACTCTGCTAATGAAAAATAAATATCCGCTGGCAGAAGAACTACAAATTAAGTTTTAAGAATTGGATGTAACTGATGACAAGAACCACCATGCGTCCCAATCACCTCCTTCAAAATGTTGAAGGGATTGGGTACGTAAAAATATGCTTGCACTTGGTTTCATTCTTTCCTCCATAAATGATATTTGGCATCATCACACATATCAGAAGCTGGAAAAAGAAAATAAGCCAAACACAAATACACGTAATTCCTATTGGCATTTTTTTTTTTGCAACATCATATCATTGTGAATTTCGAATAAGTAACTACTATTAATTTTGTCGGTCAATTTAGCTTATTTACTTTGTCTAATTTCTAAATCCCAAAAGATATGTTTGGATGGCGGGAATAGAAAGGCATAATGGGAATCTAAATCGAATTTCCCACCATTCCATACTTTCAGTGGTCCATTACAAGGAATTCCATTCTAGTAGTGGACAATTACATTGACCTTTAGCGACGGATTGAAGAAAACTTCCAAGAGCATTGAATGCTCTTCATGCATGATCTTCCCAGAGTGTCTACAGTTTTTGCTCTTGGTCTTCCTTGACGCCATTCCATCCCGCACTTGGTTGCCAAGTTGCCAACAAAAATTGAACTTCTAGCCCTCCCCTCCTTAGAGGGTAGTGTTACCCGCTAAGGTAACCATATTGCTTTTCCTAACTACCGGATCGTGTCCCATTCAAACTAATTAAAGCCGCTAGAGTCAATTTCTACCCATCCCCTTCTCTTAATTGTAACCATCGGCCGTAGCCATTTCACTGTTCTTAACTACTCCATCGGCCAATCTACCAAAGTAATGTCCAAACCACACTAACACATTCAAAATAAGCATTTTCGCCCCCAATTTCCTGCTAAACAAACAAAGCTCAGCCTTCACTGAAGTTATCAAGTAACTGTCAAAAAGTAGAGAGAGAGAAAGAGAGAGAGAGAGAGAGAGAGAGAGAGAGAGAGAGAGTACTGATAGTAGTGTCTCTGAAGATTTTGAGAAACCGAAGAGGATTGAACCGCGGGAGACCACAGTGGCGGGGCTTCCTTCCACCACCGCTTAATGATATCAAAAGAGTCAAATTTGTTCGTCTCAATGCAATTCCAGCCCTTGTAGATCTCCTTGATCGGTTCAGAGTATTCTGCGGGTTAAAGTCTAGGTGGTTTGAGAGAGAGAGAGAGAGAGAGAGAGAGAGAGAGAGAGAGAGAGAGTGGTTGAGTTTTGAGTCTCTCTCAGTGCATGCCATGGGAGGACGACGGTGGATGCTGAACTGAACGCGTTTTTTTACTTAGTTTATGACAAAAGCGTGTTTGTCAACCACGCATTCTAATCCTCTAGCCGTGATCTTTTATTCCCTAGGCGCGGCAAATTACTCTTGGCCGCTGAAAATTGTTCTTGGCAGCTTAAAATTGCACTTGGCGTTGAAAACTGCTCTTGGATGCTTAAAATTGCACGTGACTGCTAAAAATTGCTCTTGGCAGCAAGAAATTGCTTGTACTCCAATTTTATGAGTAAAGCGTGTTTACAAACCACGATTGTGATCCCCAGGTCGTGATCTTTTAATCCCTGGCCGTTGCAAATTACTATTGGCCGCTGAAAACTGCTCTTGTCCACTTAAAATTGTACTTGGACACTTAAAACTGCTCTTGGCCTCTTAAAATTGCACTTGGCTTTTGGCTGCTTAAAATTGCACTTGGCCGCTTTAAACTACTCATGGCCGCATAAAATTGCACTTGGCCGCTGAAAAGTGCTCTTGGCCGCTGAAAATTGCACTTGGCCGCTTAAAATTGCTCTTGGCCGCTTAAAACTGCTATTGGCCGCTTTAAATTGCAATTGGCCGCTCCAAACTGCTCTTGGCCGCTTAAAATTGCACTTGGCCGCTTAAAATTGCAATTTCTATATATTGTTTTATTATTTTTGATGTCAAATTAAAGTATTCATTTAATTTGGTGTAAACAAATAATTTTTTTCGGAGTTTGAAAATGCACTAATTCTTGTAAGGGACATTTAAATTGGGAAGGTAGAAGTATATGTTGCTTAAAGTAATTTTTCATTTCTTCCGTGTTTTTTCCCCACAATTTCTCTTTTCTCAAGGAATGACATTCTATGTTACTACATCCGTCCCCACATAATAGTCTTTTTTGAAAGTTCGAACAACTTTTCAATTTTCTTACATTTTGTCATTCATAATGTTTTATGCAATTTTGAAAATATTGTCTAATAAACTAATTGAGATCTACATCAAATAAGCTTCATCTTGGATGTAAAATTTATTAGCAATTTAAAAGTAGGTAAATGATTTTCACACGTCTTTTTTTAAAATGAGTGCACTTTATCCCTTCTCTTTTAGTGCAACTTTTATGTATAATTTTTCGCTATAAGCCAAAAAATGGAGTGCATTTATAAAAAAGGGTCCCTTTTTTTAAAAATACATTCTATTCATTGTCTTTGAGTGCAACTTTTATGTGTAATTTTTTACTAAACGACAAAAAATGGAGTGCATTTATATATTAAAAAAAAGAATGAAAATCATTACCCTAAAAATATAACCCATTTAAAAAACATAAAATTTATTACCATTTGAAAAATCAAGATTCTCTAATAATTCGTAAAAAACCCTAATAGTATGAACACGAATCACTAAGTAAAATTATCAACAAAAACTACGCAAAGCAATCAATCGCACAACGCAGAGATATACGTGGAAAACCCCAGAATGGGTAAAAAACCACGGGAATGAATCAAATCACTATAATCATTGTGCAGTTACAGATATACCTATCTAAACGTAGTAAATCCTCATAACGTTCTAAGTACTACCTGCCGAGTCACACGTACACCGCACCCAGTGATCTTGATTGCCAATGGCCTTGAATCCACAAGCCTTCCAATTAACTTTAGAGAAATCCCTTCACGAATAGCACACAAATAAACCCGTTGCTTTCATCTCTGCTTCGAACAGCCGCCTCCCTTTCTCTTATAAACCGTGAATATATATGTGTAGTATATGCCGCACTTTTCATTTTCTGAAACTTTTCTTTATATAATGCCCACTCCAAAACCTAGGAAGAAACAAGTCCACATATAGAAACCCCCTTTTTTTTCGTTGCTTTTCATTTAAGAACAAAAGTATCGATTGATATTCGGATTGATCCCTCCATCCATCGGTCTTCGCCAAAATCCCCGTGTTGCAACAATAGTCGACCTCCTTTTTATCTAAAACGTTCACTCTTGATTACAAATAAATATGATTCCTTCCACTCTAGTCTACAGACTCACTAGCCTATAAAAAATAATTAAATTACAACTCGATATAAAATATGTGTTTTGTAGTATGAAATTGCCAATACAATTAAGACTCTACAGAATATGGTCCTAACACCATTGAATGAAGACATTGGGCCAGTGACGAATATGAGCTTTAGGCCTCAAATTTGAGAATGACCTGTTTTTTTTATGAATACTATATATATTTATATGGAAAAATTAATTCATTTTTATACTGTCTTAAAAAGAGTTTTACATTGGATGACGTTTTAAGTAAATCCATTGGCCTGCCAAAGATTTTGCACTGGGTAGCCAAATTTGATGTACGTGTGCAACTTTGGCGAAGTTATTTTTGGGGTCAAATTTTGCAATAAGTTTTGCTTTGCTAACCTTTGTCAAATTTAATACTAGTTGGGGCACAGGCCCCACTACACTTTCGAGTAATTTCAATTTTACACCTAAATTATAAAAGTCATGGCAAATTGTATCCCAAAAATTAATGGTTCTCTAAAAAGATTCTCTTACCTTTATGGTTTTACATATTATCTACTCATAAATTTAAGCAAATTTTATGTTCCAAGTTCATTTTTTTTAATCATTTGTTGTATATTTAATGGTGCATGCCCCCACCGAACAAGATTTCTGGCTACGCCACGCTTGCCACCTCAAACCCTACTGATTCCTCCTCTATCCTCTCATCCTTCAAAGGAAAAGAATCACAATTGTGTCAAAATAACTTGTGCTTTTTTTTTTTTGACTTTGCACTGAAGCATGTGAAAAGAAACTTTGCAAAATAATTCTAACACGGTAAACACGCATATGCCACCAAATCAATCACCCTTTGGGCTGAAAGGTTGCAGTCTCCTTTGGATTGATCATAAAGGGCCCCTGTAAACAAGAAATGATTAATGAAATCCCACTCACGCCGCTTCAATGTTGTCTCTATTACATAGTCATAGTGCTGTTTTAGTCATCAGATAGTACAAATTTTTTGGCAAGTACCAAACAAAATATGCAGGAGTCGACCTCAACCATAGCAAGAAAGTACGGCAACCTATGTCGATTCCAACAGAATGACTGCGTGACATAAACAACTTTTCCAACAACAAATGAACCACCTTCGTTAAGAACTAGTACAATTACATCTCAGATTCGCTCCTTAATGTTGTTTAGATAAGCTATAAAAAAAAATCGTTCCAAGTATCCGTAACTCCCGGTAAACTCCAATGCATACAATCATGTTTCTCTCCACCAGGCATAGATGGATGGGCATCTGCTCTGAACTCAAACACGTGGGTTATGTCCAATAAAATGAGCGCAGAGCCATGGAGGGCCTTGTACACCGTAACTCCTATTGGATCCGGGATAACATAAGGGGTAGATTTATACTTCCCTACTTTGACTATCCAGAAGGGCACTCTTTACCATGTATGCAGAAGCCGCAGAGCTCGAGTTTCTTAATAGAGGAAAAGATAATGCACCCAACATTTCAATTCAACAATAGATTGTACATAATGACCGAGACTTAGTATTACCAGTGTCCCGTGTTAAAGATGAGGATATCATGAAAACTAAAAGTCTAAAAGATTGGGCCATGTTCCTTCTGAAACATCAACAAATTTATGTATCTTTCTATCTGTATTGAATCTCGTATCCTATACATGCTTTGTATATCTAAACAAAACCAAACCAAACCTTCATTCCAAATCAATTGGGTCGGGGACACCATTTCGGTACAAAATACTCATGAGTCAACCTCAGCCATAACTAAAACTTACTGCAACCATTATCGGTTCAAACAACACAATGGCTGCGTAAATTATACAATTTTCCCAACAACAAATGAACCCTTGCGGTAAGAATGGAACAGTTACCTCTCAGCTCCGCTCCGCACTTTGATGTTGCTTAGATGAGCGATAAACAAGTCATTCCATGTATCCATAACACCAGGTAAGCACCAGTGCATACAATTGTCATGTTTCTTTTCCACCAGCCGAAGATGGATTGACATCTGCTCTGTACTAAGAGACATGGGTTAGGTCCAATCTATTGAATGCCTCCATTGAGGGCCATGGACAAATGCAGGTGCACCATCTACACCTCCACATTTTTTTCGTTACTTATCAGGGAGAAAAGTTTTTCAACCTTAAAAAAAAAAAGTAGGTCAGAACCTGACTGTGGAATGAAAACAGGTTTGGCAAGCAGAAAACTGTCTTTGGAAAAACCTTTCGAAAATGGACACTTTTTAAGAGACAACTCAAAATGGAATACTGGACTCTATAAAAAAGACGGATGGAGTAAGTGGTTAGAGTTAAATCTTGTATTTAAAAATCAAAGCAGTAGCCTTCCTTTTGTCTAGAAAGTCAAACTGAATTCTTGCTATTGATTTTTACGTCCTGCTGATGATGAGGTTGCTACCATAATTTATTCTAAATTATTACGAAGGAAAGCTGCATGCTAGTTGCATTGATCTTGCATGGCATTTGTTCTGTGTCATTCGCGGCTACATGACTAGGGAACATTTTCTCCCTGTTTCTCTTCAGCATACGTTTCATTTGAAAGCATCTTTGGAAAAAGATTTTTTCACTCCGGTTTTGTGCACATGCAATCTGCTATCAGAAGACTGTTATGTTGAAAGGGATTTTTTTTTTATTTATAGATTTTTCCGCCAAGCAAAATAGGCAATTTGGGGCAGATATCTTGGTCATTTAATGTCTCAATCAACCAACTGGGGCTAATTCAGTTGGCCAGAACTCTTGTATCTCACTAGGAGGTCGGGAGTTCGAGTCCACAGATATCTTGGTGTTATTCCCTTGGAGAGATTTTCCTTTCTTTCTTTGTTTCTACCATATAATGGGCTATTTCTTGTATTGGTTGAGTTATTGGGCGTGGTTGTCTAGTGGACTCTCAAAATTGATGTCGTGTCCCTGATATGTACTGTGCACTTCATATCTGATGTAAAATGATCTCTTTTATTGATTGACAAAAAAAAAAATCTCAATCAATTTTTTTTTGGCTTAATCAATTTTGGATAGGAAATTGAATTTTCCATTGGGTCGTTATTGTTGGGTCCAATGGTGTAAACTTTGTAATGCTTTTCCATTGGAGAGAAAATTGTGTTAAATTCACTACAGTATTATCCTCTCCCGCTATTCCAATTAGTATTTTCTTGATTTGTGAGGCCATGGTGCAATATATTAACATGCCTCCAAAAACATTTACAACGCCCTATCGTGTCTACGTATATACCTTACCAAAGCAGATAATAAAGAAAAATAATTCGTGATTCTCTGAGATTCATCGATGTGCAAGCAAGTTGAACTGGACACTGAATAAAAAAAAAGGTCGATAAGATAAGAACTTTATATTGTACTCTTTGATTAAACACTGATCCATTTTAACTGGAACACTTTGGTAGTCAGTATCGCGGGGGGGGGGGGGGGGGGGGGGGGGATGTGGGGTGGTTTGGAAACTCAAACAATTTTTCCTTTATTTTGGGGATGACTCTAATTCAGTTACTTCCATATATATGGCGTACGGCCATAGATCACCGTATTATTGGCCAAAGTATTCTTAATTTTACGCGTATAAAGTCCTAATTCCTTTTATATCATCGGCATTCAAACCTTTGATTGTTGCTGAAGGAATATAAGGCCACATGACAGCATCTTGGACATCGCTGTGTCCAAGTCCAAGAAGGTGCCCAATTTCATGCAAGGCCACAGTCTCCAGATGATACGAATCCGCGACCGGGTTCACGGTAAACGAATAGTCCCCATTGTAGTGAAACCTCCCATCGGTTGGGGCAAAAGCATGGGCTAAGGCCCCATTGAATGGAACCCCGTCCCCATGGTCACCACGATAGAACCCGATTTTAAGATCCGCACTCGCGAAGTTTTGACTCTGAGAGAATCTAAATTTTGTTTGGGAAGCCCATGTGTTGAATGCTCTGGCCACGGCGGACATGGCATTAGAGCTGGTTCCGGGAGCAAACGCGTAAGTGAGCTGGTACCGAGTTGGAGGCCATTTCAAGTTACCGGAAAAGAAAGTGAAATGAGAGACAGTGTGGATGGTGCTGTGGGTGTGATTGGTCTCCTCTTTGCCTCCTCGCATCCAGTTGGTGCCGTTAATGATGTCGGGAACCCCACATCGAGGTGCCGTCATTTGGGACACGGTTTGGGCATCTAAAGCTCCGGTAGTCTTGAGATGGAAATTGAGCTGGTATGTTTTGACGGCAGCCTCCAACGAATTGTCGAAATCGTCGTCGTTGGCATGGGCTTGGTTAGGGGAGTAGTTTAGATAACCAAATGCCTCAAGATATTTCTTGAGTTGTTGGAGGCCTTTTACAGTCTCGCCTCTATGGCATCCTTCCAAATGCTTAATGAAGTCGAAGGATGTTGGGTTTCCAGCCTTCGGTTTTGATGGCCTTGCATGAGAGGGGAGAGGGGAGAGGAAGGGATAATGAGACGAGGAAAATGCATAAGAAAAGCTGAAATACTTTTGTTTCCATTTCTTTTGGTAGAGGGAAGCTAGTAGCATTTGTGAATTGGAATCTCACCTCTTAGGCCTATTTATAGACTTTTGGGCCCGTTTGGATGCGAGATAAGAATTGGAGGTATTAGTTAATAATGGGATAAGATGGTAGGGGATATTTGTTAATAAAAGATGATCCATATTGATGTGATATTTATGGAGGGGAGATTAAATAGTAGGTTGTTTGGATGAGGTATTAGAGAAGGGGGATTAAATAGTATTTTGTTTGGATAGAGGATTAATAGGGATATAAGGAAGGATGGATGATGTAAAAAGCTATCAATGACATTTTTACCCTTGTGCAGTCCTTAAATTAATTATGTATTATGTTATATATATAATTACAAATTTAATTATTCTTTCACAATTTAAGCCGTAATAATTTATTTTACTAATAAGTTAATTAATTTAATAAGTATCAAAAATTATAATTTGTTTTTTTAAAGTGTTTTATTTTATAATTTATTTGGGATCAAAGGTAAGCAATAATTTCATTTTTCTTTTTAGCACAGTGGATGGGTGGGGTTACATGGGCACGCATACACTGAATAATTTTTTCTAGTCTCTTTTACTCTCCTAATCTCCGGGCTTTGTTTGGTTTAGATTTTAGAAAGTTATTTTTAAGAGTTAAAGTAGTAATGAGTGGAGAGAGATAGAAAGAAAGATTTATTGAAAACTGTGCCAACAGTTAAAAGTTACTCTCAGAGTGTTAAACCAAATGGAGTATAGAGAGAGAGAGAGAGAGAGAGATCAAAAGAATGACAGAAGAAGAAGAAGAAGCAGCGCCGCCCAGTTCGTCGGCCGCTCTTCGTTCGCGCCCCCCTTCCCCTCTATCTATTTTCCATTTTCCTCAATCTGGGTGTGCATGTGTGTGATAAAAAGGTCTACAGAAAAAGAAGGTTGGGGGTGAGAGAAGGGGGATAAAGAGTGGTAGAATCGTCAAATTTCGAGGGGGATTAGGGGGTATAACTTATGGATACCTCAAACCCTCACCAAAAATAAGACCGCCCATTGCCCTGTTCTGCGGTCTTACACAAGAAAGGGGATAAACTAAGACCCCTGGGTTTTGGCTTCCAAAACCAGGGCTTAGAGATGGGCCCAGGTCTAAGAGAGGGGTGATAACTTATCCCTCTTCCTTCTCCGGCATCCAAGCGACCCCTCTATGAAGAAAATATGGGTGGTATCAACTATTTTTATTTTTTTTAAAGAAGTGTGTATTATGTTGAGAGTTGTTCTTCCAAGGAGTTGCCTTCCCTATGACTTTCTTTGGTCTCATAGCCAGGACCACCACAACTTAAGTTGTTCTCAATTCCATGATTTTGTGAATGGGTTCTGCTAACAAGTGCCCTCGGGCACAAGTTAAGGTGCATTAATTATGAAATATTCTTAAATAATAAGATTTCATTACTATTAATGCGATTTTCTAAAAATAAAGTCAACAACAATATAAATACATTTACTTACTCCACTATTTAAGCATGTTATTAAATATCTTACCATAATGATATATAAACTGTACTCACAAAATGTAAACCATAGTTTTGCTTTAGTCCAATACAATGGGTTCAATCAAACGTGTTGCTGGGATTTTCGACACCGAGATCTTACTAATTCTTTCTATGAAATTAAAGACTGAGGTAGAAAGTGCACTAGCTTCTACAAGAGGGCAAAAGGGAATTGTAGGAGGTGAAAGAAACTGCTGCTATGACTTTCTATATATGTTTTGATTCTTGTTGTAGATAAAAGTACGTAAATGTTTTTCAGTGAACTAGTAAATGTTTTCCAGTGATTTGTTTTCGAGGGGATGTTTTCCCTTTTTAATTTTGTGGAAAGCTTCGGAAATGGAAAACGGCAAAAGGGCTAGATTCTTTTAGAAGATGACATAAATGTTGAGAAATATTCCATATATATTACACCTTAATTTGTGCCATGGGGGAATTGGTTAGCATTTGTCTGTTAGGAATTCATACGCATTTCGAGAATGGGCCGTAAAGAAAATTGGGGCGGAGTGATTCAATTGATATTGGGTCCAAGTGATATGTGGTGGACTCTTTAGTACTGTTATTCCACAAGGAATTGGTCCTTAAGCATGCGAACCGCAAGAGGAGGATCAATGCATCGTACAAACTCCACGTCCTGTCATGTTGCTCGTATTTTGCTTTGCTCCTTTCCTGATATCGTTGTTTATCTACTAAAATAATATATGGCTTTGCAGATTTAAAAAAAGAGGTATCAAAGCCGATGACTGACGATGTATATGTAGACACCTCATTCTGGACTGTCCGGATTAGTCCTTTTACTTTCTTTGTTGCCCCGATGATGATAAAAGATTGAAAACACTCCGAAAGTCGATAGAAGGTCTTGAGCTTTGAGCGTTGGACTTTCCCTTTCAAACCCATTTCAAACCCCTTTAAACCCAGAGCCAGATAAACCTCAGCAGAACCTTATCTTGCTTACGCCATCACTCACTTGGCGTGCGCCAGGATATTGCCACGTGTCGGACATCGACCATTGACTGAGTTTGACCTGGCGCACGGTAGGCTCGTAATGGCGTACGCAAGTTCAAGGCCGGTCAAATCACCGCTTTTCTGTCACGTGCTCGAGACTTTGCAACCGCCTCGGTACGGCGCAGAGTCCCCTGATCATTGCATTCTGCAGGGGACGTTCCCCTCTCTCTCCTACACTACCCATCAACTAGTCCCATGCATTTAATGCATGGGACTCCTCCCTCTAACCTAACCAAACTCCTAACCCCAGCTGATCACCCCTGGACTCAGCCTCCCTCCTCTATAAATGCAAGCCCTTGCATTCATTTACAAAAGGTTAACCATATTAACTCTCCAAGTCCACTCCCTCTCTTCTCTCTTGTTTTTGCTCTCCCATTGTAAGAGTGAGAGATAGAGAAGCTTCACACCCCCCCTCTCTCTACTGATCAGTTGTTATACAGCCTCCATCTTCAACCAAAGCTCACCACCATCCTTCCTCTCTCTTGCACCAAAGGTATACCACCTTTGTGTTGCGTTCTGTTTTCAACCCCTGAGGGGAACCAGAAGGGTTCTGGCTAGTAACTGATACTAGTCCAGGCCCCTCTCTGGTAAAATAAATCAGTCGTAGGAGCCAATCCATGGCTCACGCCATCTCCTTTTAGCCGTACGCCACCTTTGGCTGTATGAGCACAGCTGGCATGGGGATCATGAAGAGCTCATATATTGCTCACTTCGTTTACGTCATCACCTTATAGCATGCTAAAAACTAGTCTAATGCTTTCTGTATTTTAGAACTGTTCAAATGTAGTTTTCAATACTTGTATCCATTCTTATTCTCAAGGCCTCTGGGGTATGTCTGGTCATGTTCCAGAACCCAGATGATGTAAAGCCAAACACTGGTTCACATGTAGGCCTGGCGTACGGCTCCCATAGGGTGGCGTACGGCATGTTTGACGACAAATCAGTGCCTGGTCCTTACATCACAGTTCAATCCTGGCCCTTTTGTTCCCCCACTCTGTTTATGGGGTTTTCTGTGCTGTTTTCTTGGCTCTCAGCCATTTCTTCTGTCTGTCTGCCTGCAATACGCACCTAATCTGCATTATAAACTTCGTGGTTTGCCCTGGGTGTGCACTGGTCCATTCCAGAGCCCAGAAGATTGAGGGTAGGAGCTGTGAGAAATCAGAAAGGTGGTGTACGCCAGCTTTGAGGTGGCGTGCGCAGGGTGTGCTGGCGTGCAGTGGCCTGGCCATTGCGGGCCAGCATGTCGCCTGCTCACGCACCCGACGAGCAGCGTACATCATCCCTTTGAACTTTCTGGCAGTGCTTGTTCTCAATCTATGTTATTACTTTTAATTCAATTCAAACAAGCAAACTAGCATCCATAAACATTTTTGTCATATAACCTGCAACTTGTTACAGTTTTGACCCCTTATTAACTGTTCCCCAGCCCAACTGGCCAAAAATGATCAAATGAGAGAAAAATGCAAACGTTTTAAAATGCCCGAGTAGAGACCGATCTCCGGATTGGGCGAGAGGGGTGCCATAAAACCCTTCCCCTCTCGTAACCTGGCTCCCGAACCTCAGATATCGAAGGTGATGACGGACCAGTCTACGCCTCTTCAAATCAAATCAAACCTTTTTCAAATCAAAGTAAAACGTAGCAAAGCGTTCTTCGAGTTCGGTTCCTTGGGTGTTCTCCCGCTAAAACCCGAGTGGCGACTCTGAATCGAAGCGTTTCGCCGCGCTATATTTTCCAAGAGGGCCGCCCCCCAAACAAAAATGCATTTAAACCAAAAATCAGGCGATTTTTGGGGCGTGTGCCCACAGTGGCGACTCTGCTGGGGATGATCTGCATTAATCCGTATTTGGCGAGTAATACATAAAAGAACAATCTTCAAAAGTCTGGCAAACTAGTACGCTCCGCGCTGCTGAAGAACGGAATGGTAACGTAACAGGATCTCAGCATTCGACCAATCCGAACTGGGGCTTTTACCATTGTCCGCTTGTGTAGTTTTCTCCAAGTATTGATTAATAAAGTGAGCCAAGCTTCAAAAGGCATTTCCAAAATTTTGTATTTCTCTCTCATTCAATCAAACTTTGGCATTCTCCATTTGCATCGATGTTGGATAAGCCCCGTTGAGGTGTTTTGGGTAACCGGCACAGTTTACTGGAGCCCGGGGTCCTCGAATGCCCAACAACCTTGGACGATGATGAGTCGTAATACCGTTCGACCATTGCTTTGCTGCACGCATTGCAGTGGGAGGTATACCGCGGCTCTAGTCAGAGGAACCCCATTCAGCCAAAACCAACCTCGTCATGTGTACAAAGCACTAGAACCTTTCAACCTAAGACAGGAACCTATAGGGTAGGATTACTTGCATCTAACCCCCATAAACTGTCTATGTGTTACCGCTTTCCTTATCGCATGCATGTACATACATACATCCCGCTTTGCGTAGGAGCATGCTAGGGCGGCTTTTAGGTCTGTCTCGAGTCCGCCTCGTGATTGTTAGGACCCTGCCATGGACCGATGAAGAGTCGTGCATCCCGATGTTGCGCGTTATCAATTTCCAAAATCCTTGAGTCAGCGAGACTTTGGGAAATCAGGACTGTTTAAGTCTATTGTCTAAACTTAGTCAAAGTTTCAAACAGAAAATCAGGAACAACGGAAAGCATGTCGTGATACCCACACCATCCAGGTTAAAGTGCTAATCACTTACACCATCAAGGCTCCGGCATAGTGCTGCTTACGCCACCCCGGTTATGGTATCACGCCATCCGCATCAAGTTGTTCCGACCTCCAAAGTTGAAACTTCGATAAAGGAGCGGTCAAAAGGCTTAGGTTGTCTTGACATCCTTTAGTATCCATCGACTCAAACAAGGATACACCGTCGAAAAGAAATCCGAGGATTCTATGGCGGCGTCCTAAACAGCATGATTTAGTGTTAGAGTCTAGGAGGACACCGACGACGTTGGCATGCTCTTTTCCTTCAATTCTTTTTAAAGTAAACTGTTGCAGGCTGTCATTGAGCCCATCTATTTTGCTGTTTAGCCAAACCATGGGGAGATTCGAAATCAAGAGCCAAACTTGCTTGGGAACGCCCGTCGGGTCTGTTTGAGGGTCTGTTTGGGGGATCATTTTTTTGCTCGTCACAACGGAAGCACCGCTCTGCACTCTGTCAAGGGAGGATTCGCCGCCGACCACTCCGCACGAATCTCCTCCGTCCTCTCCATCGCCACCCATAACTCCAAAACCGATCAAGACAGAAAACCTAGACATGGCAGATATTCCTCCACCGAATCTCACAACCATCTTAGCCGATCTTCAGCACGACCTCGCCATCATGCAACAGAGGGCTGACCAGGCCGATACCGCCATGGCTAACCTGCAGGCTCTTATCAACGAGAGGATCCCTGTCGCAAGGATAGAAGGCGAAAGGCAAGAACGCGAAAACCCAACTGGGGAGGACATTCCGGCCGAACAGCCTGCTGCGAATCCCGAAATGACTGCCTTGATAGCCAAGATGGCTAAACTAGAGGAGTCAGTTGCCAAGTCCAAAAGAATCAGTGCCGGAGGGTTGGACATGGACCGTCTCTGCCCCTTTCCAAATGCACGCCTCCCGGAAAGGTTTAAGATGCCCGACTTTGCAAAGTTCGACGGGACGGGCGACCCAAAGACACACCTGCTAGCTTACCACGGTGCAATGAAACTGCATGGGGTTGAAGAGGAGGCAATGGCCCAATTGTTCCCTCAAACTTTGGCCGGCCCAGCTTTTCAGTGGTTCTTGTCTCTCGACGTCTCCAAGCGCAAAACATGGGAAGACATTGGTGTGGCCTTCTTCACCCAGTACAGCTACAACTCCCAACTCAAAATGACCACCCGAGAGTTGGAGTCCACCAAGATGAATGCAAAAGAGTCCTTTGCAGACTTTATCAAGCGTTGGAGGACTAAGGCTGCAGTCATGACCGATCGGCCGAGTGAGAAGGACCAGATCCGTATCATCTCCTGTAATCTGCTGCCCGACTTTGCTAAGAATTTGGTGCTTGTCCAAGGGGCCGATTGGGACACCTTCTTTGAATCCAGCCTTGCCATTGAAGAAGCTCTCCAAACTGGGGTTCTGCCGCGTAGCGACCCTCCTTCCTCCTCCTCGGGATCCAAAGCCAAAACTCGCGCTTACACGGGGAGTAGCGCTGCTTTGTTCAGCAGTAACAGTTACGCCAACGCCACATCTGCCGGTAGCAGCACCACTCAAGACTCCAACCGCATTGCCGACGTCAACCAGGTCCAAGCCCCTCCAAAACCCCGAAACCGTAATCAGCCTCGGAACTTCACCAAATTTGAAGCTCTGCTCTCTCAAGTGCTAGAAAGATTGGCCAAATCCGGTCACCTCAAACCGTTGGATCCAACTCCATTACCCCAAAATCCATCCCCTAGCCACAACCCGAGCGCTTTCTGCGCCTATCACCAAATGCCCGGCCATTACACCGACTCCTGCTACCGCCTCCGCCACGCAATCCAAGATTTGGTGGACAACGGCACTCTTCCGACCCCTCCTAAACCTAACGTGATTACCAACTCCATGCCGCAGCACAACGGCCACCCTCAAGTCAACCAAATCAGCCTTACCTCCACTATAATCCAACCTAGCTCCACCATATTCAACCCCACTGACCATATAGCCCCAGTGCATCACCCGAAACCTGTTGTGACCATCCCGGCGGAATTCAGTGTCAACATGTTGGCGGTTGGCTGGGATATGGAAGACAAAGCAAGGGAATGGGCAGAACTTGCTAATGACTGGAACGAGCAGTACTTTTTGGGATTCCCTCAGGCGCCGGTTGTCGATCAAGCTCAGTTAGACCAATGGGAGGAAGATTGGAACGTAGCAAGGGCAGATCCACTCGATGGCCTGTCGCTGTTTATGCTTTTCTACCAGCCTGAACCCGCTGCAGCCGAAACCGAGGAGGAATACGTGTGGGACCCGGAGCCCGATGCTACACAGTTAGCCTGGAATCAGAACTTCAATATGGAAAAGGGAGACGATGATCAGGATCTAGGCGAGCAGTACTGGGAGTGCTACAGCCAAGGAGAGAGCATCCCCGACATGCGTCGGTAGCTAGAAGAAGCATGGCCACTATTCGACTCCATCTCCAGCGCTGTGCATGCATGCGACCCGACTGTCAACATTGTGCCCGTAGGAATGCCGCGTCCGGTAGTGCATCCTAGGGATGATTGTTCTATTATGGTATTAAATGCACCGCCCGATGACCTGTGGGATGTCGACGAGATCGTTGACCTTAACACAAGCCCGCTGCCTGCTGATTTCTGGGATGTCGATAAAGTGGTCGACATTCAGGTCGGGGATGAAATCTGGACTGTCGATACTGCTTTGGTGGACGGAGGCTTTTGGGATGTACCGTTCGTCACTAATCTGGGGACACCTTTTGAGGAAGCTGCCGCACAGGATCCGGCCCCTTGGGAAGGACAAGTCATGAGCGATTTGGAATGGGTTACGGCTTCGGACCAGGTTGCATCGATCGACAAGGGGAAACGCAAGCTAGAAGAAGTGCCTGCGGATTTCTGGGACTTTGTGGACACGTCGCCTTGGTGGGAGGTCGCTAATGTCACTAGGAGCGGTCGAGTCTTCCAACCGCCCAATCTGTCGGGTGGAAGCTCGTCCAATCCCAGCGGTGATCAAAGACCCACTATTCCCTCTACGCCAAAGAACGCTCCGGCCATTCCTAGCGGGGTACCTGAGGAGGATGCTATTCTGAAACAGCTGGAAAGGATTCCTGCCGCCGTCTCTGTCTGGGGTCTGATATCATCATCAAAGGAGCATCGAGAAAGACTGTCCGCAGCGCTAGCCCGTCTTACTGTGCCAGCTGACATCACCGCGGAGGCCATGGTTGCCCTAGTCTTGCCATTGTTTTCCAAGCATTCCGTCACTTTCACTGAAAAGGATCTGCCCGTTGATGGGACTGCTCACAACCGCCCATTGCACATCACTCTCAAGTGCAGGGGACATTGGGTGCCTACTGTGTTGATCGATAACGGATCTGCGATCAACGTCTGTCCGATGAGGGTTGCTTACCTTCTGGGGCTCACTAAGGCTGACATCACACCTTCCAATCTGGCAGTCAAGGCCTACGATAACACGCGCCGCGTAGTCGAAGGGACTCTCATGCTGAAGCTTGATGCCGAGGGCTTTGAAATGGACGTGGAATTCCATGTGGTTGACATCCCCGCCACTTTCAACCTGCTGTTGGGAAGGCCGTGGCTGCATAGAGCAGACATCATGGCTGTACCGTCGACTCTCCACCAGAAGGTCATGCTGGGGCTTCCTACCGGGACTCTAACTATCTGCGGAGACTCTGGGATCCGCCCGCTCAAGGACGATGGGACGCCTGTTTTGGGAATCATGCACGGGGAGGAGGACTCAGACTTCGGGGGATTTGCTTTTGATACCTCCGGCTCAGTCCTGTCCATTGTCATGGATGACGACTTCATAATCAGCTCTACTGCTCTCGAAATAATGAGGAAGATGTCGTTCATGCCTGGCCTAGGGCTCGGGATCAACCAGCAGGGGATCGCTGAGTTCCCTGTCTTTCCCTTTACCGAAGGCCGTCTTGGCCTAGGATACACTCCCCCTACCAAAAAGGCCAAACTAGGGAAAGACACGGGAAAACCTCGGACCCTTTATGGTAATCCCGACAGCTATTTCGTCCGCGAAGGAGGAGGCATTGCTTATCTGGGGCAGGCTGAACCTTTTTGGGATCAAGTAACTAGGACCTGGCTTCCGGGTTTTGAGATCTTCGCTGCCGACACTTGGTCTGATGACGAAGAGGAAATTGCAAAGGAAGAGCTGGCTGCAGAGGAGTACAAGAAGCAGCTAGGCACAATCAAAGAAAGGGCTGACTGGCTGGTCGCTTTTGATCAAGGGGGTCTAGAGGAGCTGTTCTCCCAAGTGGGTTTGGTTGGCAAGGAAGATGAGGCTGAAGTGCTGATGCTTGGGCCCGACTCTCCAGATCTTCTCAACGATCCAACCTCCCTCATCGTCGAAGCAAAGGGTAGTCTTAATAACTGCATTTTTACTCCCCGTTTGACATGCATTGACGATGTATCTGAATCTGACACATAGTCTGTCGAGTCTAAGTCTAGCTCAGAGTCGGAGTTTGTGCCTCTCGGCCCTCCACGTCATAGCTTTTACTTCGAGTTTGAGTCGACTGTACTTGGCAACCCCTCTGGGTTTTATAAAATGAATGATCCTGCTTCCGACTACTTTGCTGACTTTTACATAAAATGTGTCGACCCCTACGATGAAGGAATCGATTTTGACGGGAACATCCCGGCCGAGTTGCGTTCCCTCATCGAAAGGGAAGATGAAAGGCATGCTCAGCCTCTAAAAGAAGAAGTAATTTCAATAAATCTGAAAGATGAGGATGATCCCCGTATGATACAAATCGGTTCAAACCTATCCCCGGAGCATCACGCTGGTACCATCGAGGCGCTCAAAGAATACTTCGAAGTTTTTGCCTGGTCTCACGCAGACATGCCTGGTATCGATCCCGAGATAGTGCAACACCGAATTCCGTTAATGCCAGGGGCAGTTCCCGTCAAGCAGAAACTCCGAAGAATGAGGCCGGACTGGGTTCAGAAGATCAAAGAAGAGGTCACCAAGCAAATCGACGCAGGATTCCTAAGGGTTGCTGAATACCCCAAATGGGTCGCCAACATCGTACCTGTACCCAAGAAGGATGGGAGGATCCGAGTTTGTGTCGATTTTAGGGATTTGAACAAGGCAAGCCCCAAAGATAGTTTTCCCTTGCCTCACATTGATGTGCTTTTGGACAACACGGCGGGGCATGCCTTGCTCTCCTTTGTCGACGGGTTCGCAGGTTACAATCAAATCTTCGTGGCCCCGGAGGATCAGGAGAAAACAACGTTCGTTACAGAATGGGGGACCTACTGTTACGTGAAAATGCCATTTGGACTAAAAAATGCCGGGTGCACCTTCCAAAGGGCCCAAACAACTCTGTTCCATGACTTCATCCACAAGACGGTCAAGGTGTATGTCGACGACATGATCGTAAAGGCAAAAGAAGAGAAGGACTATCTCCCTTCGCTCAGACAGTTTCTCGAAAGGCTTCAAAAGTACAATGTACGTCTCAACCCGCAGAAGTGCACATTCGGGGTCACGGCAGGCAAGATGTTGGGGTTTCTAATCACCAAGAGAGGAATCGAGGTCGACCCATCTAAGATCAAAGCAATTCTCGAAATGGAGCCTCCGCGATCTGAGAAAGGAGTGCGGAGTTTTCTGGGAAAGGTTCAGTTTATCAGCCGATTCATCGCCAAATTGACTCCGACTTGCGAACCGCTGTTCCGCTTACTCAAGAAGAATGTCCCGTTCGAGTGGACAGACAAGTGTCAGGCTGCTTTTGAATCTATTCAGAAATATCTGCAAAACCCTCCGGTATTAATGCCGCCTACGCCTGGACAACCACTGATTCTGCACTTATCTGTAACACCAACGGCAATGGGTTGTTTGCTAGCACAGGAAGGGGAAAACAGAGTCGAGAAGGCCATCTACTATCTGAGCAAGAAAATGGTAGGAAGCGAGGAGCGCTATACCCCTTTGGAGAAGACATGCTGGGCATTAGTTTGGGCTACCAAAAATCTTAGACACTACATGCTAGCCTATTCGGTGAAGTTGATTTCTCGAATGGACCCCATCAAATACCTATTCGAGAAGCCAGCGCTCACCCATAAGCTAGCACGTTGGTTGCTTCTGCTGGCTGAGTTCGACCTCCAGCATGTCACGAGGAAGTCAGTGAAAGGCCGCGTCGTGGCAGAATTCTTGGCAGATCACCCAGTTGAGGGGCCAGAGGATGTGAATTTCAACTTCCCAGACGAGGATGTACTGACCGTAACTGAAGAAGTATGGACGCTGTATTTCGACGGGGCTGCCAATCAGAAAGGGTTCGGAATCGGGGTGTTGCTGATCACGCCCGCCGGCGCTCATATTCCGCTCGCATTCAAACTAAATTTCGATGTTACCAACAATCAAGCCGAGTATGAGGCCTGCATCGTCGGAATGGAGGCAGCAATTGCACTGGGAGTTGAGAAGCTCGAGGTTATCGGAGATTCAAACTTGGTGGTGTCCCAAGCCAACGGAGATTGGAAGGTTCGCAAGGAAAAGCTGAAGCCTTATCACCAAGACTTGGAGGAACTGATTCCTCGCTTCAATAAGGTGACTTTCACCCATGTCCCTCGCTTGAGGAATCAATTCGCCGATGCCTTGGCGACCTTGGCTTCAATGATCGAACTCCCGACAGGACAGGGGTCAAAATGCGGCCAATTGTGATCGAACAAAGGGACCTGCCCGCTTATGAATACATCAACGCCATCGATGATGTCGATGATGGCCTACCCTGGTACCATGACATCTGGAATTTTGTGGAGCGTGGGGAGTTTCCCGCTGGGGCTACTAGGAAGGATCGGGTCGCCTTGCAACGTTTGGCTGCTCAGTACGTTATCTGCGGGGGGAAGTTGTATCGAAGGTCTCACTGCGGGATGCACAAGCTGTGTGTGAATGGTGCCGAAGCAACACGGATAATGGAGGAGATTCACGAAGGAGTCTGCGGTCCTCACATGAGCGGCGTCATGCTCGCAAGAAAAATCCTCAGGCAGGGTTATTATTGGTCTACCATGGAATCGCAATGCATTGACTATGTGCGACGTTGCTACAAGTGTCAAATCCATGCTAATCTGCAGCATGTTCCTCCAACTGAACTTTTTGGTATGACCTCGCCCTGGCCTTTCTCTGTATGGGGAATCGATGTCATCGGGATGATCAGCCCCTCTGCTTCGAATGGCCACAAGTTCATATTAGTAGCCATCGACTACTTCACCACGTGGGTCGAGGCTGAATCTTATAAGACCCTGACAACCGTTCAAGTTGCACAGTTCATTCGAAAGAGCATCATCTACCGGTACGGCGTACCTCAGGCTTTCGTTTCAGACAATGGAAGCCACTTCAAGGGTAGGGTTTTGGAGCTATTTGAGGAATTCGGGATCAAGATCCATCATTCAACAACCTATCGGTCGCAGACGAACGGGGCTGTCGAGGCCGCATGTCACATCCCAAAATGAGAAGTGACCGGCCATGAACCACAAGACCAAAGCTCGTAGAACATGCAGCCTAAAAAGAAATTTTATAAAAAACTCCCAAGCAAAAATCCACCAAACAGTCAACCATTTTTTTTTTTATTACAGAACATCCACAACCAATAAATAAAAGAATGGGGCACAAACATCCCATTAACCAATAAAATCTAATGATCCAATAGTAATAAAGAATCCAGATGTCTGACGAAATATTTCAAATGCGGAAGCGATTAATAAAATAAAAATATGATGAGACACCCTAAGGAGGTCAAACAACAGAACACCCCGAGATACCGCCAGAGTCCTCCTAACTGCCCAACTTGCCTGAAAAAGAAGTTGGAATATATCCGTCAGCTGACGAGCTCAGTGAGTAGCAAAGCATGTATATTAAATACAATTCCAAAACAGGGGATCAAAATAATTTACCATGTCAACATAAATTTGGCATATGCGGTGAACAACAAAATAATCCATTAATCCAATTAACGATTCATCCAATAAGTCTTAATGGTGTTCTCAATCCAACCTCCAACAACAATGGGGAACCACAACCAAAATCAATAGTACCAAATGCCAGTGAATAAATGTCTCATAATTGGATCCAATATCAAAACATAGAGTCACCACGAGTAGGCAGCCCGTGGAACTTTTCCCTAAGAATGATCCGGTCAATAACAACCGTTGAGCATTAGGGTCACCGGCCTAATCCGGTCTCTTCCCTAGTGGCCAGAGTCACCCGCACACAGAGGATTAATTTCCCTGGACTTCCAAAATAAATGTTCCCATCAATATCCACAAAGTTCTCACCAAAAGATTATTCGATCAACAAATGGTTTTACCAATCCGCATGCCAATTTCAAGAACCAAATAAAACAAATATATGTTCCCAATTTCAATCATTAATTTTCTAAAACAATAATTTAAGGGATATAGGGAAGTTAGCAAATACGTAACATGCTTAACCACTCACCTGGGTCCAAAGCTAATGTGACCAAACAACTCGAAATCAAGTTAACCTGAACAACAAGATCATTCACATAGGGTTATTACTGTATCAACTAACGGTTACCATTCCATCTTAGGTTTAATATAAAAATTGCAATGAACTAAACCTATAACTAGACCAAATCTCAATCACTAGAAACTTACAAAACCCAATTTGTTTATCCCAAGTCCGAGTAATTATTCTCCCACGTACACACCACCCGTCAACATCTAAAACACCTTAACCAACCATCCTCAATCTATACAATATAAAACTAGTTCCTACATATGCTATAACCCAAAATATGCCTTCACCTTCACACCACCAAATCCCCACGACAACAGATCACCACCCGCACACACCGCACAAACCACCAACCCGATTCACGCCCAAACTCCATGGTCCAATAGTATGCTGACATGAAAATAATTCTCGCTAGAAAACTTGTGCAAAACTTCAAATAAAACCCATTTATCCCATTGTTAACTCCATTGATCTACACCACCAATAAACCCAAGTGTTGTTTTCTAGTTAAACCCATAAACTATTGAAACTATTGTAACGAGGGAAAAGGAAAAGAAGGAAAAGAGAACAAGAATGAGGAGGAACAAACCACTTACTTGGGCAAATCTCCAATTCGACTGCTTCGGCTTCTCTCTCTCTCTCTCTCTCTCTCTCTCTCTCTCTCTTCAGAACGTTTAACTCCAATAGAGAACCCTACCCAGCGTATAAACATATATCTTTGGTGGTTCCCACTAATAACAAACACCCACAATTATAGCAATCTAGTTTAATAAAATATCTAATATCCTAACTGGGGTAAAAACTAAATTACTATGGTAAATTAAGCTTATACCCATGTAATAATAATTACGACAATTGTACCTATGGTGCACACAAAAATAATCAATTGGGACCAAACCATAACACCCAATTAAATAATGGCCAAATTAACTAATAAATTAAATTAAAATTCAAGGATGTAACACCGCAAATAAGAACGTCGAAATGATCATCAAGAAGACTGCTGAGTCTGCAAGGGATTGGCACGAGCTGCTGCCGTTGGCCCTCTGGGGGTACCGCACTTCGATCCGCACTTCCAAAGGCGCAACTCCGTTCTCTTTAGTCTATGGAATGGAAGCTGTACTCCCCATCGAGCTTGAGATTCCGTCTCTGAGAGTCATGGCTGAAAGTGGTCTCGAGGAAGCTGAATGGTTAAGTGGGAGGTTCGTCGAGCTCATGTTGTTTGATGAAAGGAGGCTCCGTGCTCTGTATCATGTTCAAGGGTATCAGCGTCGAATCGCCCGGGCATTCAATAAGAAAGTGAAGTCGAGAGGTCTGGTCGAAGGTGATATGGTTACAAAGGAGATCCGGGCTCCAGTGTTCGATCCTCGTGGAAAGTTCCGGCCGAAGCGTTCTGGGCCGTACATCATCAAGACCATCTTATCTGGGGGTGCTGCCAAGTTCATCGACCTCGACGGCAATGAATTCAGTACCTTGGTCAACCTGGATCAGCTCAAGCGCTACTATCCCTGAGAGATGCTCGTTGGATTGAAAACCACAAGGGTGGGCGATTCCAAGCAAAAGTTAGAGCAGCCTGCTAGACCGAAAACCTAAGGAGGAGATCTAGGCAAAAATAAATAGGCAAAGTCAAAAGCTCGCTAGACCGAAAACCTGTTAAGGCGGTTCTAGGCAAAAGTTAGAGCGTAAAAGGAGAGGTAAAATACACGAGCGAACCCTTGCCTGAACTACGTTCTGACCTGATTCCCTACAAAGGGATACGTAGGCAGTCTCTCAATGAGACCCGGTCATATCCTATCAAGCTGATCCACGGTCTGACATTCTGGGTTTGCACCAAGGCCGAGATAGTTCAAAAACTCAAAAGGTGGGCTGGAGTCGCGTTGGAGAGTTCGAAAGGGGGAAACCCTTCATCTTTCAACTTTATTTTGCAAAATTATTATTTCTAATACACAAGCTGAGCATAAAAGCCTTAAAAGAAATGAAGCATGAAAAACAAAACAAAATGCTTGAGAAGTCTAACGGCTCACAGCTTATTCTAAGTACAGCAAAGTGGTTTGGAGTCAGCCCATGTTTGTTCTTGCATGCACATCTGCTCTCAGCCACTGTCTATAGCGATTCTTTAGCCGAGGGTTGAAATCTGGCATCTCCGCCTGGAGAATCCTCAGGCCCCAGCGCCTCTGATAACCGCCCAGTGTCTGAGCATTGAAATTGGGAAGACGGAAACCCCCGGTACTGATTTGAGTATTCTCCTGTGAAGCGCCCAATTGACGAAGGATCCGCCCAGGGATATAGAACGTGAAGCTGGTCAGCCCCGCGATGACCACCCTATCAAAGCCGTCAGAATGGAAGGTCATGTCTGGAAGGTCTAGCCAAGGACACCTCCAAGCAATTTCATCGGGCTGCATTTCTTGCATGAATTCGTACCAGCCCTCCACGTCCAAGTCAGGATACCGCATTTCCCTCTGATGAACCCGTTTTGGAAACAAATTCCAGGCCGCTGCCGGTGGATGCAATAGACTCAGCTTGTCCGACAACCACAACTGCATAAGTGATAAAACAAGTAAGGAGTCAGATAAAGCCTGAGCGAAAAGACAAGTAAGGAACTAGGAAGCAGCCTAAGCCGAGTGTCGAGGTAAAACGAGAATGTACGAGGAACCAGAAAAAGGTGAGCTGAGTGAGTTTACCTGAAGCAAGAGCGGACTCCCGCTGAACACAACTGATTGGCCTGTACTCACTAAATCCAAACCCAGGAGTGTCTCAGCCAGGACTAGGGGAATCACATTCTTTCGGTCCCCCATTTGAGCGGCCACGCTCACCAAGGAAGGGCTGACCCGCCCGTCAGCAGGAACGAGCAAATAAGCCGCAAGCAAACAGACAACCAGGGCGAAGCGCCGACGTGCTTGAATTTCTTCACTATTCGGGCTACCCAAATCGACATCCGGGCTGTACATTTCAACCAGTCCGATGACGTTCACCTGGCCGCCTTCCAGGATTGTGTTCACCAAACCCCGGGAAATGCCAAGCGAGCTAGCCAGCAGTTTTGGCATGCTCGCTTGATAGGGAGGAACAACGAGCGTCGGGGACGCGTAGGTACGGAGGTACGCCTGAAATTCCTCTACAGTCGGGCACATCTCGTCATCACCAAAGCAGAAGACATGGACATCCGGATCCCAGAATCTCAAGGCAGCCCACAACAGTGCCGGGCGGATTGGCACATGTCGAAGAAAACGGAATGAAGACAGCCCGTGATATTGGAAGTTGAGCCAATCAACCCCCAAAAAGGACACTAGCCAAGGCCTGAGCAGCGTTGGGAGGGGATTGTCCATGGGCAAAGCTACGTATATGCTAGAGAAGAAAAGGGAGTGATTGCTGCTGTGAATGCCCTGAAGGGGGCACCCCAGCTTTATAGGCTTTCAAATGGCCATTGTAAATCACATGAAGTATGCAAAGCACTTGCTAGCCTCCAAAGAAACATTATGCCAAGTACTCTGCCTCCCCTGAACTCTCAGAAACCGTGGGAAAACCGTGGGAAAGCCGTGTGAAGGTAAAAACAAAATGCCCCCTGAAAAAGGACAGTTGGTCAGTCAAGTGGATCTGACTCACGGGAACTTGGCGTACGCCACCCTAAAGCTGGCGTACACAGGGTTTTCACCATCCTGGCGTACGGGTTCAACAACCTGGCGTACGGTATGTTGGTGCACCAGAAAGCAGTTTGCAGCAACCACAGCCTCCGTTTGGTCATTTTCAGTTCCGGGGCTTGTTTTGGCCATTTGATGGTTCCCACAGGTCCTAAACATCATTTGAGACTGCAGCGAGGCATCGGATCCCAAAAGCCACGCCCGTCGAAGATTTTGGACCCCTGAAGGCCCGTGTCGAGCCAAAATCGAGGATACGGAGGGTCAAATTTCGTTTTATAGGGTTTTGCCAAGTTTTGTTACACCGTACACGTCACATAGGACTTGTGTGACTACACGGGGGTGTCGGTTTCAGTCCGAGACCATATCGAGTCGTCTTTTGCATCTTATGTCCATTTTTGCGACATTTTTAGCTTTTTTTTCGGTATTTTCCTCATATCGAGACATTTCTACCGGCTTCGATGGTTTGTACAGGTCATTGTACATCTATACAGTCTATTCAAAGTGTTAGTTTCTTCTGTTGTGGAGAAATACGGAATTTGGTCTACTAATACTAATTTTCCCGTATCCTCCGTGTGTCTGGGGTATATCTCGTATCCTGGGGCTTTTCTATACCTTTTTCTTCGAGCTAGATCCGTTTTTGCACGTATGCAAGTGTCTGTGTCGATTCAGAACCATCATCAATGCATGTTAGATATTAGGGGATGGTTTGTTCGTTTCCTTAAAACACAAAATCCAATAACTAAAGGAATCAACAAACAGAAAGCGCAGATATTGTGTCTACCAGGTATACCACGTCAAAATCCTAAAAAGCAAAAGGTGGGAATGTATCAAGCGGCACATCGGCCCGAGCAAACTCAAAAAGTATCAAGGCACACTCGCCCAAGAGTCAAAAGGCACGCAGGCCTCATATCCAAAAGTCCAGAATGTCTAATGTATCAAAGTCAAAAGGCAAAGCAGCAAAATAGACTAAGGCTCAGTGATAGCCCTCAGTCGTCAAAAAGGTCCTCGTCGTCGTCATCCTCACTCTCTGCCAGCTCGCGCGGGTCTATCCGGAATCGAGGGTCCTCCACGGAGTCAGAGCCGCTGCTGAGGGACGTGCTCTCCTCCTCTTCTTCTGCTTCCTCTTCTTCTCTCCTCTTCTTCTGCAAAGGTCCCTCGGCAAGCCTCTTCTCCGCAGACCTCTTCCTCAGCTCTCGGCGGAATGGGAGATCCTCACTAGCAGCCGCAATGTGTACTCCTCTCTGAGTGCTCGCTGCTGGTCGGGATGAGCGCGGTGCTATCTTCTTCTGAGGCGATGGCCTCACGCTCTTCCTCCTAGGAGCCGCCCTAGCCTGCCCCTGCATTGCATTTAGCTTGTTTAGCTTATTAGCGTTTGTGTACATATTGCATATATATATTGAAATGTGAAAGCAGGACATTGCTCTATCAAAGTTTCAAGGGCATACCTGGGATTGCGCAGTAAGAGCTGGGGCTGGAGCTGGAGGTGGATAGTGCAATCGCAACGGGGCGCCGCTAGCGATTCTGTGAAACTCCTTCTCCATGGTCTTCATCAGGCGCATCGCCTCTCGCACCCACTCCATCGGGGCCTGTGTTACAATAAGTGGTCAAGTCAGTTTGCAAGACAAGTATACATGTGAAAGTTAAGCAAGGAAAGTAAAGGGGATACTAAGTATCGTACTGGTCCTGTGATCTCCTCGGGCTCTCTCCTAGCAGGCTCGAACTGAACAGTGGCCTCCTCTCCCTGAGCGTCCCGCACAGCCAGCGTCCAAGAAAGCCGAGGAAGGCCCGTCGCCCTAGCAGGCTCACTCCTCTCCCTCGAGCGGGCAGTCCTGCCTTGCCCGCGCCTCTCCTCTCCAGCTGCTCTAGCCTCGGCCTCCACAGCTCCGTGCTCTATCACCCCAAGCGGCCTCGCCAAGTACTGTCTCCGGTAAACAGCATAGTCTCGCTCGGGCCTCAAGAGAGCGGAAAAGTCTGTCGGGACAGTGAAGCGCCGCAGCTCAGCCAGCGTGTACTGGTCCGTGTGTGAAGCACGAGGCAGAAGCGGACCCGGCACAACGAACTCTGAGGACTCAAGTGACTGCCGAGTCACCCGATCGCCTAGGTACCATTGCCACCCAAAGATCGACTCCAGCAGCACGCGGCTCGCGGCCACCACCCTGCTCCGGGAAAGGTACTCTGGCTCGACCTTCGCGGTCCTCCAAGGATCCCACTCCACCTGCAAACATTCGACAATCAAGCAACAAACAGTCGATCAGCGACGGCATTGAAGCAATTCGAAGGCAATAGTAAGCAACAAAAAGCAGTATTCTACCTGAGTGATCGAGAGCTCGTCGAGGTAGGCTCTAAAGGCCTGAAGACTACCCCTGGCCGCCTTCTTGCCCCTATACAGTGGTCCCCACACCAAAGCGCGAGGCAGCATCTTCAAGTCCGGGCACGAGTTCACCGGAGGGTACATTTTCAGCACCTCATACGCCCATAGCTGCAAGTTCAAACAGTCAAAGCCTCAATATAGCGTTTACAATTCAAAGGAAAGGGAATACTTGGATGGTAAAGATGCAAGTGTTGATTTCTTACCTCCCACACTCTCCAGTAGCCGGCTATTGCCTTCTTCCTCCTTGAGAACTCTCCCATGAAGCTGTAACAGGTCCCCAGAGCGGCTCCTCCCCAATCATATCTCGAGGCTATGCGCAAGTCCAGAAAGGCCGGCAAGTAGGCCACGTGCACTGTAGATCGTTTGTTGGGGTACAGTGAAGCCCCGAACAAGTACAACAAGTAGGCCCTCGCCATCTGCTCCTCCTCCTGCTCCGAGCTCGGGACCTTGTCTTTCAAATATCCGTGGAACTGGTCATGGGGGAATGTCTCTGAGACACCCACGGGCACAAAGCCCAAGAACCACCGTAGCGCATCCGGATCTCTATGAATCCCCGTGTCAAAAGGGATAGGCTCTCCCCCTACCCTCAAGCCTGTCAGAGCAGCAAAGTCCGCCAGAGTCACGGTCATCTCCCCGATCGGAAGATGGAAGGTGTTGGAAGCATCCCACCACCTCTCAGCCAGCGCCGTAAGCAAAGCATGGTCACTGAGTGTAGCCGTTTGTGTCAGGATGAACGGCCTGAAACCCGCAGCATCAATCAAGGACCTGACCCGCTCGGGCAGCCCTCTGTACAGCTCAAGGGAGCTAGCGGGACCGCCATGCCCTCGTGTGCTACCTCTCGTCCTCTGCACACCACAAAAAGGCAAAACGAACAAGAGTTTATTAGCATGCATACTGCGACAAGTAGTCGAATCAAGGAGAGACTATAAGTAAAAAACAATTAAACCATGGTCAAGGGTGCATTCAACATCCTGTGTTTAGTTCAAGATTTGTAACCACTATGAAGTCGAAGCAAGTTATTTCAAGAGCATGGTATCCAATTCAGTCGATTCTATTTTCAAAAGATGCAAGTTGTTCAGTCGAATCAAGAGCATGGTATTCTATCAGTCGAATTCAAGTCCTACTATGATTAACAAGTCGAGGTAACCTACTGTCGATTCAAGTTTGTCACCACGTGATTTTCATCAGGGTGCTAACAAGTCTATAGTCGAAGTTCAAAATTACTTTCTACCTAAGGTTCCATCTACCACCAAGTCAAGCTATCAGACATACATGTGTCACTATCAAGGGTCATGTACGAATAAGCCATGCAAGTACAGAAATAGAGGCCTATGCCGACACCAAAAGCAAGTTCAAAAGGAATACCTGCGCCTAGTCCGCCGACAAGTGCCACTCAGGGTCTCTCAGCACGAGCTCTGCGTCGTAGTCATCACGGCGTGGGATGTAGCTCTCGAATCCGGACGGTATGAACAAATGAGGCTCTGGAGGGACATAGGCCCCTGCCTCGAATGCCGCACGGCCCGCAGCCCGTATCGCCTCTGCCCGTGCCACCGCCCACTCACGAGCTAGACCACCCTCCTCCTCAGCCTGCTCTGCTACCCCCGTCTCCTGTACAAAAGCCTCCTCTGCAGCTCTCTCTTTCTCGGCCCTCGCCGCGGCCTCAGAAGCGGCAATCTCCCGCTCTCTCTCCTCCCGAGCCTCCAAGACTGCGATCCCTATCGCGGGATTGTCCTCCAGAAGCTGTGCAAGCTGCGCGTCGCTCAAAAGTTCGGCGACATCCTGCTTCGTGATCGGCCTATGACTCGATGAAGTCGCCGCTGGCCGGAAAAGCACCTCTTCCTCCGGAATCTCCATGGCACCCTCCTCCTCAACCACAAGACCTTTGCCCCGTGCCGGATCCCTCACCGGCGTCTCCGGCCGATCGCCATGGTCACCACCATTACCGCCACCACTGCCGCTGCCGTGGGTCCCTGTCAAAACCGAACCCGTGACGACCAGTCCCTCTACTCCACTCTGGAAATCCAACCGTCGAACCTGTGGGCCCACTGGACCAGCAGCAGATGGCATACGGCCAGTCGACCCTGGCGTACGCCGCCCGTCGCCGTCACCTCCCTCCTCTGCATGGCCGCCATAGCCGCCATCGCCGCCTGGGATCGCTACACCAGCACCCGATGGAGTTTTGCCTGTCGCCTGATCGTCGATTCGAGGCCTCTCGGCCTCATCTTCACTCACTCTCGGTCGTTCACCACCACTACCGCCCCCATTGCTGCCGGGTACTACCTGATTCAGCCATAGAAGAGCGCAGGAAAGAGGGTTTTGGGAAGAAGATGAGAGGGTTTGTAAGAGTTTGAGAAGTTTGAGAGAGTTTTGAAGTTCTTGGGAGTTCAAAACCGTCTGTATGGTGGTTCTCTTCGTCGTGCAGCAGTTTATACAGCATGGGGACCGACTGGGCCGGGTCTGGGCTTGGATCTGGACCGGGCCAGAAAAGACTCCTGGCGTACGCCAGGTATGCAGCACCGTACGCCATCATGGTTTGGGCCGTGGGCCCATGTCTCATTTGGATCAAATTTTCCTTCTCAAATGGGGTCCCAACTGGTCCAATGCTTATTTATGCCCCTGGTGCGCTTATCCCCAAGCAGAGACCCGCCCAATTTCAAATCAACGACGATCTATCCGTCCAATTCCAAATCAACGACGATCTATCCGTCCAATTTCCAAATCAACGACGATCTATCCGTCCAATTCCAAATCAACGACGATCTATCCGTCCAATTCCAAATCAACGACAATTCCAAATCAACGACGATCTATCCGTCCAATTCCAAATCAACGACGATCTATCCGTCCAATTTCAAATCAACGACGATCTATCCGTCCAATTCCAAATCAACGACGATCTATCCGTCCAATTCCAAATCAACGACGATCTATCCGTCCAATTTCAAATCAACGACGATCTATCCGTCCAATTCCAAATCAACGACGATCTATCCGTCCAATTCCAAATCAACGACGATCTATCCGTCCAATTTCAAATCAACGACGATCTATCCGTCCAATTCCAAATCAACGACGACCTATCCGTCCAGTTCCAAATCAACGACGATCTATCCGTCCAATTCCAAATCAACGACGACCTATCCGTCCAGTTCCAAATCAACGACGACCTATCCGTCCAACTCCAAATCAACGACGATCTATCCGTCCACTTTCAAATCAACGACGATCTATCCGTCCAATTCCAAATCAACGACGATCTATCCGTCCAATTCCAAATCAACGACGATCTATCCGTCCAATTTCAAATCAACGACGATCTATCCGTCCAATTCCAAATCAACGACGATCTATCCGTCCAATTCCAAATCAACGACGATCTATCCGTCCAATTCGTCTCCTTCCCCAAACAAAGCGTGGAAAATTATCCCCAGCAGGGTTTGCCTTCCTGATAGCTATTGCCACCCTTCCTGTGCAATCAAGCAGCGGCCCGTCCATCTATGATGTCCTCTGCGGATAGCAATCTTTCTCAACTAATTTGCATGGCTGAGCTCAGCCGACCAGGTTCTTTAAGATTCATGTCTTCTTTATCTTACTCCGGATAGTCAGGAGTAGGGTGTCTAGACAACTTTTGACGTTACTTGCACTAAATCAAAATGATACTCCAAGTGCCGTCAAAGGGGGGCTTCTGTAGACACCTCATTCTGGACTGTCCGGATTAGTCCTTTTACTTTCTTTGTTGCCTTGATGATGATAAAAGATTGAAAACACTCCGAAAAGTCGATAGAAGGTCTTGAGCTTTGAGCGTTGGACTTTCCCTTTCAAACCCATTTCAAACCCCTTTAAACCCAGAGCCAGATAAACCTCAGCAGAACCTTACCTTGCTTACGCCATCACTCACTTGGCGTGCACCAGGATATTGCCACGTGTCGGACATCGACCGTTGACTGAGTTTGACCTGGCGCACGGTAGGCTCATAATGACGTACGCAAGGTCAAGGCCGGTCAAATCACCGCTTTTCTGTCACATGCTCGAGACTTTGCAACCGCCTCGGTACGGCGCAGAGTCCCCTGATCATTGCATTCTGCAGGGGACGTTCCCCTCTCTCTCCTACACTACCCATCAACTAGTCCCATGCATTTAATGCATGGGACTCCTCCCTCTAACCTAACCAAACTCCTAACCCCAGCTGATCACCCCTGGACTCAGCCTCCCTCCTCTATAAATGCAAGCCCTTGCATTCATTTACAAAAGGTTAACCACATTAACTCTCCAAGTCCACTCCCTCTCTTCTCTCTTGTTCTTGCTCTCCCATTGTAAGAGTGAGAGATAGAGAAGCTTCACACCCCCCCCCCCCTCTCTCTACTGATCAGTTGTTATACAGCCTCCATCTTCAACCAAAGCTCACCACCATCCTTCCTCTCTCTTGCACCAAAGGTATACCACCTTTGTGCTGCGTTCTGTTTTCAACCCCTGAGGGGAACCAGAAGGGTTCTGGCTAGTAACTGATACTAGTCCAGGCCCCTCTCTGGTAAAATAAATCAGTCGTAGGAGCCAATCCATGGCGCATGCCATCTCCTTTTAGCCGTACACCACCTTTGGCTGTACGAGCACAGCTGGCGTGGGGATCATGAAGAGCTCATATATTGCTCACTTCGTTTACGTCATCACCTTATAGCATGCTAAAAACTAGTCTAATGCTTTCTGTATTTTAGAACTGTTCAAATGTAGTTTTCAATACTTGTATCCATTCTTATTCTCAAGGCCTCTGGGGTATGTCTGGTCATGTTCCAGAACCCAGATGATGTAAAGCCAAACACTGGTTCACATGTAGGCCTGGCGTACGGCTCCCATAGGGTGGCGTACGGCATGTTTGACGACAAATCAGTGCCTGGTCCTTACATCACAGTTCAATCCTGGCCCTTTTGTTCCCCCACTCTGTTTATGGGGTTTTCTGTGCTGTTTTCTTGGCTCTCAGCCATTTCTTCTGTCTGTCTGCCTGCAATACGCACCTAATCTGCATTATAAACTGCGTGGTTTGCCCTGGGTGTGCACTGGTCCATTCCAGAGCCCAGAAGATTGAGAGTAGGAGCTGTGAGAAATCAGAAAGGTGGTGTACGCCAGCTTTGAGGTGGCGTGCGCAGGGTGTGCTGGCGTGCAGTGGCCTGGCCATTGCGGGCCAGCATGTCGCCTGCTCACACACCCGACGAGCAGCGTACATCATCCCTTTGAACTTTCTGGCAGTGCTTGTTCTCAATCTATGTTATTACTTTTAATTCAATTCAAACAAGCAAACTAGCATCCATAAACATTTTTGTCATATAACCTGCAACTTGTTACAGTTTTGACCCCTTATTAACTGTTCCCCCGCCCTAACTGGCCAAAAATGATCAAATGAGAGAAAAATGCAAATGTTTTAAAATGCCCGAGTAGAGACCGATCTCCGGATTGGGCGAGAGGGGTGCCATAAAACCCTTCCCCTCTCGTAACCTGGCTCCCGAACCTCAGATATCGAAGGTGACGACGGACCAGTCTACGCCTCTTCAAATCAAATCAAACCTTTTTCAAATCAAAGTAAAACGTAGCAAAGCGTTCTTCGAGTTCGGTTCCTTGGGTGTTCTCCCGCTAAAACCCGAGTGGCGACTCTGAATCGAAGCGTTTCGCCGCGCTATATTTTCCAAGAGGGCCGCCCCCCCAAACAAAAATGCATTGAAACCAAAAATCGGGCGATTTTTGGGACGTGTGCCCACAGTATACACAAGCAAACTCTCGGGGTGCTGTGATTAGGCTAACACGGAGAACACCAGAGGAGCAGTAAATACCCAATACGATTCCCCATTTTAGGTCTAAATTAGGCACTGGCTGGTTGCATTTCTTCTTTTTTTTTCCTCTTCTTCTTCCTCCTATTGCTGTGATGGTCTGTTTGGGGAACTACGACCACACAAAATTGGAAGACACTCTATTATTCCATTGATCAACTTCCCAGAAACCTCCCTCCTAGTGGGAATTCTTGATTCAAAAATCGAACCCGGACAACTCCCCTTGGGTTTGTGAACCCGCTTGGGTTTTCAAAACCGTTCTTCCTAACTCGCTTGGGGTGTCAAAATCGTTCTTCTTCCTTTTGTGCACGATTTTCAATAAATTTCTCTCCATTTATTATGTAATCTCGTCATTTTATTTATCTCAAAATCCAAGGGGGAGTTGTCCGGGATTGATTTTCGAATCAAGAACTCCCACCAGGAGGGAGTTTTTTAGGAAGTTGATCAATTGATTAATGAGTTAATTTCTAGGGCGAATTCTAATCAATTGACTAAGTAGGTGCCACTACTTAGTACCCTGTCGTCTAAGGCGGGTAATACGTAGTCTCCCACTAATGGGAGACTTCTCCTACAAATTAATGGGAGAGTTTGAAAATAAACAAAATTAATTGACCCAAAGTGGGAAGTCTTAATTATGGCAGTTTTGATTAGGGTTGCTCAAAAAATTCGGTGAATCGTGAAACCAGTCTGGACCAAATCAATCCGTACATTTTGGACTTGGTCCGTGGATTAATGGTCCGGACACGGATTGAAATATTAGAAAACTGTGCCTTGTGGTTCGGTTCACGGATTTTCATTACGAAACTGTAGATTAACCGAACCGGACTGTGAGATATTTATTTTATATAAATAATAAATATATATTTATATGTGTATTTATATAATTAATTGTTAGTAATGTTAAAACTTTGTTCTACCAATGTTAGTATTTTATTTTAATAATGGGATATAGTGTAGACAAATAGTAGTTTTTTGGTACAAGTAACAGGTAACCTTAGTTCAGTTTCAGTAGTTCGTTTCATTTCCAGTTTTCCTGATTTCTATTCCTCGTTTCTTTTCCCACTTTGATGTCTTTTTTTGTGTGGGTTTATGTTATGTACTGTAATGATACAATCTACTAGTGTTTAGACTCTTTTGAATTTGATTTCTAAAGTAGGCCTTTGGTAGTTTATGTAACAAATATTTTCTGGTGGTGTTAAAGTTAATTTTAATTTGTGTGTAACCTTCTTTCTCTTTTAGTGTGATATATATATATACACACACACACACACTTGGCTACTTGAGCTTTATTTTTTCGAAAATCCGTGGACAAAACCATAACCGAATCGTAGGACTTTTGGTCCGGACATGGATTTCGTTTTGTAAAAACTGTGACTAGAGGTTCGGTCCCTAGATTCCTAGGAATTCGAATCGAACCGGACCGTGAGCAGCCCTAGTTTTGATAGAGTTTTATTGGTCTTCGGTTTTGATAGTGGAGAAATTTTTAAGAGCCAGGTGGGTATCACGTGATGCCCGCTTGGCACATCCGAGCCATCCAATGCGATTTTGGACGGCTCGAATTTGGAGAGAAAAAAAGGAGGGAGAAATCAAAATTTTCAGTGCCGAGCTAGTATATCCCACGTGGCGCTCAGCACTCCTGAGCCGTCTAATGCACTTTTGAACTGCTCAAATTGAAACCTTCTCTCTCATCTCACCCCTCCTCTTTCTCTCTCCTTTCTCTCTCTCATTTTTCTCTCTTCAAATCCGTCTAATGCGCTTGGGGTGTCCAAACCGTTCTTCCTAACTCGCTTGGGGTGTCAAAACCGTTCTTCCTCTTTCTGTGCACGATTTTCAATAAATTTCTCTCCATTTATTACATACTCTCGTCATTTTATTGATCTCAAAATCCAAGGGGGAGTTGTCCGGGATCAATTTTCGAATCAAGAACTCCCACTAGGAGGGAGTTTTTTTGGGAAGTTGATCAATTGATTAATGAGTTTCTAGAGCGAATTCTAATCAATTGACTAAGTAGTTGCCACTACTTAGTACCCTGTCGTCTAAGGCGGGTAATACGAAGTTTCTCACTTTACAAATTAATGGGACACATTGAAAATAAACAAAATTTATTGACCAAAAATGGGGAGTCTAAATTATAGCAGTTTTGATCGATAGAGGTTTATTGGTCTTTGGTTTTGATAGTGGAGAAATTTGACTCTGAGAGAATCTAAATTGTGTTTGGGAAGCCCATGTGTTGAATGCTCTGGCCACGGTGGATATGACATTCGAGCTGGTTTGGGAAGCAAAAGCGTAAGTGAGCTGGTACCGAGTTGGAGGCCTTTTCAAGTTATCGGGAAAAAAAGTGAAATGAGAGACAGTGTGGATGTTTTTGTGGGTGTGATTGGCCTCTTTTTTGCCTCCTCGCATCCAGTTTGCCATTAACAATGTCGGGGACCCCACATCGAGGGGTCGTCATTTGGGACACAATTTGGACATCTAAAGCTCCGGTTGTCTTGAGATGGTAATTGAGCTAGTATGTTTTGACGACAGCCTCCAAGGAATGGTTGAAATCATCGTCATTTGCACGGGCTTGATTGGGGGAGTAGTTTAAATAACTAAATGCCTCAAGATATTTCTTTAGTTGTTGGAGACCTTTTACTTTCTCTCCTTTGTGGCATCCTTCCAAATGTTTAATAAAGTCGAAGGATGTTGGGTTTTTGGCCTTAGGTTTTGACGGCCTTGAATGAGAGGGGAGAGGAAGGGCTAATGAGACGAGGAAAATGCATAAGAAAAGCTGAAATACTTTTGCTTCCATTTTTTAGGTGAGGGAAGCTAGTAGCTAGCTGGGTACTTGGTGGATTTGTGAATTTGAATCCCCTGTCTTAGGCCTATTTATAGCCTTCTATGAATGTGAATTTCTTGATGAGTTGTCTTTCCACGCAGTTGCCTTCCGTATGACTTGCTTTGGTATCCTGGCCGGGACCACCACCACTTAAGTTGTTCTCAATTCTATGATTTTATGCATTCATATGCATTTCGAGAATGGGCCTTAAAGAAAATTGGGTTGGAGTGTATTCAATCAAGAGCAAAGTCCATTTTGATCCCCTGTGGTTATTGCCATGTGCAGATACCCCCCTCATGGTTCAAAACTGATCACATAACCTACCTGTGGTTTTAAAAATGTGCGGATAGACCCCCTGCCGTCATATTTTCCTTCCATATTAACGGAAAACATTTTCAAAACCCTGCCATCATATCATGGAAAACATGACGGCAGGGGGTCAATCTGCACATTTTCAAAATCACAGGTAGGTTATGTGGTCAATCTTAAACCATGAGGGGGGTATCCGCACATGGCGATAAACACAAGGGGTGCAAGTGGACTTTGCTCTTCAATCAATATTAGGTCCAAGTGATATGGTAGATTCTTCACTGTTATTCTATAATGAATTAGTCCTTAACCATGCAAACCGCAAGGGGCGGATCAATGCATGTACAAACTTCATGTCGTGTCATGTTTCTTGTTTTTTGCTCTGCTCCTTTCCCAATATACCTGTTTATCTAGTAAAGTAATATATGGCTTTGCAAATTTTTTTTAAAAAAAAGAGCAGGATGGAGCAGTAGTAGATGGCTTTCTCGATATACCGCAAGGGGCTGATGACTGGCGATCTATATATGGGCAAACTCTTGGGGCACTGTGAAAAGGCTAACACGGAGAACACTCGATGGAGCAGTAAAAACACAAGATGATTCCCCATTTTAGGTCAAAATTAGGCATTGGCTGTTCGCATTTCTTTTTTCCCCTCTTCTTCTCTTCTTCCCCCTATTGCTGTGATGGTCTGTTTGGGGAACTCTGACCACAAAAAGTTGGAAGAAAGGCCCAGTACTCTATTAGTCCATTCATCAACTTCCCAAAAACCTCCCTTCTAGTGGGAATTCTTGATTCGAAAATCCCAAACAATTCCTACTTGGATTTTGAGATAAATAAAAAGACAAGAGTACTGTGGACACACGCCCCGAAAATCGCCCGATTTTGGTTTGGAATGGATATTGTTCGGGGGGCGGCCCATTTAGAAAAATAGCGCGGCGAAACGCTTCGATTCAGAGTCGCCACTCGGGTTTTAGCGGAAGAATACCCAAGGAACCGAACTCGAGAACGTTTGCTATGTTTTGCTTTGATTTGAAAAACGTTTGATTTGATTTGAAAAGGCGTAGACTGGTCCGTCGTCACCTTCGATATCTGAGGTTCGGGAGCCAGGTTACGAGAGGGGAAGGGTTTTATGGCACCCCTCTCGCCCAATCCGGAGATCGGTCTCTACTCGGGCATTTTATTAAAACTTTTGCATTTTTCTCTCATTTGATCATTTTTGGCCAGTTAGGGCGGGGGAACAGTTAATAGGGATTAATACTGTAACACGTTGCAATTTTATATGACAAAATGTTTATGGATGCTGGTTTGCTTGCTTGAATTGAATTAAATGTAAGAACATAGATTGAGAACAGGCACTGCAAACAGCTTCAACAGGATGATGTACGCTGCTCGTCGGGCACGTGAGCAGGTGTCGTACTGGCACGCCATGGCAGAACCATTGCATGCCAACAGACCCTGCGCACGCCACCTTAAGGCTGGCGTACACTACCCTATTAATTTCTTACAGCTCCTACTCTCAACCCTCTGGGCTCTGGAATGGACCAGTGCACACCCAGGACAAACCACGCAGTTAGCAACATAACTTAGGTACATATTACAAGCAGACAGGCGTAGGAAATGGCTAAGAGCCATGAAAATAGCACAGAAAACCCCATAAACAGATTGGGGATGAATAAGAGGCCTAGATTGAGCTTTGACATAAGGGCCAGACACTGGCCTTTAACAAACGTACCGTACGCCACCCATTGGGAACCGTACGCCAGGTTTGTATGCTAACCAGTGTTTGGCTTTATATCGTCTGGGTTCTGGAACATGACCAGAAATACCCCAGAGGCCTTGAAAGCAGAGAATAGTACAAGTATTGAAGGCTACATTTGAACAGTTCTAAAATACAGAAAGCATTAAACTGGTTATTTTCATGCTAGAAGGTGATGACATGAAGTAAATAAGCAATAAAAGGACGTTTCATGATCCCCACGCCAGCAGTGCTCGTACTGCCAAAGGTGGCGTACGGCTTGCTAAGGCTGGCGTGCGCCATGGAGTGTCCTCTACGACTGATTTATTTTACCAGAGAGGGGTCTGGACTAGTATCAGTTACTAGCCAGAACCCTTCTGGTTCCCCTCAGGAACTGAAAACAGAAAGCAACACAAAGGTGGTATACCTTTGGTTGCAAGAGATAGAAGGATGGATTGAGCTTTGGATGTTGAAGATGGAGGGTGTGTAGTGACTGGACAGTGGAGAGGAGTGCGTACTGAACTTCTCTTTCTCTCTTTCCTTCAATGAGAGAGCAAAGAACAAGAGAGAAGAGAGGGATGGGCTTGGGTTCTTAATGAGGTTAACCTTTTCAAATGAATGCAAGGGCTTGCATTTATAGAGGAGAGAGGCTGAGACCAGGGGCTGATCAGCTGGGGTTAGGGTGGTTGGGTTAGGTTAGAAGGGAGCTCCCATGCATTAAATGCATGGGACTAGGTGATGGGTTGTGTAGGAGAGAGAGGGGGACGTCCCCTGCAAAATGCAATGATCAGGGCTCTGCGCCGTACTGAGACGGTTGCAAAGCTTCGGGCACGTGACAGAAAAGCAGTGATTTGACCGATCTTTACCATGCGTACGCCATCTATAACCCGGCGTGCGCCAGGTCAAACTGAGTCAACGGTCGATGTCCGACACGTGGCAATTTGCTGGCGCACGCCAAGAAGAACCTGGCGTAAGCAAGGTACGGTTTTGCTAGGGCTTATTTGGCTCGGGATTTGAGAGGTTTGAAGAGGCTTGAAATGGTTTGAAGGGAGAGAGTTCAACGCTCAAAGCTCAAATCCTTCCATCGACCTTGAACTGTTCTCGACTGTTTATCATCATCGGGTCAACAAAGAAAGTAAAAGGACTAATCCGGACAGTCCAGAATGGGGTGTCTACAGAAGCCCCCCCTTTGACGGCACTTGGCACACCATTTGGTTGAGTGGAGACAAGTAACGTCAAAGGTTGTCTAGACACCCTACTCCTGACTATCCTGAGCAAGATAAGGAAGACATGAAGCTTAAAGAACCTGGTCGGTGAATTCAGCCAGACAGATTATTTGAGAAAGACTGCTGCCTGCGGAAGGCAGAAATTGGACGCGTGGACCGTCGTTGATTTGAAATTGGACGGGTGGACCGTCGTTGATTTGAAATTGGACGGGTGGACCGTCGTTGATTTGAAATTGGACGGGTGGACCGTCGTTGATTTGAAATTGGACGGGTGGATTGCCGTTGAATTGATATTGGGCGGACGAATCGCCGTTGATTTGAAATTGGACGGGTGGACCGTCGTTGATTTGAAATTGGACGGGTGGACCGTCGTTGAATTGAAATTGGACGGGTGGACCGTCGTTGAATTGAAATTGGACGGGTGGACCGTCGTTGATTTGAAATTGGACGGGTGGACCGTCGTTGATTTGAAATTGGACGGGTGGACCGTCGTTGATTTGAAATTGGACGGGTGGACCGTCGTTGATTTAAAATCGGACGGGTGGACCGTCGCTGAATTGAAATTGGACGGGTGGACCGCCGTTGATCTAGAATTGGACGGGTGGACCGTCGTTGATTTGAAATTGGACGGGTGGACCATCGTTGATTTGAAATTGGACGGGTGGACCGTCGTTGATTTGAAATTAGATAGGTAGATCGCCGTTGATGGGGACCAAACCGTCCTCGATACAAGGAACTCCAACATCCACGGGTAAGTCGTGTCAGGTAGGTTAAATTCCATCTGTTGGGAATCAGAGCCAATCTCCTTATCAAAGACCATCCGAGACAAAGCAATAAGGCTGCTGGAAGATGCGCTTTGAAGCAAGACTGAAGTAAAAGTATCTGTTCGGGGCAGGCCGATGCAGACTCTCCTGGGGAATAATTAGTTGCAGATGGACAGACCTATCGAAGAATATTCTGATTGTCGAACCATCGTTGATTTGAGACGGTGGGTCATCGTTGAGGGACGACTCGTTAAACCATCGTTGATTTGAGACGGTGGGTCATCATTGAGGGACGACTCGTTAAACCATCGTTGATTTGTGACAATGGGTCATCGTTGAGGGACGACTCGTTAAACCATCGTTGATTTGAGACGGTGGGTCATCGTTGAGGGATGACTCGTTAAACCATCGTTGAGTTGAGACGGTGGGTCATCGTTGAGGGACGACTCGTTAAACCATCGTTGAGTTGAGACGGTGGGTCATCGTTGAGGGACGACTCGTTAAACCATCGTTGAGTTAAGACGGTGGGTCATCGTTGAGGGACGACTCGTTGAACCATCCTTGAGTTGAGACGGTGGGTCATCGTTGAGGGACGACTCGTTAAACCATCGTTGATTTGAGACGGTGGGTCATCGTTGAGGGACGACTCGTTGAACCATCGTTGATTTGAGACGGTGGGTCATCGTTGAGGGATGACTCGTTAAACCATCGTTGATTTGAGACGGTGGGTCATCGTTGAGGGACGACTCGTTGAACCATCGTTGATTTGAGACGGTGGGTCATTTTTAAGGGATGACTCGTTAAACCATCGTTGATTTGAGACGGTGGGTCATCGTTGAGGGACGACTCGTTGAACCATCGTTGATTTGAGACGGTGGGTCATCGTTGAGGGATGACTCGTTAAACCATCGTTGATTTGAGACGGTGGGTCATTTTTAAGGGATGACTCGTTAAACCATCGTTGATTTGAGACGGTGGGTCATTTTTAAGGGATGACTCGTTAAACCATCGTTGATTTGATTGAAAGAGGGTTTGAACTTTGTTGGGAAACGAGGATGGGCAGACCATCATTGAATGCCGAGGCGGACTCTCCTGGGGATTTTAATCAGTTGCGGACAAATCAAAACCCTGGGGGATCGAACCTTCTTCGGCCTACAGAAACTTCAACAGCCACGGGTAGGTCGTGTCAGGTAGGTTGAATTCCATCTGTTGGGAACCAGAGCCAATCTCCTTATCAAAGACCATCCGAGACAGAGCAATAAGACTGTTGGAAGTTGCATAGATATGGATCAGGATAGGCGGACGGTTGTTATAGACTGATTAGAGGGGCAAACCGTCGTTGTGGTGATTGATTGGATGGACGGCCGCTGAGTTGAACGGCGGGCGATATTCTGAATGCCGTGAAGGGTTGGAAGCGGGCGATATGGCTGATCGCCGTTGATGGATTGAAGTGGACGACATTCTGATCGTCGTTGCATTGCATTGACTTTGAGGGACGACATGGCTGGTCGTTGTTGACTTGAATTGATCTAAAGGACGATATTGCTGACCGTCGTTGATTGGATTTGATTTGAAGGACGATATGGCTGACCGTCGTTGATTGATTTGATTTGAAGGACGATATGGCTGACCGTCGTTGATTGATTTGATTTGAAGGACGATATGGCTGACCGTCGTTGATTGAATTGATTCTGGGTAGTGGTTTCGGCTCTAGTTCCAGCAGTGACTTGATCCCAGATCCAAGGTATGAACCCCAAAATCCTGATTACTTGCTGCCTTCGCTGTTGGATAAGCATATTTTGGCATTTGATAGACTTTTCCTGTTTTCAACAGTTGATATACAATGTGCAAATATATATGTACCAAATTGCATGCACAAATTGAAAATGCAGACGCAAGCTAAGGGCGGCTCCTAAGAGGACAACGACACCTGAGGACTACCACTGAGTCTCCTTACTTTACTGCCTTTTGCTTTTGAGTTTTAGGTTTGCGTGCCAAAATAGAGGGGCATTTGAGCGGGTTGGTGTGCCTCAGTTGACATAGTAACGACATTGGGCCTGATTGCCTTTTCTTTGATGTTTGGGCGGATGTACCCCATAGATACGCTTTGCTTCGCCATGGGCTGACATACTCTTGCTGTTCACACTGTTCCATTGCTTGGATAGAAGATAGAAGCTAGGGTAGAAATGTAAAACTTGCATTTTTCAGTTTATTGACTCTCCTTTGAGAAAGAGCGTATAAACCCACCACTAATATCTAATTTGCATTGACAAGCGAATTGAGCCGACACACAGACACACATATATGTACAGACTTGCCTAGCTCGAACGAAAGAGGGAGAAGGAGCCCCAGGATAAGAGGCGGACTCTTAGATTCGAGGAAAAATGAAATTTTAGGCATCGATGAGCCAAAATTCAAATATCCCGTAGATAGGTGAAAACTGACGCTTATGTAAGGTCAAATAGATGTACAATGACCTGCATGAACAAACAAAATTGAGAAGAAAGCCCCAGAATGGGAAATTTAAAACACTCGAAAAATGTCGCAAAGATGGACAAAAAGACGCAAAGGGATGACTCGATATAGGCCCTGACTGAAACCGACACCCCCAGGCAGTCACATTAGGTCCACATGACTTGTACGGCATGACAAAACTCGGCAAAAGCCCAATGAATGGTATTCGAGGTGCTTTGAACTTGAGATGGAAAAAAGACGAGTCGGCAGTAGTAGCTGACTGCTTCCGACTGCTGCTGGATTGAAGAAGCGCACGGGTTTGAGACCAATGTGCATAACTTTGAACAAAAGCGCGTAAACTTTGGATTAGCGCGCATGACTACAAATCTTCTGCGGTTGCTTACACTAGACTCTGCTGACTTAGAATAAACTGTGAACCGTTAGGCCTCGCAAGCATTTCGTTCTGTTTTTTATGCTTCAGATATTTTAAGACTGTTGCTCAGCTTTGAAATTGAAGAAGTAATTTGAAATAAGATTGAAAGATGAAAGGTTTTCCCCCTTCTGCACAAATGAAGCTTGTCTTCTTCTTGACTATGGCGACGTACCGCAGCCTTTGATCCAATTGATAGATTGTGACCGAACTTCAAGGAAGGATTTGTCAAACATAGGTCAGGCGGCCAACGCGGTGCACCAAAGCCAAAACTTGAGATTCCTTTGATAGATTATGACCGAGTCTCGAAGAGAGAGACTGCCTACGTATCCCCTTTTGGAGAATCAGGTCAAAACGTAGTTCGGGCCAAGGTTCACTCGTGTATTTTACCTCTCCTTTTTACGCTCTAACTTTTGCCTAGTACCGTCCACTTGGGTCTTCGGTCTAGCGAGCTTTCGACTTTTTTGCCTATTTATTTTGCCTAGACCGCCTCCTTAGGTTTTCGATCTAGCAGGCTGCTCTAACTTTTGCTTGGAACTGCCCACCCTTGTGGTTTTCAGCCCAACGAGCATCTCTCAGGGGTAAGCAACACTTGAATTGATCCATGATGACCACAGTGTTGAATTCGTTGCTGTTAAGGTCGATGAGCTTTGGCTGGAGCCCAGATGAAATGACTTTGACAGTGAAAGGGTCTTGACTGCTTCGGTTTGAAATGCCTCGCTCCAGACCACTTTTGCACCTTTTTAATATGCACTTGATGGAATGCTGTTGTTACTATTTTGCACATGGTATAAGGCCTGGAGCTTTCTGAGCTTCTGCTTTCTGATTTGGCATCCGGTAGCAGGGGATTCAATGCTCCTTTTCTCATGATCGAGGCCAAGCGTGTCTTTGTGAGATCATGCCAAGATGTTGTTGAATTCTTTGAACAAGTCTGAACAGCGCAAAGCTCTTCTGGAAACGGCATTGAAACAATGTGAAGCTCCTGGGGGTCTACCTCGTCTTTCAAGTTTATTAGAAATTACTTCTTCTTTTAGTAGGCTGAGCATGCCTTTTGTCTTCCCTTTCGGCGAGGGAACACATTTCCTTGGGGAGATTCCCATCGAAATCTATCCCTTCATCGTCAGGGTCGACACAGTTTATTCAAAAGCCAGCAAAATACTTAGAAGCAAGATAAAGCATATCATAAAACCCTCGGGGTTGCCAAGTACAACAAAAAGACTTGAGTAGAAGCTACGACATGGAGGGCCAAGAGGCACAAACTCCGACTCAGAGCTAGACTTAGTCGACTTGACAGACATTGTGTCAGACCCAGACTCAAAAGTGTCAATGCAAATTAGACGTGACTTGAAAATGCAACTTTTATATTTACCCTTGACTTCCTTTATTTACCCTTGACTTCCTTGCAGAGAGGTGGGAGTTAGAGGACAACAGGCCCAAGCAACAGCACTTCGGCTTCTTCAGCTTTTTCGTTCAGACTCCCTTGAGAGAACCCCTTGAACAACAGCCCCAAAGTCCTCATGATCACAAGACCACAGCTTGTCCGCCTTCTCCTTTGATTGATCAAGCTTCCTCTTGAATTCCTCCTTTGCAGGCTCCTGATCACTGTCAACCCAGGTGTCGGCAGTAAGGATCTCGATTTCACCTATGGCCGTCAGGTTGACCTCGGGTTCAGACGGGAGAGACAAGATTGGCTTGGATTGATTTTCTGGGATGATGTGGAGGCTAGGATTGAATATGGTGGAGGTTGGGTTGATTTGAGTGGAGGTGGTAGACATTTGACTAACGTGTGAGTTAGAAACATGTTGAGGCAGGGGCTCAGAGATGACGCTGGGCTTTGATGGGGTTGGAGCTTGAATGGTGCCATTATCGATGAGATCTTGAATGGCATGTCGAAGGCGGAAGCAGGCATCAGTAAGATGGCCAGGCATTTGATGGAAGGTACAATAGGCATTTGGGCTGTAGGATGCTGGAAATGTTCGAGGCGAAGGAGTTGGAAGAAGTGGCTTGAGAAAGCCAGCTTCGAGGAGCTTCTCATAAACCGAGGACAAAGGTGTGGAGAAGCGGGAGAAGATCCTTGGTGGGTTCCGACGATCGGATTGAGGAACATGATGCACCCTTTTGCCTTTGGGATTGATCTCTTTATTGCACATATCCTCCCTTTCAGCATGGGCTTTGAAAAAGGATCCAACATTCTCCTTCGGGTAAGTCCTGCCTTCATGAAACTCAGCCAGGTCTTTGAACATGTCCTTCGAGCACTTTCCGACGGCAGGAGTATGGCAGGCTTGAGAGGATTCCTTGATTAGCCCCTGATCCAGCTTTGACATGACGGAAGTAAAAAGGTCAACCAGCCCCTGGACCATATCCATTTGCTTGTCCATTTTCTGGTTCAGTTCCTGTATAGCCCTCTGCAGTTCAGCCATCTCTGTTTGTGCTGCCATTTTGGATTGATGATCGATGAAGGTGATGGCCTAGAGCTTTGGACAGCAAAGTAAATGAGAACTCAGTGGCGTTCCTGCAATAAGCTTTTGAAAGAATTTGAAGAAATGCAATGCGCACATCATCGTCGTCAGTGTCCTCTTAGACTCTAGAAACAGATCTATCTCATGACATTCGGATGCTGCCAGAATCCTCGGATTTCTTTTCGACAGTGTATCCTTGTTTGAATCGACTAACACTAAGAGATGTCAAAATAGTCTAAGCCTTTGACTACTCCGTTCTCGAAGTTTCAACTTTGGAGGTCGGAACAACTTGGTGTAGATGTCGTGATACCGGAACCGAAGTGGCGTAAGCAGCCTTGATGGTGTAAGTGATTAGCACTTTAACCTGGATGGTGTAAGTATCACGGCATTCTCTCCGTTGTTCCTAGTTTTCTGTTTGAAACTTTGATCTGGTTTAGACAAGGACTTTAGAAAGTCTTGATATCTCAAAGTCTTGTCGATCCAAGGACTTTGAAATTGATAACGTGCAACATCGGGATGCACGACTCGTCATCGGTCCATGGCAGGGTCCTAACAATCACGAGACGGACTCGAGACAGACCTAAAAGCCGCCCTAGCATGCTCCTACGCAAAGCGGGATGTATGTATGTACAGGCATGCGATAAGGAAAGCAGTAACACATAGACAGTTTATGGGGGGTTAGATGCAAGTAATCCTACCCTGCAGGTTCCTGTCTTAGGTTGAAAGGTTCTAGTGCTTTGTACGTATGACGAGGCTGGTTTTGGCTGAGAGGGGTTCCTCTGACTAGAGCCGCGGTATACCTCCCACTGCAATGCGTGCAGCAAAGCAATGGTCGAACGGTATTACGACTCATCATCGTCCAAGGTTGTTGGGCGCTCGAGGACCCCGGGCTCCAGTAAACTGTGCCGGTTACCCAAAACACCTCAACGGGGCTTATCCAACATCGATGCAAATGAAGAACGCCAAAGTTTGACTAAATGAGAGAGAAATGCAAAATTTTGGAAATGCCTTTTGAAGCTTGGCTCACTTTTATTAATCAATATTTGGACAAGACTACACAAGTGAACAATAACAAAGCCCCAGTTCGGATTGGTCGGATGCTGAGATCCCATTACGTTACCATTCCGTTCTTCAGCAGCGCGGAGCGTACTATTTCGCCAGACTTGTGAAGATTGTTCATTTATGTATTAATGCCTAAATATTAATCAATGCAATGATCCCCAGCAGAGTCGCCACTGTGGACACACGCCCCGAAAATCGCCCGATTTTGGTTTGGAATGGATATTGTTCGGGGGGCGGCCCATTTAGAAAAATAGCGCGGCGAAACGCTTCGATTCAGAGTCGCCACTCGGGTTTTAGCGGAAGAATACCCAAGGAACCGAACTCGAGAACGTTTGCTATGTTTTGCTTTGATTTGAAAAACGTTTGATTTGATTTGAAAAGGCGTAGACTGGTCCGTCGTCACCTTCGATATCTGAGGTTCGGGAGCCAGGTTACGAGAGGGGAAGGGTTTTATGGCACCCCTCTCGCCCAATCCGGAGATCGGTCTCTACTCGGGCATTTTATTAAAACTTTTGCATTTTTCTCTCATTTGATCATTTTTGGCCAGTTAGGGCGGGGGGAACAGTTAATAGGGATTAATACTGTAACACGTTGCAATTTTATATGACAAAATGTTTATGGATGCTGGTTTGCTTGCTTGAATTGAATTAAATGTAAGAACATAGATTGAGAACAGGCACTGCAAACAGCTTCAACAGGATGATGTACGCTGCTCGTCGGGCACGTGAGCAGGTGTCGTACTGGCACGCCATGGCAGAACCATTGCATGCCAACAGACCCTGCGCACGCCACCTTAAGGCTGGCGTACACTACCCTATTAATTTCTTACAGCTCCTACTCTCAACCCTCTGGGCTCTGGAATGGACCAGTGCACACCCAGGACAAACCACGCAGTTAGCAACATAACTTAGGTACATATTACAAGCAGACAGGCATAGGAAATGGCTAAGAGCCATGAAAATAGCACAGAAAACCCTATAAACAGATTGCGGATGAATAAGAGGCCTAGATTGAGCTTTGACATAAGGGCCAGACACTGGCCTTTAACAAACGTACCGTACGCCACCCATTGGGAACCGTACGCCAGGTTTGTATGCTAACCAGTGTTTGGCTTTATATCGTCTGGGTTCTGGAACATGACCAGAAATACCCCAGAGGCCTTGAAAGCAGAGAATAGTACAAGTATTGAAGGCTACATTTGAACAGTTCTAAAATACAGAAAGCATTAAACTGGTTATTTTCATGCTAGAAGGTGATGACATGAAGTAAATAAGCAATAAAAGGACGTTTCATGATCCCCACGCCAGCAGTGCTCGTACTGCCAAAGGTGGCGTACGGCTTGCTAAGGCTGGCGTGCGCCATGGAGTGTCCTCTACGACTGATTTATTTTACCAAAGAGGGGTCTGGACTAGTATCAGTTACTAGCCAGAACCCTTCTGGTTCCCCTCAGGAACTGAAAACAGAAAGCAACACAAAGGTGGTATACCTTTGGTTGCAAGAGATAGAAGGATGGATTGAGCTTTGGATGTTGAAGATGGAGGGTGTGTAGTGACTGGACAGTGGAGAGGAGTGCGTACTGAACTTCTCTTTCTCTCTTTCCTTCAATGAGAGAGCAAAGAACAAGAGAGAAGAGAGGGATGGGCTTGGGTTCTTAATGAGGTTAACCTTTTCAAATGAATGCAAGGGCTTGCATTTATAGAGGAGAGAGGCTGAGACCAGGGGCTGATCAGCTGGGGTTAGGGTGGTTGGGTTAGGTTAGAAGGGAGCTCCCATGCATTAAATGCATGGGACTAGGTGATGGGTTGTGTAGGAGAGAGAGGGGGACGTCCCCTGCAAAATGCAATGATCAGGGCTCTGCGCCGTACTGAGACGGTTGCAAAGCTTCGAGCACGTGACAGAAAAGCAGTGATTTGACCGATCTTTACCATGCGTACGCCATCTATAACCCGGCGTGCGCCAGGTCAAACTGAGTCAACGGTCGATGTCCGACACGTGGCAATTTGCTGGCGCACGCCAAGAAGAACCTGGCGTAAGCAAGGTACGGTTTTGCTAGGGCTTATTTGGCTCGGGATTTGAGAGGTTTGAAGAAGCTTGAAATGGTTTGAAGGGAGAGAGTTCAACGCTCAAAGCTCAAATCCTTCCATCGACCTTGAACTGTTCTCGACTGTTTATCATCATCGGGTCAACAAAGAAAGTAAAAGGACTAATCCGGACAGTCCAGAATGGGGTGTCTACAAGTACGTAATAAATGGAGAGAAACTTATTGAAAATCATGCATAGAGAAATGATGAACGGTTTTGACACCCCAAGCGAACAAACCCAAGGGGGGTATCGTTTGGGATTTTCGAATCAAGAATTCCCAGTAGAAGGGAGTTTTTTTGGGAAGTTGATCAATTGACTAAATGAGTTTCTAGAGGGAATTCTAATCAATTGACTAAGTAGTTGCGACAACTTAGTAACCTGTCAGACAACAGGTAATACGAAATCTCCCACTATCAAAACCAAAGGCCAATAAACCTCTAAGACGGGTAATACAAAGTCTCCTACTTTGGGTCAATTAAATTTTTTTATTTCCAAAGTTTCCCATTAATTTGTAGAAGGGTTAAATACCCAGACACCCCTCGAACTATATCTCTTTGTCTCGCTTACACCTTTTAAGAATTTTGCCTATGGATAGACCTCCTTATTAAAGTTTTCATTTGGAGGACCTGACACCGTTAAATGAAACGAATAAAAAGACTATTTTGCCCTTACAAATGTATACCCATAGCCACCTCTCTCTCTCTCTCTCTCTCTCTCTCTCTCTCATATCTCTTTGTACAACATCTTAAACACAAAAACATTTCCGGCACCTATTCTGGCGACCTCCACCATTTCTCTCTCTCGGGTTACCTTGATCACTCCTAGATTATAACTGGTCCTTGTTCTAGGGCGTGAAGAAGGGGGAGGGTTTGGGGGATGAAGAGGGTGGGGTGGGGCCGAAGACGATGGCGGTGGAGGTGGAGGAGGAACCACCAAATAGCAGAACCAGGAGACTCGCTCCAACCTCGGCTTCACAACAGCAGATCTGTGCGTTGTCGGCGTAGTCGCTATTGTTTGGTTCCGGCGATGGTAAGAAAGGTTACCGGTACCCCATCTCTCTCTCCTCTTATTCTTCTATGATTTGTGGAAACGGACGACTCAACGACGGTGGAAAAATCATTCATATGGTTTCGGGTTTGTGGGTTTTGCCATTAGTTTTCAATTTTTGGTTTGTGGGTTTGTGCAATCGGTTCCTTGTTTTCAATTGGTGGTCTGTGGACAGAGACATTGATTTTGTGGAATCTTGGTTTTCAATTTGTGCCAGTTTCAATTTGTGGGTTTGGACTTTGAGGTTTGATTCCGAACTCAGAAGATCGGTTTTGGAGAGAGAGAGAGAGAGAGAGAGAGAGAGGAAAGGGTGACGTGGGTGGTGGTCTCCACCAAAGTGGGCCAAAAATTAAAGTAGGGGGCAATATTGGAACATTTTACCACCTTTAACAAAATTTAGGTGAAAATAATAACGGTTTTGGACGGAATCCTAACGGAAGGGGTGTACAAGACAAAAAAAAGTTTAATAAAGGGTCTATCCGTAGGTGAAATTCTTAGAGGGTGTGAGCGAGACAAAGAGGTATAGTTCGAGGGGTGTCCAGGTATTTAACCTAATATATATAGTATTCATAAAAAGAAAGGGAAAATTTCCAAATGACACTTGAACTTTCACTCCAATGTCACCGAAACACCTAGACTTGATTTTATTTCAATTAAACACCTGGACTTACAAAATTTCCTAAATGAGGCACCTGCCATTAGCCTCCATTCATTCCGTCAACAAAATTGCTGATGTGGCACACATCACTCGTTAACTGGCCCCACTTTACATGTTAGGAAGTAAAAGACATACACACAATCAAAACCCCACCCTTTCAGTGCGCTAAATCCATCGTTGCTTCCACTTCTTGAACCCTCCTAATTTTCTCTGCTTTCCCATCAACCGAATCCACAATTTCTCCCAAATTCAATTCGATTTCTTTAACAATCCTTGATTTTGAAACTAAATCTCTAGAATCGGGCTTGACCTTAGATGTGGGTCCCTTCTCCGTTCCTCGCTCCTCCCCAACCTCTCAGCTCCATTGTCATCTCTATTTCTCGATCCTCTCCAACCTTCTCAGCTATGGCCATCCTCTATTTCTCACTCCTCTTCATCTCTAACTTCAACTTTTTCACACCATCCGAACCGGAAAGACCCGACCCATTTGTTGAAATTGGAACAAAATGATTTGGGTTTGATTTGTTTAAGAAAATGGGGGCAAAACAGACTTTATGGCAAAATAAACTAGTTTTGACCCACAGGTAGGGGCGGCGGCGCAGTTTGGAGGAAATGGGTCGATGGGCTCCAACTTGGTCGATGCCAGTGGCTTTAGGAAAGGACGGTTAGTGGGTCTCGACTGCGGGTGTTCTTCTTGCGGATGAACATTGGGCTGGAATGCGATTTGCCTCTGCTTCGACCACCGAAATTGCTCCTAAGAAACCTCATCAGTGGCGGTGGGAACTTCTTCGACTAGTCTGGTGAAGGGGACTAGATTGGAGGTTTGTGGGGTTTTGATTTTTATTTATTTTTTGATCCGTGGAGTTTTGATTGTGCGCACAATTAAAATGTGAAGAAAAGTGAAGTAGGGTAATGTTGGGTTGGGTTGGGTTGTGATTGTGTGCATTTCATTTGCTTCCTAATATGTGAAATGGGCCCACTTAACGGGTGAAGTGTGCCACATCAGCAATTTTGTGGATGGAATGGATGGAGGCTAACGGCAGGTGCCTCATTTTGGGGATTTTACAAGTCTAGGTGCTTAATTGAAATAAACTGAAGTCTAGGTGTTTTTGTGACATTGCAGTGAAAGTTCAAGTGCCATTTTGAAATTTTCCCAACAAAAAAACAAGTCATTCTCAAATCTGAGGCATAAAGATCATATTCATCACTGGCCTAATAGACAAGTCAGCTTTACCACTAGTGTTAAATCCTCCCTGCGTCGCCATTTAATGGTAATAAATTTTGTGTTTTTTAAAATGGGTTATATTTTTATGGGAATGATTTTCATTCTTTTTTTAATATATAAATGCACTCTATTTTTTGTCGTATAGTAAAAAATTAAACATAAAAATTGCGCTGAAAGACAAGGAATGAAATGCATTTTTAAAGAAAGGGGCCTTTTTTTATAAATGCCCAACATTTTTTTGGCTTATAGTGAAAAATTATACATAAAAGTTGCACTAAAAGACAAGGGATAAAGTGCATTCAAAAAAAAAAAAAAGAAGTGTGAAAATTATTTACAAACTTTTAAATTGATAATAAATTTTACATCCAATACGGATCTTATTTGATGTAGATCTCAATTAGTTTATTAGACAATATTTTCAAAATCACATAAAACGTTATGAATGACAAGATGTAAGAAAATCGAAAAGTGGTACGAACTTTCAAAAAAGACTATTACGTGGGGACGAATGTAGTAACATAAAAGGAAAAATTACTTTAAGAAACATATACTTCTACCGTCCCAATTTAAATATCCCTTACGAGAATTCCTGCATTTTCAAACTTCAAAATAAATATTATTTGTTTACACCAATAAAATGAGTACCCAAATTAAATGAATACTTTAATTTGATGTCAAAAATAATAAAACAATAAATAGAAATATATTTTTTAGGGTTTGAAATGCACGGATTTGCCGTAGAAAATATTAAGGTGGGATGGAGGGAGTACAATAAGGAACATAATTTGTGGCCAGGAAGTTTTGTGGCTATTGGAGAGGGCGTCATTGATAAACACGTTTTTCTCAAAAAATGGGACTGGGAGCAATTTCCCGTAGTCAAGAGCAGGTTTTAGCGTCGAGGAGCAATTTTCTGCGACCAGGGAACAAAAGATCACGGCCAGCGGATCAGAATGCGTGATTGACAAACACGCTTTCCGCATAAAATAGGACAAGGACCAATTTCTCGCGGCCAAGTCGAATTTTAAGCTGCCAATAGTAATTTGTCGCGGCCAGGGAAGAAAAGATCATGGCTAGTGGATCATAATGGGTGGTTGACAAACACGCTTTCCTCGTAAAATAATTTATCACGGCCAAGAGCAATTTTTAGAGGCCAAGTGCAATTTAAAGCAGCCAAGTGCAGTTTTAAGCAGCCAAGTGCAATTTTAAGCGGCCAAGAGCAGTTTTTAGCGGCCAAGTGCAATTTTAAGTGGCCAAGAGTAGTTTTTGCGACTAAGTGCAGTTTTAAGCAGTGAAGAGTAGTTTTTAGCGGCCAAGTGCAATTTTAATCATCCAAAAGTAATTTGCCGAGGCCAAGGAAGAAAAGATCATGGCTAGTGGATTAGAATGCGTGGTTGACAAACACACTTACGTCATAAACTCAGTTCATCATCCATCGATTCCACCGTCGTCCTCCCATGGCACTCAAAACACAACCTCTCTCTCTCTCTCTCTCTCTAAAACCACCTCGACTTCAACCCCGCAGAATACTCTGAACCAATCAAGGAGATCTACAAGGGCTGGAATTGCATTGGCACTAACAAATTTGACTCTTTTGATATCGTTAAGCGGTGGTGGAAGGAAGCCCAGACACTATGGTCTCCCGCGGTCAATCCTCTTCAGTTTCTCAAAAGCTTCAGAGACACCCCTATTGGTACTCTCTCTCTCCCTACTTTTTGACAGTTACTTGATAACTTCGGTGAAGACTGAGCTTTGTTTGTTTAGCGAGAGAATGTAGCAGGAAATTGGGGGGAAAATGCTTATATTGAATGTGTTAGTGTGGCTTGGACATTACTATGGTAGATTGGCCGATGGAGTAGTTAAGAACAGTGAAATGGTTTCGGCCAATGGTAACAATTAAGAGAAGGGGCTGGGTAGAAATTGACTCTAGAGGCTTTAGTTTGAATGGGACGCGATCCGGCAGTTAGGAAAAGCGATATGGTTACCTTAGCGGGTAACACTACCCTCTAAGGGGTGGAGGGCTAGAAGTTCAATTTTTGTTGGCAAGTTGTATTAAATTTCTTGGAGGGTTCCAACTTAAAACCAATTGGCAATAGATGGAGTAGCCTCTAGAATTTATTAACCAAGCTCAGGTGGCTTAGATGAATGATGTGGGATAAGTCTAATACTCCCCCTCACGTGCAGCCCGGATGGACGTGGAGGTGACAGACTAGGAACTAACTGACTGACTCGAGCGACAGAGATGACATAGACTTTCCCACAATAGGCGAGGCCACCTAAGACTTAGCTTTGATACCATATTAGATTTTTTGGAGGGTTCCAACCTAAAACCAATTGGCAATAGGTGGAGTAGCCTCTAAAATTTATTAACCAAGCTTGGGTGGCTTAGATGAGCGATGTAGGATAAGTCTAATAAGTTGGCACCCAAGTGGGGGATGGAATGGTGATGACGTCAACCATGGCGTCAAGGAAGACCAAGAGCGGAAATTGTAGACACTCTGGGTGTAGAAACTTTATGTCCATCTCAAAACCAATTGACAATGAGTGAAGAAGTCCCAAATGTTATTAAGTAATCACCCATTCCACTCCCAAGCAATGTGAGACTTTATATCTTAACATCCCCCCTCACGTGCAGCCACTTTTGAGGTCTATCACGTGTGGCCACTTTTGGGTCCTATCACTGTGTAGCCTTTTTGCTGGTCTGTCATCGCGGAATGTGGATTGTAAATTTTATAAAATGTGGGGTGGAACGGGCCCTGCTCTGATACCATATAGAAACTTTATGTCCATCTCAAAACCAATTGGCGATGAGTGGAGAGGTCCCAAATGTTTTTAAGTGATCTCAGGTCTTGTGTGAGGGTCAAATATTGTGAAGACCCCACTATGGTTCAAAACCAATGAGCATCAGGAAGAGGAGGATCAGACTGTAGACTGTAGTATAGCTGGTTTGACAGAAGAAGGAGAAAAGCTGGCCATACAGTCGTTCGTCCCAGCTTTTATCAACAAATCTGAAGCATACTTGCTTTGAGACAAAATGTAACCATGACCTGTATGCAGCACTTTTATACCCAGAAAATAGTGAAGATCACCCAAATCTTTCATAGCAAAACAAGTGCTCAGAGTAGAAATGAAATCTGAATTACTCCCAGTGATGATTATATCATCAACATAAACCAAAATCAAGGTAATGCTCTGGGATGTTTGTAAGGTTACCGGTACCCCATTAGTGGAAACGGACGACTCGACGACGGTGGAAAAATCATTCATATGGTTTCAGGTTTGTGGGTTTTGCCAATAGTATTCAATTTCTAGTTTGTGGGTTTGTGCAATCGGTTCCTTGTTTTCAATTGGTGGTCTGTGGACCTACATTGATTTTGTGGAATCTTGGTTTCCAATTTGTGCCAGTTTCAATTTGTGGGCTTGGACTTTGAGGTTTGATGCAGAACTCAGAAGATCGGTTTTGGAGAGAGAGAGAGAGATAGATGTAGTGAGAGGAAAGGGTGGCGTGGGTGGTGGTCTCCACCAAAGTGGGCCAAAAATTAAAGTAGGGGGCAATATTGGAACATTTTACCACCTTTAACAGAATTTAGGTGAAAATAATAACGGTTTTGGACGGAATCCTAACGAAAGGGGTGTACAAGACAAAAAAAACTTTAATGAAGGGTCTGTCCGTAAGACGAAATTCTTAGAGGGGGTGAGCGAGACAAAGAGGTATAGTTCGAGGAGTGTCCAGGTATTTAACCCATATATATTTATATGGGAAAATTAACTCATTTTTATATTGTGTTAAAAAGAGTTCTACATTGGATGACGTGTTAAGTAAATCCGTTGGCATGCCCAAGTTCTGTAGTGGATAGCCAAACTTGATGTGCAACTTTGGCGAAGTTATTTTGTGTCACATTTGGTGATAAGTTTTGCTTTGTTAAACCTTTGTAAAAGTCAATACCAGTGGGGGCACAGGCCCCTCTACATTTCCAAGTAATTTCAATTTTACACCCAAATTATAAAAGTCATGGCAAATTGTATCCCAGAAATTGATGGTCCTCTAAAAAGATTCTCTTAACTTAAGGGTTTTACAAAATGACACATTATCTACTCATATATTCTAGCAAATTTTATGTTTTAAATTCACTCTTTTATCATTTGATGTACGTTTAATGATGCCCCCATCGAGCAAGATTTCTGGCTACGCCACCAACTGCCACCCCAAACCCTACTGATTCCTCCTCTATCCTCTCATCCTTCAAGGGAAAAGAATCACAATTTTACCAAAATAACTTTTGCTATTTTTTTGACTTTGAACTAAAGCATGTCAAAAAGGACTTTGCAAAATAATTCTGGGACGGTGAACACGTATATGCCACCAAATCAATCACCCTTTGGACTGAAAGGTTACAGTCTCCTTTGGATTGATCATAAAGGGCACCCGTAAACAAGGAAGACTGATTGCACCTGCCCAAGAGTCGAACTCAACCATAATATATAAAATAAAAAAAAGTACGGCAACCCCTATCAATTCCAACAGAATGACTGTAACATATACAACTTTTCCAACAACAAATGAACCAACTTCGGTAAGAAATGGCACAATTACATCTCAAATCCGCTCCTTAATGTTGTTTAGATGAGCTATAAAAAAGTCGTTCCAAGTATCCATAATTCCTGGTAAGCACCAATGCATACAATCATTCTTTCCACCAACCGTAGATGGATGGGCATCTACTCTGAACTTAGACACGTGGGTTATGTCCAATATAATGAGTGCAGAGCCATGGAGGGCCTTGTACATTGTAACTCCTATGGGATCCGGGATAACAAAAGTGAGAGATTTATACTTCCTTTCTTTGACTATCCAAAAGGGCACTCTTTACCATGTATGCAAAAGCCACAGAACTCGAGTTTCATAATAGAGGAAAATATAATGCACCCAATGTTTCAATTCAGCAATAGATTGTACATAATGACCGAGAGATAGTATTACCAGTGTCGTGTGTTAAAGATGAGGATATCATGAAAACTAAAAGCTTTGGCCATGTTCCTTCTGGAACATCAACATCAACTCTGTAACCCTCTTTATACCTGAGAGACTCCAGCACACCACCATTACTGATGGCTGGCCGCCTGTAGAACATATGAACGAATCAAATCTTTGGTACGAATGTTGGGTGCGGGTAAGTATAAGCTCAATGATCATTAATTTTCATTTGAAGGACACGGGGACACACCGAAATTTTAAAAAGCCTCAATCTACAAATTATATTTCCTGGCTTAAGTGGTATTTACTTGTTGTCTTAGACCCTTAAATGCATATTGTAAAGGTTCAATATTGTAAAGGTTCAATACATAGCTCGTGCGCAAATTGAACTCGAAAATATGCTTGTTAAGGTCCAATACAGATCCCACACCGTTGTCCAAGTCGTGGGTGAGTACATTTTGAAGAATCCATGTAAACTTAGATGATAAAGTAATGAAAACATCAATATGATTTCACTGTAACTGAAACTTTCAGCAAATTCAAATTTCATCCTACAACGAATCAAATAAATAGTGACAGCTAATTTGACCAGCATGCAATGGAAATCTACAAAAATGCCAGCTTTGAAGATTAAACTATGTGATAAGCAGGGTGTGATGACTTTTCTAAGACAAGTTCTATGTTTAGTCATCAATGAAAAACCAAAAAATCAAACCTGTGAAGCACATATACTTGTATCGGAATGACATCGCATCCAGCATTCATGTTTTTGCGTCCGAAATGCGGAAATTATGTTTTCCCTCAGAATATTGAATTCAGTTCGCATAGCTACACTTCTACAAAATGGAAATTGAGGCATCGATTATATAGCATTATAATGCAGTATTGTGCCTACTTTGAGAAGAAAATATTGGGAGTCAATGTCACACAATCCTTTTTGGATTTTCTCGACTGACGCATCTCTTCATCGTCATCGTCATTTATTTGTTCATTGACAACCCAGATCCATACGTAACATAAGAAATTCGAGCTCCAAATTGTTTCTCCCTTCCCACTTACAAGATCTGTAAAGCTTGTCACCATATAAACCTTGAAATGCCCTGACAAAGTAGTCAAGATTCATCTGTTCTTAGATTCAATCATTCGTTATTCCTATGCAGTGTTAGTGAAGCTGATTGTCAGCTTGTACATAACCTTTTGGGTACAAAATACTCATGAGTCGACCTCAGACATAACTAAAACCTATTGCAACCATTATCGGTTCAAAGTTCAAACAACACAATGACTGCTTATACAGATTTCCCAACAAATGAACCCTTGCGGTAAAAATGGAACAGTTACCTCTCAGCCCTGCTTCGCTCCTTGATGTTTCTTAGATGAGCTACAAACAAGTCATTCCAAGTATCCGTAACACTCGGCAATCGTCATGTTCTTTCCACCAGCCAAAGATGGATTGGCATCTGCTCTAAACTCAGACATGTGGGTTAGGTCCAATATGTTGAACGCAGAGCCATTGAGGGCCATGTACAAATGAAGGTTCACCATCTGCACCTCCACATTGGCTTTGTTGCTTTTCAAGGAGAAAAGTTTTTCAACCTTAAAAAAAAAAAAAAAAAAAAGGTCAGAACCTGACTATGGAATGAAAACAGGTTTGGCTAGCAATTTCTAAAAATTGTCTTTGGAAAAACCTTTTGAAAACTAACCTTTCAAGGGAAAAAAAATGTTATAGTTTCCGCTATTTGAAAGCAACGAGCGTTTCAATTTTTCAACATTTCCTTTCCGAAATATACATAAGAAAAGAAAAAAGTGAAAACAATAACAATAACACTCTGCTAATGAAAACAATAACAATAACGCTCAGATTCAGTTCGCATAGCTAAACTTCAACAAAATGGAAATTGAGGCATTGATTATATAGCATTAGAATGCAGTATTTTGCCTACTTTGAGAAGAAAATAGAGTCATTGTCGCACAATCCTATTTTTTTTTTTTGGATTTTCTCGATTGACGCATCTCTTCGTTATGTCATTTATTTGTTCATTGACAACCATACCCGCTGATACTCAAATGAAGCTTTTATATGCCCCACTGAAATTAAAAGGTTTAGTCATATTACATTGATACCTTCTTCTTCTTTTTTTATAAGCATGTTGGGATTTATCCCACATTGGCTAATTATCTCCTCCAAAACTATTATATGAGCCTGGACGGCCTCTCCACTCTTAGCCAATTGGTTTGGAGTTGAATGCTTTAACATGGTATCAGAGCTAGGGTTCAGAGAATTTGTTCCTCATTGTTTGTGCCATAAGTGCACCGTTGTTTGTTGTGATCCAAGTGTTATGGATCATTTGTCCATAAGTGCACCATTGTTTGTTGTGATCCAAGTGTTATGGATCCTTTGTATCCTTTGTTTACCTCTCCACGTGCGAGTCAGGGGTCGCACGTCCTACATTGGTTAATTATTTTCTCCAAAACTAGTATATGAGCCTGTGCGGCCTCTCCACTCTTAGCTAATTGGTTTGGAGTTGGATGCTTTAACAAAGCACTCCTTTCATAAAAGCACAAAACACATAACAACCTCTTAGGGGTATACCCCTGCTATACACTGCCTTTTACAGACAACCACACTTCACTATATCACTGTATTATATCTATACAGCAAGAAACAATACAAAACCGGTCTTGAGGGAGGGCTTGGTGCTGAAAAACTCTTTTACTCCGTTCCAGCCACAAACTGTATACTATAGCAGCCAAAGTAGTCTTCAAAATCACACTTCAGAAGTTAGAACAAGACACAGGGCATTGGAAAAATAGATGGTGATGAGATTTCAATCCATTAGCACAGAAAACACAGTCCACAGCCACATCCATGCCCCCGCTAAACAATCTATCTTTTGTACTCAGTTTATGCTAGATTGCCAACCATAAAATAAAAGCCCAACGAGGAACGTTCTTGCTAAACCAAACAATCTTAGTCCATTGTTATATAGGAAGTTTATTCCTAATAGCTTCCCAAGCCGAGTGGACAGAATACCCAGTTGGGTGAGAGAGCCAAACAACTGAGTCCTCCTCTCCACAAACTGGCTTAAAATTAGGGGGAGTCTAAGACATGATAGTTTGAGTGACCCTATTCCTATGCCTTGGCCATTTCCAATCCCCATTATGAACGATAGAAGACACCTTTGAATGTAATGATTTGCCAAGGTTAAAGACAACACTCTCTCCAAATCTGTTAAATAAAGGGCCAAGAGGGTGCCAGTTGTCAAGCCACAAGAAGGTACCTTGACCATCGCCAACCATATATTGAATTAAAGGTTGTCCAACTCTTCTAAGGCCAAGCACTTTCCTAATAGTCCAAGAAGCATCAATAGGGATATCCATAGACCATAAACATTGACCTTTTATAATGTAGGTGTGGACCCATTTTACCCAAAGAAGATAAGCTTTATTGCATAGAGCCCACAAATGCCTTAGCATGGTAGTTTTATTCCACTCCTTTATCCTTCTAAACCCCAGGCCACCTTCTTTAGGACTGCACACAAAATCCCACTTGATTTTGGCAGAAGAGGACTTAAGTTCAATGCTAGACCATATATAAGAAAGCCATTAAGGTTTGCTCAATCTCCTTAATAACTTTGCCATGAGTGCTAAAGATAGAACTCCAATACACTTGAACACTAAACAACACAGCTTGAATCAATTGAGACCTGCCCCCATAAGACAAAGCTGTATTAGACCACCTATGGATTCTTCTCAGAATTTTCTCCTTCAAATCCGTATTAGATTGATACCTTACATTCAAAGATTACAACCTTTTCTCACGATACCCAAGTTTTTGTAGTCAATACAACCAATTGACATATTTATGTATCTTTCTATCCATATTGAATCTCGTATCCTATCTGTGCTTCGTGTATTTGAACTATACCAAACAAAACCAAACCTTAATTTCCAATCAATTGGGTCGGCTACATAATTTGTTTTCTCCATTTGAGCACATCAAGTTTCCTGATATTCAATAAAACATAGATCCTTTTGACACCTCACGCATCAAAAGGGTTGTGCCCCTAGATTTACCCAAAAGCTCATATACACACCCAATCACACAGAACGCAAGGAATTTAGGTGGTTCCCCACAGAATGGGTACATCCATGGGAGGAGAGGAGTGTTTCACCATTTTTTGAAATACAAAAATGTTACATGGGAGTACCAATCACTCAACCTCTCAATCTATCTCTCTCTTATGCTCACTCTCCTGCCAGAGGCTCACTGGAGGAGCCCTCACACAGCTCTACTCTTGCCGCTTTGTTATTACTTATTACATATAATTGGCCTTCCTTGACGCCATGATTGACATCATCACCATTCCATCCCCCACTTGGGTGAATGCCAACAAAAATTGAACTTCTAGCCCTCCCCTCCTTAGTAGTGTTAGCCGCTAAGGTAACCTTATCGCTTTTCTTAACTACCAGATCGTGTCCCTTTCAAACTAGAGCCGCTAGAGTCAATTTCTAGCCCTCCCTTTCTCTTAATTGTTACCATTAGCCGTAGCCATTTTGTTGTTCTTAACTACTGCATCAGCCAATGTACCATAGTAATATCCAAACCACCCTAACACATTCAAAATAAGCATTTTCTCTTTTCTTTTTTTCCCCAATTTCCTGCTATGTTCTCTCACTAAACAAACAAACAAACAAATCTCAATCTTCACCGATGTTATCAAGTAACTATCAAAAAATAGGTAGGGAGTTCTTAACTACTGCATCGGCCAATGTACCATAGTAATGTCCAAACCACCCTAACACATTCAAAATAAGCATTTTCTTCTTTTGTTTTCCCTTAATTTCCTGCTATATTCTCTCACTAAACAAACAAACAAAGCTCAGTCTTCACCGATGTTATCAAGTAACTGTCAAAAAAATAGGTAGGGAGAGAGAGTACCGATATTGGTGAGGGGGCTTCCACCATCACTTAACAATATCAAAAGCGTTGAATTTGTTAGTCCCAAAGCAATTCCAGCCCTTGTAGATCTCCTTGATCGGTTCGGAGTATTTTGTGGGGTTGAAGTCGAGGTTTTGATGGCATTTGAGAGACACAGAGAGAGACAGAGAGAGAGAGAGAGTGAGTGGTTGCGTTTCGAGTCTCTCTCAATGCCATGGGAGGACGACGGTGGATGCTAGCTGAACAAGTGGTACTCCTTTTTTTTTTTTTTAAAGTTTATGACGAAAGCGTGTTTGTCAACCACGCATTCTAATCCACTGGCCATCATCTTTTCTTCGCTGGCCGCGGAAAATTTCACTTGCCGTGATAAATTGCAATTATACACTTAAAATTGCACTTGGCCGCGTGAAATTGCTCCTAGTCCCATTTTATGAGAAAAGCATGTTTGTCAACCACGCATTCTAATCCACTGGCCATGATCTATTGTTCTTTGGCTGCAGAAAATTGCTTCTAGATGCTAAAAATTGCTCTTGGCCGCTAAAATTGGACAGTGGAACTATATGTTTCTTGACGTAATTTTCCTTTTCTTCCATGTTTTTTTCCCCATAATTTCCCTTTTCTTATTAAGGAGAAAGAAATTCTATGTTACTATATCCGTCCCCATGTAATAGTCTTTTCTGAAAGTTCGTACCACTTTTCAATTTGCTTACATCTTGTCATTCATAATATTTTATGTGATTTTAAAAATCTCGTCTAATAAACTAATTGAGATCTACATCAAACAAGATTAATATTGAATGTAAAATTTATTAGCAATTTAAAAGGCATATGACACGTGTTATTTGGTATTGTTTAAGAAATAAGCCTTAACAAAATGAACAACTTAGAAAGAACACAGCCTCAAGAGAGAGAAGCTCTGGGGTGAGTTCTCCACCCACCCCTCCCTTCTCCTTTTTTTTCCCTTTTCCTCCACCTTCCTTCCTCTCCTTCTCTCAATCCCCCATCTCCAGACTTCTCTCTTCCTGTTTTCTTTCTACAGCCATCATTGTGAGATGGTTGAGACTCTCCTTAGAGAGCTAAGACCTCCCACTCTTCCCATCATTTTTTGAATCAGGAGCTAGATCTAGGGTTATATGTTTGGTTTCTTGGAACCAATTTACCGGCAACGAACACGGCGTCTACGACGGCTTTTGTTTTCAGTCTGCGGCAAGACGAGTTCGAGTTGGTGAGGCAGGTCATCTAAGAGGGTCTGCTCTGTGTTCATACCTGACCTCTCTACTTCAGCCTCTCCAAACCCCTCTTCACGAGTGTGTTTGATGGGTCGGGCTCTGAAGTCGTAGTTCCAAGCCGCTTTTCTTTTTTTGGTTTTTTGTTTATTTTGTTAGTTGATGTATTTTGAAACCAATAGCGCCCCCTCTTATTGTACTGTGTTTACTTAGGTTGGATTTGTTAATAATATTGGGTTGATCGGGTTCAATCAAAAAGCCTGACTCAGAAGAAGATAAAACAATATGTGACAAACACAAGGCTTCCTCTCCACAGTTGGCCAAAATCTGAATAAAAGAAAAACGCAAAAAAGGAAGACATCATTTCAAATTATTGAAAGAATAGTGGTCAGTTTTCTCCTATATACTAATCAAACTAGCAGATTAAGTTGGAATATACTAAACAGAATCAGCATTTGGCCTACAACAAGCTCCAGCATTGGGAAGCAAGAACCCGAAACACTATTACATCTTACCAAGGCTGCCACACAATCTTCCCTGCAGATTTTTTCGGGTAAAAGATATCTAGTGTTGCATAAATTAAGCATCAAAACAAAACTTAACATGATATGTATTATGTAATATATTTCTCGTGAACTGAAGACATTTCTCGACATAATTTTTTTGCTACGAAGAAGTTATTGAGAGATTTCAATGGTACGATTTGAGGTGGAAAACTTGGCAGGCAGGCTTGTACGATCTCTTGGTTGCAGCTTGCTCAAACTTCTTTGTAGCAGCTTCGTTCTCTTCTAAGCTGGTCTGCACAAAGTACCTTATCCACCAAGACGAGCTTCGCAGTTTGGCCTTCACACACAAACACAAAAAGAAACAGCATGTTATGCTTTAAAGCTGACGCTGCAGATTTTTTTCCGAGGTGACCAAAACCAGATCGCTGCCTCTAAATAGGGAGGCAACATGCAACAAATGTATGGTACGCAAATAAGAGGGCATAACCCCTAAGAACAAATCCATTTACTTATTTGTGTGACAGTAGTTGTTGGTAAGATTCATTTTTTAACCTAATTAGACAAACGAGTTATGGAGTTTCAATTGAAGTATATCATGCAGTTATCAAAAGTTTGTGTCATGAGGTTTGCAGATACCAAAACTTTGGCTGGATAAATTCAAGAGAAACTGATATTTTGTGGATGATGGACAATTAGACATGCACTATAATAATTCAAGCAATTTCTCTTCATCTTTTGAGAAACTTGAGCAGACACCAAAGGAGGGAAGCTTTTAAGCAGACCACCCCCTGATTCTTACTAATGGGAAGGCTGGAGCAGAATCTAAATTGGTATATTAGAACAGTGTCGAGACTTGATGAAGTCTTTAAGGACTAGTTGATGGTCTCCTGAACCAAGTTAGAGTCGTGCGCCTTGCAGTTAAAACAGAATGACAACTTTTGTATCATGTACAAACTTAACTTCTTGCAGTAGCAAGGCAGATATGAGATAAGTGGGAACTACTGAGATGACAGTTAGAATCTTGAACATAAATTGTTCCAGCAGGAATATCGATGCACACATCTACTTCACAGAGATACAAGATGCAGTAGGGATGGCAACGGATCAGATCGGAGGCGGATATTGTGATATCCGAATCCGAACCCTCCACCCGTCCTCCGAATCCGCTCCGAACTCCGATCGGATATTGTTTGGATACTCCATCCCCGCTCCAAACGGACAGCGGAGATCCGATCGGAGATTTGGATATCCGAATTTGAAAGAAAAAAAAAATCTGTAAGACATTAATTTAGCCAATTACACCACAATCTGCCAATTAAGCTACTAATTCTTAGTTCGTGCCCATAAAAAAGATGGATTCCCAAAAAACAAAAACAATACTAGAGTTCCACAATTTGCCAAAAACAATACTAGTGGGGTGGACGGTGGAGTCGACTGGGGAGCAGGGGAGGCCCGGGAGGGACTTGAACTCTTGATTCCTTGAAGTCATAGTCGGCAGTAGATCTGTAGATGTACTGATGTTACAGCTGCCTCTCTGCCAGAGAGGGAGGCGAGAGCTGCTGCTGCTGGGTGTGTTTTGTTTATAACCCTAACAGATAAAAAATAAGAGGTATTTATAGTGGGGGCATTCGGAGCGGATCGGATACGGATCGGATATCGGATTCGGATCGGAGGAAAACTTACCTCCAAATCCGATCCGATATCCAAAATTTTTTTTTTTTAAAAACCGAATCCGCTCCGATATCCGAAAAAATCTCCGAATATCCGATCCGTTCGGAGCGGCTAACGGATCAGATTCGGACGGATTGGCAGAGATGGCCATCCCTAAGATGCAGCAGATCTATAAACCACTATACATCGCATTGAATATATTGATATCCTCAATTAATGAGTGCTGTCACCTATGCGGCCAATCCAACCAACCTAACAGTCAATTATAAAAGCAATGATCCACACAATATTTTTCATCTTGTACGCATGAGCAACTATAAGTCTATAATACCCCTGCAATGACAAGGAACAGATTGAAGTCCAACAAAACATTAGTAACTTACCGGTCGACCAAATTTGGATAACTCTGCCACTTTAGCTCTATGCTGACCTGGAGAACCTATAGGACAACACAACATAGCAAACATTCACTAAACTGACCAAAACCACAATGAGATATGCAAACAGTACAAGAGTTTGATTGCTAACTGTTGAAGAACATTTAAATTTAGGGAATTTTAAGAGATTTACCATAAAAAAACAACAAAACCTTTGCAAGTACAAATTGCACCGTCAATGAGATATGCAAACAATAGGCAAAATGTTCAAGAGTGTTTAAAATCTAAGCTTTTGAAGGGATTTACCAGCTAAAACGACAAAACCTTCAGCTGATACCCTTGCCAACTCCGGCAGAGACCTGTTTAGGTACTTTGGCGACAGATAATCCAATGCGTCTGAAACTATGACTAGAGAAAATGATTTCGGTCGGTAGGGAAGAGGAAACTTTATATCAGCCAGCCGAACAATGCCTCTGTGCACTAGACTCTTGCAGTTGCTATCAGCATCCTCCAAGTCATATGGTTCCACACCCCAGGCTTCAGTATCCTCTTCTTTTAGTAACGCAGATACCACCGAACAGGAGTCAGGGCCCACATGCAGTACTTTACGCATGCTGTCCCCATATGCCTTCTTCAGAATGGGCAGTGCTTTTTGAACTTCTAATGTGCATGAAACACCACCTGTATACAAAGGTTCTCTTTAATATCTCACAGCCCCTTATTAATGCCACAGTTAATTCTAACAGAACGAGACCACTTCAAACACCCATTCAAGACAAAAAAAGGTTCATATTTTTATGTCTGCAAGTGTGTCATATAGGAGACCACAGTACTTGCCTTCAAGTTTACTTACAGCATCTTGACTGCTAGATCCACCTGCCACACGAAAATCCGACACATCAGAATGCATGGAAGAAACAAATACACCCCATGACTAAGGGAGAGAGACAGTAGCTATAAAGTTTCTTTTCTCCAAGGTTTCCTACGACAACATAGAACAACCCAACGGTAAACAGCAAAACAGAGAATAAGTTTTAAGCTAATAGAGTTTCGAGTTAACAGACCGAATGCATACCTGAACCACTGTACAGATACCCAATTATGAGAAATGCACCCTGAAAAATTGAAAAGTAATCATCAATAGAAATAGAACTGAACTACCAGAATATACTATATGCAATGCCTGGGTTACAACAGAGGCATCAGTTGTGACATGTGAGGTTGAAGAGAATTACTGAGCATATTTGCTCATCTAAGAAGATAAACTCCATTTGTCAATGTAGTGATATGATAGTATATCTGTGCAGGAAAACCAGACGATATTAGGGTGGATAGTCCAGAGGGTGATCGGAACCGATATTTACCACAAGCACAAGTCCAACAGATAATAATGGTGACGACCGAGCTTTGGGATGCAAGGAGCCCATAAATGGAATATTCGCACCATCTCCAAAACGTCGGGAGGGCCTTCTTGACATGGTTATTTAACAACAGCGACCCTGCAAGACTACCATCAGATGGAAGAGAGTAAAATTGCAAAAGAAAACAGAGTGCATACAATCGAATTTACCAGGTAAAATACACAAGAAGAAAATGTATACATAGTGCATGATGGCAAGTAGGGTAAACGGAGATTCATGCTCACTGTATTTTAACATATCATACTGTTTATAATGAAGAATCTTTGTAATAGATTATCTTTCTAATGGAGTATATTATCCCTTTCTGACTAAACTTCGAGTCCAGAGGGCTTCTAAAATAAATTTAGCAACAACAGAAAGACGCATAGTAGGGAATAATACAAACACTCTACTTTTGAGGAATTCTGAAAGACGAGAACAACTACTGAGGAAGGGAATAGAGAAGCTATTACACAGAAAGGACTGGTGAGTCCGGTGCCCGTGTTCCTATTGCAAACTGTGTGTGGGAAATGGGTCATCTTCCTCAAGATTAATGATACGGAAAAGACCGTGCATAAGGTTAAAAACTCATCCTCAAACAACTATTCCTACATTCTTCACCAGTATAATTCAGTCACTGTAACAGTAGGAAGAATTCAACTGAACATAGTTTTCTGATATCCATCCATCATTGACATTTGTAGCCTAACTTCAAAATTTTGAATTACAACCAACCTCAACCGAGGCTCCTGGCAAAGCTATCGGCCTCACCCCAAAACGTGTCCATGTGATAGACCTACCTAAACCTACAAGTTATATCTAAGGATATTAGGATTCCAAAAGTTAGGTATGGCTACGAGGCATGTCCTAAACATCCTTACCCTAGTGTCTAGTGTCTAGAGTGAGTATTAACAAACATCTAGCAAAGTCCATATAACACTGCCCGAAAAAAATCAAATGAGAATTTCCACTTCATAGTCTCCATACTTCCCCTTCTACAAAGACTTAATTGACATTTTTTTCCCATCCATACTTGCTTAGGGTGGTGCGGAATGCAGACTAGAACTCTAACTCTGCAAAATTTTAGCACCGACCACTAAGAAAACTATCGCTCAGGCATCATAATGTTTTGTCATACACGCACACAGAATTCTTCTATCTATACACCTAGGAGAAAACATGAAACCCTAAACAGTTATTGCTACCGACTAATAATTGCTTACCTTCCTGCTTCTGCATACAGATCCACATAACACAAGAACCACTCTAACTAATAGCAAATTAACTGGAATTATCCAAAGAGCGGTGCCAATTCTCGGTGAAATACAAAATTCAGACACAAACAACATTATTCAATATCAACTAAAATGCCCAGAACAGTCAGGAAATGAATGAACTGTACAATTCGGTGAATTTATTCAAAATTGGGCTGAAATCAAAAAAGGATAACTTCAAATAAGTGAGAATTAACAATGAACAAACATGCTTACCAAAAAAAAAAACAATGAACAAACATAAACCACAAATGAGCAAAATGACGTAATAATTCCATGTATGAATCAGCAAATCGAAATGCGATGGAGATAGATAGAGAGACCTGAGATGAACGATCGGATGAAGTGAGTTGAAAGATGTTGGGGTTGGGATCTAGATCTACTACTGGTTCGTCACTCAGCTCAAAAGAGGAGAGAGAGAGAGAGAGAGAGAGAGAGAGAGGAGATGCTATTGCATTTATTAAAACAGTGCGCGTATAATTATTGATGATGGGGAGTGGTCTGTGGTAATATTTGGTTTTTAATCAGCTTTCCGCTTTTGAAATTTTTGATTTATATTGTGCCAGTTGAATAAATAAAAAATTGGTGGGAGGTCCACTATAGCATGTTTGCAACCCACCAAGTCCACCTCCTAAGTTTGTAACCCACTAGGTCCACTTAGACAAGGGTCTTGTTTGGCTAAGGAAAAAACGTGTATTGTTATTCTTCTTCATTTTTTGTATTAGCCAAACTAGGCCCTTATCAAGCCAAAAAAGAATTTATACAAGACAAAAATGCCCTTGCAGACTTTTTTTTTTTTTCATTTTTGGAATTTTGACAACTTTCTCTACATTCTAGATTTCATCCACTTTGCCGCTACATAAATAACATTATATGTTTAGGTCTGTTAAGCAGATGCACAGACTAATTCATATGAGATTGTCTGTGGTTATATATGATTTTGGTTACGATCGCCATCGATCACTCTCTTTATATATATATATTCTTCCACCGCCCACTCCCACCAGTAGCTCCCATATAATGTTATATATTCTATTTTTATTTGAAATTTCTCAACACAGAAACTCACATATAACGTTATATATTTTACTTTATTGAATCGATTTGCGCAGCGGCCGCACTGACTTGCTTTTTAATAGAATCCAGTTCTTCACAGATAATCATATCTGTCTATTTTTTGTTTGAAGCATTCAGATAACCATATTTGTTAATGTTAAAGAAATTCCAAAGCCAACAAACACCAATACAGGAATATAATTACATCTATCAATACACATATATATTAAAAGTAACAAAATATGGTCGTTGTACTCGATTCTTATCCGGCACATCGTTCAATAAAAAAAATAAAAAAAATTGTCTCAATAACACCATCTCAGGCCTTCTATCACCAGTCATTTCACCATTTCATCCAAGCTAGAGGGTCAATCCTTATTATTGGCCGGGCATTATATGCTCGTTCCACAAGTAACAACTCTTACCTTTTTGTTTTAGTTTTGTCATTCCTGCACAGATATACAGAGTTAAATACATGCAAACATATATCATTTTATGGTTATCTGTGAAGCACTAAATTTTGTATAAAAAAAACAAAGTTAATGATGCCGCTGCGCGGACCAGTTCAATAAAGTAAAATATAGAACGTTATATGTAATTCTGTGCTGAAAAATTCCAAAAAGAATAGAACATATAACATTATATGGAAGCTGGTGGTGGTGGGAGTGGGCGGAGGTATATATCCACAGATAACCTTATATGAATTAGTCCGCGCAGCAGCCTAACAGGCTTGAATATATAACCTTATATATTACTCAACAACAGCTAAAAAAAAGTACAAAAAACATGGTTATACCCAAATACGCAGAGTTAAACAGACGCAAATTAACATATATCATTATATGTTTATCTATGAAGAAGTGAATCCTGTAAAAAAGCAATTCAATGGGGCCGCTGCGCAGACCAGTTCAATAAATAAAACATATAACGTTATATGTGAGTTTCTGTGCTGAAAAATTCCAAAATAATATAGAAGGTATAACATTATATGGGAGCTACTGGTTGTGGGATTGGGCAGCGGTGGAAGAGTGTGTATACACACACAGCCATAGACAACCTATGAATTGGTTCGCGCAGCAACCTAACATACCTGAACAACCTTATATATTACTCAACAGCAACTAAAAAGAGTACAAAAAATATGGTTATAACCATAGATTCAAGAATCATGTATATACCTAAACACTAGCATTCAATTATTATTATATAATAATCGTCTATGGTTATATAAATGAAATAAAATCACATCTATCAAAATAATAAAGTATGTTGAAGCTCGAACACATAACTCTGTATACAATATTAAAGCATTATCAAACTTGGACATATAATCCTATAAAAGATTAATAAATTAAAACATATTCAAACTTGAACATATATATATAGTTATGGTTGTGTGTGTGTGTGTGTATATATATAGCTAGAGACAACCTTATATGAATTGGTCCGCGCAGCGGCGTAATAGAACTGAACATATAACCTTATATATGACTCAACAGCAGCTTAAAAAAAAGTACAAAAAATATGGTTACAACCATAGATTCAAAAATCATGTATAATCTAAATACTAGCATTCAAATATTATTATATAATCATCGACTATGATTATATAAATGAAAGAAAATCACATATATCAAAATAATAAAGCATGTTGAAGCTCGGACATATAACTCTATATATACTAATAAAGTATGATCAAATTTAAACATATAACCTTATAAAAAGAATAATAAAGTATGTTCAAACTTGAACATATATACATGGTTATGGTTGTATGTATGTGTGTGTGTGTGTGTGTGTGTGTGTATATATATATATATATATATATATATATATATATATATAACTACAGACAACCTTATATGAATTGGTCAGCGCAGCGGCCTAATAGATTTGAGCATATAACCATATATGTTACCCAACAGCAGCTGACAAAAGTACAAAAAAATAAAACCCTAACAGATCCGAATATATAACCATATATCTTCGCAACAACAGAAGTAAAAAAAAAAAAAAAAAAACCCTAACAAATCCGAACATATAACCATATATGTTCGCAACAACAGGTAAATAAAAGTACAAAAGACAAAACCCTAATAGATCTAAATACATAACCCTTCACAGAGAAGGATAAAAAGAAAGAAAACGAAGGATTCTTATACTTTTACTGGTGTATAAACCAATCTAAAATTTCTAGATCTGAGAAAATTTCGTAGTTATACGAAATCTACCAAATTAGACACGGCGGAGGATCTAAGTCAATAAAGAGAGATGACTAGATGGAGATTTTACCAGTGTACTTTCCCGTGAAGCTAGACACGAAGCTGGCACAACGACGACGGCGGCCCGAGGTTGGGACGACGAGATTGGGCCGACAGTCTACATGACAGCGACGGGGAGGCTGGGATGGTGAGGTTGGGCGCTCTCTCTCTCTCTCTCTCTCTCTCTCTTTCTACGTTTGAATAGAATGAAGGGAATGGAAACTAAACAATTATTAGGGCTCTATATATTGGGGTATATTGGTATTTTTGTAGGCTAGTGGACTTAAGGGGTTATGAAACTTAAAAGTGGACTAGATGGGTTTGAAAATTGCTATAGTGGACTTATGAAAAATTCTCCCTTGAATAAAAGGGGAAGGAAAGGATATTGCTGCTGCCACTCCAAACTTTACTTCACTACTTCACTCTCGAATATGGCCCGGCCCATTATGAACGAGGTATCCAATGGCCCAAAGTTCAAAGAGATCATACTCTAATTTTCTCCCATTCCGAATACCTGTTCGGTTTGGGTTTTGGTTTTGAGAAAGTTTTTTGAGAGCAACAAATGAAGAAAGAAAGATAGAGATAATTTATTGGAGACCGTGCTTGGGAGCTTTGAGACCTCAAAACGAATAATGCCGGCAACTATGAAGTAAACTTAGAGCATCTCTATTAAAGATGTGCAAAAGAAATATAATGTATGGTGGAGAAAACCGCTTACTATAATATGTTGTCGGGAAAGAAAAATTTGCTCTCGTTTTGAACTCTAGTTTTTTTAGATTGTAGTTTACTTGAATTAAAGAGTGAAGTCAATGTAACGAAACATCCAAGCTCTGAAGAAATGAAATTCCAACGGCCATTGATGCTGCAGCTCTGAAGAAATGTAACTACAAGTTGGCTCCTCCTTTCTTTTTATTCGACTAGACTAGACTAGAAAACTGAGAACACAAGCCGGGAAAACAATGAGAAATTCTACAAAGGGAAAAATTCAAAATACCCCCCAACCTATACACCCAAATTCAATTAGACTCCCAACCTTTTAAAAACTTCAATTTTACTCCCAACGTTATATTCCGTTAATCAAAATGTCCCCTTCCGTCCGAATTACTAACGGATTCCGTTAAAGGCTCCGTTAAATAGTGTCCCGATGGAATTTCGATGATCCGAACCGTTCAATGTGTTCAAAACGTGATTTTAAGGCTACCCGTGAGAAATCAGCAAAAAAAAATATCGGGAAGGGCTTCATCTGAACAATTTTTTATTGAATGGTTCAATAAAAAACTGTTCAGATGAAGCCCTTCCGATCATTTTTTTTTACTAATTTCTTGCGGGTACCTTTAAAATCACATTCTAATCACATTGAGCGGCTTGGATCATCGAAATTCGATCAGAAAAGGGGAGGTACAGACCGAAGCAAAATCCGGACATCTGTACTTGAATAAAATCCGGATCGATCCACACCTCCCCTTTTCCAATTGAATTTTGATGATCCGAGCCGCTCAATGTGTTTAAAATATGATTTTAAGGATATATACAAGAAATCAACAAAAAACATGACCGGGAAGAGCTTCATCTAAACAATTTTTTATTGAATAGTTCAATGAAAAACTGTTCAAATGAAGCCCTTTCCGGTCATTTTTTTTGTTGATTTCTTGCAAGTACCCTTAAAATCACATTTTAAACGCATTGAGCAGCTCGGATCATCAAAATTCGATCAGAATACTATTTAACGGAGCCTTTAACGGAATCCGTTAGTAATTTGGATGGAAGGGGGCATTTTGATTAACGGAATATAACGTTGGGAGTAAAATTGAAGTTTTTAAAAGGTTGGGAGTCTAATTGAATTTGGGTGTATAGGTTGGGGGGTATTTTGAATTTTTCCCTTCTACAAATGTCCCATACAGATTTAGCTGTTCGCCGAGAGAGCCTTTGAAAAACTCATACAAGAATATTCATGGATGAAATTTGAACGCCAAAGTTGCGGGGGTGCCTAATGAGCTCTTCACCAGAAACGTCTGCGGATAGAATACTATATCGGCCATTCCTGGAAGCAATGAACTCCTCTGGTAACTTGCTTCCGTTTCCCCCGAATCAAGGTGGTCTTTTCAAATTGTCTCTCTTCGGGTGCTCAAGAGAGAAGATAACATAACTACCAGAATAGCAAACCGGGCTTCAGAGGTACAGCTAAAGAGCTAGCTCCGTCTAATGGGTACATCCCTTCTTATGCACTCGATATGCTACACCAATCAAAACAGTTAAAGCTGCATCGCTTGGTTTCACCACCACCCAGCCTTGGATGATTTTACAGAAAAAGCTTTCACACTCACACACACAATATGCTTTCCAAAATCTTACGCGGACGAATATTTTCCAAAGAATTGCAAGTTACTAATGAACTAACGGTAATCAACAACTTAGAAAAAAAGGAGGAAAAATATACTTCTGATTAAAGATCACAGCAGCTGATCTTAATTCTCACTTACATGGAAATTGAATTCAATGGTCAGATTCATGCGTGTTCACATGGAAACTTCAAAGCCAAAATGGACACGCACATCAAGAGTATGAATTAAGTGTATAGGTTTGCTTGCTGAGCAAAAAAAAAAAGTGTATAGGTTTGCTCGTGTTTTCCTGAGTATACACCCAATTTAATTAGCGCATCCAAATGAATAAGAGAACGAGGTCTGGCTTATTTGCTCAACAGAACATTATAAGCACTTTAACCAAGAAAAAGTCTCTAGTCTTATTAAATCTGCACAAAATACACCCATCTACGATCATCGGTATTCCGGATTCATCAACGGCAGAAGGATGAATTAGATTTGAAGAAAGAGAAAAACCAAGACAGAACAATGTTGCAAGCCAATAGTGTCACTAATTGCTACCCTGCCTCTATTTGGCAAAAGTCACATATAATAACAATCATCAATTGTACAGACTTGAACTACCATCCACAACACAGTGTATTTTAGAAAACAAGGGGGGGGAAACCCCTTACTTGCGATGCTTGTGCCTTTTCTCCTCCCTCTTTTTCTTCTTCTTGTCTCTCGACTTCTCTTCTGATTTGTGCTTCCTCGAGTGCCGTTTGCTCGAGCCAACTCTCTCTGCTTTCTTCCGCTTATTCTGAAGAGACTCCTCTTCAGAAGAATCACAAGGCTTCAGCGAAGAAGGCTTCTCTGGACCAAGAACAACACGATGTTTCCATCTTTCATTTCTCTCTTCATCCGGGCTTGCTAATTGCTTTTCTTTTGAATGTGGGCCAGGGGGAAGGTAAGGACCAGCTTCATCCATCCGTGAACCTACAGCACCCCTACCTCGCTTGACCCTGACATCATTGATTCTCTGTGAGTCCAAATAAAACACCCACAAGTAAAATTAAGGCAAATATCCATGTAAATATGCAAGTACTCGTCTATGAAAGTTGCACCAAACACACACACACAGACCTTGAGTGTAAAAATTGATCAATCTCGTCATCCTTCAACCCTTCATCTTCTCTAGAATAGCAATCTTCTATTACTCTTCTACTCGATGAACAAGGAACATTAACACTTGTCTCACTGTGAGAATGCCTGTCATTTGTATGCTTTCGAGAATCGCCGCTGTCCCTATTGCTCCTATCACTGCTGCTGTTATCTCTGGATCTCCCTTTAAGCCTATCATCCAGCTCTAGTTCTTTCTGACGGACACGCCACATCTCATTAACTTCCACAGCTCGATTTGCTGGATTGAACAAATTTCAAAGTCAAGCAGAAACGATGAAGATCAATTAAACATCATTCCAAAAATTTTGATACCAGAAAACATTGCCAGCACTAAAAATGAAATTGAGGTCAAGCACAGTTAGTAAGTTAATCATGGCTATGAATTAAAATGGAAACAGAAAGCTACCATTTTAAACCACAAGAGAATCCTCACAAGTGGTTTAACATTCAATGGCTCTACGAAGATCATAATCCAGCTCAACAGTTCCATCATTCTCTGGTTTGACTAACTGTACTAAAGAGGACCTCAACAAGAGAATGACAATAGAATTCAGGTTAAATTTAAAAAAAAACCTGCTCTGTGTCACAGTTGGGAACTACTGATCTGTAAAGAAACCTTTCTTCTTTGAGAATTTCCGAAGAAGTGAGAAATAGCAGTAGTAAAAAGGATAGAGAAGGATAGAATGCAGAGAGAGAGAGAGAGAGACTTGGATTGGATATCAACCTGCTCACAAGTTTTGTAAACGAGGCTTAGGTGATTGGAAAAAGATACGAACCAGGAAAAGGACAAGGCTTAGGTGATTGGAAAACGCACCAACTTTTGAGAGGACAAAGACTGACTTTCCAAGCAAACAACATTTAGTGAAGCATTTGTGCAAATTTTCTTGCTAGCTCATAAGCATTAACTATATATCATTAACTATAAAGCAACCACAGAACTAACACTGTTGTACTCCAAGAACTGTTGCTGTGAGGAAACGTGAATTTGGCCGACCCCTAAAATTTGGCTGCCTAAGATAAACATTTACACCCTCCTTCTCAGCTTGTCGACGCAGCTCTGCTGCCTCTTTCATAAGAATAGCAGCTATTCTGTTTTCCGTCTCCAAATCCATCTAAACCTATTGAGGTGACCAAAGAAGATAACAAATCAACATCAGCATTTCATAAACATTAGAAAAAACAGATTGATCTGCAAATCCATCTAAACAAAAGATATAACTTGAATTCACAAAACAAAAATTAAACCAGGGTTTTCTAAGGAAAAAGAGAGTACACAAAAATGAGGGCAACTGCTAGATGTCAAATTGTATGGCATATTGTTTCTCTATTTTTGGAGTCATGATTAACAATGATCGTGCAGACATGCACCACACCTTTTCCCAAAATTTTCCTCTACAACTAATGAAGTAGTGCAATGTCAAAATATAAGTACCTACTACCTGTAATGGATAGAAAATGATGCACAAACATAACTTTCATGCATAAAACTCATCCAAAATGAAGCCGTAATGATTTGGTTTGATACAAAAGAGACATCAAATGCCTCATCAGTCCGCCTCGAAATTGCAAAAACATGTTAGCATGGTATTTCTAAATACAAGACAAATTCTAAATCATTTTGAAAGAAAGGCATGTGATTGCACTAGTTAAAACCTAATTCGGGGTGAAGTAACGCAATCTGACCACTTACAGCCAATATAAAACTTGTTATTGTGCTTGAACTAATTTGTTGAAGAACAGAATAACCAGGCACAAAAAATATGCCCCTTTCTTGTAAAGTTCTTAGGTATTGTTTGGTTAGCTGATTTCGCCGAAGTTGGTCAAGATGATTCCATCTTGTACAGTAGATTGCACAAATTTTGAGTCAAAACGTGGGCATAATAAGTTTTCTAAAGGAATTATTATTCTATTCCACCTTCGATGCGTTAACCAAACACTTAAGAAACATTCTTTCAAAAATCCTACAATAAATTCCCCCCATCCCCTCATCTTCCTTCCATTCATCAAATTCAAACAACCACTAACAACTATTGGTCACATTAAGGGTGCCTTTTCTGCCAAACTAAACAGACTAGTTTTCACGAATTTCTAAGCAGATCATTTATACTCACTTACATCCGCTAAAATATCATTTAGCGGAAATGACTTGACTGACTATTGCTATTAGCCTGTAGCTATCTATTTAGTTTAGCAGAAACCAAAATCTCCAATTTCCAACTGGCAACTGAACCCATCAATACTCTAAAAGGAAGCCATCGGGAATTAACCAACCCAGAAAGTGATACCAAAATTAAAGAGACACAAAATAATGATCACGAGGGTAAACTTAGAAACAAGAACGGAGAGAAAAACAGAATTTTGTGAAGGAAAACAAATTGAAAGCCCTAACCTTGTGAGTTGTATTCCTAATAGGAAGGTGAAGTACTTGTTGGGATCGAAAACGCCGCAAGATAGGATATTTGGCGTGACGAGAGGCCGTGAACGGCGGCGGTTCACGGCGGCGGATGTAGCTTCTGGTCGTCGGTGATGAGAGAGAGAGAGAGAGAGATTATTGGGAGAGATCTAGAGAGATCGATTGGCAAGTCTGTTCTCTTTTAACTTACAGTTGCGCTCCCGAAGTTATACTTCTAATGCGTTTGCATCCCTGATCTTTGCACAATTACAGATTTAGTCACCTTAAGCTAATGTAATTGCGGATAAAAAATAAAAAAGAGCTAATGTAATTAATTGAGTGTTTTCTGGGTTCTATCGACCAAACCAGTTCGAGTCGCAGGCTCATTCTTCAAACGGGTTAGAGGCTTGGCCTCGCTGCCTATTCACATTTTTGTATTGTGTACTCTTGGACTACCATGTGGCATTGCCAAGTGGTATTTCTCGCAAATAAAAGATCGCCATTACACAATGTGAATCATGCATTATCTCCTAAACACCCAACAAAAATGAATGACAATGTTGGAGGCTCAGCCTCGCTGCCTATTTACATTTTTGTATTGCGGACTCTCGGAGTACCACGTGGCATTTCCAAGTGGTATTTCTCTCAAATAAAAGATCACCACTACATAATGTGGGTCATGCCCCGTGTTGCTCGGGGAACGCTGAAAACATAAGAGAAACCAATTGCAATTTTTGCTACTGCCTTGGTGGACAGTTCTTAGAATTTCTTCCATGGGTTCCCTTGATGAAAAGCGCCATTGAACTTATTTCCTTTAAGGGCACCATTACTTTAAAGAGTTGTTTTCTTGAAACGGGTTTGCGAAAGGGGGGGAAAAAAAGAGGAGCAAAAATTTCCGTAAATTTTTGGAAACCATTTCATCTGAAGTGAGTATGAATAATGATTGTAATCTTTTGCTTTTTTTGTGTTTGAAAAGGTGTTTGTCTGACAGAACTTGTTCTCAAATTACATATGCTGTGTGCAGTATGCTGGATGAGCTAGGGGCTCAAGTTTGGAGCAGCTGGGAAACTGTGATTAATTGTTACTTGGGAGAATTACCGGCAGGTGGTGTACGGTAGGCTTTATTCCCACTTTAATGGTCTGCAGTTTTGAAATCCCCAATACATGACAGCAACAATATTATTGACAAATACATGGTAACATAACCTCTGTAGACCATTCTACCCTTGTACTTGTCATCACTTACTGTACTACTTCTCTCTCTCTCTCTCTCTCTCTCTCCAACATTAGAGAAACAAGCCGACATCATCAATTTCTCTCTTCCAAACCCACTTGTGATTAATTTAACAGTTGGGTTGTACCACATAATTTACAAGCCAATTCACAAGCCTATTTAATCTTCAAAGAAAACCCAAAAGAGGGGTATGGATTGCATATGGAAATGGATATGAGTTATTGTACAAGTATATGCAGTGATAGGTCGGAATTTGTGGGTTTGTGAAACTGTTTCTTTGTTTTGTTTTGGGTTTTGTCTTGGATTCGATGCAAAACAGAGGAAGACTTTTCTTTCTAATCCAAAGCCTGCCTCCATAATCCAAGCCCTAATTCAAGCAAACCCATACTACTAAACTAATCCAAATGCACGTCACCACTACTAATGTTTACAACCATTAATTTTTTATGGCAAATCATTAACGGTAAAGGATTAAGTCGAGTAAAAATAAGAACCAATCATAATAACTTATAAAAGACTACATTGCATATTAGTAAAGACCAATCATTCTGTTAACATGGACCAAGTCATATTTTCTGAGAGAACATTGTTTCTATTGTCTGAGATTTAAAAAAGCAAGTCATTAATTATAAAAGACTACATTGCATATTAGTAAAGACCAATCATTCTATTAATATGGACCAAGTCATATTTTCTGAGAGAACATTATTCTATTGTTTGAGATTTAAAAAAGTAAGTTATTAATTATAAAAGACTACATTGCATATTAGTAAAGACCAATCATTCTGTTAACATGAACCAAGTCATATTTTCTGAGAGAACATTGTTTCTATTGTCTGAGATTTAAAAAAGCAAGTCATTAATTATAAAAGATTACATTGCATATTAGTAAAGACCAATCATTCTGTTAACATGGACCAAGTCATATTTTCTGAGAGAACATTGTTTCTATTGTCTGAGATTTAAAAAAGCAAGTCATTAATTATAAAAGACTACATTGTATATTAGTAAAGACCAATCATTCTATTAACATGGACCAAGTCACATTTCCAAGTCATATTTTCTGAGAAAACATTGTTTCTATTGTCTGAGATTTAAAAAGGCAAGTCATTAATTATAAAAGACTATATCGAATATTAGGTAAAAATCAATCTTTTTATTAACATTGATCAGGTCATATTTTCTAAGAAAACCTTATTTCTATTGTTTGAGGTTTAAAACAGCAAGTCATTAATTATAAAAGACTACGTCATTATCTAATATCTCTTAGGGCGTATCAACGAGAGTCCTAAAGTTAAAATTTAATTATGATTTAGAATAAAATTATTAGAAAACTAAAATCTTCCGGCAGTTCAAATGGATTGAAATTTGGAGCAGTAATTAAAGTAAAAAAATTAAAACAGTAATTAAAGCCTTAGTAAAAAAAATAGTGAAAGTAAAAAAAAAATAGTAATTAAAATCTTTTAAAAGTAAAACAAAAAAGAAACTAATAAAAAAACCTAAAACGGGACAGGGCGGGAAGGGGGGGAGGGGTGGTGGGCCCGGAGGAGGGGGTTGTCAGGGGGTGATATGAGGGTAAAACTGTAAAGAAGTTTCCTTTGCCATGCGTTGGTGAATACTTTTTGGAATGTCATGACAGTGGTGATTTGCATATTACACACCATGAATTGCAGAATTATTTGGGTCAACACCACTGTCCGGTCATTTTCCCTTGTTACTTTTCATCTCCTTTGAGTCATTCCCATAGATGAATCACTGTATCTCTCTTGGAGCTCACAAGCTTCCCATGACGAAACGTATGTACCACCTGGTGCAATGAATCCAAATATGCAGAAGGCTGTTTTGTGCACTTAAATCCAAATATGCAGAATTCTTACAGTTGAGGTAAATCATACAGAAAAATATACTCACCTGGTGCAATGAACAGGAAAAACAGGTACAACAGCAGTTGCTTTTAGCCTGCAAGCGTAAATGAAATTTGTTGCAAGTTGATCATCGTGATCTACAAGGCCTATGGGTTGCCAAAAGAAACTAGGGCAAATTTTCGTAATAGTCCCTGTAGTTTTATGGTTGTCTCACTTTCGTCCCTCTAGTTTCAAAGTGCTCGAATTTCGTCCCTGTAGTTTGTTTTTCGTTCCAAATTGGTAAAATCGTTAACACCGTTAACGAAACTAACGGAAAAAAAAAATAACTGTTCCAATTTTCAATCCGTTTGAACCGGTGCGAAGATCTTATTTTTTTGATCATTTTATCCTAAATGGTCGTAATGAATTTTTGGCTCAAAGGCCTTTCAATGAGCACCCGAAGACTCCTTATTTAGTTCCAGGGCTCTCTTAGGGTGCTCATGGAAAGGTCTTAGAGTCAAAAATTCATTACGACCATTTAGGATAAAATGATCAAAAAAATAAGATCTTCGCACCGGTTCAAACGGATTGAAAATTGGAACAATTATTTTTTTTTTCCGTTAGTTTCGTTAACGGTGTTAACGATTTTACCAATTTGGAACGTAAAACAAACTACAGGGACGAAATTCGAGCACTTTGAAACTAGAGGGACGAAAATGAGACAACTATAAAACTGCAGGGACTACTACGAAAATTTGCCCAAGAAACTAAGAACTCGAAATTCCAGGTACTTTCTCAAGATCATCTGCAATCATGCTGCATGATTGTCTAACAAAAAGCTCTCATACAATCCAATATATAAAGAAACAAAATCCTCCTGCCAGTAAGCCCTATCTGAATATACATATGCTATACTGGAGTACAATATAAACACAATTTCACATGGTAAGGCCCAAGCCAAACCAACCACTAAGCTTCCTCAACATCGTATCAACTAGTTCATCAAGCAAACTATACAAGTACAAATCTAAACACCTAAAACTGTTCTATACTACTCATTACCACTGCTTTGCAAGTGGTCTTATAGTGTCCTGTTTGGTTGCACCGGCTACAACGAACAGTATGCTTCCCGCGATCAAGGTCCTCCACACAAATCCGCTTCTTTTCCGGCCGTCCTGGTGGTCGGCGGAACTTAGGCGGCCGCACAACCCGCATCTCATCGTCATACGTAGGAGGAGCCTCACCTTCCTTCTTCCAACCAATTCTCCACGGAATAGGGTTTAAATCCTCCGCGTATGCCTCACGGAAACTAGCTACACTAAAGCACTTCTCAGTAAAGGCATAAACGTCTTTTCTAGAGGATATGAGAGCCGCAACGGCGTGCGAGCACGGAATTCCGTACAGCTGCCAATCATGGCAGGAACAACTGTGGGTCCCAATATTCACGATGTCCGATCTTTCTGCCGATAGGACCTCAAATTCTACTTCGTCCGATCGGAGGACTTGATATGTGGAACCACGACTGATCGCCTCCACCAAGCGATTCTCAGCACTTGGAGTAAGCACAGAAACCCACAAAAGACTTTTCGCACGCCGTTCTTCAAACTCAGCCATCAATTTACTGTGGACCTGCTCAATCACCTGAATTATGGGTAGCTCCCTTGCTTCAAGAATCCAACGGTGGAACTCCTCTATATTTGAGGAGAGATGACCGTACCGTATTCCCTCAAAATACACTAACGCCCAATGGGGAGGTGAAAACTGTTGAAGCCACTTTGCAGCTTCAGAAGAAACCTCCTCAATTTCTAGCAATTTCTCTTTAAAACCACTTGTGGTGGTGGAGTATGCAGCTTTCCACAAAAGATGGACAAGCCTAGAATTCTTGAACTCTTTCCCAATGCTTTCACTCAAGTGCCGCATGCAAAACGCATGAGAAGAAGAAGGGAATTTCCTTTTTACAGATTCTGCAATACCCTTTTGACCATCCAATAAAAACGTAAGCTGTGGAATCTTCTCCGAGTGCACCTCCAGGGCTTTGTGTAACTCTGACAAGAACCACATCCAGCTCTCATCGTTTTCAACATCAACAATGCCGAAAGCAAGGGGAAACAACCCACCATCTGGATCAACGGAAGTGGCTGAAAGTAAGGTGCCAAGATATTTGCTCTTAAGATGGATTCCCCCGAGGCCAACAATAGGCAAACAACCATTTAAAAAGCCATGAATGGAAGCATAGAACGATGCAAAGAGCCGATGAAACCTGTTATCTGAACCAACAGTGAAAACCTCTGCGATACTTCCTGGGTTTGATTTCTTTATTAGTTCACAATACAAGGGGAGGAGGCAATACGCTTCTTCAGAGGAGCCATATATTGCTGCAAGCCCACGCTCCTTAGCACGCCATGCTTGCTTATAGGGAATTGTGATCCCGTACTGTTTATGGATGTCATGCAAAATGTCCTTCGGTTTGTAATTTATGTTATCACGAAGTCTTTCCTCTATGAAATTTACTACCCAATCCACAGAAGCCTGATGATGCCCATTTTGAGCAATTTTCCCACAAGTATGTGTCGCCTCGATGCTTCGTATTGCGAAGGTGGGGGCATTAGGAAGCTTCACAGCACGGATGCGCCATGGACATCCTTCAGTGGCACACTTTGCAAAGTAGCGAATCAGGTCACTTTTCACAATACGCAGTTCAAAGTGTTGCGCAATTGCAGCTTCTTTAATTGCACTCCGGAAGGCCTTGACATCAGGGAACTCTTGACCAACCACAAAACTGTGATCATCCATGAGCTAACACATCAATTGAAAGCTCCTTGTTTTCAGCACCACGGCCTCCAAATGTTCCGTGCCCGGAAGACCAATGATGCTTTAAGAGGTACTTTTTAAGAAATGGATATGCAGGTCAGACCTGAAACCTTATATATGAACTTGGAAAGATATATGAGCTGGCATAACACTGAAAATAAGCATAAAGGAAACAGGATTACAATCTGGCACGGAAACAGGATTACAATCTGGCACGGCGAACATGGTTGTCAAAATAACTTATCTGTACATTTCATTACCTTATCTCTAAATTTCATAACTTGGATTTCATAACTTGGATCATCAAACTAATTTGGTAACACTCCGTGTCACAAGACCCAAAGTACGGCGCATACTAACAAAAGATATCTGTACCTCTAAAATCACGGGATACAAGGAAAATGATTCAATATTCTGACGAATTGTCAAGTAATGCTCCGCTGGGCAAAAGCAAAACCACCTATCCCTCTTCTTCTTTTGAGCCTAGCAATGAAGTGTGATTGGTCAATAATGTGGGAACCATAACTTTTATGTTGGTGTTCTGGAAGATAAAATAACAAGTGGCACATTATAATGGTGACTGTAGTAATGCCTGAAGACCACCAAATAACTTCTTGCGCACCAGACATCAATGTCCATATGCAATCAAAGCCTAAATTTTCACTTCTTTCACTAGGTGGACTGTCACTGTATTATCTCAAAACACATACGGCCACATACATGTGCACAGTATAGGCACATAAACAAATCAAACCCAAAGGCCAAAACTCAAATTTACAGCATAGTTTGGTTTGCTGGAATGAAGCTAGAATCGAATGGTTATTCCCTCCGACCCTTGGAATAGTTCCGCCGTTTGGTTCGCTCTAAACAAAAAAGATAAACACACACTAACTCGTAGAATCGTCCCTCAACAATTTAGGTGAATGGTCATTCAACAGGGAGGTCATTCAATTCCTTCCCAAAACCAGTACAACGATTTCCTGAGAAAACAAAGGAATATGCTTTCTCACCAAATCCCATCAATTTTTGGGTGAGAAACAAAACATTCCTTGCATTTACACACATTCCTCATCATTTCTCACCTATTTGTCCAAACAAGTAGTGAGATTCTCCTTTCTATTCTTTTTATTTTCTCACCAAATCCCTCGATCGAAGGTTGCATGTTAGTGGGTTCCAAACACTGTGATGCAACACATCAGAAAATTTCAAAAGAAACTCGCGTAATTAATCTGAATGGAAAGAAGCATTACAGCAAGTAAACACACGAAATGATAAAGAACAACGTAGGGGCTTATCAATTAACAGCTAATAAGTACAATCATTTGCTTCGACAATTGAGACAAGCTCAACATTCATGAAACAGAACACGCTAACCACTCTTATGAAAAGATAATGAGTACTGCTAACGAGTGTATCGCACAAGAAACAGATTAGTACCGAAAATCTAGCCAGATGGAGAAGTCGTTGGTGCGAATCATGAACTGACCTGAAAAGAAGTAACACTGGAAGAGCCGGCGGTAGGGGGGAGAGAGAGAGAGAGGCCGACGGGGGATTCCGATGGAAGATTAGGGTTGATTAGGTCATATCGGAGTTTAAATTGTAGTAAGTAACTAGTAATTGTGGTATGAACATTGGGGTGTTCTTGTCATTTAACAAATTGTTTTCTGGATATTAGATTTGGGGTCCACTGGTTCAGTCCGGAGATCACAACCCAGATTTCACTACAACTCGAGCGAGGGATATTAGTGAGAGTCCTGCTACACACAGCAGATCTGTACACATATTTTATTGCGGGGCCCACCACGGGTCCCACACAAATTATCCAAACCGTTTATTAAATGTAAAACATTTTTTCAAAGGTCACCGTAAAAAATAAGCTCAATCCGATACCTATAGATGCTTCATCTAATCATCTAACTTTTCATTAAGATTTTCGGATAATAAAAATTTATATGGTTGGATCGAGTACCTATAGGTATCGGATTGAGCTTATTTTTAATTGAGACCCTTGAAAAAATATTTTACATTTAATGAACGGCTCGGATGATTTGTGTGGAACCCGTGGTGAATCCTACAACAAAATCTGTGCAAAGATCTGCTGTGTGTAAACTTTCTGTTTAGTGAACTCGTTCAAACTACAGTAGTTTTTATTTTAATTTTTTTCCGAAAGATAAGTTGTTTTTATTAAATTAAAATATTTAACACATCTTTTTTATTAACCCAACACATATTCTACGTTTTAAAATAACATTTATGGACTATAAAGAGTACTAGTTCATAACTTAACACTCAGTGAAAACGCTATGAGTTGAATTTAGGAATATGTTGTATGGAGAAAATAATGAGATGCAAATATAATATGGCTTTATCTATGGCTGTGGTTTTTTTTTTTTTCTTTTATTTGAACACCAAAATGAAAATTTATTAACTTTGAATGAAGAGTTTTCAAAGACTAAAAGGAATACAGAAAAACAATATCATAGTAAAGTTTATATTTTTAAGTGATCGCAACATTGAAAAAAAAAAAGTCTAAATTTTCCACAAAAGCCAGCTTACCTGAGACCATTCACCAGTTGATCGCTAGGTTGCAGTAGAGCCGCCTAATAAGTCAGAGTATCAATGCAATGAAAGAACCATCCCTTCTTATTTCTTTGTCCTCTCAAATAAAAAGAAAATTACACCCCAAAGAACCCTTATTTACCGGTTTTTGGGGTGGGGGTGAAGGAGGTTTACATACAACTGAGGCAAAGTGGTTAATGATTGAATCTCAAGAGGCTTTCTTATCATTTGGTAGATTCAAGATAGTCATCCCAACGAAGTTAGCACCAAAGTTTACGGACAATCCTATACCAATCCAAGACCAAGAGAAAGAGCTGGTGAGAAGCCAACCCAAAAAGGAGAAGAACCAGGACAAATGAGATCGAAAAACCCAAAATAACACAATATATATATATATATACACACACACACACGTCCAATTAGTTTCTTGTTAATTCTAAAATGCCTTGCTCTGTTTGGAACATGTGAAAAGTGAGAGAAGAGAAGAGAAAATAATTAAGAAGAAAAATGAGAGAAATTTAGAGGAAAAAACTATTCAAAAGAACTCTGTTTTGCCATTTTCTCTTCTCTTCTTTCTCAAGCCAAACAAGGAAAATGAAAAAAATTCAAACTTTCCCTTCTTTTCTCTTCATTTTTCCAAAATTCCAAACAAAGCATAATTAGAATTTTTCAGTATTCATATATTTTCAACCTCCAAACCCTACCCATCAGCCGAACCTCGTCACAGCCTCCTCGCTCCAACTACTTCCGCCATTGACTACAACAAGCCACCACCTCCTTCATTGCCTATGTCAACCATTATTTTCATGTTTATTCTATTTGTCTTCATCTTTTTTAAGCTCTTCTTCGTGTTCACAAAGACCGCGTGACATTTGTATTTTAGCCTTGTGGCTGATGAATACTACAAGTATTATTAAGAAAGAAAATACTTAGGGTATTTAGTCAACAATAAAACTTCAGGTATTTATAATCTAATACATACTTCAAGTATTTATTAGTAAGTGAAAGGTATAAACCATTATTCACAATGACATGAAACAGTAGGGGAAGGTAAGAATTCTCTTTCATGTCGTCTCTCTCTCTAAATACTATAACAAGTGACACAACAAAGAAACCATTATTTTCATATTATCAAGAATAAGGGAAAAAAAACCGAAATGATCCTTGTAGTTTAGTCTTTGTCTTAACTTGGTCTCTGCAGTTTGAATTGGCTCGATTTACACTCTGTAATTTTCATTTTGTTCCAACTTGATTCAATTACTAACTGTCGTTAACCCCAGACAAGAATGGGCCCCTTTTCTAGGATTAAAACCGTAATCTGTTATTCTTCTCTTGCCCTAATATATCTCTGAAACAAAACACATAACCTCATTGTTCCATTTTTCATTTTTTTTCACAGCTTCCCATTTGTTGCGCCTGGGATTTTACCTTTGACCAAAACGTGTCTCGTTCGCTTTCGGGGGGAAGGAGCGAGAGGGATTAGGGCCTGGATAAGTGATCTAATTCCTATGGATTGCAACGTGGTTCTTGAAAAGAAAGGAAAAATGAGGAGTTTTGTGTTCTATAAAAGGAGTTCGGGTATTTTTGAAAAATGTTTGAATTTTAAAAAATGAAGTGAGTTGTATTTTAAAAAAAGGACCGAGCTTTCATCAACTTGCCTACATATCTCCGGGTACAGGAGAATCTAGTCTGGCTGTGGTTCAGGCCACAAAAGGGGTTTAGAAAAAAACTTAGAGTCTCCACCGGGCATAGAGTTTAGATGTGTCTGGTCACCTCTTGAATATCAGAAGAATAATTCAAATTTTTTAGAAAAAAGAACACGGGCCAGAGAACCCGATTTTTAAAAAAGATTGACTCCATTTTGCTTTTTAGGAAATGGTTTTAGGCCTGCGAGGTTAGAGAAGAAAAGATTCGGTAATTCACTTGAAAATGGATCCATTTGTGTCTGGGGTTAACGGCGGCTAACGACAGTAAGTAATTAGACCAAGTTGGAACAAAATGGAAATTACAGAGTGTAAATTAAGCCAATTCAAGCTACAGAAACCAAGTTGTCACAAACACTAAATTACATGGACTATTTCGGTTTTTTCCCCAAGAATAATATAGGTAATTATTTCACACAGACTACCACATCTGGGGCGCCGCTATTTGCAACCCTTTATTTTCTCCCATAGCCCGTTAAAAATTTTCAATTATATTCGATAGTTAGTTACCGAAATTGAGATACATTTTCAGCATCCAGTTACCAAAATATGATATTTTTTTCAACAACTATTTACTGAAAATGCATGTTTGGCAATTGTTTACCGAAAGTTAAGAATATTTTCGATATGTAGTTGCCGAAATATAATCTTATTTTCAATAGCTATTTACCGAAATGTTATTTATTATTTTCAACAACCACTTACCGAAATATGGTGAGTTATGGGAGAAAATAAAGGGTTGCTAATAGCCGTGCCCCACATCTGGGTACAATTGTGCTGATAACTAGTTATAAAATTGAAAAGTAAAGAACAATGGAACATAAAATATACAGTGAAGATAGTTTCTTGAGGAATTATCGAGAGAGGCGTTAGTAGAGTAACAAAATATTATTGAAGTATTTCGCACTATCTTACTTTTACTCCTTTACATTAGTATCAACAAAACTATGGGTACACCATTTGGTGTACACCAGATCCACACACAAATGGGCACACCACCATTTGGTTTCACACAAATTATTAAAGTTGCTCAATATGTTTATAATATTTTTGAAGGATTCGCGTAAAAAATCAGTTCAATCGGATGTCAATAAGGGCTTGATCAATTATTCATTCAATTTTCTATTGGCTCCAATCATTTGTGTTGGATTCCGAGATCGGTCCTTCACAGTGCGGTATGCATAGGGTGTACACCAAATGATGTACCCATAGCAGGACTCACAATAGTGTCTCTGATTTTTCTTAAAGGAAATGATTTTCACACTCATTTTTTGAATTATGGCACTCAATTTTTTATCTTTTAGTGAAATTTTTGTGTGTATTTTTTTCATTACAAGACAAGAAAAAGAATGCTATGGTAACAAAAGGGAGTGTAAAAGTCATTCCTCTTTTCTAAATGGAAAAACTAGGAATGAGGCCCAGATAGAATTCCAGGAATCTGTCATTAAAAAATAAAAAATAAAAAATAAAATTTGCGACTTATTTTTCAACATGTCTTTTCATTCAGATTATCATTCCGATTTCAACATCTTGTAATCTAAATGAAATAATGAAAGATTGAATCGAACGCTTATACATATCGAATTCAACTGACTTTCGAAGGGCCCACTTGATTTTCAAAAAAGATTTATTAAACGGCTTGAATCAACCATACAGAACCTAGAGTGAACCCCACGAACCCTTTAGATGCTATGATAAGGGCCCATCAACAGTGCCGTCGGTTCATGGCCTGTCGGTGGCCAAAGACGGGTTTTTTTCCCCACTTTTGAGTGCCAGAACAAAATAAAGAAAGAGGAAAAAAGTAGGTCCCGCTCGATTCTAGATCTTTTATGGGTAAATTTTCGAGGAAATTAAATAATCATCCTAGGTGGGCATACCACGTATGTTTTTATCCTGCTAAATTTTTAAAATTATGTTTATATCCTCTTGACATGTGATTTACCTCTTTTACCCTTTTATTATCATATCCATATACATATATATATATATATATATAGAGTCATTTTCAAATGAGGATGTCCTTATTTTAAAATAAGGACCTTTCCATTTCTCCCATTTTCTAATCGAATTTTGATGATTCGAGCCGCTCAATGTATTCAGAACGTGATTTTAAGGGTACCCGCGAGTGTTTACATCCTAAAAAGTGCTACCCAATGAAAAATTCCACGTGGCCCCGAACGGTACGGCGGTTGCATAAAACCTGTCCCAGTCGAGTACCAATTACAGAGGATTGCGGGAGTTAAAAAGGACACTGTTTTATAACAAACGGTGTCGTTTTAGAATGAACCGATATCGTTTGAGCAGTAATTAAACGATGGTTTGGGAGTTTATTGGATCTAACCATTAATTTGGACTTTACGATCATCGAACGGTGTCCTCACTGCCCTGTTTTATAACTGAAATTAGATGCAATTGCAGGGAATCATTTTGGAAGGCAAACACGTTGCATTGATTCACGTTGCTTGAAAATAGGAACCACGATCCAGGAAGTGGCCATGAACACCATGATCGAAGCAAGCAGGGGAAGAAGGAATTCTGGAAATATCAGGGTAACCGTTCGAAGACTCCCCTCAACCGTTTTATGTGGCCAACGTGGATATCAATCGAAGACGTGGGGGTCGAAGGCAAGTTCAGCGTCTATAAATAGAAGAAGCAATTGAAGAGAAGAGGACGACAAAAATCCATATCATCTGACAATTCATACAAAATGATTGCTCAGAGATCTATCTTAGATTAGTTTTAGTTTAGAGTAGGGTCTTTTTTGTAAGTTGAAGGCTTATTTGCATGTAAGACTACTTTCGATTAAATTCAAGTTTTCTTATTTCCTTTAAGTTCTTTTTCTTACCAAAGAATAGTTGTTTGCAAGTTCGCTTTTGATTAAATTCAGTGTGCTTGCATTTCTTTATTATTCTTGATAGAATCTTAAGAGTGTTTGTATACAAACTTACCTTTGATTAGATTCAGGTTTGTTTGTGTTCAATCATCTTTTCTGATTTCGAAGCGCGTCAATCTTTTATTTGGTTGATACCTTAAGGAAAAATCCTCTTAGTTGAGGTAATCGGACAGATAACACAATTGCCTGATTGAAATTGTTTGTTTCAAATCATTTGAAAAGAGTAATTTCTTCTTTGAAGTTATCTCTTTTCTGGCACGCCCGCACACAATTATTTGTCGATTGATTTGAGCTAATTCAGCCCAAACAATTTTTGGCACGCCCAGTGGGACCTCGAAGGTGCCAGAATGCCAAGGCTTCGAAAGCAGATAGGGACACCTGTTGGTGGTCAAGTGCCAGAGGAACAAGCTGTGCCAGAACAGGCCACGGAACAGGGAACACCTGTGAATCATGAGTTTCCCCAATTGGCTTCCGAAATGGGAGAGCTTCCTTATGAGGAACCTTCTTATAAAGTACCTCCTTATGAAGGGCCTCCAAATTTCCAAAAGGGACAAGCCAGCGGTAAAAACCACGATAAGGAGGAAATGTTCAGAGAAATGATGATAGCTTTTCGAGAGATGACTCAAACCCAAAGAGCCATGATCAAAAGCATAAGAAGTAGGTTGCCCAACTTAGAGGTAACAAGAAACAGTCCAGGGAATATTGGGCTAGATGATCATGCTAATTCAATTACTCACCAAAGTCCCTTCGAAGGTAGGCTTGGAGAGGATGTTGGTCAGGGTGAGATAAGGTCTAGAAAGGGTAAGGAAAAAATGTATCCAGAGGAAATACCACAATCTTGGTACGAGCCTTTGAAGCCTACAAAACCCGTCTTCGAAATCCCAGACCAATCTCATGGAATTCCTATTGGGATTCCAAGAAATGCCAGAGACAAGCAAAGCGTTAATCCTCTTTTCGAACCCACACTTGGGGGATGGGAGGATGATGTAGAGCTAGAACGAGGTTATAGACCTGAGAAAACGAGGGATAACGCACAGCCTTCTCGTCAAAGTCTCCCAAATACCAAAAATCCCACCACAGCGGTTTATGGAAGCCATAGGCCTGCTCGGGTGAACAATACGGCCGACCCAATGCAGCAACCTTGGTATGGGAGACTTCCCAGAGAAAACCAAGGGGATTTTAAGACTATAAGGGAAACGCATAGAGATGACTTGGTAGAACCAAATCCGCCGGTAGGAAATCAAGAACAAAATTTCTTTGTAGGCAACCCAATACTAAGAGACCAAGTTATGGATCTCATACAAGAAGTTTGTGGGCCTCGAACTCGGGGGGTACAACCTCAAATCTATAAAAAACCATATCCAGAATGGATTGACACAACATTTCAGATCCCTAGAGAATTTAAAATCCCAGACTTTACTTTGTTTTATGGGGATGGGAGACAATCTTCTATAGAACATATTGCTAGGTTTTCTGCCCAATGTGAGAACTTGGCTCAGAATGGTTTCATGAAGTTGAAATTGTTCCCAAATTCTTTGTCTGGGCCAGCTTTTGCATGGTACACAAATTTGCCTGCAGAATCGATAACAAGTTGGTTTCAAATGGAAGAGGCATTTCATGCACAATTCTTTAATGCTGAGCCTGAAGTCTCTATGGCAGATTTGGCTAGGCTAAAGCAGAAACCGGATGAAAAGGTAGCAGATTTCATATCTAGGTTCAAAAGGGCTAAGACCAAGTGCAAACTCCATCTGCCAGAGGCAGAGTTTGTGAGATTAGCACAAGATGGTTTAGAAAGAGAGCTTCGAAAGAGGTTTGATTCTACAGAGTTCAGGGACTTTGCAGATCTAACCTATAAAGTGGCTAGATATGAATCACTGCTAGAGGAAGATATGGATAGGCATAATTCCTCTTACCCAACATACTATAGGGATCCTAATTATGAAATAGATGCTGCTGAAATTATAGAGCACGAACCTTGTGTTTGTGAGCCCTTAATTCAAAAGAATGTCTCTCTTGGGCAGAAGTTCAAACAAAAGGAAATTACTAAAGTATATTCTTTTGATATATCTAAAGCTGATGAGATTTTTGACTTCTTGTTAAGAAAGAAAATCATTAAGCTGCCTTTGAATGTGAAACTGCCTACAGTGGAAGAAAGGAATGGAAAGACCTATTGCAAATGGCATGATTCTTGGTCTCATTCAACTAAATCTTGTAATGTTTTTCGTGACAGGATTCAGGAACAAATCAAGAAAGGAAGAATCAAGTTCCCTGAAAAGACTATGGGGATAGATGCAGTGCCTTTTCCAAAGGTAGAAGAGGTCAACACCAGTGTGCCCTCCTCACTGGCTCGAACTGTCAAGAAATATTGGCAGGACAAAGAAGCACCAGTGAACATGAATACTATTCAATATGGAAGAGGCAAGCCATACGCTGGCAACCCTCGAGGCATGGGAGCGAGGCCAAGTTCCTATAGGCGAGCCAATGATGGTTTTTCTTTGCAGAAATTCTCAGTTAATAATCACCTGCCTATGCTAGAAGCCTCATTTTTGGAGTGCCTGTGTGTAGGATGCAGGGCCAACTATTTGGTTTTCAAGGACTTGGATAGAAAGGGCGTGAGTTTTTTCCCAAAAGAAATGGGAATGAAAAGAATGCCCCCAGTTCAAGCAAAGCCCAGTGACAGCAAGTCTTGGTTGGCATCAAAAAGGGACATGCCTACTAGCCCTGTTCCAGCTATCCACAGAAGGGAGCTGCCACCTTCGAAGAAAGCCAATATTGGCCAGACATCGAAGGCGCAAGAAGAGGCCAAACAAGAGGAATTCACCTTGGTGAAAGGTGTTCCTGACTGGTTTCTGAAGCAAGTTAAACCTGATTTGTTCCAAGGATACAAAGGTTCAAACAGGAATCCGAGCAGAACTTTCAAGCCACCAATTTCGAACTCTGGAAACTGGGTGTTGATTAGGGATCCCAAATCTCAATTACCACAGATGGTTCCATTGCTCTCAAGAACTCAAAAGAGAAAGCTCCAGAGGAAGTATACGCTCTTCCAGTCAGGAGAATCTTCAACGGGGGAAGAATCAGGCAGACGAGCAAAACCTAATCCAAGGTTCGACAGGGTCGAAAGGGACCCAGAGGAATTTCGAACCCAGTATCACGAGAGGGAGACTTTGGAAAAGGTTGCCTCTGCTATGCTCGAAGAGGATCTTGATCCACCTTCTCCTAACTCGCTGGCTAGTTATCAATCTGGTTTGCTCGAGGCCATGGTGGTGGAACAACAGGGGATGGAAGGAACCTTTTCCCCTATGGAGGTATCTACACAAGAATTCGAAAAGAAGGGTGCAGAGGAGACCGAAGCGATTAAACCAATCAAAGAAGTGGCTACAATCCAATTTGGAGACCAGCCAGAAGTACAAGTTAATATGGTTTATCCAAGCTCTATGGATTTCTTCTCAAATGGTCAGATGTTCAAAGATCAGGATACTGCTTGGTCGAACTTGAGCGAGCCAGAGAATTCTGAAGAAACTCTGAGTGATAAGGAGTTAAATATCATATGCAACGACTGTGACTTGAAAGAAGTATCTCAGATCGAGATGGGTAAGAACTTGGTACGTGAAATTGAGCAGAATCAAGAAAGTTTGGAGGTAAGCTCAAAAGAAAGTGCTTGTTTCGTGTCAGATTCCATGTCCGACGTCGAATACCCCCTGGTAATAGATTTAAATTATGTGGAAATTTCATATCCATTTAAACTACCTACTAATGCAATGAGACAACATTTGCGTCCATTATATATCACTGCACACTTTGATGGAGTCCCACTTAACAGAATCTTGGTGGATAATGGGGCTGCGGTGAACATTTTGCCTTTCCAAACTTTGAAAAAGTTAGGAAAAGGAAAAGCAAAATTGATTCCAACCAGCACATCCATTGCAGGATTTACTGGGGAAAGCCAACATGCCAGGGGAATCATTTCCATTAGATTGGCAGTGGGTGGAATAGAAACTGATACTGTTTTCTTTGTAGTTGACACATATGCTAAATATAATGCTTTATTGGGAAGAGACTGGATTCATGTTAACGGATGTATTCCTTCCTCTATGCATCAGGAATTAATGATTGTTAAGTATGACAAAGGCAAAGAAGTGGGTGTTGAAGGAGTCAAAGCTGATCCACATCCATTTGGTGCCACGGCAAATTTTGCTGAAGCAGAAATGTACAAATCAGATGTAGTTCCTTTGAGTGAACTACTTCAAGCAGCCACCTACCCAACCAACGAGATGGAACTGGGGGAATTGGCAGAGCTGAAATCGAAGCTGAAACAAGCTGTTGACTATGAATCAGACACCCCAAAAGATGATGCTGCTTGGATGTGAATCCAAGAGAGAGGCTGAAGAAAAAGCCAACTCATTGGCTTTAGTAAAGTATGTTGCTCTGGGGGTCGAACAGAAGATCCAAGAAGAGAACATATGGGAAGAGGTTATGCAGAACGATAACCCTCATGTGAAAGAAATCCAACTCACTTCTGAGGAACGGGTGGAATCACAAGATCTGTTGGAAGAAGTAAGGTTGGGAGATGCACAAAACCCCAATCCAGTGCTTATTAATAAACAGCTTGAACCTGGTATGAAAGCTGAATTGGTGGCACTATTGAAAGCAAATAAGGAATGCTTTGCATGGAGTTACAAGGAACTACCTGGCTTGGACAGGGGATTGGTGGAGCATAGGTTACCTATCAAGCCACAATTCAAACCTGTGAAACAACCAACCAGGAAGATGAGTCCAGAAACTATTGCAGGTGTTAAAAAGGAAATGCAGAGGCTTCTAGATGCAGGCTTCATTAGAACAGCCAGGTATGTTGAATGGCTATCTAATATAGTTCCAGTCCCTAAAAAGAATGGAACTATCAGAATCTGTGTTGATTTTCGAAACCTAAATACTGCGACTCCTAAGGATGAATACCCAATGCCTAATGTGGATACACTTGTGGACAGTTCTGCTGGCCACAAGATATTGTCTGTTTTAGATGGGCATTCAGGGTACAATCAAATCTGCATAGCAGAAGAAGATGTGCATAAAACAGCATTTGCCTGCCCAGGTAACATTGGCATCTTCGAATGGGTTAAAATGCCGTTTGGGCTAAAGAATGCTGGGGCAACATATCAGAGAGCAATGAACACTATTTTTCATGATTTAGTGGGAACTTTTCTGGAGTGTTACATAGATGATATCATTGTGAAGTCAAACTCTGATGAGGATCATCTACAACACTTAGAAAAGACATTTCAGCAAATGAAACGCTATCAGCTGAAGTTAAATCCAGAGAAATGTGCTTTTGGAGTATCAGCTGGGAAGTTTTTAGGGTATCTAGTTCACAGCAAAGGAATACAGGTTGACAGAAACAAAGCTAAGGCCATCATTGAGGCTAAACCACCTTCTACTAAGAAGGAGTTGCAAAGGTTTCTTGGTCAATTAAATTTCCTTCGAAGATTTGTATCTAATACTGCAGGAAAAACTAAAATTTTCTCTTCTTTGTTGAAACTGAAGGAAGGGGAAGAATTCCAGTGGTCAAAGGAGCATGATGAAGCCTTCGAAGCCATCAAAAGATACTTAGCCAACCCTCCTGTATTGGCGCCTCCCATTGAAGGAAAGCCAGTAAAGTTGTATTTAGCTGCAACACAAGACTCAATAGGTGTTCTGTTGGCTCAAGACAATGAGGATAGCAAGGAAAGAGCAGTTTATTATCTTAGTAGGTTTTTAAACTCTTGTGAATGCAAGTATGCTGCAGTAGAGAAACTATGTTTAGCTTTATTTTATGCTTCTAAGAAACTCAGGCACTATATGTTGCCTAGAATAACTTATGTTATTTCTCAAACTGATGTAATTAAGTACATGCTTTCAAAACCAGTGCTTAGTGGGAAGATTGGAAAATGGATAGTGTCTTTAATTGAGTTTTGTCTTGAGTATGTGCCTCAAAAGTCGATAAAAGGCCAAGCATTGGCCAATTTTTTGGCCGATCATCCAAATGAGTATGAGGCACTAAGAACGTTGGAAGCTAGTACAGTTGAAATCAGGCGATGAAAATTATGGTTCGATGGATCAAGAACTATTCAGATGGCTGGAGTGGGCATAATTCTGGAATCCCCCCAAGGCTTGAAAACCAAATATGGTTTTCGACTCAGTGAGGGACAATGTTCCAATAACCAGGCAGAATATGAAGCCTTGATTATTGGACTAGAAATTTTGCTTAAATTAAGGGTTAGTGTTGCTGAAATCTTTGGAGATTCTCAGTTAGTGATTAACCAACTAAATGGACAGTTTAAATGTACCAGTCCAGCGCTGATAACTTATTATCAACATGCTAAGAAGTTGATGGATCAATTTTATATGCTTACTTTAACTTATATTCCTAGGTTCTTTAATGAAGAGGCTGACGAAATAGCTCAAAGAGCTTCTGGCTACAAAGTTTTATCAGAAATTGAAAAGGAATTTTGTCAATTAACTTTGAGGAAATCCCTGCCTATGTTACACAATAGGTTGATGGACTTCGAAGTATTAACAGTCGATGCTTCAACTCATCGAAATGCTGATTGGAAGCAAGCATTGATTGAATATCTAACCAAGCCAGACAGTGTTGCAGACAAGGCAACCAAATTGAAAGCAATGAACTATATAATGTATAACAATGAGCTATTTAAGAGAGGAATGGATGGCCTTCTTTTGAAGTGCTTGAGCAAGGTAAATGCATTTAAAGTAATGGCTGAAGTGCATGAAGGAATCTGTGGAGCACATCAAGCTGGCATAAAAATGAGATGGTTAATAAGGAGGTATTGGTATTATTGGCCTACCATCCTCAAAGATTGTATAGATTATGCAAAGGGGTGTCAAGCCTGTCAAAAAACAGGTCCACTCAAGCATTTGCCAGTTACAGATTTGCAATATGTAATAAAACCATGGCCCTTTAGGGGATGGGCTATGGACATGATTGGGATGATTTATCCTCCTTCATTGGAAAAGCATAAATTTATCCTAGTGGCTACTGATTATTTCACAAAATGGGTAGAAGCCCAAGCTTATCAGGAGGTCAAACAAACCCACGTGATAGATTTCATAAAGGGAATCATATACAGGTTTGGGAGTCCTCAAACGATAACAGTGGACAATGGTTCCATATTCGAAGGACGATTGGTGAAGGATTTCGCCACGTAACAAGACTATGGAACTTGTTCCATGCAAACTGGAGGAATTTCAGTTCCATTTTCCTCATGTCTTCTTTGGAGTCTGACTCCAATTTTTTCTCCAGCAGGGGCCTAAAGCGGAGCACCAAAGCTTTGGCTTTCCTTCGAAGCCGAGCCTCCTTTGTTGGACGCTTCATTTGTTGCCTTTTGAAGCGCCTTCGAAGCTTTTTATCAGCATAGCCAGGCACCACTTCGAAGGACTCAGTAGTGAAGTCATGGATTTGGTCATGCAGCTTCTCAATCCTTTCCTTAGTAAGAGCATAGTCTTGAAGGGTTTGATCCAAGCAATACGCAGCGGTATTGGCTTCGAGCCATGACTTGATCACTGGTAAGAAGTCCAGGAAGCAGTGGATTTGATAAGAAACCGTGGAGGGGATGGAACACAGCACCAGTGTCTCACAAGCCCACTTAAAATTAGTTAGTGGAACTTGTTTTTCCAGGATAGAAATATCCAGGAAAGAGAAGGCTGCCAGGAGTTGTAGAGCTTTACTCTTGTCAGCAGGGTAGATGGAATAACCGTATTGCCATTGGAAGTGAGGGGTGTTGATGGCAAGGTTATTCACCTCATTGAACCAGTCAGGCTCTTCAGGGAGAGGAACCAGCTTGTTGGTTTCCTCGGAGTCAGCTGGATAATGTGGAGTTTGCACCTCTGTGAGCCAGAGGGACCGTTGGGTTTGAGCCATGCGTTTGAAGTCGCAGTAAGGGGCAGGCCCCAGGTAATTTTCCTCTTGTTTCAGGAAAGGGGAAAATTTGAGAGAGGAGTAAATGGATTCGAGCATACCCATGTGAACGGTGTCGTTGCCGCTTAGGGGTAGGAATTGGCTTGCGAACAGAGTTCGAAAGTGATGAAATTTATGAGGTGTAGGATCAGGCTGGTCAAACCTGACCAGAATGGTGCCAGTGTTGGTATTAGTAGGGTTTTCTTCCCATGAGCCCCAGTTGGACCCATCGAACGAGTTCGAACGGGTTAAAGAGGAGTCCCAACCTGTGGGAGATGGGTTGGGGGAGTGGAATGTTCGATCCGAAAGGATTTTGCTTGCCAACATTTGAGGAGAGTTTGGAGGAGACATTTGAGGAAAAGGGGTTTGGCAATCGAGATTGTCTAAAATAAGATTGATTTCTGGAAGAGAGTCCATAAACGCAAGATTTCTTAACAAAGGAAAACTCGAATTCGAAAGGGTTTGTAAGGGGTGATGTGATTCGTTAAACCCTATCATTAACTGCCATTTATAGGGAAATTATTGTAGCTATCTTTGGGAAGCTCAATAGACGTGCATGGGAATGAAATCTTGTCATGCTTCGTGCATCCGAAGTTGAAGGGATATGGGCAGAGAACGTGTGCCATTAACATTTATTTAGCATAAATAAAATGTTAATGCGGGGGGTGTGTTTACATCCTAAAAAGTGCTACCCAATGAAAAATTCCACGTGGCCCCGAACGGTACGGCGGTTGCATAAAACCTGTCCCAGTCGAGTACCAATTACAGAGGATTGCGGGAGTTAAAAAGGACACTGTTTTATAACAAACGGTGTCGTTTTAGAATGAACCGATGTCGTTTGAGCAGTAATTAAACGATGGTTTGGGAGTTTATTGGATCTAACCATTAATTTGGACTTTACGATCATAGAACGGTGTCCTCACTGCCCTGTTTTATAACTGAAATTAGATGCAATTGCAGGGAATCATTTTGGAAGGCAAACACGTTGCATTGATTCACGTTGCTTGAAAATAGGAACCACGATCCAGGAAGTGGCCATGAACACCATGATCGAAGCAAGCAGGGGAAGAAGGAATTCTGGAAATATCAGGGTAACCGTTCGAAGACTCCCCTCAACCGTTTTATGTGGCCAACGTGGATATCAATCGAAGACGTGGGGGTCGAAGGCAAGTTCAGCGTCTATAAATAGAAGAAGCAATTGAAGAGAAGAGGACGACAAAAATCCATATCATCTGACAATTCATACAAAATGATTGCTCAGAGATCTATCTTAGATTAGTTTTAGTTTAGAGTAGGGTCTTTTTTGTAAGTTGAAGGCTTATTTGCATGTAAGACTACTTTCGATTAAATTCAAGTTTTCTTATTTCCTTTAAGTTCTTTTTCTTACCAAAGAATAGTTGTTTGCAAGTTCGCTTTTGATTAAATTCAGTGTGCTTGCATTTCTTTATTATTCTTGATAGAATCTTAAGAGTGTTTGTATACAAACTTACCTTTGATTAGATTCAGGTTTGTTTGTGTTCAATCATCTTTTCTGATTTCGAAGCGCGTCAATCGTTTATTTGGTTGATACCTTAAGGAAAAATTCTCTTAGTTGAGGTAATCGGACAGATAACACAATTGCCTGATTGAAATTGTTTGTTTCAAATCATTTGAAAAGAGTAATTTCTTCTTTGAAGTTATCTCTTTTCTGGCACGCCCGCACACAATTATTTGTCGATTGATTTGAGCTAATTCAGCCCAAACAGCGAGAAATCAGCAAAAAAAATGACCAGGAAGGGTTTGATTTGAGCAATTTTTATTTGAACCGTTCAATAAAAACATAACAAAAACTGTTCGGATGAAGCCCTTTCCCGTTTTTTTTGTTTTGTTGATTTCTTGCGGGTACCCTTAAAATCACGTTCTGAACACATTGAGCGGCTCGGATCATCAAAATTCGATCGGAAAAGAGAGTTCTTTATTTTATTAAAATAAGGTGGTCCTTAGGAGAAGGGGACTATATATATATATATATAATATATACATACATACTGTTTCCTATCTTATTGGGATTCCATTAATATTGTTTCCTAAGTTAGTGGGATTTCATTAATATTGTTTCATAACTTAATGAGATTGACTATTTCAAACGAAAAGTATGAAAAATTCAAAATTGTGGTTGGAGGAAAATTTATTTTTCTTGGTGAACATTTTTTCTATCATGTAAGATTCAATTTTACCATGAACTTGATGTTCGGAGTACTTGAATAGATTTCGAAATCTATCATGTTTTGTAATCTTGTGTCTGAAATATCATAGTGCATTTTCTCATGATCTGATGTAAACAAACAGATTTCATAGTAAACGGTTCAAATAAATGCACCATGAAATGATTCAAACAAATAGATTTCATGGCAAACAATATAAATAATTTACCATGAAATGGTTTTTTTTTTTTTTTAAAATAACCATGAAATGATTCGAACAAGTAGATTTCATGGTAAACGGTTCAAATATATGAACTATGAAGTGATTCACAAAAAAATTTCATGGTAAACATTACAAATAATTTGCCATGAAATGATTGGAAAACCAGCATAACTACAATGGTGGATATCTTCTACAATTGATTCACAACTACAATCAACAAAAAGCGAGATAAATTTCGAAAACTACAATGCATGTCATAGCCAAAAACACAGCTACAAACTTGCACCCCAAATGAAAAAACCGACACTAATGTCCGGCGAGCCCGAGCTACCACCAAAATAGCCAAAATCACCACATCAATGGAAGAAAGATGTGGAGAAAACATGAAAGAGGGCAACCGCCGTCCGACGAGCCTGAAAATAACATCTGGCGAACCCAAGCCACCACCTAAATAGCCGAAACCACCACATCGGTGGAAGAACGACGTGGAGAAGAACATGAGAGAGTGCAACCGCCGTTGCATCCATCGAGGGTTTTATATATTTGGTCCGCATGAGGCAGTGTTGAAATTCAAAATCTAGAGAAAATAGGCATCAAGAACAGAACTTGGATTTCTCTTCTTTGGCCGTTAAAAAAAAAAAACCTCCTAAACAAAGAAACACTATGAATAGAAGGCCATCTGAACCTCCATGGGATTTGAAAAATCAGATAACGGAAAGAAGCATGCAATGAGGATTGTAAGTTGTGAATAACCTAAAATAATGATGGACGACTTTAGAGATTAGTTTTTGATCCCGAAATTCTATGCCTATATAGGGAGTATATACAACAATAAGGGTAAAATCGGATTTATTTAAATTTGAGGATGAAAATATAACCCCAAAATGTGGACGAGATGAAAACATAACTCATACTAGACTAGATGATGATTATTTAAGTATCCCTAAATTTTCCGGGTACTGCATTATTTGTTTGTTTTTCAAATTTAAAAACGCGGGGTAAGAGCATCTCCAGCAATGTCGCCATTTGCTCCAGCGAGGCAGATTCCCGAGCGAAACCATCAAAATCGAGTTCCCAGCAGCCTCGCCACGCACTAGCCAGTTGCTCCCCTCGCTCCAGCCCCTCGCTCGTTTGAGCGAGTACGGAGGCTCGCTTGGCCAGACAGGTCGGAGATGATGGCTACTCTCCGTTTCCGGCGACAGCGGCTTCAACGAAGGCTTAATCCTAAAATCGTTTTGAGCCCAGAGGATTGTAGATATCGTCGAGACGATTCCAACGCCACTGATCCCGTCGGCAACTGAGGTCACCGGAGCTCTCACGCGCCGATCAAAGGCCGCACGTGAGAGAGAGTGAGATCTACTCTCGCGTGTGTTGGACACGCGCCCGTCTGAATTTTTTTTTTTTTTACTTTGTTGAGGTTCTTATTGAGGCTGTTGGGTGGTGGACATGTTTTGTGGCTAGCCAAAAGGGAAATTCTATGGTAAATGTCTAGAATTATGCTTATATTGCTGGAGATGCTCTAAGAGGAGTCTCTTTAATTTTGTTCAAAAAATAAAGTAGCCGAAAGAAAGTGGTAGGAAAGTAGAGCTCTGCTTTTTGGAATCTCTTTAGTTTTTGACGCGGCCTGCTGCCTTCTCTTTAGTTTTTCACTCGACGATTCCTCCTTCAAATTGCCCTCTCTCTTTCTTCTCTCATCTCTCTCTTCCTCTTTCCCAATTGCTCCACACCAGACTACACTGTTTAATGCCATCTTGCTATTTCGCCACCATGTAAGGTAAAGACGAGAGTACTCTTCCTTCTTCACTTGTGGCTTCAGCTTTTTTCTTTTCCCTCTTTCCTCTGTCTCTGTTGTTGAAGTTTTTATGAGAATTTTGAGAGCTTAATTTACGTGATTTTTGAATGATACAAAACCGTTCAATTCGCAGGGTCGGCCAAGAGGAACATGTCTGTTTGAAAAACCATCCTGATCGGATGTCTTAGCTCAGTCTCTGCTTTCTTCTTCGATGGCTTCCTCTTCGAACTCTAAATTTCAAGATACATACGACATTTTCTTGAGCTTTAGGGGCTTAGACACACGTAAAAAATTCACCGATCACCTCTACGAGGCTTTGAAGCGAGAGGGGTTTCAAACATTCAGGGACAATGAAGGAATTGAGAGAGGTGAGAACGTCAAATATGAGTTGCAGAAAGCAATTTGGAACTCCAGCATGTCAGTGATTGTGTTATCGGAAACCTACGCCACTTCGAAATCGTGCCTATTTGAAATCCAGACGATTCTCGAACACCGTAAGAAGGAGTTGGATCATATTATTTTACCAGTGTTCTATGAGGTGGATCCAGGGGAAATTAAGGAGCAAGCAAAAAAATTGGATTTCGGAGAAGAGAAAGCGACGGTTGAAGAAGTGGAGGGATGGAGTGCGGCGCTTAAGGAGATTGCGAGTATGGCTGGCATGGTTTCCGGAAATCAAACTGATGGGTAATTTATTCATTCAATTCATTTTATTTCTCCATTAGCAGTCTTTAGGTGCACATATTTGCATACACCCATCTGGATACGGAGATACGCTCGTTCAAGACAAGTGAATCTCTTCTATTATTTGGGGTTCATATGTATTGAATGAGGGATCAAATCGCGGATTAAAAAAAAAAGGGATCAAATCCTCTCTACCAGCTTTCTTCTGTATAACTTTAAAGAGGAGAATAAGATTTTTCCTTTTCCCCTCTTCGAATTGGTCCATACTATCTTGACTCACGGAGTGCTCCGCATAGTCCGCTAAGCGAGAAACTCTAGGTTGAGATTAGGGTTTGCTTCTTGCAAAACTTCTACCTCGTTTAATTCCTTTAAACGTAGGGATTCTTGATTCCTCTTTTTTCTTTCTTTCTTTCTTTTCAAGTGTTGGCCGTGCGCAATTCCTTTTCATCTTGAGTATGGACGAGGAATTATTACACAAGCTTTCTTCTTTCGTTTTGACGAACGAGGAAGAGGAGGCGGTTCTATTAGATGAAGAAGATTTCAACGTCAGCCATCAAGAATGTGCTAGGAGTGCTATGGGGAAGATCTTAACACAGAAAGGTATCAACTTGGGTGGTCTGAAAGCATCCATGGATCTTGCATGGGGGTATCCCAAAGGTTTGAAAGTGATGGAGATTGGCAATGGGATTTACCAGTTTGTTTTTGGGAATGAGATGGATTTACTCAGGGTAATTACCGGTGGTCCTTGGCTGTTTAATAACCAACTTATTGTGCTTCGACGGTGGGAGGAGGGCATTAAACCTGACCAGATTAATTTTTCTTATTGTCCTTTCTGGATTCAACTACGTGCTCTCCCTTTGGAGTTCATGTCGGTCGAAGTCGGGAGAAAAATGATGGTCGGGTTTGGTGAAGTGCTAGAAGTAGTGATGGCCCAACTCAGCGGAAACCAGGGGAGATGTATTCGGGTCAAGGTGGAGTTGGACATAACCAAGCCTATCCCAAGAGGGAAGCATGTGAGCAGTATTGCAGATTGGAATCCCATCTGGGTTTCATTTCGCTATGAGAAATTTCCCCATCTTTGTCATTATTGTGGTCTAGTAGGGCATGATGATAAAGCATGTATATTAAAGTATAATGAAGCCAAGGCAGGGATTATGAAGGTGAATCAATATGGAGTGTGGCTTAGAGCATCGCCTGTTAAGGCACCGTTCAAGAAGAAGTTTGACAGTCGTTCAGAGGGCTCACCGGCAGAGTCATCGGCGACAGCAAGAGACAGTCAGGAGGGGACCGAGGATTACGCGAGAGATTTGCATAATCCCGCCAATTCAGGGGTTTTCAAATTTGGAATGCGGCGTCTTCAATGGGATTCAAATAATGTGGACACGGATATTAGGGAGGAGAGAGTGATCCCTAATTTGGTGAGCCCTTTAAAAATTGGGCCACCTATTATGGGTCAAATGTCTGGCCCAAGAAATGCAGCTACGCTTAAAATTCAAAAGGTCCAGATAGAAGGGAAGGAAAAGGCCCAATCTGATGGGTCAATTGGAAGCCTAAAGGATATAATGGAGGAGGATTGTTCTAATCCAACGGGAGTGGAGATTCAGGAGAAATTGTGCGAGGACTCCCTAATCCTTGGTAGGGAAGCATCTAAGGTATCTGGAACAGTAAAGGAAATCTCAGAGAAAAGTGCGGTGGTGGAGGGTTCTAAGAAGCGGTCTAGTGGTCGAGGTTACAAGAAGCAACAGAGTAATCCAGTGGTTCGAGGTGTAAGGGGCAGAGAAAAGGGCAAAGCACATGTCGAACAGACCAAACGGAAATTTGAAGCGGCTCTTGTGGAGGTGGAAATTGCTGAGGAAACAAGTCACCATGAGGTTAAGAAACAGAAAGTTGGGGAAGGAGATGGGGTGCAGGTTTTTTCGGACATGGTGGAGGTGGCCAGCCAAAAATGGGCCCAAAAGAACAGATGAAGCTTATGGCCTGGAATAGTCAGGGATTGGGGAGGGCCTTGACTGCAAATCAATTGAAGGAGCTTTGCCGAATCCACTCTCCCCAGTTGATTTTTCTCTCCGAAACGAAAAATCAGCTTTGTAGAGTCGATTTTATTCGGACTTTTGTTGGAATGGATAATGTTCTAGTTGTGGATCCATCTGGTATAGCTGGTGGCTTGGCTATACTGTGGAAACGGGGCATGAATGTTAGTCTTGTTCGTAGGAGTAGTTTCTTTATTGAAGTTTTAATAAAGGATGATGAGTCTAATCATGAATGGCATTTGATCAACCTCTACGCAAGTTCCATTGATAGCGTACGCAAATCCCAATGGGAAGATCTTCTGAGGTATCGACAGCAAAGTACTGGAGATTGGGTGTTATGGGGAGACTTCAATGACATATTGTGGACAGATGAGAAGAAAGGGGGGAGGAAAAGAGAAATTTGGTCCCTTAGGGTGTTCCGAGATTTTGTTAATAGTCTTGGGGCAGTCGATTTAGGATTTCATGGGTACCCATTTACTTGGTCTAATAGACGAGGTGGTGATGGGCAGGTTAAAGAGCGTTTGGATCGTGTTTTTGTCGCACCAGGATGGCGGCTGAAATATGACAGGGCAAGGGTGCAGCATTTGTTTGCGGTTGGTTCTGATCATGCGGTGTTACTATTGGATACGAATCCCCCCAAATTTACAGGTTATCGGCAGTTCCAATTTGATAGTAGATGGGCTAATGATCCGGCTAGTTATGATACAGTTTGCAAGGGCTGGCAAAAGACTATTCATGGGTCTAAGATGTTTGAAGTGTTTCATAAAGTTCGTAACACCCGCAAGGAGTTGCGAGTGTGGAGCAAGGTGAAGAATTTCAATGCTAGGAAGAAGATTAATGAGTTACAGGATAAACTTAAAGCAATTGGAGAAGACCGTGAATCATGCGATAATGGCCAAATCTGTGTTTTAGAGAAGGAATTGGGAGATGCTTGGGTGCAAGAGGAGAGGTTTTGGAGGCAAAAAGCAAAAAAATCTTGGCTAGCAGAGGGTGATCGCAACACTACATTCTTTCATGCTAAAGTTACTCAACGACGGCGAAGGAATACTATTTCCGGGGTGCAAGATTCGAATGGGAATTGGTGTGAGGATCAAGATGCAATTGCTGGGGAATTCGTACAGTACTTCCAAACGCTTTTCCAGACAGAGGGGTCGGGACAAGGTAATGCGGTGGTGGATTCAATTCAAGCACGGGTAACAGAACAGATGAATAATTCTCTTACAAGACAGTTTAGTGCTATGGAGATTCGCCTAGCCTTGTTTGATATGGATCCTAGTAAAGCGCCAGGAGCAGATGACATGACGGCTGGCTTCTACCAAAAGTATTGGGCGATAGTTGGGGAGGATGTGACCATGGCGGTCCAGTCGTTCTTCCAATCAGGTCATATGCTGAAGAGTTTTAACCACTCGCAAATTGTACTCATCCCTAAAGTCAAAACACCGGTCCAGGTATCGCAATTTCGACCTATTTCGCTGTGTAATGTCTTCTACAAAATCATAGCGAAAGCCTTGTCTAACAGATTACGCCATATTCTGCCTTTTTTGATTAGTAAGAATCAAAGTGCTTTTATTCAAAATAGACAGATTAGTGATAATATTTTAGTTGCCCACGAAGTGGTCCATTACTTAAAACAGAAAAAAAAGGGAAATGTTGGGTGCATGGCTTTGAAGTTAGATGTGGCCAAGGCTTATGATAGAGTGGAATGGCACTATCTTGAGGCTGTCATGAGACGCATGGGATTTCATTCGCAATGGGTGAAGTGGATTATGAGCTGTGTTACCACGGTTTCGTATTCTGTAACTATAAATGGCCAGCAACATGGTTATGTAAAGCCTCAAAGGGGGTTGCGCCAAGGTGATCCCTTATCACCGTATTTGTTTCTCCTATGTTCGGAGGGGTTTTCTTGTTTACTTAAACAGAGGGAGAGGCAAGGGCAACTGAAAGGAATTCAAATTTGCAGGGGAGGGCCGTACGTTTCTCATCTTCTTTTTGCAGATGACTCTCTTGTATTTTGCAAAGCTACTATGGAGGAAAGTGGAGCTGTAAAGGAAGTGTTGGATACCTATAGGCAGGCTTCGGGTCAATTAATCAACACCTCAAAATCTTCTATTCTTTTTAGTTCCAATACTACAGCTAATCAACGGCAGGAGTGTAAAGAGATATTGGGGTTCTGCAATAGCACAGAGGAAAGGAAATATCTGGGCCTACCCTACATCATTGGAAGGTCCAAGAAAGATGCTCTAATGTATCTTAAAGATTGCACCATGGGGAAAATTAAAAGTTGGGATGGATCTTTCACTAACCATGCGGGTAGAGAGGTTTTAGCTAAACATGTCTTGTTAGCTCTACCAATCTATGCCATGGCTTGTGTAAAGATTCCACTCGGTCTTTGTAAGTTGTTAAACTCAGTAATTGCAAAATTCTTTTGGAGTGGTACTGAGGAAAAAAGGAAAATTCATTGGATGAGTTGGGAGAAAATGACGCAGGTGAAGGGCATGGGAGGTCTGGGTTTCAGAGATATTGAGGCTTTTAACTTGGCGATGCTAGCTAAGCAAGGGTGGCGTTTAATGACCGGAGATGATTCACTTTTTTTAAGGGTGTTCAAGGCAAAATATTTCCCTCAAACCTCCTTTTTGGAGGCTAGTCCAAAGCAATCCTCTTCATGGGCATGGCAGAGTATTCTTGCAAGCAAAGAAGTGATTAGTAAGGGCTGGCAGTGGAGAATTGGGACAGGTAATAAAGCCAAGATTTGGGAGGAACCATGGCTTGGAGACTCGAATTATCCTAAAATTCTCACCCCGAAACCTCAAGGTCGCAACTGGAAATATGTTAAAGAGCTTATTAATCACGACCATATGGCTTGGAAGGAGTCAGTCATTAAGGAGGTGTTTAATTCTAGAGATGTGAAGCAGATATTGAGCATTCCTTTGAGTAAGACAGGGTTGGTTGATAAATGCATCTGGCGGGGTACAACAACAGGGTCTTTTACTGTCAAGTCAGCTTATGTTATTGCAAAGGAAATTGTTCAGACAAGAAGGACAGCCCATAGTAGTGGCCAAATCAGTGGATTAGAGGCTGACGAGAATATGTGGAAAAAGGTATGGCATATGAAAGCGCCCGCAAAAATTAAAATGTTTATGTGGCGGTGTTTGCATGGTATTATTCCAGTAACTAGTGCTCTGATGCATCGACAGATACAAGTAGATCCTATTTGTACTCTTTGTGGTTTGGCAGAGGAAACACCCTCCCATATGCTCTTTCATTGTGACAGAGCATCAAAAGTTTGGGTGTTATCTCCATTTCGCTTGCGTCCGGAGATAACATGCAATGCACAGGTTCGAGACATGTGGAAGAGTTTTGGGGATATGCCTAATGGGGAAGTAAAGAAGGAAGCCCTTGGTTTATTTGCTACAATTGGTTGGCATGTGTGGATGGCGCGGAACAATTGGACCTTCAAGCAGAAATGGACTTTGGAAACAAAAATTATCCAAGGTGCATTGGAGGACTTTGATAATTTTTTGCAGACCACTAAGAAGAATCAAGTTTCTACTTGTGCCGAGAATTGTGGAGTTGCTGAGCCATGGCGACCGCCAGTACATGGAATGATTAAGATAAATGTTGATGGTGCTTTTGATCCCGATTCTCGTAACGGGGGTGTGGGGGTGGTCTTTAGGAATGTTTTAGGAGATGTTCTGGGTTCTATGGCTGTTCCTATGTTAGGAAGAGCATCAGCAGAAATGGTGGAAGCAGAAGGCTTTCGCATTGCATTGGCCAGTCCCATTTGTTCGCTTGGAAGCTCATACTATGTTGAAGGGGATGCTCAAACTGTGATCAACATGTTACAGGGGAAGAGACAGATTACAGCATGCTTGGAGGTCATAATTAGAGATACTTTGTCTTTTGGTAGTCGCTTTAATTCTTGCTCCTTTAATTTTGTTCCTCGTAATTGTAATAGGGTGGCTCATGTTTTAGCCAAATATGCCCTATCTTTAGAGGCCCCTATAACTTGGCTTCAGGATTTTCCAAGCTGGGTTCATAGGGAAGCCTCCCTCGATGTTTCTTTGATTCAGCAATAAGAATAACCACCAGTTATCGATTGAAAAAAAAAAAAAAAAAAAAAAGCTTTCTTCTGTATTTTGGTTCCCATACATTTTTAACGGTTAGATTAATTTCATGGCAGTTTTAAAATACATAAATTCAAATACATGATATAATTGCTCAAAATCGCGGGTACACACGGGAACTGGAGGGATTCGGTTCAGAGAGGAACTGGTGCGAGTCAATGATTCAGAACACTGATCTGTACAAATTGTGCACACAAGCTATCAAGCTATCTGTTCAACATATTGGGAGCCCCTAATGCCATGCATGGGAATTAGGCCTTGTTTCAGAACTTCCAATAAGTATTTATTTTTTAAGAAGGCAATTTCAAACTCAAAAATCACGTATTTACGCAAATAATTTTTCGATCAATATGGATCTTCTTTGATAAGTTTTATTGATATCTTTTATGCTATGTTTGGATTAGTTTTTGAGAATTTTTATAGGGTTATGAGTGGAGAGAGAAATGAGAGAAATGATTAGAAGTAGAAGTAATGATTGGAGAGAAATAAAAAGAGAAATGAGAATAATGATTGGAGATAGGAGTGAGTAATAATTGTAAGTAGGGGTAATGACTGTTTTTTGAGTTGAGAATTTTTTTTCAAAAAGCAATCCAAAGTTAGTGTTAATCGGTGCAAAAAGAAATAAAAAAATTATTTTCCATTTAGATTATTTTTTAGTTTGAAAATATGAAATAAGCTGCTTATTTTTTAAGAAGGTTTCTGGAACGGGGTCTTAAGATGCCACGCATATTTATTGTCCATTGTGACAAGTTATGGACTTATGGGGCCCATTATGTTAAATGTTGTATGGAATTTATTTTTATCTATTTATAGGTTTTCCCAAATTGGAGGTGGCCATAGCCTGCCCACCTTGGATCCGTCTATGGTTGGGAGTCGAGGGAAAGTAATGCTACTCTTGATCAAATCTTGAGTTCATAGATCTTCTTGACATATGTGGTTGTGTGTGGGGACTTTTTATAATTTGTGTACTAGTTTTGGTATGTGCATGGAAATTTGGTTTTTCCTTTCAAATATTTTTTGACATACTGAGCTTCATTTGACATATTGAATTGACATTTTAGGTCTGAAGCCAAGTTTATTGAGGAAATTATTGGTGTACTCAAAAGCAAGCAAGATGACAAGCACGTGAGGGTAAGTATGGATTATATATCAAACAAAGCGTGATTGTTTGTGGCTAAAAGATTGGTCAATTTGTGGTTGCATTATTTTACTATGTGGAAGGGGTGGAATAGATACGAGGACAGTTGCTAAAGTTGTATACATTTCAAACCACACTAGATAAGTCAAATATACCGAAGCCGGGATTTTTATCACAAAGGGGTCGAATTGACAAATATAGATTCTTATTAACAAAGATACACTCTCATTATATACATTCTTTTCCTCCGTGGATAATACTTTATACGTAAAGTAGAAATTGTTAAAGATTTTTATTAACAATCTAATATCTTATACTCCATTTGGTTATGTCTTGTTGAAGGAGAAATTGTTAAAGATCAAGGTAATAAGGCCATCCACAGTAGTATAATAAAAAATAGATAGCCAAAAGTTAACACATCAGCTTTTGATTATTCATTTAAAAGGTTGCTAAGCTTAATAATGTTGAGGTCTACAATGGTCACTTCTAATTCATAACCAAAATAAGGGATCCACTACAATTCTAGTACAATGTTGATCCACTTACACAATTGACATTACCCATCTCTAGCAATTTGACTTGATGACTGACTTAGGCATTTTACTGGTTTAGCCATTTTATCAAATATATGGTGTTCTTTCTAGTATTCTCTATCAAAACAACACCGAAACTTTTTTTTCCCTAATCCTGTAGCCTATCTAACTGAACTAATATCACAAATCCAGCACTCTCTTAATCTTCCAAGAAAAATCAAATGTGTTTTTTAATTTGGAAAAGAATGCAAAGTTCTTCATGTACTCAACCACATGAGGATGAACGAAAAAGGAATGAAATAGAAATGGGAAAGTAGAGTGAAATACCTTAATCCGGCGACGATGGGCTAAATTGTAGATGATCGAGAGATATGAGCTTCACTTTTAGAGGGAACGAAAGAGAGACAAATTGTGGGTAAAGTGAAAAAGATATAGAGTAGGCAAAGAAGAAAAGAAGAAAATATCAGTTGAAACACACGCTATACAAATTTTGAAACTAGTTAACTTTGTGGTGTGGGGTCCACAAATTTTGATTATTGAAAAAGGTTACTAGTTTTGGTTTTCAAAACCCAATGTGAGCATCTTTTGCACCAACATTGTTAACTTTATTAACAATTGACTTTTGATTATACCACTATGGATGGCCTAAGTTGAATTAAAGACCAAACTTAATTTGAGACTAATCACATACTTATATCCTTAGTGTTTAAGTACACAAAATTTGTTTAAAAAATATAAAGTATTTGGGGGTTACTGGAACCCTTGCTAGCCCAAACACACCTCTTCCCCTGGATATCATGCATTGCTTGTTTTTATCCAAATGTTTGTTTGGAAGGATAAGTATGAGATTATTTTTTTTATGGCCAAATAAGAGCGCTAAGTAAACAATGTTGATGATGGATGTTGGAGACTTGGAGGTTTTCCTCTTGTCCTTGATGATAGGGATTAATGGACCAATGGCTGCATTTGCTGGCCAACAAGATTGGTTTTCCTCACCAAGAATTATCATAACCACTATATTCAAGAGTTTACTTTTTGTCAAGAAAATATAATCCCACTCATGTTTTCTTTCTCTTTGATGTCTTTTACAAAATAGAATTAAACCATCAGAATACTAGTGAAGTACTCTTCATGATTTTCCCGTGACAACAATCCTTTGCTTTTTGTTTGCAGGATCTTGACGAAAACATGCAAAATCTCAAGATAAAGGTAGAGTACTTGAGCGGTCAAGAGAATGATATAAATTCACAAATTAGCAATGCGGAGCGCCGGCCAGGGAAAAGACCAAAGAAAGAAGTTGAAGTTTGGCTCACAAATGTGCAACGGTTTAAAGAAGATGTGCAAAGGCTTGAGCAAGAAGTAGTTGGAGAAACAACGAATGTCTCCTCGCGTATACGGTTGGGAAAAGATATCGCCAAGAAGATTCTAGAGGTGCAAGAACTCCAAAAAAAGGGCAATGATTTTAATAGTTTGATGATTGATGAAGATACAACTGGTAGACTGTTGCAACCACTAACGGAAGATTTTGTTAAATGCACAAAGGCAAGGAACATAGAAAACATTTGGAAATGCGTGATGAATGATGACGTCACAAAGATTGGTGTTTATGGAATGGGGGGCGTTGGCAAAACAACCACCATGAAGTACATTCACAATCGGCTCTTGGAACAAAAAGGCAAGTTTGATAATGTGTATTGGGTCACTGTATCTAAAGCATTCGATATTACAAAGCTACAGAGCGCCATAGCTAAGGCACAGAAACTTCGTTTTTTGGATGATGAGGACGAAACAATAAAAGCATCAGAATTACATGCAGTGCTCGACCGACAGAAAAGGTACGTCCTTATCTTAGATGATGTATGGGAGAGATTTGATCTGGACAGCGTGGGTATTCCGGAACCGAAGAGATCTAACGGGTGTAAACTTGTGCTAACTACACGATCGTTAGAAGTGTGTAAAAGGATGAAGTGTACACCTGTAAAAGTGGATCTTCTCACTGAGGAGGAAGCGCTGACTCTATTTCGCAGCATAGTTGTTGGAAATGACTCGATGCTTGCTCCAGATGTGGAAGAAATTGCAGCTAAAATTGCCAAAGAATGTGCATGTCTGCCGCTTGCAATTGTTACATTAGCTGGAAGTTGTCGGGTTTTGAAAGGAACCCGTGACTGGAGAAATGCACTAAATGAATTGATCACTTCTACGGAAGACACCAGTGATGATGTAAGTAAGGTTTTTGAGCAACTCAAATTTAGTTATAGTCGCCTAGAAAATAAGGTGCTCCAGGATTGTTTCTTGTATTGTTCCTTGTATCCTGAAGACCATTTCATCCCTGTGAATGAGCTGATAGAGTATTGGATTGCGGAGAAATTAATCGCTGATATGGACAGTGTAGAAGCAAAGTTGGACAAGGGTCACGCTATATTGGGAAAACTAACAAGTAGCTGCTTATTGGAGAGCGTTACCGACGACCTCAAACAAGAATGTGTTACGATGCATGATTTGATCAGAGATATGGCTCTCAGAATAACAGCAAGTAGTCCTCGATTCATGGTATATGCTGGTGAGACAAAAAAAAAGGGTACCATATGAACCCTGGTCTGATGATCTTGAGAGGATTTCCTTCATGGATAGTTTGATAAGTGAACTTCCAATTACACCACCGAACTGCCCTCGGCTTACCACCTTACTTTTGAATATCAGCTATTGGTCAATGTTAGAAGTGATTCCAAATTCTTTCTTCTCCAATATGCCTTGTCTTGAGGTATTGGATTTATCCATGAGGAAAATAACGTCACTGCCAAAGTCCATCTCCAACTTGGAGAATTTGCATGCATTAATTCTGCGTTGCTGTAACCAATTAAAGAATGTGCCGTCACTGGAGAAACTGAAGGCTCTGAAAATATTTGTACTGACTGATAGCAAAATTGAAGAATTACCGAAAGGTATAGAAGAATTGGTTAATCTCAGAAAACTCAACCTCTCAGGTAATAAAATACTAAGGACGTTTCCTAGACGGAAGTTACGCAGGCTCTCAAAACTCCAATACCTTAAAATTGACGAGACAAGAGTAGAAGTGTCCACACAAGGTCTCCTGTGCTTGCGTCAATTAAAAGTTGTCGCTGTCCACTTTCACAATGTACAGGAGCTTACCAGGTATGCGCTATCTCAGCAGTTCCAAGGGTTGCAGAAGTACCGTCTTATAGTGGGAGAACGTCGACTGTTGAAAAGAGATCTGGGAAAAAGGTTTAGTATCATTTTTGAATCTGTACCTTTTGGAAGTGGAGTAGATCAGCCAGTGCTCTCTGCAAGCATAAAGTCCTTTGCAGTTGATGGATTCCACGGCCCCATTAGCTTATCAGCTATTCCATGCTTCAAAGATGCCAAAGATTTACGTAAATGTAAAGTCAAATGTTGTAACAGGTTAGAATCCATCTTTTCGTCATCTACCTTTTCAGAAGATGGCCAGATCTCTCTAGGAACAGTTGAGTCATTTGATTTGTCCGAGTTACCCGAATTAAGGGTACTCTTTGATGGGATTGCCCCACCACACAACATTTACTTCAGCCTAAAAGAATTGTACATCAGTTCATGTCACGCTGTGAAGAATGTTTTCCCTGTCCAGCTATTGCAGAACTTCCCAAACCTCGAGACACTTAATGTACGAGTGTGTATGAATGTGGACAATATAATAGTCGAAACAGCAGAGATGAGTGACCGGGGAAATCATCAAAATTATAGCTACTCAATCAGTCTCCCAAAACTCAAGAACTTAGAATTACGTGACCTACCAAGACTGAAGAGCATATATAATGGCGTGATGGCGTGTCCATCTATAGAAGTAGTGGGCATAGTAAGGTGTCCCATGTTAAGGAGACTGCCTCTTTCGCTGCATATGGATGGCGACCAAGCAACAACACCACCTGCTCTCAAGAACATTTGGGCAGAAGAAGGATGGTGGGAGTCGCTGGAATGGGATGATCCCGTCACCAAAACAATTCTTCAGCCTTATGCTAGGTAAATAATAAATATCATTATGTCCTGTCTGATTTGAAAGTAGTTGCAAAATAGTCATTTCCAAAGTTGGTGTAGTGGCCCCCATGCCAGCTCTTTGTGTTGAGTTTAACCCAACATTTATTGGGCTTTGAGGCTGCCAGGCTGGAGCATTCAATAATTTTTTAGAATAGACTATTTTTGCTTTTGTTTTGGCATCAAAACCTTTTGTACCTAGTTCAGTTTTGTATATTTTGTTTATCCATGTTCCGGTTGACCAAAAATTAGGCCTGACATGCAACTTTCCTTAGAAAATACAAGTTGTTGATTTGTGCAATACATGTGACTTTTAGCCATAAGGTAATTTCACACGTTTATATGTAAAAATTGCTGGTAGTGTTAGAGAAAATCATATATACATATACATGCATTTATAATGAACATGTGAACACATGCATATATAATTCCTTATTCTTTTTAATTTGTGCAATTACAAGTTAGTAAATCACAAAAAGGATTATTGAATGAAAATGTAATGACGAAAAACTAAACGTTAAGTAGTAAAAAGGTGCTCTGTTACATGTATATATAGATTCGATTGCTTGAGTTGCTAGAGCCTAGAGTGTGTCTCGACGTGAACACATGTATATAGAATGTAATTTCCAAAGCATGGTCCAGTCACTGAAAGATAAATCCAGCATGATCTATTCTTGTTTATACAAGTCTCATTTGTTTTTACCTTGTTATTATATATCATTCTTGACATTGGCGAATTAATGAAATAGTAGCTAGTCTTAAATTTTGTCTTGGATTTGTTATTTTTGTACTCTTGTTGGATTCCTTTTCTAGATTCTTATTACCCCGATGTCGGGAAGAAGAAGACTATATTTGGAGGAGAAACGGCCACACGGAATCCAGCAAAAAACGCCCAAGTCTAATAAAAATCGAAGAAGAAGAAGAATTCTAAGAAGAAGAATTGTCTTCGAATTCGATTCATCTCAATAAATGAGGTAAGTGACCATTTACGACATCAGCCATATTCTCTTTGGAAAATATTTAGTATATTTGAGGTGTGAAATCTCCAATTTGTTGTGTGGAAGAGTTAACAAACATAGAAACAGGCGTGATTATTGCTATGTAATTGAATAAACGACAAAAGAAAGAGAGCACAACACACAGAACACAGAGATTTTACATGCTTCGACAAGAATACCTATTCCATGGGTAGTCAGACGATCGAGGGTTTCACTCTATGGAAGTAATCGGATGCCCAAAGGACTATAGATGAGATCTCTTATAGTTTCTCTCTTTTCCTATCTCAGAAAAGCTGCTGTGTATGCAATCCATTCAGCTAAAAACCCTAAAAATGGCTTAAATAGGGTTTTGTTCTACACCCGACTGCCCGAGCCAAAACTCCGGAGAGTAAAAATTGATCGCAAGAACACAGGCCGCCCGGGTAGGGAAATTTTCACCCGGGTGAAATAGGCTTTTTGCCCGGGTTGGACTGATTTCCACCCGAACCAAAAATTCAAACAACTTCGAAAATTTCAAACAATTCTAGATAGCCTCAAAATAGCCCCAAACAGCTCCGAACGACTCAGAAAACGAGCCATAACACTTCAAATCTCCACCTCCTAGGTGAGATATTGGACTGTTAAACCAAAAACGACTGTGCAGCAACCAAAAAACCAGATAACTAGATTACCCAACCAAATTGTGCTCTGACTACCATCAAAGCGCCCAACGGCGTATGCACTGGAAGGTGCTCAGATTTGCTGCATATGGATCAAGTCCACGCAATGCATGAACTTGACCCCAGCAATAACCTTAGTCATCATATCAGCCGAATTGTTCGCAGTACCTATCTTTTCCAACAGAATATCCCCCTCATGAATGATCTCACAAACAAAGTGAAAGCGAACATCAATATGTTTGGTTCGAGCATGATGCACCTGATTCTTCAAAAGATGAATTGCACTATGACTGTAACAATGAACGACGACGTAATCTTGCCCAACGCCCAAATCAGTCATCAACCCATGCAACCAGATCGCCTCCTTTATGGCTTCAGTCACAGCCATATATTCAGCCTCAGTAGTGGACAACACAACCGTCGATTACAAAGTACATCGCCAACTAACCGGCCCATCAGCCATGGTAAACACATACCTAGTTGTTGAAATGCTTATCCAAATCACTCGCATAATCTGAGTCCACAAAACTAGAAACCATATCACAAACTGATGCTCACCTCTCGAACTTCAAACCCAAATTCATGGCCCCGGAACATACCGCAAAATCCACTTAGTCTCTTGCCAAAGCACCTTACCAGGATCATGCATATAACAACTAACCATACTGACAGTTTGTGCCAAATCAAACCTCATGCAAACGTGGATCAAAAAAAAAAAAAAAAACCTCATGCAAACCATGACGTACATCAAACTTCCAACCAAGTTCGCATAAGGAACGGTCGCCATGTATTTTTGTTCCTCATCTGTAGTGGGAGATAGCGGAGTACTAAGCTTAAAATGTGGAGCCAATGGTATGCTCACCGGTTTTGAGCTACCACTTATACTGAATTGCTCAAGCACCTTCTTCAGATATTGTTGGTGAATTACGTGAAGGATGCCCTTCACCCTATCCCAAGTTATCTTCATCTCTAAAATCTTATGTGCCTTCCCGAGGTCTTTCATCTTGAATTCCCGACTCAATTGAATTTTCAACCTGTCTATCTCCATCTAACTTTTACATGTGATCAGCATATCATTGACATAAAAAAGCAAATGAATAAAGGATTTATCTGTAAGCTTTCTAAAATATACACGATGATCAAATTGGTTCCGTGTGTATTTCTGACTCAACATGAAGCTATCAAAACGTTTATACCACTAACGCGGCGATTGTTTTAACCCATAGAGAGACTTATGCAATTGACAAACCAACTTCTCCTTACCAGCAACACGAAAAAATCAGGTTGAGACATATAAATCTTTTCCTAGCATGTTTCACAACAAGAGAAAATACCTCATTGCAGTCGATTCCCTTCTTTTGTGCGTAACCCTTGGCTACCAGCCTATCTTTGAAGCAAAAACCACCCTTCCTTGTTGACTCTTCCTTCTTGGTGTAGACCCACTTGCAACCAATCTCCTTTTTGCCTTTCGAAAGCGGTACCAAAAATCCCAAGTCTAATTCTTGTGAAGAGAAGCAATCTCCTCACCCATTGCTTTCTTCCACTCTCTAATTTATGAACTACCCATAGCTTCTTTGAAAGTGGATGGGATATCGGCATCAATAACCGGCAATGAATAGGCAACCATATTAACATACCTTGCGGGTACACGGATGACCCTTCTGGGTCGAGATGTTACAATGGAATCTTTCTGTTGTTGCTACTACGAAGAACTATCTATTGGAACTTCACCCTCAAGCATATCACTGTCATCTAATTCAACCTCATTGTCTTCTTCAACTAACTTAACCGGATCTTGAGGAACCACTGAGGTCTCTAACTCCACCTGTTTCTAAGCAACTCTATTACCCACAACCTGCACATGTGGCTTGATCATCTCAAATTCATTGAAGGTCATGTCGCGGCTAATGACCGTCCGGCTAATGACTGCCTTTGAATCGAGACACCATAACTTGTACCCATTAACAACATCCGTAAAGCCCATGAACAACTTCTTGGCTCTAGAATCCATCTTTGATTCCCTAACATGATAATAAGCAGTGCAACCAAATATGTGCAAGGACTCATGATAATCTAATGCAGGTTTACCTGACCATACCTCCAACGACGTTTTACCCTCAAACGCAACGGACGGCAAACAGTTGACTAAATGACATGCATACATCACTGTTTCAGCCTAATACTGTCTACCCAAACTAGAAGTTGATAGCATACACTGCACCTTATCCAGTAAAGTACGATTCATCCTCTCTGCCACACCATTTTGCTATGGTGTGCCTCTCATCGTAAAGTGCCGCGCTATACCAAATTCTGTACACACATTGAACAGAGGATTGGATCGATATTCTCCCCCATTGTCTGGTCTGAGGCGCTTGATCTGTTTACTTGTTTGGGCCTCAATCAACTTTTTCCTCTTAAGGAAAATATCACGCACCTCATCTTTATGTTTCATGATATAAATCCAAATACGGCGAGAGAAATCGTCAATGAATGAAACAAAATAAAACTTACCATTCAGAAGCAACCATAGCTGGCCCCCAGACATCTGAATGAACATAGTCAAGTGTACCCTACGTTTGGTGAATAATAGTGCCAAACTTGACTCTAGTTTGCTTCCCCAAAACACAATGTTCACAGAAATCCATCTTGCAGGTCTTGGCCTTTCAACAAATTCTGCTTTAGTAGGCTTTGCATGGCCTTCTCTCCGGCATGACCCAAATGTATATGCCACAGTTTGGTAGTGTTCGAACCATTCTCACCGACGTTGCTACAGATGGTGGTTGGCCCACCTACAACTGTACTTCCCTGAAGGTAATACAAATTGTTCTTCCAAATGCCCTTCATCACAACCATAGCACCTTTCAAAACCTTTAGAGCTCCACCGTCAATGGTAATTTGGTAACCTGTGGAGTCTAAAGTACCCAGCGATATCAAATTCTTCTTTAGGTCTGGTACATACTGACCATTAGACAAAATACGGACGGACCCATCATGTAGCTTCAACCTGATGTTTTCTACCCCGATTGTTTTACAGGCATGATCATTGCCCATAAATACTGCTCCACCATCAACCATGTCAATGCTGGAAAACCACTTCTTGTTAGGACACATATGGTAGGTACAGCCAGAATCCATAATCCACTTATCAGACTGACAAACTAGAGACAAACCCAACAGAGCTAAATTAGAATCATCATCTTCATCAGAATGTACTATGTTGGCTTTGGAACCATCCTTGACCCAACAGAACAATCTTTCTTCCAATGGCCCTTCTCATGACAATAGGAGCATTCATCCTTAGCAACTTTATCAAAAGTTGAGGTCCCTCTCCCCTCAGACTTCAAGTGACCCTGATTACTGCTATTCTTTATGCTTTCAGACTTGCCCTAGACAGATAAGGCTTCTCCAGAATCTCAATGTGCTTGCATATCCCTCTTGCGATACTCATTGTTCACAAGAGCATTGGAGACATCATCAAATTTAATTGTTATCCTTCCCATACATTAAAGATGTAGACAAATGAAAAAAAGCTTTAGATAAGGAATTTAACGAAAAGACTTTATCCTCATCTAGAATCTTAACACCTAGATTCAACAAATTAGCAAGTATTTATTATAATAATTAAAGTGCTCGGTCATCGATATACCTGAATAATACTGAAACCTGAAGAGCTTCTTCTTCAGATAAAGGCGATTCTCCACGCTCTTGGTCATATATTTGTCCTCGAGCTTTTTCCATAGGACCTTTGCATTCGTTTCCCGCATAACAAAATACTTCTAATCCTTGGCAAGACACATCCTGATAAAACTGCACGCCTGGCAGTTGATCCGATCCCAATCCCTTGCATCAAGGTTCTCAGGCTTGTCTTCCAAAGTAAAATCCAACTCCTATTGGATCAGAACATCCATAACTTCGCACTGCCATATACTGAAGTTATTTTTGCCATCAAATTTTCCACATCAAACTTTGCACTCAACATAATCGGTCTTGAAGCCCCTGGCTGATAACTTGATTCAGTTTTGGAGGATTCATCCTTCAAAGTTTTAATGGAAACAGATTTACTGGATCCTTTAGACATCATTCTTCAATAACAAAGCAAAAATCACCATATATAAGCAAACCCTAGATCGAAAACCTAGGGCTCTGATACCAGTTTATTATGCGGAAGTGGACGTAATTATTGCTATGTAATTGAACAAACCACGAGAGAGAGAGAGAGAGAGAAAACACAGAGATTTTACGTGGTTCGACAAGAATACCTACTTCACAAGCAATCAGACGATCAAGGGTTTCACTATACGGAAGTACGGATGTCTAAAGGCTACACGAGATCTCTCAGAGTTCCTCTTTTTTTCTCTCTTAGAAAAGTTGTTGTGTATGCAATCCAATTAGCTGAAAACCCTAAAAATGGCTTAAATAGGATTTTTGTTCCATGACCGATCACCCGGGCCAAATTGAGGGCCCAGGCCCAAACTTTAGAGAGTAAAAATTGATCGTAGGAACACGGGTCCCCCACGCAGGGAAATTTTCTCCTAGGTGAAAAGGCTTTCCGCCCGGTCCAAAATTCAGAAAACTCTAAAAATTGTAAACAGCTCCAGACAGCCTCAGGAACAGCCGCATACAGCTCTGAACGACTTCAAAAATGAGCCAAAACACTTCACAATTCTATGTTTATCAAAATGAGGTGTCTTGCTACTTTCTTGTGTTCTATACTTTGTGAGGATGGAACATGTTGGGATTTATTCCACATCGGTTAATTATCTCCTCCAAAATTAGTACATGAGTCTGGGCGGCCTCTGCACTATTTGCCAGTTGGTTTAGAGTTGGATGCTTTAACATGGTATCAGAGCTAGATTTTCGGAGGCTTTTCCCCTTTGTTTTATTGTGCCATAGTTGCACTCTATTTCATTATGATCCGTGTGTTATGGATCCTTTGTTTACCTCTCCACGTGCGAGTCGGGGGTCGCACGTGTGGGATAGTGTTGGGATTTGTCCTACATCAGTTAATTATCTCCTCCAAAATTAGTATATGAGCCTGAGCGGCCTCTGCACTCTTTGCCAATTGATTTGGAGTTAGATGCTTTAACAGAACAGAAGAATCCCATTAACATTGAGATTGGCATAATTATTTGTGAATTGTGATCATCTTATTAGTTTCTGTCAAATTGTCTTGTAAGCTGGTGGATTCATGCATCTTGTGATCAAAATAGATGTAATATGATATAGATCGTAATTATCAAGATGGACACATGAAATTATTTCTTTTGCCCTTAACAACTAAACTGTGGTTTTGACCCAATGATATATGCGCTCATGCGGTTTGAAGAAATTTAATTAGATACGCACGTCCAATAATGGAGTTTTGATTTGTATGTATAGAATAATTTAATTTGTTCTCTAGCCAAACAAGTTCTGGTGCTCTATAGTTGCTTATTGAATTGTTTGTTTTGCTTCTTTCTTAATTACAGATCCATTGGATTGTGCTGCACGGGTTATTCATGGGTTGCTGCAGGTTTAAGAGTACTACAAGTTATTTTGAATAATTCTGTACGGACGATAGTTTGTTTTCGAATCGTAGAATTCTAGTTTGCTCTAATGGTGACCATTGAGGATTATACTCATGATATTCAGTTTGTGGTTGTACTTCAATCTCCAGTTGTAGCATGTTCTTTACTTTGTATTCGGGTATTGTTCTTACAACTTTGTGTAGCATGGATTGTGGGATTTTTCCTTCATTGAGTTTTTCACCCCATGTTTTCATTGTTTTCTCTCCATATTTGTGGTGGTGCTCTCCAATTTAGTGATTTACTGATTGAGTGGCAATTTTTTATTTTTTATTTTTTTACAAAAGAGAGAAGTTGTACTGATATAGGCGGGCTCAACGACAACATAAAAAATAGAATTCATTAGAAAGATCATCTTTACGAGATCCGAAATGGGCCCTGTAGAGAACAGATATGTGCAAGATTGGTACTTCAATGTCTGTGCAAACAGACTTTCTGTATTAGAAGCATGAATTAGTAGGACTACAAATTGCCAGCTAGATTGATTTTGCAATACTAAGGAGTTGGCCGGGTGGTCAAAATTTGGGATTGAGTGGTTTGTTTTATCCTAAGATCTCATGTTCAAAACCTCTCACGTGTAGCAGCTTCTTGGGGACCAATTCATAAAGAGTTTCGCTTTGACTTTAAATGAAGCTTCACTAGTAAAATGTGAGATCGATCTCTTGGGATTGGTTGAGATATAGGTAAGCTAAACTATAAGTTCTTATAATTATGCTAACGTAATTACTACTTTTATTGTTAAAAGTGCAAGAAGAGTAATATTTACTTATTTAGTCAATATGTCATACTTGTAAGTTCTTATAATTATCACTACTTCGGAAATTAATCTACTTTATAGTAATATGTTATTTTAAAGTTGATTTACTCCTCTCTTTTTTCCTCGCAAAAGTTCACCTTGAACCCTCAAAATGTCGGTAACGACTCTGGTACACAATGTATTTAAGTTTAAACTCAGCATTCTTGACGTTCTTGTTGTAGCAGACCTAGGTAAAGCCTTTGGAAATACAGTAATAGAAAGTTTTCTACTTATGTGAAAACATTTTCTTCCAAGATTTTTTTCGCCCACAAAACATGTTTCACCTGTAATAAACCAAGTGTTCGTTAGACATTTGCATGAATAATTTTCATGTATTCTAGTAATATTTTTGATAAATAAAGGAAAAAAGGGAGAAATTGTAATTACTACTAGAAATGAAATTGCAAATATGCCCCTAGATTCCGCTTCATACTTTCCGTCCGGAGAGGGAGAGAGAGATTGTAACGGCTACTTGCAGGGTCAGGTGTTCAAATCTCTCTCTCAGTCTCTCTCTTCAATTGTCTAGGAAAAATGCAAATCAGAGCCTCTAGTTTAACCAATTAACCAAAACTCACCATCTATCTCCCCACCCTCATCACCACGCTCTCTCTCTCGAGCTTTTTATCGATTTATACCTTTCAAAATAACTATTTGCCAAAATATACCTTTTTTCAAACTATTTTTAAAAATAGTTCAAAACGCACATTCCATGTGCATCACGCATATCCGATGTGCATTATCCGCGCTGGCATATGACAACCGGGCCAGCTGGATGTCCACCGTGTATCACGCATACCCAATATGCGTGATGCATATCGGATATGCGTGATGCATATTGGATATGCATGATGTGTTATATATAGGCAGAATCAGGAGACTCGGAGATTTCCAAGTTTGGTTTGGGCTTCTAACGATTTTTTTTTTAATTAAACTTTTTGCTACTAACTAACTTGTAGATATTTCCTTTATTTTTAGTTTAGGGAAGTGATTTTAGCACTTAGAAATTTGCATTTTACCCTCTCAGATGGGAGTGAGTGTAAACTGCACGAACTACAGTATTCAATCATTTCTTGTGTAATAAAATATGATACTCAATTTACTTTAGGGGGTGTCAATGCAATACATTAGTGATAGTTTGATGCTCATTATTCGTTGCATATATGAGTATATTCCTCGAAAAATTGGGGTTGGCCATGACACCTTGTCTAGGGTTGGTTGGAGCCATTCGTGAACTGTGAACTGTTCAAAGCGCAAGTAAACAAAATTGACTTTGAGACAAGTCATTTTTGGTATCAACAGGTGGATTTGCTAACCCATCCAAACAAAACAACTTGGCTTCCTTCATTCTTTTTCATTTAGTTTCACCTTTCCGGTTTCCTTTCCCTCCATAAATTTAAGATCCTAACTTAATGTCAATAATATGCACCCTGTGACAAGTGATTTCTATACTTGGTCATAAAAGTAAAATTGTCACCTAAAATTATGCATTACTACTGGTTAGTATGATAGTGTAAGAGCATTCATAGTAGAATAAGTAAAAGTGAATAATCAAAATATGTCATATTAAATTTTGATTATCCATTTGGAGGTTGCTAAAACTAATAATATCGAGTATTACATTGGTTATTTTTTGCTCATAATCACAATCAATGGGCCCATTGGTTTCTTCCATGAGTTTTTTCCAAACTTTTCCCCTTCATTTCACGAATATTTTTTGAAAAACTAGTTTTTGAAAAAATAGTTTATGTTAAAAACAATTTTTAATAAAAAAATATGTTTTTGGAAAAAAAGGAAAAAAAATAGTTTATTAAATAGTTTTTGGAAGGGAAAAAAAATTTAAGTTAAAAATAGTTGTATAAAAAAATAGGTTATTATTGAATGGGACATGCGTTTTTTTTGGCTCGCAAAGAGTGGAGAGAGTTTTCACAGCAAACGGAGTTATTGAACGACCGGTGGAGTATAACAAGGGGATACGTTGCACCTGCACCCCCCTCAGTTGATGATGCACCTGCACCTCCACCAGGTGATCAAGTTAAGGGAAATCTGAAGGCTTCGGGGTTTCTAACAAGAGGCTAGCTACGATACATAACAGCAATTTGAAATAGACTTTGGTGAAAAATCCATCTTCAGGGTATAACACAAAGTCCTTTGCGAATATGGTTTAAGCTTTTCGAAGGTTAACTTGAACCAAGTTTAGTTCTTACAAATTACAAAATAAAAATTTAAAAACACATATTTCAAATTAAAACAAGTACAAGACCACATGGCTCCATACATATGTAAATATCTTACTACTACCGATTACAAATTCATTCTTGAACTTGACGCTTCTGCCCTGCTTCCGGAACATTTTCTTCGATTATGTCCTTCTTGTCCACACAATGTGCATGACTGTCTCTGTGATGGTTGGTGCTCAATCCAATCCATCTCGTTCCTGAACCGTGTCACTTGGGGTCGCCCTCGCCCCCGGATACGTTCTCGATCTGGAATGATGGTTGGCCCATTGATTTCAGGCCAATACGCCTTGTCACGCGGGGGCCTAAATGGTTGAGAGGCATACATTTTTATAATTGAATTGAGCGACCAAACATCACTGAAGTAATCGAAAGGGGAAATTTTCATGAACATACACGTCGCAAGCACATGTGAGCACGGCATCTTCCATTGTTGAAACTTGTTGCAACTGCACGTACGATTGGTCATGTCAACTGAATGCCTATGATTTCCTTTATATGGGCTTGTCGGATTCATTGGAGTCTCCACCTCGTAAGTTTGTGCCGTGCGGTCAAACTCAATGACCTGGTGTCTCGATGCCTTATTCCTCCAGTGTTTGTACTTTTTTATGGCAAACTTGCTCCAATTTCCCCCCGTCTCAATTTTTTTCCGTGCTTCTACGGCTCTGTCATTGAAATAGTTAACGCTTTTGTAAAATGTCATCATAACCGTTCCCATTATGGGCAGGTGCCTAGCTTCTTTTAGGACCCCATTCAAGCTCTCTGAGATGTTTGTTGTTTCTGATCCATAACGCCTACCTCCATCATGCGCGAATGACCATTTCTTTAAAACCAAATCCTCTGTTAGTTCCTTGTAGACCTTTTCCTCGTCGCCGAACTTTTTAGTCTTTTCAAGCTGAGCTTTAAACTTTCGTTTTTGGATTTCCATGGCCGTAACTTTTACTTGGTTGCCCACAATTTTGTTGAACCTCCTCATATAGTTTGCCCCAATGTGACGGGCACAATAGCGATGATAAGCATGGGGGGTCTCTAAAACGGTCTCCTTTGATGTACGACAATAGACCAGTATGCCTGTCTGAAATTAGACACAATTCTGTTCGATTGGTGACAAAATGTCTGAGGCAGGATAAGAACCACCCCCAATTATCATCATCCTCCTTCTCCACAATGGCAAATGCAATAGGGAATATTTGATTTTCCGCGTCCTGACTCACAGCAACCAAGATTACGCCCTTGTACTTTCCTGTTAGGAAGGTACCATCAATGCTTATCACAGGCCTGCAATGTTTGAACCCTTCGATGGCCGGCCCAAATGCCCAGAAAAGACGATCGAATGTGCGGCATCCTGATATATTTGTATCTTTCGACACCAAGATGTACTCCGTACCTGGATTTTTAACTTTCACCGCAGCTAAGAAACTTTCGACTTCTGCGTACGACTCATCCCAGTTCCCAAAAATTCTTGCTATAGCAATTTGCTTCGCAGCCCAAGTCTTCGCATACGATGGTTGAAATCCCTCTGGCCTCTCTAAAATCATTGCTTGAAGGACCTTCACCTTCGTGCTTGCGTCTTTTTCCACGATAGGGGCGATAATTTCAGAAATGAACCGTGCGTCAAGATTATGATGATCTTGGGTTACACTCTCCGCAACACAAGTGTGTGGTCCTGCGTATCGACTGATTATCCACTCATCGGCATCCTTACACTTTTTGGCTCTTAGTCGCCACTGACATGGGACCGGGTTCTTGCATTTGTACACCAACATAGTCGGTGACGATGCTGATGTCTTAACCACATTATTCTGTTGCATGCTATACTTCTTCACTGTATTCTGAACCTCCTCCTTTGAAAAGAAAACCTGCCAATAAAGTTCTTTTCAACTCATATTCAGTGGTGGATCCGGAAATTTCGGACAGATGAGTCACTTTTTAAGCAAAAACTTAATAAAAATACTCACAATCTAATACAAAAATATTATGCGTTCAAAAAAATATGATGAGAATAAAAAATGAAGGTACTAGTGTTTTTATATTTTCAATAGATTGTTTATTAAATATTTATTTGAGTATTTAGCAAAATTGTATGGTTTGGCTTTGCGATATTTCAACTTCTTAAGACTAGAATGTACTTGGTTTAGCTCTTGGCCTCCTGCTAGGTGCAGGTTTTCAAGATTCCCTTCTTTCCAAACGAAATTGAGTTAAAAAGGAAAAAAGCAAACAACAATACTGAGCCTCGCACACACGACCCCTCATGTGGGAAACCGAACACCTTACTACTTGATCTAGCCGCCCATAGTACTCTAATTTGGGTAGTTTTTTATATATTACTTCCTGTTTTGATTCACATAAAAAAAATCCTTATAATTTCAGGTGGGTCACTGTGCCTATATTGGATACGCCCCTGGTCATATTGTTTCAAAGGCAGCTGCACATTGGTTGTTTTATGGTCACATGAACACCCAATAATTTTTTCTTTGCTCATAATACATGTAATAATTATGGGTTAACATTTCTTTGAACACCCAACTCAAATATTAATGAACACCCAATTCTAATATTCTTGAACATCTAACCCAAAAATAATTCAACACATAACTCAATCAAGTGAACACTCAATCACAACCTAATTACAGCTCATCAATTTAGGTAATTCATATTTGAACATCTAACGATAAAACTCACAATCCTAATCGAAAAAATATTGAAAGAAAAGCGAAAAAGAAGAATCTATTGGTTTAAATATCATGCTCTACGTTCTCTATCCATCTCTATTGTTGATGCTCTAAAAAAATCTTATCACGTCATCTTAACAAACAACGTACTTTCGAAAATATTGGCCCCAATGTTCTCGCTATAATTTTTTTCAAAAGAGTTTTAGTAGATTAATACGCCAGTTAAACATTGGCACAACATGTGAGAATTTTTCTAGGACAATTGCAAAATTTAACTCCCACCATTTTTGGAACATTGTCTACTGCGCAACACGACAACTTCCAAAACAAATATATTTTTTGTTTAAAGATTTAGTATAAATATGTTATGTTATCATTCTCTTCGTGGTTAATTTGGGGAAATAAAGGTTAAGTTTTTTTTCCCACACCGTCTATACTAATATATACTTCATCTAGTAGAGTAACAAAGTTAAGATAATTTCTGAACACCCTAATAAAAATTCTTGGAGCCGCAACTGTATTATTTCACATTGTACTAAAAAAATGACTTCATCAAATTTCGAGTAATAATAAATACCTGTCCCTTAAATAGCTCACAATGTCCATCCCACCCAACGTGACTCTTATTAGGCATTTGCGGACTAGGGTCCACGATATTCGTCCATGTGTCATCAGTGAACATGGAACTTGGCGTCTCAAACTCAGGAATCTCGTGTTCTTCGCGGTCCTCGGCCTCTAAACCCTCATCAACATCCTCCTCGGAGCTTTCTGAGACCTCATCGTCATCTCCAAGATTATTGTCAAATGCGCTATCGTGTTCCACGTAGTCGTTGTGTTGCTCGAAGATGGTGGAATCGTCATGCATGTCATATGCAAAGCATGTGTCGTCGCCTAAATATTGTTGTTTAGAAGGATCCCTTTCATTCGGCCTATGAGACCATTGAGTGGAACGATGGATAGGGAGACTATTGGACTGTGATCCCCTGACGTCTTGTCTGAAATTATTATCATCAAGAACTTCCGTGTACAGAGTAGGCGTGTAACCAGATATGCCGTCAGCAACATCGAATATTATATTGACGCCATTATCGTCAACGACTTCAACCCCAACGTATGTATACATTGTGTGAGGGAAGCTAAGAGTTGGATAGGCATATGTTATTTTCATCATCGCACTCGGCAATCTTCCTGCATTACAAATAAATTGCCTCAAATCCGTGAGAGTTATCCCACGTGGTATCGATAATAATATAACATTACCCCCCGCGTACGATGGACCATTTGGCTGCTGGACTACCTGACCACCGACATGTACACACATTATACGTTCATTACAAGAACTGGCCATATTTTTGCGAGTACTGAAAATAAATATCGGATTCTGATTACTAGATGAGAGGATCGCTTTTATACTACAACAGCATAATGCACATACCATATGCATAATGCACATACCATGTGCGTGATGCACATACCATGTGCGTGATGCACATACCATGTGCGTGATGCACATACCATGTGCATGACGCATATGTCATGTGCGTGATGCATATCACATGTGCATGACGCAATAAATCTGGCCCCCCCACGCCCCCCCTGCCATGGCAGGAGAATCTATGCAGGAGAATCTATCAACTTTGAATACGTATGTGCATCATGCATATGGTATGTGCGTGAGGCAATATTTCTGGCTCCCTCCTACAATGGCAGGGGAATCCGACAGGTTTGAATCAGACATACTACTGTTCTTTGAATCAGGCTTATTACTGTTCAATACTATTACACTTTCCAACCGCTTTGCATCAAATTTATCCTATATGCATCACGCATTGTGTATTCTTGACCTTATCCCATTCATTAATTTTTTACTCCACTTTCTTTTTTTTGCTCCAATAAGTAAAAACAAGTTATTTGCGCGCAGGGGGGGTGCAAATCCAGGATTCCAGCCTCGCGCACGTACTATGGTTAAGACCACGTTTTGCTAAAAGTCTGAAACGTACAAACAAGTCTTTTTTTTAAACCAGATAATCTGATTTTTTGTAAACGTTTTTTTTTTTTGGGGGGTTAATATAACTGTCGTTCCAAAAAAAAACAGAAAAAAATAAAAAATTTCAGTTTGGGAACAATATTTTAAAAATAATGAGCGGTTCGGATCATATTGGTGGGCCCAATAAAAGTATATGTGCAATATATGTGTACAAATATATGTGTCCTTAGCATTGTTGTTTAAAATCATTAATCGCAAACACGACTACTTGTCAATTACATATACTCAAATGACAAAAAGAGTCGATGAATCAACTAATGCTAGAAAAAAGCTTGTGATGCTACAGATATTGCACTCCATGTTACGGAGAGAAAAAAAGGCCAATGCAAACACTCTATTCAACTCAACAACAGGAGGTTATAATGAGCATAAGCGAATCTTTCATACGGATCAATGAAAAGTGACATATGTACAGAGCACAAGAAGACATTAAGAAGACAAAGACAACGTGCAAAGAACAACTAGCAAGAAAAAGTTCTGCCAAAAAAATTGTCCAGCATTCCGTCATGCCCAATGTTGCATCGACAGATGGGGCATAGTTGAAGGTCTTGCCCAGTCACAGTAAGACTTATTAGCTGGTAAAATTCCCTTGCAACATTATGCAAGAATTTCGTTGTTTTTTCCCTTTCATTTTGGGTTTTTGTTATTATTTGCTGTACTATTAGAAATGTGAAATTTATATGTAATCCGTGAATAAAAACTAGAAGTGATATTTGACTATTGAATTGGTTTAGAACCAGACCGTAAAACTTTTGGTTCGGACACAAATTATATTTTTCTTAGAACGATAACTTGCGATTCGATCCTTGAATTTCTAAGTATCCGAATCAATCCGGATCGTGCACAACCCTACATGACAGTACTACTTATCGAGACTGACTTTTTTTTAATGGGTCACTAAGCCATTTTGTTGATGATTAAACAAAAAGCACTTGAAAAACTCCCACTCCAATCACAAACGAACCACCAATAAGATTTGACGTGTTGGAACCCAAGTCACATAATCGTTTAAAATGAGTGTTTTCCCTACTAGTGACACACCAACGTATTTGCTCCTTTGCCATTTCCCTGGACACGTCAAATCATAAGTAAAGAAATATGAGGGCAAAAACGAAAAGACCAAAGACTCTCACAGTTTTCCCAATACTACTGACAACTTGCATGGAATGGAAACCATTGAGTTGAATTTTGAGAAGAAATGTTCAGGGGGTATTTGTCACTACCTAAGTTCACAAATCATACTCCTTTTAAGCAAGTGAAAAACAGAAGTCAAGGCTACTCTTTTCTGGAAGAGAATTACATCCATATATAATTGAACTAACCAACTCTAACTAGCACTAGAATCGAATCGGCAATAATCCCCACAACCTAACCACCAGCATTACTACACCAGCATTTTCCGGATTGCAACCAAACACAAGAAACTGATTTTTATGAAAATATTGTCCACTTCAAGAGAGAGAGAGAGAGGGGACCATTAATATTACAAAAGTTTTGGTCATAATATTGTCCACTAAACTTATATGCAGTCAAACATGTTTTAAACGTAGGCATAGCAGCTTCATTTTGCGAACTTTTGATGGGATATATTTGCTGCGAACATTTGTTGCTCCTGTTGCCAAAATATGCTGCTTCAAATCTAAACAGATAAGGAAAAAAAAAATTAGAAGGGATTTACGGTGTATGCTATAATATTAAAACGTAGGAGTTTATGAAAAAGTTGAAAGGGATTTATGTTGTCTGATAGGGGACACGTATTGGACACGCGTATCGGATACATGTCTGCTAGGAAATGCACCAGGGTGTATAGTCCTTGGGTTTGGTGAATTTAGACCCGTGTAAGTTCATTCTACATAAAATCGGACAGAGTTTTGTTTATATGTTGGGCTATCCCGACGTCTAAGCGTCTCAAAGAAATAGCGAAAACAACAACAAAATCATTCAATGTCCACACTGTTCCATTTGCCATCCTAATTACCATTACAATTGTAAAAATTCCACAATCAAAACCCACGCCGGGTTATACTAATTCTTAGCAACACATCATTTAGTTTAGTCAAATTTGGCAACTAACTCATATTTTCAGCAACTATAGGCACATATTGCAGCACTTTAAGGCATGTTTTCAGAATATGCATCAATTCGCAGCATATCCTAATAGTTCCTACGTGTAATATATAATTCATGCCCCTTCCGATGATTTACAGCTGCTACATAAATGATTTCGTCATCCAAAAGACAGTTTTCAGCAATCAATTCACCGTTACAGCACCTATAATTCATGTTTTCAGCATTCTAAAACCAATTTTCTGCACCTAAACAACCACTCAACTCTAAAGTTGCATTTCCAACAACTAAGCTTCAGTTTCCAGCATAAATTAGTAATTTCCAGCATTTATCCATCAACATACTGCACCAAAGTGCATTTTTCAGCGCTCATATTTCACAATTTCAGCAACCAGTTACAGTTTAGCACTCAAAAACAAATTCAACAACTAAGAAACGTACCTGTATGTCAACCTCTGGCCCTACCCCTAGATTTACCTCTACCCCCACCTCTACCCCTTGTAGCATCAACGATCTTGTCGTGGTTGGTGTACCCATGCTTCTTGAGAAGATGTCCTCTAGTACCACAACGCGGAGGCCTGGATACACGTGTAGTCCTGCGTGGCCCATCTGGGATAACATGACCTCCACCTTCCATGTCAACTTCCTCCTCCTCCTCCTCTCCCCCCTCCTCCTCTGGTGTCTCTTCGAACTGAATTACTCTCTCTGTAAGTTGTGTGACTTGGCCTACTGAATCCCCATCCTGCGACTCTACTATCCTTTTCCTCTTCAGAAGCGACCTACACTCAGAAATGGTCTCTCCACCACCAACAGTGGATATCTGCATGTTGGCCCAATCAAAGTCAGACGGAGTATGCAATTGTGAACCCCTTGCCCCAGCCGTTGGTGAGTAGTTAAGTAATGGACTCATGGAGATCCCATCCATATTTAATAACGCTGAACTGAATGGAGTGGAAAGCTCAGAAGGGTGCACTGGTCCTCCTAAACTACTTGTTGCAACGGGTTCCTCGTATTGGTAGTCTGCGTGTGTATCTTCGGGAGGACCCTGATGCTGGTGCTGCGGTAGAGGCTGGTTCTGTTGGTGGACCCCTGCTTCTGCCTGTAAATGGGGGTCCATATGGTCATAGTCCTCATCAAATTCCTCCTGTTCTTGTGGATCCCGTATCTTGTGCTCAGGAGCAATCTTTCGGAATAACTTCTCTTGGAATTTCAAGCACTCGACTCCTTTTTGTGCCATTGACTGAACCGCCTCAGCAGAGAGGTTTGGCATAGAAAGCCTCTCAAATAATTGCATCTGCATTACAATGTATTTTAAAAAAAGTTGCATACATGAAAGTAAATGGAAGATTAAAAAGAGTAATATCATCATATATTACCGCTGTGTATGTAGCTGCACCCATCTTACTAACAAAACGTAAGGTAATCCTTTCGTACCAGTCTAGGTACGGGTCGTCAGCGGGGTAGACAAGAATGTCAGGATTGGTAATGTTGACAATACTGTTGGCCCTATTATTCCACAAACGTATCGGCTTGCTCCAGTTCTTCACACCATTCCTAAGATCCATACCGTGAAACTCCCCTAGAGACTTAGAAGGGGAGGGGGGGGGGGGGGGGGGGATGGTTTGTCTCCCTCCAAACTGACGCAACACCCGCTCTGGCTGGTGCTGCTCAACATGAGAGAACTGGATGAGTGGGACACTTGCCATCCAAACACCTCTTCCGGCACTACAAAATCTTGGCAAAGATTGGATCAAGTCCTCAGAGTACGGCTGCCACACCACCTAAGAAAGCAAAATTTTAAAAAAACATAAGCAACTAAATCATAAGTACTCCCTCCGTCCTAAATTGTTGGTATGATATGAAAAAACGGGTAATTTTTTGCTCCAAAATTGGATATGTTCGTGCATATTTTTTAAATGACACTGAGTTAAAGAACTGATTAAGAACTGTAATTTGGTTTTAGATTTTTGTAAAAATTATACACGAAATTACTTTATTTATGATCCACAAATCACAAGTTTTTTCGTAACGGACCAACAATTGGTGACAAATTAACAGAAAGAAACTTAAACAATAACCTCGTCCGGCCTCTGCACGTCTAAAGAGAACCGGTAATGTCCAACAATATGGGTCGGCAAATTCGGGGAGTGAAATTCATCGTCCCACCTACACAATTACAAAATTAATATATCAATGGCATCAAATGATACCAAACAACATTAATATATTAGTGAAGAATAAACATTTCAATAGTAAATGTAAATGACATCTTTAGTTAAGAAATCATACCGTCCACTAAGAGGAGAATCACGACGAATGGCCCGCTTCCCATTACGTGCGGGGGCAAGGAAAGGAAAGCGCTCCCAACCCCAAACTTGCAAGAGAACGCACATCCCCCCCAAGTCTTTCGATCCAACAGTAGAGCCGAAGTCTAGGTAATGGTAAAGGGTGGCTAGGCAAGCGCTCCCCCAACTTTAAGTACCGGCAAGTTGAAGGTCGTCAAGCAAAGACAAGAAGTACAGGTGGACATGGGAACTTGATTGGTCCGGCAAAACTATGCCACCTATAAGTTGTAGAATGTAACCCCGAGCTTTTCTCAATATCGTGACTTCGTCATCTCCCTCATCGACCTTTCCGTTAAAGTTATCACGCAACCATTTCAAACTAACCTTAAACCCACTCATAACTTCTCCCGGTGGATTCAACCCTAGTAGACGATCGCATAATTCTTTTTTCTTATCATCGTCAAATCTTGAGTCCCCCGTAACCGGTCTACCATCAACTGCGAGACCGGTAATTATTTCCATATCTTGTAGGGTTACAGTGGCCTCGCCTGAACGCAAATGGAATGTGTGAGTCTCTGGCTGCCAACGTTCAATGAGTGCGGTCATGAAAGCACGGTCCAAAGTTATAAACGGCATCTCCAAAATTCCACCAAAACCAGCTTGGTATATCAACTCAACAATGCGGGGTGAAGGCCGCCCCAATTGTCGTAAATTGTTATCATTGCGACGAGATATCAATGTGACATTTTCAACTTTAGAATCCCCCTGAATAACATTGTAACTTATGCTTTACTATTACGAATACTCCAAATTCATTACAACAAATTCATGTTATAAGACATAGTAAGTTATAAGATAATGACTTCTTACATAGCCTTCCCATACAGCACGAGAACGGTGCTGTTTCTGTAGCACAAGCAAGGAGCCGTCAGTAGGCCCCGGATTAATACTAAAGCCATCCATGATATAACCTGCAAGTACGAAAATTATTATCATAAATCCAGCCATGAAAAATATGCATTAAATCTTCATTACTAAGTATAGCCTTCATCTACGCAAAAGTCAGGTCATGAAGAATATTACTGAAACCACTACGCCAGCCTAATAAAATGTAAACCAATTTAACAGATATGGATTCAAAGCCAATGGAAAGTACAACGGTGATTTATGAACTTTAGTTTTGGACTCAACTTGCCTTGTTTTGTCATGTTTGATATTAATTCTTAAAAGAAAGCAAACAAACAATTTCCCAATCATGACAAAGACAAGCAAAACTTTCAAAGAGGAATCCTAACAAAGCTACCAACGTTAGCAACCTCATCACACATGGTCACAAAAAATTTCTAGGTTCAACATAAATATTTCCTCACACTCACATGATATAACTGTGTCACCACTAGCCTCATTTTACACTTAGAAAACAAACTTTTCTTAGGGTTAGCCAAAAGTAATCTCAGCCATGGGAGAGGTAAATTTACCCTTCATGCCAAGAAGTGAGAGTATTGAAATGTAAGTTATATTATAGTGGGGCCTCCCCTATGAGCCTGCCCTGCATTGAAGGGCCAAAGAAAAATCGCTGGAGCTAAGTAAACGACCCCAACCAAGTTCGTGGGCACCTCAAGCTTCTGCGGCCTTATTTTTTTTGCAAATGTAGTTCTTTTTTGGCCAAAAGGAAAATACTCATACACACACACTCAAATGGACGGGCGGGACGTTTGAGATGCCGGACATATATTTGACACAGATTGTTTATGGTCGTCCGTTACATGGGCCCTCCAAAACAATCTCGAGGATGATGTTTGACTTTTTTTTGGAAAGTTTATGATGTTTGATTTGTCTTGGTGGGGGTTTTGATTCTAGCTACATTAGTTTGATACTGAACTAGGAGGATTTCTTGCTTTAATATTTGCAGTTTATTTCTTGGAGTGTCAATTGATTTCTTTTCATGGCAAAAATGGATGCAAGGCCTGTGAATGAAAGATATGGTATTCTTAGTTCCAAAGTTTCTGCTTACTTCTCTTTAGTTGTGAGGAAAGTCCATAATGACCTATCAAAGTTAAAGGTTCCAGTTGATGATATATATTGTCACAGGAAGAGGCACAGAGTTTTGCCCACCTCCACCAATCTCAAGGACCAATCCCACTATCCACTAGTAGGAGACCAACTAAAGTCAAGGCAAATCCCCGTTTGTCTCGGTTCTGAAATTGTGTTGCCCGGGACATATATTTTCTTTGTTGCTAGCAGGAATCAATGTGGGCTTAATGCAACTATCCATTGACTGTACGCCATTGTCGAAGGGACACTTTAATACAACAGACACCTCTTTTCTCCCTTAGCCCTCGAGCAATCTCAGCCCACTGGATATTTAACCACCAGTTGGTAAAATACGATCGTACAAAAAATGAACAAAAGGTTCATCTCAAGAAAGCGGAAAAAGGTGAATAACCTTTGGGTTAATTGATTGTACTCTTAATCTGTGACAATGAAGACCTCAATCTTCCTTGGTGAAGAATAAAAAAAGAAACCAGTAACAATGACGATTTTATAGGTCAGCCCTCCAAAAAAGAATCAATACCTATAAGATTACATTACCTACGGGGAGAGAGAGCAGGGCCGGCTCAAGATTTTTGGGGGCTTGAAGCGAATTCCTATAGTGGGCCCTTGTACATTTTGCACAAAAAAAAGAAGCAAACTAACAAATACATCCAAGACCCGCGAAATCAGTAATATCTAATTGTTGTTTAATACAATCCCGAGCAAAGAAAAGGCTATACTTGAAAGCATTCAACTAAAAAAAATTATGATAATTTATTCCCGTGCAAGAAGCATATTTAAAACAATGAGTCTTATTTTGACTCCCTCATGAAAAGCAAACAAGTAGTAAGTAGTGAGTGGTATGAGTATGTGTTTCCCATTCCACATCATCGCCTGTGTAGAAACAAAAACACTCCAAAAGAGGCTATAGCTTATAAATGCCCACGTAGTTCAAAGTCTATACACTTCGGAAAGTTCAAACTAGAATTCTCTTCCTATTCGGTGGTGGACCTACAACCCCATGTAGTTTATAGTATAAATCTATATGGATGGAATACTAGAGTTCAGGGGCCCTAGTATGGTTCACAAATTGGGGGGCCGGAAGCATATGCTGCCTTCGCCTGCCCCATGAGCCGGGCCTGAGAGAGAGATACATACGTATATACATACAAGATACATACGCATATACATATGAGATACATACGCATATACATACATACATACCTACGGACGGAGAGAGAGAGAGAGATACATACATGCCTACGGGGAGAGAGAGAGAGAGAGGGACTTACAGTCAGAGGGAGGAGAGAATGACAAACGGCGACGGAGATCAAAGAGAACGGCGAACGGCGACGCAGAGTACGACGATCTACGATCGCGAGAATGGAGAGGGAGAGGAAAGACCAGCGTATGCAAGACGCGTACTCTTTTTGGAATTTGATTTTAAACCCTAACGCATATCTAATGTGCATCACGCATATCCAATGTGCGTGATACACGGTGGATGTGCATCACGCATATCCAGCTGGCCCGGCTCGTATATGCCAGCGCGGATAATGCACATCGGATATGCGTGATGCACATGGAATGTGCGTTTTGAACTATTTTTAAAAATAGTTTCAAAAAAGGTATATTTTGGCAAATAGTTATTTGAGAAAGCATAAATCGATAAAAATCTCTCTCTCTCTCTCTCTCTCTCACTCTCTCTCATCGCCCAAAATGGATCAGAACCTGAACTTCCGACCCAGTTGAGCACCAAAAACGAAGAAGAAAGAGGAGGACTCGATGAGGAAGAGTTCTACGAGAAGATCGAGGCCCCCAAGTTCGTTGACTTCACCGCTGCAGATCCCTACCGACCCGACGACCGCTACTGGTTCTGCCTTCGAGTGGGTACGTCCAATTTCATTCCCAAAATCTTACCTCGTTCACTAGATTCCCCATTTACTTTCACATGGGTTGCTGCTTCTTCTTTTTTGGCACATTTTGAGGTTTCGATTTTAGTTTCTGTGTTTGCTAATTTGCAGCCCTGTTTCCCGAGTATTGCTTGGCTCGATCTGTTAGATTCGATTTAGGTTTTAGTTAATTAGCCAGTTAATTTAGTTAGCTCCAACCCGATCCGAATACATGAAGCATACCACCGAGATACATGACTTTAAACCACAACTCCACACACAATTGAGTCCGGGTCCGTTCAATACATGTGAATGCATATGCATCCACCTGCTCCATATCCAGTGTGTCCGGGGTTATACTTTAAAGTTGTGTACGTTATAGCATTCCTCAAACTTAAAATTGTCCTACTTTCAGTAGTAAATAGTTTGGTCTTCCTTGATTGTACGTTTAAACCATCGTCTGAATTTAGTTTTTCCTCAAGCTAAAATGTGTAAATAAGCTTTTACACGGACAAAGATTTCGTTCTTCGGGTTGGTTCTATACTATCTTTTCCGTTGAACAATGCATTTATTTGAAGGCCCCTCTAGGTATCAAGTAAAAGCTTTAAATGTATTAATCCCAAATATCTGTTTTTGGTGATCACTTACACATGCATTTTATTTGATTCTCCAGTGCGGACGAGAAATGTCCTCTTTTAGCCCCGTTTGATAACAGTGATAGATGGGAGGGATTCGTAAGGAGATGGAATTAGGATTGTGATTGATAATGAGAAGGGATTAATAATGAGTATGTTTGTTTGAGATGGGATTGGATGATGTGATTATTAATATCATGTTTGTTTGTGATGGGATTAGATGATGGGATTGGATTGATAGAAGGAATTGGTAATGAGAATGTGTTGGGGGTTGGATTGGGATTGGTAATACCAACTCCCCCGGGGTATTCATAATACCCCCTAAACCCACCTTACTAGTCCCAAAGGACTAATATTCCTAACACATTTTGGGTTACCAAACAAAGAATTGATAGTCCTTTGGGATTGGTAGTCCAATCCCAAGGTCTAATAAGTTATCAAACGGGGCCTCAAAGTCTAGAGTCTCAAGACTACCACTGATCTCTTCATTTTCCCAAAAGTTGGTTGATGGAAAAGGGAAAGCTAAACCTCTTTGTAAGCTAAACCGCTTCAATTTTTTTTCTATTAACCCAACACATTTTCTACAACTTATAGTTTGGTGAAATCAATTTGGCGTTGGCATTTATAGACTACAAGAAGTAGTTCATAACTTAACGCTTAACTGAAACCCTACCAAGAAAGTAATGAGTTGAATTCAAGAATGTGTTTTATGGAGAAAGTAATGAGATGCAAATATAATCAGTCTTATATAGTTGAATTCAGGAATGTGTTCTGTGGCTATGGTTATATATATATATATATATATATTTTTTTTCTGTTTGACCAAATGAATTTTTATTATTCTTTAAACGAAGAGTTTTCAAAAATTAAAAGGAATGAGGAAAAATGGCATCACAAGATTCACAACCATAGACGGTCATCCTAACGAGGTTGACATCAAAGTCTACAGACAATCATATGTTAATCCAAGAGAAAGGGCTGGTGAGAAGCCAGGCACAGGATCTTCTGTCCGACTTTCCCTGTCCGAGCCCTTTATCCCACTCCTCAAACAATGACACACGTAGGTCACACCAAAAACCAAAAGGGGCTAAGCCACACACAATCTCGCCTTTGTCTTCTCCCCCTTTTCGTTGAACAGCTGTCTTCTCCCCTTATAACCTCCGGCCAAATTGATCTCATTGGTTTGCAGCACTATCACTTTTCCGGTGATCTATCTCTACATTAATTATATAGATACACATGATATATACTCTCCCCCTGTTTATATATAACACTAAAAGGAGTAAGTTATAATTTTTTTTTCTTCAAAAAAAAAAAAAAAACAATATTGATCCTTTCAGCAATGTTCTACTGTCCAAATCTTTAGCGATTCACTCTCGGGTTTTGGAGAATCAAAAAAGGGGTTATAGTGATTAGGTTTTCAATTTCATGCAAAATAAGAATTTTGGGTTTCTTCTGATTCTTGCCTTGTGGAGGCTGGGTGAGATCAAAGTTAGGGCGTGATGGTGGGCCAGCGGCGGCGTCGACAAGGGTTCCACAGTAGAGAAAAATATTGGAGGTAGCTTAGCCTTTTGGTTTTTGGTGTGACCTACATGTGTCATTATTTGAGGAGTGGGAGTGGGACAGAGGGCTGGGACAGGGAAAGTCAAACAGAAGATCCCGTGCCGAGAAGCCAACCCTAAACTGGTATTTGGTCTGTATCCCAAAAATACCCATGTACGGATCGTACCGTACCCATGTACGGACCAAATACCAAATCCTTACACTCCGGCATCTGACCTTCTTTCTAGAACTCTATGAGCCATAGTTCTAACAGCTTCGAAATCTAACCCGCCACTTTTAGTAAAGTTTACATTACATTGCAAATTTGCATCTTAGAGCTTTACACATCCCAAATCGTCTGCCCCAAATCCCAAATCGTCTTCCTGTTCACCGGTTTTTTCTAACTTTAGATTCATCAATTGTAATTTCTGGTTAGTTGTAAACCGAAATTCGAGATTTTTTTTTTTTTTGGGTAATGACATTGTCGAGATATTTGATGGTTATTATCCGACTGTAAGTGGAATGTTTTAAGTGAATTGAGAAAAATTATCAACTGTTGGTGTTATTTGTTGGTTGAAATTTATTCTCTTAGATTTCTTCTTTCTTTGTAGCAAACAATTAGCAATCTTTGTTTTAAAATTTTATGAATAATTGTCTAACTAATTCTATCCAAAAGAATAAAACAAATAACGGATTTTGTAACTAAAATTTTTATATAGCATAAGAACAAAAAAGAAAGAAAGCAAATATCAATCATCGTCAAATTAGGAATGTAAAGGACAAAGGGCAATCATCGTCAAATTAGGAATGTAAAGGACAAAGGGTAAAACAGCCATTTTGACATCTTTTGTTGACGGTGTTAGCATGACACTTTAGTCCGAAACCACAAAGAGGTAAATTGGTCACTTATAAATGTCAGGGAGGTAATGTGCCAAACTCTTTAACCACAAAGAGGCAATTCGTACTTTGCCAAATTTTTTTTTACCGAGGATGAAACATAAGAACTCCCATTAGCTAGCATTTGACCAAATTGGCCAACCTTCACTGATCAACTAAAATTCACCGTCATAATAGAGGGGGATGCTAAAGCACTGATCGACATGGTTAATGGGCATCCAGTCACATACCAAGAGGTTGATGTTTCAGTCTATCATATTCGAGCAATGTGCAACGAGCTTGGGTCGATTTTGTTCCAGTTAATTCGGCACAACGGGGATTGTGTTGCCCATGAGTTAGGGAAGAGGGGCATGGGGATGGGGAACAATTCTGTTTGTTCTTCTGTTTCCCTTTGTTTGTGCCAATGATTTTTTTGACCATGGTTCTGCTTTTGTTCCTTTTTCCTTTCCTTTCCTTTCGTTCCCATTTTTTTTCCCCCTCGAATGACAGATTTAGCAAAAACATTTGTATACCATATGAGTGCTGCTCATGACATTCATAAACACATGGTTGTTTGGGCGGGCTTGTTTCGCATCGGTCAATTATAACCTTCAAAAACTAGTATATATATGAGTGCGAGAAATCTCTCTACTCACTGCCAATTATTTTTGAGTTGAATGTTTTCACGCGATGTACTATTTCTATCAACTTGCAAGAGTAATTGCCTTCTTTGCTCCTAAGCACGATTGTTCTTTCTCTTGGATAATCGTGACGGGTATGGATAACGCAAAAGCAAAGCTGCAAAAGGATGGGGCAACGTCGGATGCAATTGATTGGTCCTCCATACTACCTTCACCCCTCAAACTATGCAGGTATAGTTTTGGTTTCCCAGGAATTAATCGTAACATGAACATCGCTATCAGAATAGGCAGATAAAACTGTTCTACTTTTCACTCCCCATGGGTCAAGCTCTATTAGATTCCTGTACCAGACCGAACCTTCGTTTCCTTCGCTGATTCGTAGAAGTTTCATTTTTGTTCATTTTTGTTGACTCGGCTCTTCAATATAATCTAGGGTTGAGAAATGCTATAGACATAGACAAAAATGCACAAAACAAAGGTGTGCGAAACATGAAATGTTCCAATGCACATGGATCTACGCTATGTGGGTTCCACATATATTTGATGTTTCGGAATAGATTTGTGTATGAATCTTTTCACTTCCATATTTTTTCGTAGCAATTTTTTTTGCTTTCGTTTTCCAAGCTTTTTATTGACCTCGACTCATCTAAATCGAATTGGCCATAACAATTTCATTATTCCTACAACTAGTTAACTGATTATCTCTAATTAATCACCGAAAAACACCATCATTATTTATTATCGGATTTGCTAATGTCATGTTGATTTCCAAATGGTATCCTAATTGGTTAAAGCTTAATTAATTCGAATGTCAACTTTCACCGATTGGCTCGGTCAATAATTTAGTCGTCTCTTCGGCCAGCTCCGACTGATCGAACAATCTTTATTAACCACTATTATCTATCACTACGTAATGTCAATCGAATCAAATTGTTTATTAATTGTTTCGGCATCTTCAACGATCAATCTAATTTTGATAATTACCAATGTTAATCCAAAATCATTTAACCATTTTAGTCTACTTTATCATAACAACTATTTGGTGACACAAACTTATGGATGAAAATCTGAAGTAAAAGGTTGTGAATAAAATTTGAAGTAAAAACTTGTAAAAATAAAGGGAAATGATATTGGCACTCCCAAAAATGATGCAGGCACTCCAAAATCAGTGTAACTCGAAAGCCACTTTCCTTTGTTTTTTGGAGTGTCTGCATCAATTTTTGGAGTGCCAATATCATTTCCCAAAATCTATCTTTTTTCATGGTTAGTGATTTCGTTTAGATTCTTGTATTTTTTTTTTCCCTCAAGACGAATCATCACAAAAATAAAAGAATGAATTTCAAAAAGTAATACGACTACAAGTTTAAAAAACACATGCAAATAACCTAATTTATAGTAAATTTATTACTCTAAACTATGTTGACCAGCAAGAGGAGCAGAATTCGTCATTTGTTGCTTCGTTGACTCAACAACTCTTCCTTCCTCCTTCCTTCCTTTTCCAACTAATATAAATTTCCCCATCCCCCCGTTCTAGTAACACATTTCGTCATTTGTTACGGCTTTTTCACTTTCTTCATATGATATTTGCAAGCTTCGGTACAATTTAACTGCATCTGTTGCCATTTCGTGACCAAGTATGACAACTCTTTCTTTTTCACCTTTGGGTTCAGTTTTTCCCCCTCCCCCTAATTTGTCTATATGCTTGACTGGTGTCAATTTTGTGGTGAGTTTTCTGAGACGTTAATTTACATGATTTCGAAGACTATATGCATTTTAGCCGTAAAAAATGTCGTTCTAGATGTAGCTTTCTAATTTTATTAAGCTCAGTTAATTTATTTGCAGTTTGATGTTTGAAACTAAATTTGCAATTTGGGTTGAATTCTTTTGTTATGTACGTTGTAAGGATCAAGATTTCGATAATGAGGATTTTCATGCTTGTTTAGTACTTTAGATAAGTTCGTGTTATGTTTTTTGGCAGAACATATCGGTCTATTATGAGCTCTCTCTGGCTTTAAGTATGAGGGTTTAATATCAATATATCCCCCATGATATTGAAAACAATTTTGGATTGGTTTGCATATAATTCATGCAGTCTTTGGCTTTGGTGTTTAATTTTGTCAATAATTGTTGCCTTAGTTAGATACATGCCAAGTCCGGACATTGGATTGGGATGCATATTATTCATGCAGTCTTCGGCTTGATATATGATTGTTCCTTCTAAACCTACTCCAAAAGTACCCTTTAATTCCAATTCCACTTTTCACTTGAAATCAAGATGCAAGGGTAAAAAGCATTCCATAGGACATTATTTGGGACATTTTCATAGTCCAAAAGTGGACAAATACCATGGGATGTTGGGAGTATGTTGTGAACCTATCAATTCCACCATTTATTTATTTGCACCCACTAGATTTTGGCGGTAAACACCCAGATTCACTCTCTTCCCCAATACAGGATCTAATTTTTTTAAATCTGAGGATGATAATGAGTAAAACCTAAGTTCTAATACCAATTTGTTGCACCCACCATGAAATTCTCAGATCCACACCAAAAATATATCCTTCCCAATTTTTGTGTTTTTTTTCTTTTTTCTTTTTTTGCCTTTGAATATCATCATCTTTTAATTTCATCCTTGACATGTCTCTTCACCACATTAAAATCAGAAAACCATGAAAAGTCGGCATGTGTCCATTTCAAGCAAAAATATATAATATACCAACAGTACCCCTTTTCTCTCTTCATAGTTAATACATAAATCCCCAGCACAAAGAACAATCGTTTCCTTAAGAGAGGGGTGTTACAAAAACTCTGGGTTGCAATCTCTCATTCAATTGAAATCAATGACATCAACGCTAGCTAGCTCCTTAAAACAGAGAATGCTCGATATATCCTTTAATATAGTTGACAAGTTCAAGTTCAATGATCCTTAGTTAATCTCTTTCCTTTTACTCCACCACCTAACCACCTCAAACTAATGGAAATGCAACTTCCCATTTTCTTTCCTTTTGTCTTAATCTAACACCTTAATATAAACAAAATTCGTACAAAACACATAGTTCAAAGTCTCATTTTCTTAATTTTGACCTCATGCTTCCTAAAAATTTCATTCTACTCATAGATTTGGCATTGCATTATGTGTTTTGGCCTCCTTTATCGTAGCAAAAATAAGAGGAGTAAAAACTCTTTATATATAAAAAAATATAATGAATAAAACCTCTTGGTGGCAGGTGTAAGTATATAAACTTTTTTCCCCCCTCTTCTCTGTCTCTGTTTTTGAAGTTTTTATGAGAATTTTAAGAGATTAATTTACCTGATTCCTAAATGATACAAAACCCGTTCAATTTGCAGGGTTGGTCAAGAAGAACATGTCTGTTTGAAAAAAAAACATCATGATCTGATGTCATAGCTCAATCTCTGCGTTCTTCGATGGCTACCTCTTCGAATTCTGAATTCAAATGTAGTTACGACATTTTCTTGAGCTTTAGGGGCTCAGACACCCGTACAAAATTCACCGATCACCTCTACGAGGCTTTGAAGCGAGGGGGGTTTGAAACATTCAGGGACAATGAAGGGATTGAGAGGGGTGAGAACATTAAATCTGAGTTGCAGAAAGCAATTTGGAACTCCAGCATGTCAGTGATCGTGTTATCAGAAACCTATGCCACTTCGAAATCGTGCCTGTTTGAAATCCAGACGATTCTCGAACACCGTAAGGAGAAGTTAGATCATGTTATTTTGCCTGTGTTCTATGAGGTAGATCCGTCGGAAATTAAGGAGCAAGCAAAAAGTCTGGATTTCAGAGGAAAGAAAGTGACGGATGAGGAAGTGAAGGGATGGAGTGCGGCGCTTAAGGAGGTTGCGAGTATGGCTGGAATGGTTTCCGGAAATCAAACCAACAGGTAATTTATTCATTTTATTACTCCATTAGCAATCTTAGGTACACATATTTGCATACGTACGTCTATCCAGATACATAGATACGCTCGTTTCAAGGCAAGTGAATCTCTTTTATTTTGTGGGATTCATATGTATTGACTGAGGGATCAAATCTCTTGTATTTTGTATCATTCAACGATTCCGAACAGGCGAACACAGTGTACAAACTATGTACACACGTTATCAAGCTATCTGTACAAAATATTGGATGCCCCTGATGCCAATATGCCATGTATGGGAACTATGATGCCACGCAAATTTATTGTCCCTTGTGTGACAATGATTCTCTTACCCTCCCAAGTCAAAGCATCCCATCTTTCCAAGAATTCAATTAGAGTATCTGCGTGTCTTATGTGAGCAGCATTTCTCCGGTCCTATGTGATTGATATCTGATTAACATGAATTATGACGGCTTTGTTTGGTTCCCTATTATTTTTAGTTTTAGTTTTGGAAACCAATCATTATCCTACTTCTTTCCCCAATTATTATCCTATTTTTCAATTATGACTTTCTCATCTCTTTCTATCTCTCTCCAATCATTACCCCTATCTTCAATCATTACTCTATTTCTCTCTCTATCCACTACCAAAACTAAACTAAACTAAACTTCCAACCAAACACTACCGACGTAGCCAATATATTCAATACTATCAATAAAATGAGAGGTGCACATAATGAAAACGAGCAGAGAGGCCCAAAAAAGGGCAAAGTTGGATGCTCTAGTCCACTTCAAAACAAGGTTAATTTTTTTAACTTTTTGGTCTTCAGAGACCTTTTATTTTTGGGACAAAATTTGTATTGTTCTCTTAGATGAGAGGATCGGAAAAAAGCCAAAATCTCTCTCTCTCTCTCTCTCTCTCTCTCTCTCTCTCTCTCTCTCTCTACATAGTTTCCTCTCCTAGGGTTGTCCGAGGGGTGGGGATCCTGCCGCCCCTCTCCCCACCCCCCTCCTGTCGTCCTCTGCCTCCGAGCACCTTTCCTTCCTCCGTATGGCGCCGTGGATCCTGGATCTTCTCCTTGCCCTCCTCCGGAGCTGTTGTTGTTCGGATGGAGCGCCGGCCATCGTCAATCCTGCCTCTGGCGGCGCGCGTGGTGTGATGCCTTCTTCAACGACCTCAGCCCGTGTTGTGGTGGTTTTGGTGGCAGCCTAGTCCTCTAGCTTTTGATAGGATGGTAATAAGCAAGGTATGCGGTGGTTTAGGAGTTAGGTTTTGCTTTATGTTGCTGTTGGTTTCGCTGGTTTCTTCCGGTTTGTCTCCTACCAGTTTCCCCGGTTCGGATTTGTATCAGCTTGGTTCTCTAGGTCCAATGGGTGTGGTTGGTTGGATAATAAGGTTAGGGGTAGATTTTTCTGTTTGTTTGGTGTTTGGTGCGGAGGTTGTCTCTAGCATCTATGTTGTTGGTGGTGGGATGGCTGAGGTGTTGGTGGCCAGCAATCTTGCGCAGGACAGCCCTCTTCCTGCGTTAGCGTTTCCTTGGTCCTCTCACAGTTACAAATCTGTGCCTTTTGCCACCGGCGTATTTCTTTGGAATTCGTTGGCGAGATTTGCAGCTTACGGCGGTCAGTGTGTGGCGTCTGATTAGCGGGTTTCGAGTGGTTGTTTGCTTTGTCAATTTATTTTTTTGTCCCTGTGCGGATTTATCGCCCCTTGAGGGCTTGTTCACTCTGTCTATTTGGAACCAGTTCACCCGGTCCTTTTGGATAACCTGTAAGTTGAGGTCCCTACCCAATTGAGGGCTCTAGATTTGGTTCTTGTACCCCTTGTGGGATTTTACTTAGTAATGAAAATTTTCTTCTGATAAAAATAATAACCTTAATGAAAAGCACTAAATATTAAAATAAGCAAAATAAACTTGAAATTTTTGATTTTTTTTAATTGAATAAGACAGATATTTATACTTATTACAAACTTGATACTACATTAACATACAAAGAGGAGGTGCTAAAGAAATTTATACAGTATTAGTTATTCTGATGGTAATGGTAGACTTGTATGCTTGTTACATTTAGGACTTTTTGTACTCGAAGTAACGCCATTTGGCCTAATTTCATGGGAATTAGAGCATCCACAGTGGAATAAGCAAAAGTGAATAATCAAAACATGCCACATCAGATTTTGATTATCTATTTAGAGGTTGCTAAAGTTAGCATTGTCAAGTCTCACATTGGTTATTTTTTGCTCATAATCAAAATCAATAGGATCAATGCTTCCTTCCATGAGTTTTCTCCAAATTTCCCCCCTTCATTTCACGTAAATCTTTTGAAAAATTGGTTTTTGAGAAACTAGTTTATGTTAAAAACAATTTTTATAAAAAAATATTTGTTCTTGAAAAAAAAAGTTAATTAAACAATTTTTGGAAGAAAAAAAATCAGTTTAAGTTAAAAACAGTTGGATAAAAAATAGTTAATGAAAAAAAAAGTGTAAAAAAACAGCTTTGTGTAAATACAAGTTTGAAAAAAAAATAGTTTTAAAAAATTGAAGAAACAATTTTTATAAAAAAAAATTTAAAAAAAGAGTTCATATAAAGACAGTTTTTTTTTCTTTTAGAAAAAACTTTCTGAAAAGAATAGTAAGAATTTTTTTTTATAATTATTTTTTGAAAACATTGCTGAGAGAGAGAAAATATTTTTGTGTAATGACGGGTGTACTTGATTGAGAAAATATGGGGATCACTAAATTTGGTTATTGACTAAAGGTTGTTAGTTTTGATTATTCAAAAGCCAAAATTTGATGAGTTGCTAAGAGGTTGTTAAGTTTGGTTATTCCAATGTGAGCACTTTTTTGAATAAACATTGTTAACTTTAGCTGCTTTTTGTTTTGCTTATTCCACTGTGGATGCTCTTAATGCAGAATCAGCTTGATACATAATAATTTCAAAAGTAAGGGATGTCAGAGCATTTTCCTAAAAATGTATTTGTCCGGACCTCTGGGGAAATCACTGTAATTTACCTATATCAAATTATATTCATTCGTCTAGATATAACACCACAACTTGAATATACTACAAGGGAGGCACACGCTAATCGTGTGCCCTTAAATTCTTATGTGGCTAACTGAATCATTCATTTCCAATTTACCTCCCCATGGAGGTGAAATTATAACAACTAATTATGAGCAAATTTCCGAGATTAATGAAGGATAACGACGAAACTACTATTAGCTTCCCACACAACACTAAATTAATGATTGGTGAGAAAGTGATTCATGTTTGTAACTCCTATTAAAGTGTTCTTTTCTATGTGACAAGTTATGGGGCCCAATATGTTAAAGGTTGTAAGGATTTTTTTAAATATAATTATTGGTTTTCCCAAATTGGAGGTGGCCATAGCCCACCTTTGGATCCATCTCCAGTTGGGGGTCGAGGGAAAGTAATGCTACCCTTGACCAAATCCTTGAGTTCATAGTAGATCTTCTTGACATGAGTGGTTGTGTGTGGGACTTTTAATAATTTGTGTACTAGTTTTGATATGCATGTGCATGGAAATTTGGTTTATCCTTTCAAATCTTTTCTGATATACTGAGCTTGATTTGGCATATTAAATTGAAATTTTAGGTCTGAAGCCAAGTTCATTGAGGAAATTATTGGTGTACTAAAAATCAAGCAAACTGACAAGCACCTGAGGGTAAGTATGGATATTATCAAACAAAGTGTGATTGTTTGTGGCTAAAAGATAGGTCAATCGGTGGTTGCATTCTTTCCTATACGAGGGCAATAGCTAAAGTTGTATACAATTCAAAACATATTAATAAGTCAAATAGCTGAGCCAGGATTTTTATCACAAAGGTGTCGAATTAAAAAATATAGATTCTTATTGACAAAAATACACTTTCATTATATACATTCTTTTCATCCGTGTATAATACTCTAGCTACAAAAAGTGTTGTCACGCCCTGGATTTTTAACATAATAATAAAAATACTTCCCATAATTTGTCCAAGAGAACAACTAAGTTAAAAAGTTTACAATAATGGCACTCCGGCCCCAAATTCCATCGTTAAACAAAAGATGGCAAGTTTAAAGATTACATGATTTTCAAGTCAAAAGATTAGCTCCAAATTACAATTACATCTTCCAAAAGAATTTTACAGAGACATCAAAGTAAATCTTCCATGTTAGCTTTCAAAATGATGAAGTTGTATGCACATCAAGCACTCCACATCAATGCCCTTGAGATGTACCTGAAAATAATAATAGGTTGAGCTACACTAGCCCAATAGAGAAATCTTTGCTCAAAGTATATGCATATGAGGTGAGTGATGTACCGAGATGAATATTGACGACGAGAAAGTTTCCCAAATGAACAAGAGCAAGAGGATAATACTCGATAATGAACACTGTTCATGGTCACATCACTTGATAATCTTTAAGTTCTCCGTTTTCATTGTGTCATGTATTCTCAATCTCATTTCGCACACTTCTACATCAAATGTCTTACATTCCGGGTCTTAAGGAGCCCGTACATCTTCCGTTGGTCTCCAATATTAGCGCAAGTGACCCTTCCTCCATTAACTTATCAAATCGTGAACTTAAGAAATTTTCCGGGTCTCAGGGCCACATATACCCTCCATACATTTCTGGGTGCTCATGACCCCGTATATCCATTTCACATTCCGGGTCTTAGGGCCCCATATACCCACAATATATATATATATATATATATATATTTCCGGGTGCTCGTGACCCCGTATGCCGAATACAATTCATTTGTATTGCACTTCGTTATATGAGATTTTAAGACTCTAGTTTGCGAGATGTGGTTAATGAGGGATATTAATGCTAAGTAAACGGTTCATGTCCCAACTCATATCTTCGTTCCAATCCCAAACTCATTATCCAAACCCATTCCTTGTATCACATGACATCACATGTCAACTTATCATTTTTTTTTTCACGATTCACCCACCGTTTTATTCAACGATCAACCTTGTCATCACATACGCTATTTACGAGATCATATCATTAAAACATATCACAATACTCACATGATGACCCAAATGCATAGGCAAGGAAACAAGTACCATAATCGTCTAGTTTTACAACTTTCTTTGTTATAATGAGAGCCGAAAGATTGGGGACGAGCAATGAATCATTGGAACGCGACCAATCAAGTTTAGAGATGATTAGAATGTGATTGGAGAGTGTTAAAAGTGATCAGGGATCAACATAATCGACAAACGATCAATAAAGTTCAAAATCGTTTTCTAAGTCATTGGTACCAATACCTCAAAAAGTAGGTATCGGTACCAAAGCAATCCAGTGAGCAATCAATGTCAAGGTATTGGTACCTTAAAAACTAGGTATCGGTACCAAAGGTACCGGTACCTCAAAAATGTGGTATCGGTACCACTGCATTACAGTGGGCGATTTGCAGAAATTTCAAGAATGAGTATAACTTCGAATCCAACCAAATGAAGCACGATTTTGGCATATAACCAACTCATAAACATGTAGAGAGAGTAAGAATTCCCTACCTCAATTACCGAAGCTGAACCCAAAGAAATCGATCAAGCCTTAGAAATCCAAAGTCGAAACCGAGCAAGAACACTGTCCGAGCTAAACCCAACGAGATACGAGCTTAATAACGCGAATAGATGAAGGATTGAAGGTCATTTGTCATGGGCTTTAAGTGATTGAATGGAATTTTGGGTTTTGGAGGAGGAGAGAGAGATAGCCGAGAGAGACAGAGAGATCGGGAGGTAGAGAGAGAGAGAGTGAGGAGTATTTTACTCCTCTACACACACACCCACACACATATATATACACCACCTACACTCAAATTGCACAAGTACCCTCATACAAACAATTCCATCACATTCACCCCAATTCATTTAAACTCAATAAATCCCATATTTTCTTCCATTATGATAACTAATAACCCTTTTATTAATTTTCGAAAATACAGGTCCTTACAAGTGTTGAGTGTTTTCTTTTAGTAACTAGAACAATCAAATATCTTATACTCCATTTGATTATGTCTTGTACGTTGAACAATTTGGAGAAATTGCTAAAGATCAAGGTAATAAGTTGAATTAAAGACAAAACTTAATTTGAGACTAATCACATACTTATATCCTTAGTGTTTATGTTGAAATTTGGGGCCGGTCCGGGACCAAATTGGGTCGCCCATGTGGGCATGATCCGATGACCCAGATATTAGAGAGTCCTATCTCATCTTGGAGATAAGATAGAAGAAGTTGAAGTAATTCTAATCTCTTAGGATTAGAAGACTTCTAAAGCATCTAGGATGTTCTCTCTTTATTTATTTCCTGCAGAATGTTCATAAAGAATACACATAATAATATACTCCAGACATATGCAAAAGATATAGAGTTCTGGGAAACTCTCACTCTTCAATAGGTCTCCCTCTACCATTAAAGAGCAATCCGAGCTTTTGCACCGTGGAATAGAGGGTGATACTCGATCCTCGTAGTATCACTCCATTGCAGGAATTTGTCGCTGATTTGGTACGTGATCAAGAGTTCGTAATCCATCCACACCAAGGTCCGGTTCGGTTAAAGTTTGTAAGGTAACCCAAACCACCCACTTCCGCACTATGGTTATATTTTTCTAACAGTTTAAATATACAAAATTTGTTACCGGGTCCCTTGCCAACCCTAACGCACCTCTCCCCTGGATATCATGCGCTGCTTTTTTTTATCCAAATGTTGGAGACGTTGCCAAATGACCAATGGATTAGTTAGTTTTTATTGGAAGGATAACTACTTTAAGATTTTTTTTTTTTTTTTTTTATGGAAAGAAAAGCGCTAAAGTGAATAATGTTGATGATGGATGTTGAAGGTTTTCCTCTTGTCCTTGATGATAGGGATTAAACGGTATCAATGTTCGCATTAGCTGGCCAACAAGATTGGTTTTTTTCAAGAATTATCATAACCGTCAAGAAAATAAAATTCCACTCATGTTTTCGGAGTATACAGCTCTGTGGTTTTATTCTTTTAAAGCTAGTGCTTGAAGGGAAGCAATCAATTGTAAGGAAAATATGGATGAATTTTCAAGCAACATAATTGCTTCAGGGTCATCGTTACGTTTTCTTTCTCTTTGATTTCTTTTGCAAAATAGAATGAAATCATCAGAATATTAGTGAAGTAATCTTCATTATTTCCTCGAGACCACAATCCTTTGCTATTTTTTTGTTTGCAGGATCTTGACGAAAACATGCAAAACCTCAAAAGAAAGGTAAAGTACTTGAGCAGTCAAGAGAATGACATAAATTCACAAATCAGCGATGCGAAGCGCAGCCCATGGATAAGAGGGATAAAACCAAAGAAAGAAGTTGAAGTTTGGCTCACAGATGTGCAACGGTTTGAAGACGATGTGCAAAGGCTTGAGCAAGAAGTAGTTGGAGAGACGAATGTCTCCTCGCGTACGTGGTTGGGAAAGGTTATCGCCAAGAAGATTCTAGAAGTGCAAGAACTCCAGAAAAAGGGCAGTGATTTTAATAGTTTGATAATTGAAGAAGATACAACCGGTAGACAGTTGCTCGTGGGGTTGCTCGTGGCATTGTTTTTTTTGTTTATTTTTGGTGTATGGTGCTTTGGTGCCTATTCGCTGTGGTCCCGCTCTTCAGACCCTTGGATGTTCCCGGCCTCTACAACAAAAAGGAGAATAGGCGGCAGTTTGTTTCCGGAGTTCGTACAAAACCCCAGGTAAAGTCCAAAAGTGACTGTAGCGGAGCAGAGGCCTCGGTGCTAAAATTACACTCTCCCCCTTCATCTAAAGCCCTCTCTCTGCCCAGCCTAACCTAGCATAGCTTCCCTTTCACGCCTCGTTATTCGTTCATCGGCCGGCACCGGCACCACCTCCGTCGACCTCCCCAGCGTTTATATCCTACTTTGGCCAGCGATCTATTGTTTCTACCACTTATCTTCCTTTTTTTTCTCTTCGTTTCAAGGTAACCCTAAATCGTATTTGAAACTGTGCGAATCAGACCTTAATCGAAGCCTATCAAGTAATGACCGTAATCACATTGACTCAATCCCTTAAAAGCTTCAAAGAAAACTATCAAGTAATGACCGTAAAATACAAAGAGTTATCTACAGCATGCTCGTACTCTGTGTGGATGTCATGACAATTATGTCTTTCCTCTAAGAGATTGGGGAAGATTTCAAATGGAAAGCAAGTAAAAAGGTTAAGGGCAAGAAAGACGTTAAAGGGGCATTTTTGGTATTCGAATCGTTTGGATCTTTTTAGAGCACAAAGAAGATGCGGGAGTCTTCGCATGAAAAATTTGATATTTGGAGTGTAATGGTAGATTCATAGGGGATTGTGAGAGAAATTTTTGGTAGCTTGGTACCTTGCCAACTACAGTTTGGGATTTCTTAGGGTTGTCTCATCTACTTCCTTCTTCTTGTAATATTTTGTTATACCAATGAAATATTACTTTCTTTGCTTTTTGAAATAAAATAAAATAAAAATTGCCCAACAAATCTGGTGATGTCCTTTCATCTATGTCTTTGGATTCGATTCATGTCAACAAATGAGGTAAGTGACCTCTTACTACTTTCATGTGTTTATACTTTGTGAGGATGGAACAGAAGAATCCCCTTAACATTGTGATTAGCATAATTATTGTGAATTGTGATCATCTTTTTAGTTTCTATCAGATTGTCTTGCAAACCGGTGGATTCTTGCTACTTTTTGATCAAATAAAATTATTTCCTTTTCCCTTGAACAAATAACACTGTGGTTTTGACCCCAATCATGGGCTCATGTAGTTTGAAGAAATTTAGATACGCACGTTGAGTAATAAAATTTTGATTTGTATGTATGGAACAATTTAATTTATTCTCTAAAGACTATTGAATCCGCGTATTGCTCCCAACTCATTTTTTCTTTAACTTGGCCAAACAAGTTCTTGTCTACAGTTGCTATTTATTGAATTGGTCGTCTTACTTATTTCTTAAACAGATCCAATGGCCGGTGTTGCACGGGTCATTCTCGGGTTGTATGGTTGAGAGTACAAATTATTTTGAATTATTCTGTTGCAGAATTATAGGTTGCTAGAATGGTGACAATTGATACTCATGATATTCAGTTTGTGGCAGTACGTCAATCTCCAATTGTAGCATAATGTTTTGTTGAAATTTTGTCTGATTTTCATTTGTTATTTAGTGATTTGTAATTGATTTGTTGTTTGATTGGTTAATCCTACGAGCTCTTGTGGATGTCAAGTACTTTTGTTTCTACTTTTGATTTGATAAAAGATTGATATCTTCTTGGTATAGTGATTTCTCTTGGATTCCTTCATGTGCAATGCAGAAGCAACTCAAAGGGAAGGTTTGGGCATAACGTTGTCGCAGAGAGCACTAAAGTCTCTTGCAAAGTACAACTTTGAGCCAAGATCCTATGTAACAGAGGTTAAGCTTGGAGGCTGAAAATGGAGATGCCACTCATCAAATATTAGTGGGTATAAACTTTATTTTTGCTACATGTTTTTTTAATCTATCATTCTTTGTGTATCAAAAGACGACTAGTTTTCTAATGTTCTGGCTAGGAACAAGCCACATTTTAGAATTAGAATTTGGTATCGTTTCCCCTTGGTTTAATGTGCCTTACGATACATATCTATCTTCTTTTACTATTGATCATGTTATTTGTGCTTCTTCTTTTTTCTCAACAATAGTACTCTATTTTCATTTGCTTAAAATCTTGAAAGTAGTACAAATTCTCTTTGAAGATGTGCTGCTTTTTCTCTGAAATTCATATGATCCATTTTCATTTCCTTTTATGTTTTCGTGTTCCCCTGCTGATGCTTGTGTTTAATTATGTGACCCATTTGAAAATTTGTAGTGATTCACAAACTTCATATCAAACTAGGTAGTTTAAAGAAAAAAGTATTTCCTGGCATGACATGTCCAGTAATGATCTCGTCAAAGGAAGGTAAAACCTTTGATGGCAACATAAGGAAGTGCATTCTTTGCTTTGCTTATTACTTCAGCAGGCATAGGAAATTTATTAATCATGTTTTTTTGTCCATTGCACTGCACATGAATTAAAGTTTCCATGTATGTTTGGGGAGTTTAACTTTTTGTTAGGAGTATATTATGTAACATTTATTTGTTTATTTTCTTGTTTCCAGAGAAGGCTACATGGAACTTTTGTACAATGCTAGGTGAAGAACTGCTTTAGTGGTTAGAGGTGAGTACCTATTGTAATACCCTGTTTCATAGTTTCATGCTTTGTTGCCTTCATATTATTCTCTAGTTTTCATACTAATATTGCTTTTTTATTTAGCAGATGCTTGAGAAAAAGATGGTCCGAAGAATGTGTTTGATTAAGGCGCGCGCGCAAAGATTATTTTGGGGACTCACTTGTGTTTATTTTCTTTGACTTGTTCATCCTTTTTTTTTTTTTTTCCCCTTGACTCTATTTTATTTTTTGAGTATGGTTACCTATGAACATGAATTTGGATTGCAAAAGTATGAATTATTTCCATTCTTGTAAGGACAATTTTGCTAGTATATGAATTCAAAAGTTCTGTTTTGTCTGAATATTAAGGCTCAAAAGGTTTTCGGGGCAGGAATATTTTTTTTTTGAAAAAAATTCTATTATTTGCGACGGGGTCATGCCGTGGCTAATAACAATCTTTTGTTTTTTTTTGCGACGGTATACACCTGTCGCAAATACTACCTTTTCCCGTTGCAAATACTTTGCCACGGGAAAAATCCGTCGCAAAAAGTATTTGCCACCCCACCATCTGCCACCGGCCATTCCCGTCGCGATCCCGTCGCAAAAGGGCTTTAGCAACGGGAATCCACTATTCGCAACAGTATTTTCCTGTAGCGAAGAGTATTATTTCTTGTAGTGTCTCTTGGGATTGGTCGAGATGTAGATAAGCTGAACTATATTCATCTCGCAAATGAGAAGGGAACCATCCTGGAAGGTGGAAACTACACAACATACCTGCTGAGGGGAAGGCAAAAAAGACTTGTGCCTTGGGCCCCGAAAATTTTATAGGATAGATTTTGACACTCTCTAAATTGATAACCGCACTCCCCATCAATTTTTATCATTTTTAATTGATAGGTTCTTTATTATTTTTAATTGATCGAGCACTTCGCTTAAGAATGGGTTTGGAAAATTTCAGAAATATGAGGAAACTCAGGTTTTTGTTTGATGTGAAAAGTTAAATTCTACTCCTAGGGATGAATGTTTAAATACTTATCTCTTTTAACTTCCAAACCCTACCCATAAGCCAAACCCCTGCCACTAGTAGCTGCGTTCGGCACATATACGTACTGAGGGGTCAAGTTTTTTTCCCCACAAAAAAACAAAAAACAAAAAAGTATAGGTACGCAATAATTCAAACACAATACCATTCATATAGATGGATGCTACATACACTACATAGTTACACTACACATTATACTATATTTTATGTGAGGTCCATTTCGGGTTCCACAAAATCCAGAAATAATTCATAAATTCTAAAATATTATTTGATGGCGCTCTGTAAAAAATCAGCTCCAATAGAAATTGGTAAGTATTATTTCTAGATTTGTAACGGCGAAACTGCGCAGTTGAGCAGTTTCACCCCTACGAATCAAGAAATAATACTTACCGATATCCATTAAAGTTGATTTTTTACAAGATCTCATAAAATAATATTTTAAAATTATCAATATTTTTTTGAACTTTTTTAGGACCCGAAATGACCCCTCATAAAATTTAGTGTGAAAAAATAGTATACCTATCTTTAGTGATTCAGAATCCCTCAAATATATATGGGCCCAGACACTTAAACTTTAAAAGTTTCTAGAAGGGAAAAAATGATACTCCACCAAAAAATTTCAAATATTTTTTCGTTGGTTTTGTTACTGGGGTAATAAACATAGAAAACACAAAGAGATATGGGCGGTGTTTAGGAAAAAGACGTAAGGAGTATTTTTCCTAATGTGAAAACGCGGGTGAGAGGAATCTCATGAATTTTCTTCGAAAAAGGCAGCCTACCTAATTTGACTAGAGACGATTCCTCCTTCCTTCTCGTTTCCTTCCTTCCAATTGCTTTCTCTCTCTTTCTTTATATCGATCTCTTCCTCTTTCCCAATTGCTCCACACCATACTACACTGTTGAAGTTTTAATGAGAATTTTGAGCGCTTGATTTACGTGATTTCTGAATGATACGAAATCGTTCAGTTCGCTGGGTCGGTACAGAAGAACATGTCTATAGTTAATTAGTACAAACATAACAAAATCAACGATCTTGATCGTCATTAACTGCATCGATCTGTTGCTATTTCGCGACCAAGTAAGACAACTCTTTCTTTTTCACTTTTGGGTTCATTTTTCCCCATCCCCTTAATTTGTCTATGTGCTTGGCTTGTGTCAATTGTGTGGCGAGGTTTTTGGGATGTTTATTTACTTGATTTCGAAGACTATATGCATTTTAGTCGTAAAAAAATGTCGTTCTAGATGTAGCTTTCTTAATTTTGTTAATTAAGCTTAGTTAATGCATTTTCAGTTTGATGTTTGAAACTAAATTTTCTTCTGTTATGTACGTTACAAGGATCGAGATTCCGATTATTAGGAGTTTCATGCTCGTTTAGTTTTTCTTTTTTTTTTTCTTTTCCGGCCAAAATGATAGAGTTGTATTACACCAGAAAAAAACGAGTACATTAACGATCGAAATTGGATATCGTCTCTAAGGAAGTAAATAACCAAACTAAGAGAGTAAAAGGTCTAGCTACTCAAGATTACCACTCGATCCTTGCACTAGGTTTTGCCAGCGAGTCAATCATGACCGACCTTCAAACGGAGAGAGCAACAAACCAGAAGATCGGCCCAAGCATGCTTGTTTAGTTTAGATATGTTTGTCTTATGTTTTTTGGCGGAACATATGACGCTATTGTTTTGTGTCTAATGGGTGTGAGATGAGTGAACAAGTAGTTGTTAATAGAGCTCAATAAAGAAAAATATTTCATGTAGCTGACCTCAATTGATTGAGACATAAGGATCCGTTTGATTTGGTTTGGTCACCTTAGATATATATTATTCATAGAGTCTTCGGTTTTGTATATGATTGTTCCTTCTCCAAAAGTACCCACCATCAGATTCTTAAGATCGACACCTCAAATATGTCCCCCCCAATCTTTGGTCTTTTTCATTTTTTTTTTCTTTTCATTTTTTGCCTTTATATTTTATCACGTGTTCCTTCTTATTAATTTTATTCCCCTTACACACCTTTTTCAGTCTTCACCACATTGAATATCTGAGGATATGCGTTAAGGTGGTGAGGCCCCCTTGTCTTTTTCCACACTGTCCCATTTTGCATCTCTCTCTCTCTCTCTCTCTCTCTCTCTCTCTCTCTCTCTCTCTCTCCTTTTTCCTTTGTTTTAAAACTCTATTGGTTTTAGCTTTGTGTATAATAATCAAATGAACCTTAGTGGGAGATGGCATGCCAGAGATATGTATTTCTGTTACTGCTCTATTGCTGAACTTTTGATTTTATGGAGTAAGACCTTTTGTTTCGGACTATATGCTTTCATTGTGTTGTTCTGTTCATCCTCACAAATTAATGCTTCAGCAAGAAATGAAATGTCCTTTGAAAAATTGCAAACCCACATTTTGCCGAGCTCTTCCGATTTCCAAACATATCCACAATATTAAAAGTTAATTTATTATTACTACATTTTGCAATATTGATACGATATCCTTCAAATACTCTAGGTAAGGAATCCGAACCTTTGACACACGCTCGCTTCTTAAGATTGTGGGGATTCATCCGATATTTGGAATCTTCAGTACAACGTAACTGCATTTGTTGCTATTTGGCGACCAAGTAAGACAACTCTTCTTTTTCACTTTGTCTATGTTCATTAAAATTATATTCTGCATGCTTTGCTCACATACGTGTTGGCTCTTCTGAGTTCTGCTGCACTGTAACGTTGATATCCTTCATATAGTTGACAAGTTCAAGTTCAAAGATCCTAACTTAATCTCTTTCCTTTTACGTTAATCCACCACCTAACCACCTCAAACTAATGGAAATTCAACTTCCCATTTTCTTTCCCTTTGTCTTAATCTAACACCTTAATATAAACAAAATTCTTACAAAACACAAAGTTCAAAGTCTCATTTTCTTAATTTGGACCTCATGCTTCCTAAAATTTCATTCTACTCAGATTTGGCATTGGATTATATGTTTTGGCCTCCGCTATCGTAGCAAAAAATAAGAGGACTAAAAACACTTTATATATCAAAAATATAATGAATAAAACCTATTGATGGCAGGTGTATGTAAACTCTGTCTCTGTTGTTGAAGTTTTTATGGGAATTTTGAGAGCATAATTTACGTGATTTTTGAATGATACAAAACCGTTCAATTCGCAGGGTTGGTCAAGAATTCACCGAATTCAATCTCTGAGTTCTACGATGGCCTCCTCTTCATATTCTGAATTCAAACGTAGTTATGACATTTCCTTGAGCATTAGGGGCTTAGACACCCGTACACAATTCACCGAATTCAAATGTAGTTATGACATTTTCTTGAGCTTTAGGGGCTTAGACACCCGTACAAAATTCACCGATCACCTCTACGAGGCTTTGAAGAGAGAGGGGTTTGAAACATTTAGGGACAATGAAGGGATTGAGAGGGGTGAGAACATCTACTCTGAGTTGCAGAAAGCAATTTGGAACTCCAGCATGTCGGTGATCGTGTTATCGAAAACCTATGCCACTTCGAAATCGTGCCTGTTTGAAATCCAGACGATTCTCGAACACCGTAAGAAGAATTTGGATCATGTTATTTTGCCCGTGTTCTATGAGGTGGAGCCGTTCGAAATTAGGGAGCAAGCAAAAAAACTGGATTTCGGAGAAAAGAAAGTGACGGTTGAGGAAGTGGAGGGATGGAGTGCAGCGCTTAAGGAGGTTGCGAGTATGGGAGGGATGGTTTACGGAAATCAATCTAACAGGTAATTTATTCATTCAATTCATTTATTACTCCATTACCAATCTTAGGTACACATATTTGCATATGCCCATCCGCATTTCAAGATACGCTCGTCCAAGGCAAGTGAATCTCTTTTCTTTTGTGGGATTCATATGTATTGAATGAGGGATCAAATCTCTTGTACAAACTATGTACACAAGTTATCAAGCTATCTGTTCAAAATATTGGATGCCCCTAATGCTAATGCCAATGCCACGCAAATTTATTGTCCATTGTGTTACAGTGACTCTCTTACCCTCCCAAGTCAAAGCATGCATCCCATCTTCCCAAGAATTCAATTTGGAGCAGTTAATTAATAATTACCCATGAATCTTTCGGTCTACAAGGCACCACACCATCATGTCTTTCGTTTACGTATCTGTCTGTCCTAAGTGATTGATATCTGATTAACATGAATTATGGCGTAGTCGATAGATTCAATAATATCTATAAAAATGAGAGCTGCAATTAATCAGGACGAGCAGAAAGGCCCAAAAGAGGGCAAAGTTAGATGCTCTAGTCCACTTCAAAATAAGGTTTTTTTTTTAGACAAAATTTGTATTGTTCTCTTAGATGAGAGGATTGGAAAAAAGCCAAAAAAGAGAGAGACCAAACTTAATGGAAAGCACTAAATATTAAAACAAGATAAACTTGAAATTTTTGATTTTTTTTAATTGATTGGTTCTCTTATATTTCTATAGGAGTAATAATACAGATTTCTACACTTATTTCAAACTTGATACTACATTAACATACAAAGAGGAGATGCTAAGGAAATTTATACAATATTAAGAAATGATCCGAATTCTTCTTACGGTGTTCGAGAATTGTCAGGGCATTTTCCTAAAGAACAGGAGAGGTTAATGTATTTATCCGGACCTCTGGGGAAATCACTGTAAGTTACCTATATCAAATTATATACGTTCGTCTAGATATAACACCACCACTTGTGTATACTACAAGGGAGGCACACGCTAATCGTGTGCGCTTAAATTCTTATGTGACTAACCGCATCATTAATTTCCAATTTACCTCCCCTAGGACGTGAAATTATAACCACTAATTATGAGCAAATTGCTGAGATTAATGAAGGTTAACGACGAAACTACTATTAGCTTCCCACACAACACTAAATTAATGATTGGTGAGAAAGTGATCCAAGTTTGTTACTCCTATTAAAGTTCTTTTCTATGTGACAAGTTATGGGGCCCAATATATTAAATGTTGTATGGATTTTTTTAAATATAATTATTGGTTTTCTCAAATTGGAGGTGGCCATAGCCCACCTTTGGATCCGTCTCTAGTTGGGAGTGGAGGGAAAGTAATATAATGCTACTCTTGATCAAATCCTTGAGTTCATAGTAGATCTTCTTGACATGCGTGGTTGTGTGTGGGGACTTTTAATAATTTGTGTACTAGTTTTGGTATGTGCATGGAAATTTGGTTTATCCTTTCAAATTTTTCTGATATACTGAGGTTCATTTGGCATATTAAATTCAAATTTTAGGTCTGAATTCAAGTTCATTGAGGAAATTATTGGTGTACTCAAAGTCAAGCAAGCTGACAAGCACCTGAGGGTAAGTATGGATATTATCAAACAAAGTGTGATTGTTTGTGGCTAAAAGATATATAGGTCAATCGGTGGTTGCATTCTTTCCTATGTGGAAGTGGTGGAATAGATACGAGGGCAGTTGCTAAAGTTGTATACAATTCAAAACATATTAATAAGTCAAGTTGCGGAGCCAGAAGTTTTATCACAAAGGGGTCGAATTAAAAAATATAGATTCTTATTGACAAAAATACACATTCATTATATACATTCTTTTCATCCGTGTATAATACTCTAGCTACATAAAGTGTTGTGTGTTTTCTTTTAGTAACTAGAACAATCAAATATCTTATACTCCATTTGATTATGTCTTGTTGAACAATTTGGAGATATTGCTAAAGATCAAGGTAATAACTAGAACAATCAAATATCTTATACTCCATTTGATTATGTCTTGTTGAACAATTTGGAGAAATTGCTAAAGATCAAGGTAATAAGTTGAATTAAAGACCAAACTTAATTTGAGACTAATCACATACTTATATCCTTTAGTATACAAAATTGGTTACCGGGTCCCTTGCCAGCCCTAACACACCTCTCTCCCTGGATATCATGCGTTGCTTGTTTTTATCCAAATGTTGGAGACATTGCCAAACGACCAATGGACTAGTTTTTTTTGGAAGGATAACTACTTTAAGATTTTTTTTATGGAAAGAAGAGCGCTAAAGTAAACAATGTTGATGATGGATGTTAGAGGTTTCTCTCTTGTCCTTGATGATATGGATAAAACGGTACCAATGTTTGCATTATCTGGCCAACAAGATTGGTTGTTTTCAAGAATTATCATAACCGTCGAGAAAATAAAATTCCACTCATGTTTTGGGAGTATGCAGCTCTGTGGTTTTATTCTTTTAAAGCTAGTGCTTGAAGGGAAGCAATCAATTGTAAGGAAAATAAGGATGAATTTTCAAGCAACATAATTGCTTCAGCGTCATCGTTACATTTTCTTTCTCTTTGATTTCTTTTGCAAAATAGAATGAAACCATCAGAATATTAGTGAAGTACTCTTCATGATTTCCTCGTGACCACAATCCTTTGCTATTATTTTGTTTGTAGGATCTTGACGAAAACATGCAAAACCTCAAAAGAAAGGTAGAGTACTTGAGCGGTCAAGAGAATGACATAAATTCACAAATCAGCGATGCGGAGCGCCGGCCAGGGATAAGACCAAAGAAAGAAGTTGAAGTTTGGCTCACAACTGTGCAGTGGTTTAAAGATGATGTGCAAAGGCTTGAGCAAGAAGTAGTTGGAGAAACGAATGTCTCCTCGCGTACGCGGTTGGGAAAGGTTATCGCCAAGAAGATTCTAGAGGTGCAAGAACTCCAGAAAAAGGGCAGTGAATTTAATAGTTTGATGATTGATGAAGATTCAACTGGTAGAGAGTTGCAACAGCAACGCCTGGCTATGATCATCTTTTGTTCTTTTTCTGGTTTAGGGTGCATTTTGATGTATTTGGCTTGGTCCGGCCGTTTAGACGATTTGATGAACCCACAAAGGAATTATTTATTGAAAATGTAATGATGAAAAACTAAACTTTAAGTAGTAAAAAGGTGCTCGGTTACATGTATATTATAGATTCGATTGCTTGAGTTGTTAGATAGTGTCTTGATGTGAACATATGTATATAGAATGTAATTTCTAAAGCTTGGTTCAGTCACTGAAAGATATTGAATCAAGCATGGTCTTTACTTATTTATACGAAGTCCCCCCTCTCTTTTTTTACCTTGTTACGTATCATTTCTTGATATTGGTGAATGAAATAGTAGCTAGCCTTATATCAATTATGTCTTGGATTTGTTATTTTTGTACTCTTGTGGCTTCTTTTCTAGGTTATTATCCTGAGGACTCTGATGACGATTATTCTGAGGATTAAGATGATGATTGATTGATCTCAACAAATTGCCCGACGAATCTGGTGATGTCCTATCATCTATGTCTTCGGATTCGATTCATCTCGATAAATGAGGTAAGTGACCTTTTACCACATCAGCCATATTCTCTTTGGAAAATGTTGTGAATATTTGAAGTGTGAAATCCTCAATTCTGTGTTATGAGGATGAGGTGTCTTACTACTTTCTTGTGTTTATACTTTGTGAGGATGGAACAAATGAATCCCATTAACATTGTGATTAGCATAATTATTTGTGAATCGTGATCATCTTTTTAATTTTTTTCAAATTGTCTTGTAAACCGGTGGATTCTTGCATCTATTGATCAGGATAGATGTAATATGATTTAGATCGTACTTATCATGTATTGACAAATAAAATTATTTCTTTTGCCCTTGAGCAAATAACTGTGAATTTGATCCCAAGCATGGGCTCATACGGTTTGAAGAAATTTAGATACAAACGTCTAATAGTGGAGTTTTGATTTATATGTACAGAACTATTTAATGTGTTCACTAATGAATATTGAATCCTCGTCTTGATCCCAACTCATTTTTTCTTTAACTTGGCCTAACAAGTTCTGGTATGTAGTTGCTTATTGAATTGGTTGTTTTGCTTCTTTCTTGAACAGATTCAATGGATGGTGCTGCTCGGGTTATGTATTCTCGGGTAGCAGGATCGAGAGTACAAGTCATTTTGAAATATTCTGTAGAAAAACTAGTTTGTTTTTGAATCATAGAATTATATTCAGTCTGTGGCACTTCTTACTTTTGACTGCTCCTCTGCTTTGTTTTCGGGTATAGTTCTAAAACTTGGTGTGGTGGGGATTGCGGGATTATTGATTGAGTTTTTCTCCTGATGTTTTCATTGTTTTCAATTGTTCTGTTTTCGAATCACAAAACTCTAGTTTGCTTTGGCCTTTGATGTGAAAGTTGATGCTCATGTTATTTACTAAAGGAGTGGCAAAAAAGGACCCGGCTTCAGCCCAACTGCAGAGAGCCCATGTAGTTGTATCACAGCCATTCATCCTTGCATTCAATGGTCCAAATTTTTTTAAAAAAAATTCCTGCGAAAAGTTTAATTTTTCTTTAGAAAAGTTTTTTTTTTAAATCTCGACCGTTAAAAACACCATCCGACGGTTGCAAACACTTCAACTGCACCTCTGTGTGGACCACAGACAAGCCTTGTGCGGCAAAGAAAAGGAGCTATTATGTCCATCGTGTGAAGCAGAGCCAGCAATAAGTATCAATCTCTAGTTTAGCCAAGATTGATCTATTTGAAAGAAGAAACGCAACAATGGTTTTTGTGACCTCGGTTCTGCTTTGTTCCTTTTTTGTTTCGTTTCTTTTTTCCTTTTTTTTTTTAAAGAATGGAGCTATTATTGACTTCCTTCTTTCTAAAAAGGTAGTCCACTATGCAAAATGAGAACTTAAAGCAATGCATTTTGATTAAATTATGGGATAAAGTTTAAGTTTTCTTTAATTGAAATTCTTTTTTTTAATTCTCGTTTTGCTTAGTGGATAACCTTTTAAAACAAGGGAGTGTTATGTATAGAAAGTGAAATTAGAAATATGCCCCGGCGGGGGTGGACGCAAGGGGCGTATCCCAACCAGTTTGGTTGGGACCAATTTGGTCCAGTTAAGACTAATTGTGGGCCTTTTCCGTGTTCACAAAAATAATCGAAACTGTTCATTTTTTAGAGCACATTAAAAACATTGACCATACCAAAAATTACGTTGATCAGATATAGTTTGACATGATTTCGAAATGCGTTAAGTTTGTACGAATAAAAGTGTGCAACACCCCGATTGCAACTCATTTGACAAAATTATTTGATGACTAATGAATTTCGAAAACATGTCAAACGATATCCGATCAACGTGATTTTTGGCGTGGTCAACGTTCTTGATGATGTCTAAAAAGTGAACGGTTCCGATTATTGTTGTGGGTCTGAAAGGACCCACAATCAGTCTTAACTGGACCAAACTAGTCCCAACCCAAATTGGTTGGGATACAACCCCTAGACACAAAGGGGTGCTAGGGCCGCTGCACAACTCCCAATAATAATTTTACTTCTTTTTTGAATTCAAAATTTTCAGTTATTAGTTGTTTAGGTTAATTTGGAAAACTTTTATGAGACTTGCAAAGTTCTATGGGTGAAAAAACTTACTCCCATTTCTATATACGTTTGGAAAACCGCTCCTAAATGTCCAAGTTATCAACCATTTTTTGGTCCCATATATAAAATAAAATGAGTGCTACATATGCACAATTTTATCTCTTTCTCTGGCATAACAAGTAGCAATGTATTCTTATGAAGTATACATTTTGTTATCAATGTAGAAAAACATGTAGTTTGGGCCCCACTATGTACAAATTTGTGTTAACGAAAGTCGGAGCAAAGCTATGAAAGTAACGGATGGGCCCGGGAAAGCAATGAAAATGACGAGGTGAATTCAATGCCTAATAACTATTTGAAGCAAAATTAGAAGCATGAATTAATATTATGACTTTAAATTGCCAACTATATTCATTTCGCAACCCAATGTGTTGGCCTGATGATCAAGACTTGGGATTTAGAGATTTGCTTTTCTAAATTCTCGAGTTTGCTTTCTCCTAAGGTTGGGTGTTTCCACTAACCTAATGGCAATTGTTAAATTGTTTTACTTAACATATAAACAAGTTGTTTTTGTTAAACTAAATGGACCAAATGGTATTCCACTAAACCAAAAGGGGCTGGTGGTGAAAAAAAAAATTGTAGGGAAAAAAAATCCTTAGAATGTTTTACTTTAATGGAAACAAGTTCGCCAAAGACATTAAGTTGCAGTAAACAAAATATATATAAGGGAAACACCCAATCAAATGCATCAATTCTTTTGAGACCCGTCCATAGAGAGAAAGCTCTGGCCGTTAAAAAACTGTCGATTGTAGGAAGATTATTTCACATGTATACATGTCTATATACATCTTAGAATCCGTACTTGACTCTTTCACAACGTCAATTAACTTCTCAGATAGATTACAAAATTCGGTGGGTATGAAGTGGAAGAACATGGAATTGAGGTGAGATTGAGAGAAACCTGTGACTTCGGACGGATGATTTGGTCGTACTCGGCAATAGCGAAAGAGAAAAAAGAGGCGGTGGCTGCAATTTGTTAAGGTTTAGTGCGCGCACAGAGAGAGGGAGAGACAATTATTAAAGAACTACCCAATCAAGATTTTTAATTTAATTAGTGTGAAGAAACTCGAAAAATTATGTATGAAAGTACTTTATTTTTCTGTTCAAAAATTGCAAGTCTTTTTGTAGGGAACTGTAATTTTTTTGACAGAGGGAATTTAAGCCAAGCGAGTGTGTGTAAGATATGTGTTAGGATAAAAAATGGGTCTCACAAAGTATGTATTAGACATTGTTAACTTAGGAGTGTGTATGAGTACCTCAATGGGTTAGTTAGGAGTGTAATATTTTTTGCTATTAACTCTTTAAAATAATGTCAAAAAAAGAAGTAGTGGACATTTATGTTGTATGATTGGAGTATGAATTTATGATAGAGATGGTACGTACCCACTTATTATTTGTTAGCTTCTTTGCCAAATTTGACACACATCATGCTAGCATACTACTAGATTTAGCACACCCTAGCACACTCTAACACACAAACATTGTGCCACAAAAAATATACTTTTGCGGATGCTAAGCCACCTGTTTTATGTTTTAGCTTAAATGTCGCAATCATTACACTTGAACATGAATTATATCAAACCTCACACTTGTGCAAAGTACTTGTGAGAAAATCATATATACATATTTGAATTTATATATAATGAACATGTGCACACACAAACGCATATAAATCCTTATTCTTTTTTATTTCTGCAGTTAGAGTTTTTAGTAAATCACAAAAAGGATTATTGATTGAAAACATAATGACGAAAAACTAAACTTTAACTAGTATATAGGTGCTCGGTGCTCCGTTTCATGTATATAGATTCGAGTGTTTGAGTTGCTAGAGTGTGTCTCGACTTGAACATATGTCTATAGAATGTAATTTCGAAAGCATGGTTCAATCACTGAAAGATGAATCAAGCATGATCTATATGTGTTGGCGCCAATTTCCCTCACACAAAATTAATCGGAGTTTTACACAAATGATTGGAGTTTTTTAATTTGTTTAAAATGGATTTTTAAGAGTTCCTATACAAAATCAACTCATTCTGATATCGGTAAGAGCTTGATCAGTTCATTCAATTTTATCCTCTAAAATTTGACAAGAACAAACTGCATGAACCGATTAAGCGCTTACCAATATCCGAATAACTTGATTTTTTACAAGAATCCTTAAAATTAAAAGACGTTTTAAACAAGTCAAACGGCTCTGATCATTTTCATAGACCCCAAAATGGGTCTCATACAAAATTTGTGTCAAAATTTATGTCAACTTTTGTGTGAGGGGAATTGGCCCCACACTTGTTTATTTCAATAACCTCATAAAGCCAGTCCAATTTTGTGTTATGAGAATGAGGTGTCTTACTACTTTCTTGTATTTTATACTTTATGAGCATGGAACAAAAGAATCCCATTAACATTGTGATTAGCATAATTATTTGTGAATCGTGATCATCTTTTCAGTTTCTGTCAAAATGGCTTGTAAGCCGGTGGATTCATGCATCTTTTGATCAAGGTAGATGTAATATGTTTTAGGTCGTAATTAACAAGTATGCACACATAAAATTATTTCTTTTGCCCTTGAACAACTAACTGTGGTTTTGACCCCAATCATGGGCTCATGCGGTTTGAAGAGATTAGGTTACGCACATCCAATAATGAGTTTTAGTTTGTATGTATGGAACTATTTAATTTGTTCCCTTATGAATAATGAATCCTCGTATATATTGATCACAACTCATGTTTTCTTTTATTTAGCCAAACAATGAAAATTTTCTAGCTCGCCTAGGTTTAAAAATATTTGCTATGTTTTAAACTTTTTCAATATCAACCCACAATCGATATATCAACCCAATCAATCACTGAAAAGCAATAAATAGAAGAACACCAAGATATACGTGGAAAACCCTAAACGGGAAAAAACCACGGGAAGGAATCAAACACTATAAAACATTGTGCGGTTACAAATAATCTTACCCTACGATTTTGAATCCTCACAAATCGCTCTAAGACTTACTTGCCGAATTCAAGTTCACCACACCCAGTGCTTGACAGCCGCTGCCTTGAATCCACAAGCCTTCCGTTTGCCTTCCGGAATCCACCGAAGGACTTTGTTCAGAGATTAACTGAGTTGATGTTGTAAACCTCTTGAAGTTGTGTTGTACACTCAAAGATCCACCGATCTTCTTTTTACTTCAAGATTCAAAGATATGTATCGGACGTACAACACACTTCTTTTGATATTTGTTATGTCCCTCAAAAAAACATGATGTGAAGTTGCTGAGTATATGTGTATGCCGTCCAACCCCCAAAAAAACAGTCCTCACAGACTTGGATAAATATATGATGCAAGTGGTTGCTGTGGAGATGCCATTTTCCGAGAAATCCATTTGCTTGATTTTTCTTTCCTTTCAAAAACGCTAATTGTCAAAACCCTTGATTGCCTTGATCTTATTTGATTTTCTTCCACCTAAAAACTCAATCTCTCAATTACACAATATTGATTTCCTTCCACTTCCTAAACAGACACTCAGAAACAAAAATAAATAAAATACAACTCGATAAAAGGAGATACAAATAAATATGTGTTTTTGTCTTGGAATTTGCCAACACAGAGAGACCATGACTCGTAGTCCTAACAGCTTATTGAGTTGGTTGCTTATTTCTTAATTACAGATCCAATGGATGGTGTTGCACAGGTTATTCTCGGGTCCTACGGTTGAGAGTAATAGTTGTTTTGGATTATTCTGAAGGGACAATAGTTTGTTTTTGAGTCGCGGAATTCTAGTTTGTTGTAATGGTCATGACAATTGATACTCATGATATTCAGTTTGTGGCACTTCAATCTCCAGCTGTAGCGCGTTTTGATTTTTAACTGCTCCTCTGATTTGTTTTCGGGTATAGTTCTAAAACTTTGTGTGGTGTGGATTGCGGGATCATTGATTGATTTTTTCTCCTGATGTTTTCATTGTTTTCTCCCCATATTTGTGGTGTTGCTCTGTGATTTACTGAATGAGTGGCAATAAAAAGAGAGCTATTATGTGAATCATATGAAGCAGAGCGGACAGTATCTATCAATCTCTTGTTTAGCGAAGATTCTGTTGGAAAGAAGCAGCATAATAATGGTTGCTGTGACCATGGATCTGCATTGTCCCCTTTGCGTTTTGCTTCGTATCTTTCTTCTTGCATGACAGCTAGGATTAGTAGAAATATTAGTATACCCTGTATGTGCTGCTAATGTCTATATTCATAAACAAATTTAGGGGATTCGAAGCCATTAGTCAAGGACGGAACCAGGATTTTATCCTAGCAGTGGCGAAATGTATGTTAAAAATATCTAGTAGTGGCGAGACTATATAAGCTGGGCATAATTTTTTTTTTTACATATAATAATTGCATTTTTTAAAATTCTTGTCGTGGCGGTCGCCGCCACTAAACCCCCCTAATTCCATCCTTGCCATTAGTTATATGCCGTATGTTGTGAGTCGAGACTCTTGGCTGGTCTTGCATGTTTTTCTTTTACTTCCATTTTTTTTGGTTTGGACGGGTAGATTTCTTTGGAAAAGTTCTGAAAATGGTCGAAGGTAAATCCAACTCCTAATAACTATTTGAAGCAAAATTGGAACCTTGAAATATTGGGACTACAAAATTATTGCCAACTAAGGCCCCATTCCAGAAACAAATTAAGAACTTATTTTTTGTTGAATAATAAGGGTTGTTCTGAAAAATAAGAAGGATGGTAATTATTTTGGTAGAATTTATATAGGTACCAATGGGCGCCGAGAGGGAAATCGTACCGGCGGCCGCGCCGGGCCGTCTCCGGCCACCGGACGGCCGATCCGAGCCGTCCAAAAATTCTTTAAAAAAAACACGGAAAAGGAGTGCTCGGATCAAGTACCCTACACACCTCGGATGCCGTTGATTCCCTCTTAAGCCCCCTCGGTTTTTTTTTTAAGAATTTTTGGACGGCTAGGATCGGCCGTCCGGTGGCCGGAGACGGCCTGGCGCAGCCGCCGGTACAATTTCCCTCCGCCGGTGCCCATTATCATAACAACAGTCTTATTTTTTGTATAAGGCAATTTCAAGCTCAAAAATTATGTGTTTACGCAAATAATTTTTTCTATCATTATAAATCTTGTTTGATAGATCTCATCGAGATCTTTAATACGGTGCAAAAAAAAATCATTTACATTATTTTTGAGTTTAAAAATGTGAAAGGAATTTTTTATTTAAATTTTGTGGAATGACCTTTTTTATTTTTGAATAAGAAGTGACAAAATAAGTATTTATTTTTTAAGAAGATTTCGGAACGGGGCCTAAATTGTTTTCACACATGACTCTCCAAAGCATGGTTCACACATGACTATCCAAAGCAGCTTTATCAGGTCAAGTCCCCCTCATTTCATTTACAGTACTTTGGCCGGTTGATAATTGCATTGTGTGGCCTACCTCTACACAGTTGCACCAGGGCCAACTTTTTTTTGTGTTTGCAGCTTTATCAGGTCAAGTCTCCATCATTTCATTTTACTTTGGCCGGTTGATAATTGCGTTATGTGGCCCACTCTGTACAGATGCGCCAGGGCTAACTTTTTTTTATTCTTTCTAACATTTAAATCAGTCTTTTTTGCCTCTTTGGAGTACAAAATATTTTTTTTCCTTTTGAAAGGGTATATTTGGAAACTTCGTTCTTTAAAAGTAGTAGTATAGATTTGCTTTAACAATGGAAGGTTGTAAATGCATTACCAAACCATCTACATGTGTGGAGGAATATTAGCATAATTTGGTCTAGCTAATTATGGTACGTAAGAAATCATGCTGAGATTAAGAGAAGTCAACTCAAATGGTGGTAAACTAGCAACTACATGAGCAATTAGTCTTTGATGGGTTATTTTATACCTTGAAAAGTCGTTTTAATTTCCTTAACCAACGTAGCAAATTTTTATAGCGAATTTGATTCTAAAAGTGAGTTTTGTCAAATTTTAACTTAGTGAAGACTCAAATCCGTTAATGTCTTTTAGTACATCTAAAGGACATTACTATAGAGGAGTGTAATGCCCTCTGAATTAAATATCGCACCACATATTTATCGGAGATCCATTGATAGTATTACTTCAAATTTTCACGCATGACTCTATGAAGCATGGTTCAGTCATCGTAAGTCAGGGTCTATATATACTTGTTTATTTCAATAACCTCCTAGAGCCAGTCCCATTTGTTTTTACCTTGTTACATACCATTTTCTGATATTGACGAATTGAACTAGGGGACGATTAAATCCGGACGGAGGGAGTACTAAATATCAGCCACCATACCCCCTCGGCCCTTGTATCTCTCTCCCTCCTCTGTAATCAAGAAACCCTCAGATGATAGAACAGGCTGTTGGGAGGTTCCTTATCCTTTTGTTCTTTTTTTTTATTATCTAGTTTTTCAAGAGAAAAAGCACTGGAAGGTAAGGAAGAGAAGAGAAGAACAGAAAATCAGAAACACAATTGGGCCTTATTCCTCTCTACGTTTTTGTCCGTTTTCTGCCGGTTGATAACAGAGAGGAATTGGGCGATGCACGTATAAGCTCGATTCGAAGATCAATGGCTACAAATCACAATCAGATCTAGTCGTATCTTGGGGGCATAGGCGATCAAAACTACGTACAGAGTGGATCTGTTGAGAGAGAATTTTGAAGAAGGTAGATAGAGACCCCTAACCCTAAGCCCAAAGTTGTGTCACACTAGCATCAGTGTTGTGGCCTTAAAAAAAAATGGGTCTTTCTATTGACAGTCCACTGAATTGTCAATAAGCCGAGAAGAAGACAAAAAACATACATATTCTAGTGTAACACATTCACACTTTTCATATACTTTTATATATTTTACACACTGCAGTGTATTTTTCACACTTTTTCATACACTTTTATATATAATATAGTAGGATGATGCTATGTTGTCTCCGGTCATTTTGAAGACACCGTAATTTTTTGCATAACTTTACCATTATGAGCATAACTAAAATCAATTACAAGTATAACAAAACCCAAACAAGGAATATCCAAAAAACCAATCAAGGCGTAACTAAACCCAACTAAGGCATAACAAATAAGTTATGCATTGCTATGATTTTGGTTATGCCTTACTATTGTTCTGTTATGCTTGTAATGAATTTTGGTTATACTCATAATAATTTTGTTATGCCAAAAGTTACGGTGTCCCCAAAATGACCGAGGACACCGAAGTCATTCCCAATATAATATATTTTTTAAACCTTAACGATATACTACTAGGCTCTCTTTAGTGTTGGATCCAGAGTGCTCCCTTGATTTGGTTACATAATGCAACTCCTTGCGACTACTCTAAAAACAAACTTACAAGTGCGATATCGAATGCAATGAAAAATTTATTTAAAACATTCGCTAACACTAATTAGTTTTAGAAGAGATGATAGAAAAACGGTCCGACAAAATTTAGCATTCTCCTTAAAGAAATACGTGCGTATATTTTTGGTATTTTTATAGTACTACATATTTATACAACTATATGTGTTTATTACATATTATGACTGGGATTTCGATTCCATTGATCTTAACAAATTGCCCCACGAATTTGATGATGACCTTTTGTCTTTGTCTTCTGACGCGATGATCCCGACAAATTATAAGACTTGGATATTTTAGTAATTCTTGTGTTTATACTTAGTGAGGATGAAACATGAGAATTCCCATCAGCATTTGATCAGATTGGCCAACCTTCACTGATCACCTAAAATTCGCCCCAATAGGCAACTTGTCGCTTTGTTCGTATGTCTTTCGTGGCCCTACTCCTAACAGGTGAAAAAACGTGAGCTGCAATCTCCCTGAGCAGTAAACCCCGGTCCGGCCGACCTTGACCTAATAAGTGACTATCCTTGCGAAAAAACAAGGACCGGCTCACTTACTTCTCGAACGAGAGTTTAGTATTTGTGTTTCGTGATCATCTGTATAACATCCACAAAATTGTGAATAATCTCGGTTTCTTTTGATCAATATAGATGGAATATGATTCGGATCCCATGTCAAGTGTTGACACATAAAATTAGTCTTTTTGACCTTTTTTGTTTTTTGGTAAAGTAGTCTTTTTGGCCTTGGAACAACTAATTGTGTTTTGGCCCCTGTCATGGGTCACGACGCCATATCCAAGAAGTTTAAATATGTGCGTCAAATAAGGAGTTATGTGTCAAGTGTTGACACATAAATATGTGTTTTGGAAAAGTTCTGAAAATGATCAAAGGTAAATCCAACTCCTAATAACTATTTGAAGCAAAATTGGAACCTTGAAATATTGGGACTACAAAATTATTGCCAACTATATCGTTTTCACACAGGACTCTCCAAAGCATGGTTCAGTCATCGTAAGTCAGGGTCTATACTTGTTTATTTCAATAACCTCCTAGAGCCAGTCCCATTTGTTTTTAGCTCGTTACATACCATTTCCTGATATTGACGAATGAAATACTAGCTAGTTCTATATTATGACTGGGATTACTGATTTTTGTGCTCTTGTGGGACTCCTTTTCCAGATTTTAATTTCCTGAGGAACCTGATGACGACCTTTTGTATGTTTCTTTCGATTCCATTGATCTTAACAAATTGCCCGACGAATCTGATGATGACCTTTTGTCTCTGTCTTCGGATGTGATGATCCCGACAAATTATAAGGCTTAGATATTTTAGTAATTTCTTCTGTTCATACTTAGTGAGGATGAAACATTAGAATTCCCATTAGCATTTGATCAGATTGGCCAACCTTCACTGGTCACCTAAAATTCGGCCCAATTGGCAACTTGTCGCTCTGTTCATATGTTTTTCGTAGCCCTACTCCTAACAAGTGGTAAAAAACGTGAGCAGCAATCTCCATGCGCAGTAACCCCGGTCCGGTCGCCCTTGACTTAATAACTTAACTAATAAGTAACCCCCGGTCCTTTACCCAAAAAAAAAAGTAACCCCCGGCCGGTTCCACTAGTAATTTATGCCTCGTTTGGATGCCGGAGAAGGAAAGGGGATAAGTTATAACCCCTCCCTTAGACCTGGGCCCATCTTTAAGACCTGATTTGGGAAGCCAAAACTCAGGGGTCTTCGTTTATCCCCTCTCTTGCGGAAGACAGGAGGAAAGGACAATGAGGGGTATTATTTTCGAAAAGGGTTTGAGGTGTCCATAAATTATCCCCCCAATCCCCCTCTTTCTTGGACGATTTTAACCCTCTTAATCCCCTCCCACAACTCCCAACAAGGAACCCTCCTGGTTTTCGTCTGCTGCAACAGACAGCGAAACAGGAAGAGAACGAAGAAGAACAAGAGGAACACCAGCAGATTGTAGATCGAACCTGTGACGTTCAGCCGAAATCGGAGAAAGGTAGTGTCATAGTTCTTCTTAGTCTTCTTCTCTGCCTCTTCGTCTTCTTCTCATGTTCTTTCTTTCTTTCTCTCTCTCTCTCTCTCTCTCTCTCCCTCTCTCTCTCTCTCTCAAGCGCTGCTTGGAACTGTGAAAAGTGATAAGAACGAGGGGAAAAAGAAAAGAAAAATTATCATGTGCACGTGTGACCATGTGCTCTCATATTCCAAACGCATAATCAATTACTCCCTTCGTCTCAATTAAAGATATAATTCATTTTTTAGCCGGTTAGAATGGAACGAGTGACAACTAATTTGGGACGAGGGAGTACTAAAATACATATTTTTTTATTAAATTACAAAATCTAAATTAAAGAAGGGTATTAAAATTTCCCCACTAAAAAAATGAAATTGAAAAAATGCTTTAAAAATGCTTTTTAATTTTTTGTACATATTAAATTAATTAGTTAATTAGTAAACTGAATTATTATTGTTTAATTATGAAAGAGTAATTAATTTTATTAAATTTTGCAATTTTATATTTAATTTAATAACTAATCTAATTTAATATCATACAAGGGTAAAAGGGTCATTTGATAATTTTTTTACATCATCCACCCTTCCTTATACCCTTTATTAATCTTTCATCCAAATGAAATACTATTTAATCCCCCTTTTCCAATATCTCATCCAAACAACCTCTTGTTTAATCCCCCTTTATAAACATCACATCAATGTGGACCCTCCTTTATTAACTAATACCTCATACTATCTTATCCCCCTTATTAAACTAAGTGCATCTCCAACCATGACCCATTTTAAGACCCAAATTTAAAATTTGGGCAAAACTCACAAAAAATCCTCTCCAATCTTTGACCCAAACCCTTCCCCATTATGCGTTTTACTCATTTTTTCCCCCAAATTTGAGACAACTCAAGTCTCTCTCCATTTTTTTCCCCAATATTTCAACGGCTCTTCTCTTTTCAACGGCTCTTTTCATGCCATTCTGAGATTATGGTGTCGGCTTTCCCATGCTTGAATACTTGTAACTCTCTCCCTCTCTTTTAGCTCATGTCGCCTGAACGGGTTCCTACAGACAGAAAAGAATGGAGGATATATGGATCAGAGTTCTGTGAATGGTGGTAACTGGTAGACTATTTGGGTGGTTGGCGGTGGTTATGGAGGTGGGCCAAGTTATTCTTCTCCTTTTTCTTCATAGCAGTCAGTCACTCTCAACCCCAAATCAAATTTGTTCCCTTCTATTATTTACATTATAATTGCCATTCAGTACTTCAAAAATAATATTTTTGGATAAAAGATCATTTTGCCATTGGAGAGAGCTTGACCCAAAATAAGTTTTTACCCAAAATTTAACCCTAATTTGAGTAAAATTTTGGGTAAACGCTGAAGATGCTCTAATACCCTCAATTCTTTACCTGCATTCTCACGGGCCGTTAAAAGACATAAGAGAATACTGTACAAAAAGACATGAGAATATTTTTTTCCCTAATGTGAAAACGTGAGGTGGGGTAAGAGGAATCTCATCAATTTCTCTTCAAAAAAGCAGCCTTTTAACGGTAGATAGTGGAGTTCACCTGTTTGCATTGGAAGAAAACTGTGCCCTGCTGCCTTTCTACGCGGGGCAGAGCCCCTCGATCCTATCAACAGTTTCCTCATTGATTTGATCGAGGACTCCTCCTTCCTTCTCGTTTCCATTTACTTTCTCTCTTTCTCGTCCTCTTCTTCAAGTGCGGGTTCATCTTTTCTACTCCCTTTCCTCTTTGTATGAAGTGATTTTAATAGAAAAGAAAAGAAATGATTTTGATTTTTAGCTAAATTATTCATTTTGATTGATTATTTTTGTGAGAAATAGAGAGAAAATTATAAAATAAAATTTTTGATTGGCTCCTTTCCTTTCTCGCTCAGTCTCACCCAAAATGGTGAGATTTTATGAAAAATGATTTCTCTTTCTTATCTCACAATTTCTCATCATTCAAGGGGCAGTTAAAGTTTTCTGAGAATCTTGATAGATTAATTGTTGCAATTGCATGGGAAGAACATGTTTGTAGGGGAAAAAAAAAACCCACCTGATCGGATGTCGTAACACAATATCTCCGGGCTCTTCTTCGAACTCTGAATTTCATAGGACATTTTCTTGAGTTTTAGGGACTTAGACACCTGTAAAAATTTCACCGATCACTTGTACTAGGCTCTGAAGCAAGAGGGGTTTCAAACATTCAGGGACGATGACGAGATCGAGAGGGGTGAGAGCATCAAATCTGAGTTGCGGAAAACAATTTGGAACTCTAGGATGCATGTCAGTGTTGAGATTTGTCTCACATTGGTTAATTATCTCCTCCAAAACTAGTATATGAGTCTGGGCGGCATCTCCACTTTTTGCCAATTGGTTTGGAGTTGGATGCTTTAACATGGTATCAAAGTTAGGGTTTCGGAGAATTTTTTCCCCCTTGTTTGTGCCATAAGTGCACCGTTGTTTGTTGTGATTCAAGTGTTATGGATCATTTGTTTACCTCTCTACTTGCGAGTCAGGGGTTGCATGTGCGAAGTGATCGTGTTATAAAAAAACTACGTGGCTTGATTTGTGGACCGCCAAAATAAAATCAGTGTCCTAACATTGTAGACAAAAATCTATGCCTAGATTTTTTTTTTCTCCTTTTTGGATCCGCCATCTATGCCTGGTTGACTCGACGAACTTTCCTTCTTCCTTCCTCCGGGTTTCCAACTTAATTCTAATTTTAAAAAATTGTTATAAGGTCCATTATAGAATTTTGTAACATGTCCAATCCACCTCATATTTCCAAAACATTTCTAGTCCAGCCCATTACTTTTTTTAAAGTCTCTGGTCCACTTCATTTTTTGACAGGACAAAATTGTCCCTTCACTTAGCTTTACACAACCACCACCACTACAGCCATCGACGCCGCCACCATCGCCACCACCACCACCACCTCTACCATCACCACCACCACGCCACCACAACCACCACACACCAACACGTCCATGGCCACGACCACCTCAACCATCACGCCGCCACCACCACAATGCCGCAACCTCCACCGCAATTACCACCACCACACTGCCACCACAACCATAACCACTACCACTCAACCACTACCACCACGACGCAACCACCACCGCTCCACCACCACCATCACCAAAACGCCGCCCCTACCACCACCATCACAAAAACGCCGCCCCCGCCACCACCTCAACCACTACGTTGCCGCCGCCGCCGCCATGTACCACCACCGTAACAATGCTGCAACTTCCACCACAATTACCACCACCATGCCACCACCATTCCACCACCTCCACCACGATGCCACCACCACCGCTCCACCACCTCCACCACCACCACAATGCCGCTCTAACCACCATCTACACCACCACCACCGCTCCACCACCACCACACCCTAACAACCACCACCACCAACACAACGCCGCAACCACCACCACTTCACCACCGCCACCGCCGCAATGCCGCTAACCACCATCTACACCACCACCACCGCTCCACCACCACCACACCCTAACCACCACCACCACCACCACCTCTACCACCACCACCACAACGCCGCAACCACCACCACTCCACCACCACCACCGCCATCGCTCCACCACCACCACCACCACCTCCACCATCGCCGCAATGCCGCTTTAACCACCATCTACACCACCACCACCACACCCTAACCAACACCTCTACCACCAACACCACAACGCCGCAACCACCACCACCGCTCCACCACCACCACACCCTAACCACCACCACCTCTACCACCACCACCACCATCGCCGCCGCCGCCGCCACCACCACTACCGCTCCACCACCACCACCACCACCACACCTCCACCACCACCACCACCACCTCCACCACTGCCACAATGCCGCTCTAACCACCATCTACACCACCATCACCGCTCCACCACCACCACACCCTAACCACCACCACCACCTCTACCACCACCACCACAACGCCGCAACCACCACCACTCCACCACCGCCACCACCACTCCACCACCACCACGCCCCCAACCCCACCACCACCACGCTGCTGTTTGGGCTGAATTAGCTCAAATCAATCGACAAATAATTGTGTGCGGGCGTGCCAGAAAAGAAATAACTTCAAAGAAGAAATTACTCTTTTCAAAATGACTTGAAACAAACAATTTCAATCAGGCAATTGTGTTATCCGTTCGATTACCTCAACTAAGAGGATTTTTCCTTAAGGTATCAACCAAATAAAAGATTGACGCGCTTCGAAATCAGAAAAGATGATTGAACACAAACAAACCTGAATCTAATCAAAGGTAAGTTTGTATACAAACACTCTTAAGATTCTATCAAGAATAATAAAGAAATGCAAGCACACTGAATTTAATCAAAAGCGAACTTGCAAACAACTATTCTTTGGTAAGAAAAAACTTAAAGGAAATAAGAGAACTTGAATTTAATCGAAAGTAGTCTTACATGCAAATAAGCCTTCAACTTACAAAAAAGACTCTATTCTAAACTAAAATCTAATCTAAGATAGATCTCTGAGCAATCATTTTGTATGAATTGTCAGATGATATGGATTTTTTGTGTGTCTTTCTCTTCACTTGCTTCTTCTATTTATAGACGCTCAACTTGTCTTCGATCCCCACGTCTTCGATTGATATCCATAGTGGCCGCATAAATCGGTTGAGAGGGGCCTTCGAACGGTTATCTTGATATTTCTAGAATTCTTTCCCCCCTGCATGCTTTGATAATGGTATTAGTGGCTTCATGCTTAAATAACGGTTCCTACTTCCAAGCAACGTGGATGAGTGTCACACGTTTGGCTCAGAATAATTCCCTGCAATCATGCCCAACATTCATTATAAACCAAGACAGTAATGGTACCGTTCGATGTTTCCAAAGATCAATCAATGGTTTAAATCAAACTGTTTTTAAAACCATCCTTAATTATAGTCCAAACGCCGTCGGTTCCAATCAAAACGATACCGTATAGCACTAAAACAACATCACCATTAAACCCTGCAATCCTCTGTATCTCGGGTTCAATTAGGATGTGTTCTGATTGGTCAACACTCTATTTGGTGCCACGTGTAACTTTCTTATTGGGTGGCATATTTTAGGATGTAAACACACCCCCCGCATTAACATTTTATTTAGACTAAATAAATGTTAATGGCACACGTCCTCTGGTCATGTCCCTTCAAAACCGGATGCATGAAGCATGATAGGCTTCTATTCCCATGCACGTCTATTGAACTTCCCAGAGATAGCTACAATTATTTCTCCATAAATGGTAGTCAATGATAGGGTTTAACGAATCACATTACCCCTCACAAACCCCTTCGAATTCGAGTTTGCCTTTGTTAAGAAATCTTGCGTTTATGGACTCCCTTCCAGAAATCAATCTTATCTTAGACAATCTCGATTGCCAAACCCCTTCTCCTCAAATGTCTCCTTCAAACTCTCCTCGAATGTTGGCAAGCAAAATCCTTTCGGATTGAACATTCCACACCCCCAACCCATCTCCCACAGGTTGGGACTCCTCTTTAACCCGTTCGAATTCGTTCGATGGGTCCAACTGGGGCTCATGGGAAGGAAACCCTACTAATTCCAACACTGGCACCATTCTGGTCCGGTTCGATCAGCCTGATCCTACACCCCACAAATTTCATCACTTTCGAACTCTGTTCGCAAGCCAATTCCTACCCCTGAGTGGCAACGACACCGTTCACATGGGTATGCTCGAATCCATTTACTCCTCTCTCAAATTTTCCCCTTTCTTGAAACAAGAGGAAAATTACCTGGGGCCTGCCCCTTACTGTGACTTCAAACGCATGGCCCAAACCCAACAGTCCCTCTGGCTCACAGAGGTGCAAACTCCACATTATCCAGCTGACTTCGAGGAAACCAACAAGCTGGCTCCTCTTCCTGAAGAGCCTGACTGGTTCAATGAGGTGAATAACCTTGCCATCAATACCCCTCACTTCCAATGGCAATATGGTTATTCCATCTACCCTGCTGACAAGAGTAAAGCTTTACAACTCCTGGCAGCCTTCTCTTTCCTGGATATTTCTATCCTGGAAAAACAAGTTCCACTAACTAATTTTAAGTGGGCTTGTGAGACACTGGTGCTATGTTCCATCCCCTCCACGGTTTCCTATCAAATCCACTGCTTCCTGGACTTCTTACCAGTGATCAAGTCATGGCTCGACGCCAATACCGCTGCGTATTGCTTCGATCAAACCCTTCAAGACTATGCTCTTACTAAGGAAAGGATTGAGAAGCTGCATGACCAAATCCATAACTTCACTACTGAGTCCTTCGAAGTGGTGCCTGGCCATGCTGATAAAAAGCTTCGAAGGCGCTTCAAAAGGCAACAAATGAAGCGTCCAACAAAGGAGGCTCGGCTTCGAAGGAAAGCCAAAGCTTTGGTGCTCCGCTTTAGGCCCTTGCTGGAGAAAAAATTGGAATCAGACGCTAAAGAAGACATGAGGAAAATGGAACTGAAATTCCTCCACTTTGCTTGGAACAAGTTTCATAGCCTTGTTACTTGGTCTTTCCCTCATTACTTTGAGAACAAGAAAACCACTCCTCAGCACTGAGGCCCTTCGAAGGCCTAATTTGTGCCTTTTTTAGGATTTAGTCTTTCTCTTTTGTTCTTTTGTGTTGTTTTCTTGTAAATATGCAAAATTCCATTTCTGTTCTATGGTAGTTTTTCCTTTTTTAAAATGAAATTCCCCCTTTTTAACAACACGCTGGTCTTGAGATAATTGCCAAAATAATAACAATCTCAACAATCCCCAAATCCTTCTAAAGTTAAAAAAGAAAGCTCAGCGGACCCCAAAAGGTAGGCCCACTACAGGCCTGGTCCATTTGCATGAGTATAAAAGCGAAAATGATTCAAACCACCACATTACATTCCACGCATTCAAATTTCCCCAAAAACTGAACCCCTCTTCTGTTCTCCTCTCCTCTCTTCTCCGGAAACGTCGACTTCCATTCCAAATCAATGGCTTCTTCCAGTCAACCAATCGCAGAACACCCCACTCCTTCTCTAGCATTGAGGCGGTTCGTATCTGGAAAATCCCAAAAATTGGATGGAGATTCATATCTCGACACCAGGGTTTTCATTCCAAACCCTAAAGAAGAAGGTACTTTTATTTTGGGCCCTCAGTTTATAGGAGAAATTCCTGCTTCCCTTTCTCTTTATTACCCTCGATTGGGAGATGCTGAAATTCGAGCTTGTTCGGACCACGATTGGCAGAACTTCCCAAGAAAATCCTTTCCCTGCTGGCCTACCTTAGACAAGGATTGGAAAATTTGGACAACCAGAATGCTGGCTGAAAAATCGAATGCCCTAGAACAGGTGGGGCTAAAAAACATCATCACCCTCCTTCGAAGGGGGATTCCTCAGAATCCACCCCTAATCCAGGCTGCCCTGGCTTTTTGGGACCCTTCGTTTAATTTCTTTAGATTCAACTGTGGCATGATGGCGCCCACAGTTTTAGACGTTACTCAGATGCTGGGACTCATTCCATATGGTCCCCAATTCGATCCCACCAAGGACTACACTCCCCCTGAGGATTTTACCCGTTTAACTGCCACAAATGGAGCCTTTTCCCATTTTTATAACAGGGAAAGGAAATTAAAAGGAGAGGTGTCTGAGACTGAGTTTTTTGCTTATATACTATATACCCTTTGCAAGTACATCCTTTGCCATTCTGGAAAAAGGGTAATGAGTGAGTTCATACCACTCGCACTGGCATTATCCAGAGGCGAAGAATTTGATTTTGCCTCTTACTTCCTTGGCCATGTATACAAGGTTGGATCTGACTTCTACCAGAAGGGTTTGAACTACTCTCAAGGAGGACCCCAATGGTTTATACAACTGTGGCTTCATGCCTATTTCCCTGAGTTGGGCCCGTTTAAATCACCCATGTCGCCTGCTAACTCCCTTGAAGCACCCAATATTCATGGTGACAATTATGCTCTACCAGAGGTCAGTGCAAACTCCACATTGGTGTATTATCTCTGCTTCTTCTCTGGCCTTGCTTCAGATAGGGAATGGCCAAATCCATTTCCAACCCCTATTGGGCCGGCATGGCTTTTTGAAATTTTGACAGATAGACAAGGAAATTCCTCTCGAGCCCTCCAAGCATGGAGCAACATTCTCACAGGCAGAGAAATCTTTATATCCTCGTCGAACCCCTCCAAATCCCTAGCACATGCAGAGGTATACTGCCCTGCACAATTTGCTAGGCAGCTCGATTTTGTTCAAGGCATACCTATTCCATTTTGTGGTCTTGCCAATATTTGTATGTCTGAACGATCAAGCATTTCCATCGAGCATTATCAGACTTGGTTTGCTCAGTCCAGAAATTTATTGAGGAAAACTGTTGTCCAAGAATTCAAAGAACCAGAAGTGTGTACTACCCCTGCATTCGATGATTGGTGGCACACTAACTGCTCATTCCTCATGGGGTGTGTCCCCTTTAAGAAATTCCTTGAAAACATTAGGTTCAACCAGTCTGAATTTGGTCATAAACGACACAATGACTCCTCCTCCTTCTCTTCAGACAATGAATTTAGAATGGCTGGAGGGATTGAAGACATTGCTGCAGGTGAAGTTGAACAAGAATTGTCCCCTACTGACGTTTCTCCTATTGCAATGATCATCCCTCCTCCTTTACCAAAAAGACAGTCCTTGAGGCAGAAAAGAGGTACTTGTTTCTAAATTGCACTTTCATAAAAGACAAACCTAATTGCCATTCGAACTGAATTGTAGGTACAATCTCTCCTCCAAAAAGCACTTCGAAGAGAAGTAAAGCTGCTCCTCCTCAACCAAAAGAAATCATCCCAACCAAACGCTACATCGAGCCTTCATCTGAACTCCCAGGTTTGCTTCCTGTGTCTTCTAAACGTCTTTTATTTTTCTTAATCATTGTTTAATTGAGTCATCTTTTTTACTTTCTTTCAGCTTCCAAAAGAGTTCGAACCACCAAAAGGCGCTCCCAAGTTTCTTCCAGTGATGAGGAAACTGAAGTTGACAAAGAGAGCCTAATCCCTAGGGGTAAGTCCCTCCTTCATATATAATAAGTGTCTTCTAAAAACTCTTTCACCATTCTGACTCGTGAGTTCGAACTAGGCACATCAAAAGCAACCACAAAAGAGACTCTTTTCTACGAGAGAAAAGAAGTACATCCCCAAAGATCTTCAATCCCAGGGAAACCTTCTGGCTCAGAGGAGGTAAGACAATGTATACTCTAGTTAAGCATACATTTATGTATCTCTTATGTTGACTCATGGTTGACCTCTGTGTAGGTTCAAACGGCACCTCCAGTTAAGGCACTGGATTTATCTCTTTCTTGCCTCCAACAAGAAGTAACAAAGCCTTCTCAACAAATGTTAGAGGACGCCTCCTACAAGGTATCCTCTGAAAATTCATCTCTTCGAATTATGAAAGAATTCATTTTAACTTACATCTCGCTTTTCTAGGTATCTCCTATTCAATCTTTCTCCATGGAGAAAGACATTGTTAGAAAGGATACTGACATGCAAACCCTGCTGTCACTCCTTAGCGAGCCTACCTTTGCACAGGCCATGGCTAATTTGGCCTCTTCGAAGATTATGAGGCCACTCCCAATTCATAAGAGAGACTTCCCTCTGGCTTCGAAGAGCCAATTCCTCAGAATCGTTGGGGGACCAGACTCAAACTTGATTCCCTCTTCTTCAAATCAGGTATTCTTGTCACTGAATATACTCTGCCTCTTCTGTCTCTTAATCTATCTAATCTCAAATTATGACCTTTATACAGGTGACAGAAGTAGCCCCTATTTCTGGCAACGAGCCTACATTTTCCTCCTCTCCAATTGACTTACCCCTAGTGGCTTTTGATATATATCTCTTCAAAAGTCAATTGGAAAAATTTTGTAACCAGATTGCTGATCCCATCCTTCCTACCTTTTCGAATTCTCTCGAAAGCCTTCAACAACTTTTGAGCCCCTCCATGCCTTCTGACTTACCTTCCTTTAGAATTAAACATGTTCTCTCAAAGGAAGAAGTTCTAACACTAAAAAGTTTTCTGAAATCTTTAAATCATTTAGGACTTCCTGCTTTGATTGAACATGGTTTAACTTATCACTTCGAGGTATGTTATCAGGCCTTGTCTCTTTCCCAAGGACTTCCTTCTTCAATCAACTTCACTCTTCAAAAACACCTTAAGCAATTTAGTGAATTGATTGCTTATAATCACTTCTTGTCTGAGAGCATTGGCTCAACCATTGAGAAGACCAACAGATTGGAGGCCAAAGCACTTGAGACTGCTTCTCGTCTGTCTCTTTATCAAGCCCGAAGGGATAAACTTTCAGAACTTGATAAGAAGATGAAGTGGTTACAAGAAGAAATGAAGAAGGTCAGGGAAGAGATAGCTGAGGTTTCGAATGGCTTTTCAGAGCTTGAAGACGAGGCATTACGGGATGAGTCCACGCTTCCACAGCTTATTCCTTCTCTTCGAGAGAAACAGAAAAGAAGAGCTATCCATACTTCACTTTTGGATGCTAACTCTAATTCTCTTCGAGGACTACTAACCACCATTCGTGATGTAATAAGCCCCTTTTTGTAAATTCACACAGCTTGTACTTTACCTTTTTTTTTTTATCTCGTTCAATTTTGGGATAAGTACAACTGTAATTAAAATCAACACTAGTTCCTACTTTCCTTGTTCAAAAGCTTACTGTGCCAACTCCTCACCTACCGTATCTTAAAGAGTCATAAATGACTATCTACTAGTATAAATAGAGGTCTCTGGGGAAAGAAAAAATTCACAGATCATCTTCTTCACTTCTCCTTCCTGTAGTAACATTCAAACCAAGCTTTCTAGTAAGGCTACAAGAAAGATAACCATCATGAAGCCTCATCTTGTATTTTTGAAGAAAAACTTCGAAACATAGCCACATCAACCCTCATGATATTTCCTTTGAACCCTAAAGCCCTTAGGTATAGACACATCAGCACTCATGATGTGTTTATACCGGGCTGTTGCTTCGAAGATAAGAATGGGCTTTGAGCTCTATTTCCCCACCAATGGAGCTTTGTAAGGAGATAGAATCAAGTCCCCATGAAGCTAGGTTCAAGTCTTTGTATCTCGGTTGGTTGATCCCTAGAGATCCTCCTCCATGGTATTATTAGGCCCTAGATAGGTTCCCCAATGTAACCTTCTGTGTAACTGTAATGAGCAAAGAAATTATTTACCAATGTATCGATCTTATTCTAATGGCTTTGACCAATAAACTGGTATTCTTAGCCATCCCTTTCTATTTAATGTTATTAATGAAAACATGATAGCATGAAGGAAGATACAAACAGAAATCTTCCTTCCAATACTGTGCTCTTTTACTCCATGTCTATTTATTACTTTTGCTTCGAAGTGTGTTGATACTTCGAAAACTAATCTAGTGTAATTCCAATCGTTCCAACTAACTCATTTAATTCCAGTAGCTTCTTAGCCGTCTCCTCGTAAGTTGTAAAAGATCATGTACTCTTGACGTATGACGCCTAACGCTCTCAAACCCTTCACCTTCCAGGCTTTATGCGTCTGCAACCAATTTAATAATGGTAATAAATGAGACGGATTCCCCGTATTTCTTTGGGTTATAAATACACCTATACGTCAATAGATCACAGCATCTCTTTTAAACAAACAAACATGGCTGAGAACCACCCAAATCTTGCTGATCTCATGAGTCAATTGGCCAACCTGACTAACATGATCATGGAGCTGAAGAGGGATGTCCACGTTGAGTCCCAGGCCCTTCGAAGTGAGATAGCTCAGCTTCGAAGCCAGCTGGTGTGTGTGGAAATAGCTTCACGCCTCTGTTTGGCTAGGACCTGGGATGATCTTTCGACCGTCCTCTCGGCCCATGAGGCAAAAAGTCCCCCAGAGAGAGGATCCTCTTGAAGATTCTCCTTTGGGACTATGAAGATCACCAATGGTCTTCATTTTTGCTTTTTTGGACCAGAGTTGGTCCTTCTCTTTTTTTTTTTTGTTTAGACCTACTTGGGTCTGTTTTGTACTTAGACCTGCTTGGGTCTTTTCTCTTTTTTTTTTATTAATGAAATGGAACTTTTGCTTGGCTGTTCTCGATTCTTTATAGCTTCGATTGGTAGTATGGTAACTTGTTTGTGACTTCGAATGCTAATAAGGTAACTTTTATAGAAAAGCTTTTAGCATGAAACCACTCAACACTAAATCAGCCAGTCAGAACCATCAACATGCAACCAAACTTATTTACACTACCTCTTGTGGAAGGACTCCCATATGGAAGGAACATAAGTTTTCAGATGTCTTCCGTTTATTTTCCTTCGATGAACATAACCATTCAAATTTCTCAAATGATAAGCTCCCCCTCTTAAAACCCTATGGATTTGAAAAGGCCCATTCCATGTTGGTGCCCATTTTCCTAATCCATCCTTTCTAACTCTCCTATCCCTGATAGGGAGGATAACTTTCCATACGAGGTCTCCTTCATCGAAGCTTCGAAGAGCCACTCTCTTGTTATAGCTTCTGGCTATTCTTGCTTTTTGTAGCATAATCTGGTTTAAGGCTTTTATTCTAGCCTCATCAATATCTTCCAATTCCATATGCATGGCCTGATGATAAGATCCTGTGTCTAAATCATTTTGACATGCTACTCTCTGGGATCTTACAGTGATCTCCATGGGTAGCACAGCGTCATGCCCATATGTTAATGCAAATGGTGTGGTACCTGTACTAGTCCTTTTTGTATTCCTATATGCCCATAACACATCAAGTAACAGATCATGCCAAATTTCTGGGTTTTGATCCACCATTTTTTGGATCCCCTTCTTGATAATTTTATTAGTTGATTCTGCCTGACCATTGGACTGAGCATAATAAGTACTAGTATATATTAATGAAATTCCATGGTTCGTGGCGAAATCCTTCACCAATCGTCCTTCGAATATGGAACCATTGTCCACTGTTATCGTTTGAGGACTCCCAAACCTGTATATGATCCCCTTTATGAAATCTATCACGTGGGTTTGTTTGACCTCCTGATAAGCTTGGGCTTCTACCCATTTTGTGAAATAATCAGTGGCTACTAGGATAAATTTATGCTTTTCCAATGAAGGAGGATAAATCATCCCAATCATGTCCATAGCCCATCCCCTAAAGGGCCATGGTTTTATTACATATTGCAAATCTGTAACTGGCAAATGCTTGAGTGGACCTGTTTTTTGACAGGCTTGACACCCCTTTGCATAATCTATACAATCTTTGAGGATGGTAGGCCAATAATACCCATACCTCCTTATTAACCATCTCATCTTTATGCCAGCTTGATGTGCTCCACAGATTCCTTCATGCACTTCAGCCATTACTTTAAATGCATTTACCTTGCTCAAGCATTTCAAAAGAAGGCCATCAATTCCTCTCTTGAATAGCTCATTATTATACATTATATAGTTCATTGCTTTCAATTTGGTTGCCTTGTCTGCAACACTGTCTGGCTTGGTTAGACATTCAATCAATGCTTGCCTCCAATCAGCATTTCGATGAGTTAAAGCATCGACTTTTAATACTTCGAAGTCCATCAACCTATTGTGTAACATAGGCAGGGATTTCCTCAAAGTTAATTGACAAAATTCCTTTTCAATTTCTGATAAAACATTGTAGCCAGACGCTCTTTGAGCTATTTCATCAGCCTCTTCATTAAAGAACTTAGGAATATAAGTTAAAGTAAGCATATAAAATTGATCCATCAACTTCTTAGCATGTTGATAATAAGTTATCAGCGCTGGACTGGTACATTTAAACTGTCCATTTAGTTGGTTAATCACTAACTGAGAATCTCCAAAGATTTCAGCAACACTAACCCTTAATTTAAGCAAAATTTCTAGTCCAATAATCAAGGCTTCATATTCTGCCTGGTTATTGGAACATTGTCCCTCACTGAGTCGAAAACCATATTTGGTTTTCAAGCCTTGGGGGGATTCCAGAATTATGCCCACTCCAGCCATCTGAATAGTTCTTGATCCATCGAACCATAATTTCCATGGCCTGATTTCAACTGTACTAGCCTCCAACGTTCTTGGTGCCTTATACTCATTTGGATGATCGGCCAAAAAATTGGCCAATGCTTGGCCTTTTATCGACTTTTGAGGCACATACTCAAGACAAAACTCAATTAAAGACACTATCCATTTCCCAATCTTTCCACTAAGCACTGGTTTAGAAAGCATGTGCTTAATTACATCAGTTTGAGAAATAACATAAGTTATTCTAGGCAACATATAGTGCCTGAGTTTCTTAGAAGCATAAAATAAAGCTAAACATTGTTTCTCTACTGCAGCATACTTGTATTCACAAGAGTTTAAAAACCTACTAAGATAATAAACTGCTCTTTCCTTGCCATCCTCATTGTCTTGAGCCAACAGAACACCTATTGAGTCATGTGTTGCAGCTAAATACAACTTTACTGGCTTTCCTTCAATGGGAGGCGCCAATACAGGAGGGTTGGCTAAGTATCTTTTGATGGCTTCGAAGGCTTCATCATGCTCCTTTGACCACTTGAATTCCTCCCCTTCCTTCAGTTTCAACAAAGAAGAGAAAATTTTAGTTTTTCCTGCAGTATTAGATACAAATCTTCGAAGGAAATTTAATTGACCAAGAAACCTTTGCAACTCCTTCTTAGTAGAAGGTGGTTTAGCCTCAATGATGGCCTTAGCTTTGTTCCTGTCAACTTGTATTCCTTTGCTGTGAACTAGATACCCTAAAAACTTCCCAGCTGATACTCCAAAAGCACATTTTTCTGGATTTAACTTCAGCTGATAGCGTTTCATTTGTTGAAATGTCTTTTCTAAGTGTTGTAGATGATCCTCATCAGAGTTTGACTTCACAATGATATCATCTATGTAACACTCCAGAAAAGTTCCCACTAAATCATGAAAAATAGTGTTCATTGCTCTCTGATATGTGGCCCCAGCATTCTTTAGCCCAAATGGCATTTTAACCCATTCGAAGATGCCAATGTTACCTGGGCAGGCAAATGCTGTTTTATGCACATCTTCTTCTGCTATGCAGATTTGATTGTACCCTGAATGCCCGTCTAAAATAGACAATATCTTGTGGCCAGCAGAACTGTCCACAAGTGTATCCACATTAGGCATTGGGTATTCATCCTTAGGAGTCGCAGTGTTTAGGTTTCGAAAATCAACATAGATTCTGATAGTTCCATTCTTTTTAGGGACTGGAACTATATTAGATAGCCATTCGACATACCTGGCTGTTCTAATGAAGCCTGCATCTAGAAGCCTCTGCATTTCCTTTTTAACACCTGCAATAGTTTCTGGACTCATCTTCCTGGTTGGTTGTTTTACAGGTTTGAATTGTGGCTTGATAGGTAACCTATGCTCCACCAATCCCCTGTCCAAGCCAGGTAGTTCCTTGTAACTCCATGCAAAGCATTCCTTATTTGCTTTCAATAGTGCCACCAACTCAGCTTTCATACCAGGTTCGAGCTGTTTATTAATAAACACTGGATTGGGGTTTTTTGCATCTCCCAACCTTACTTCTTCCAACAGATCTTGTGATTCAACCTGTTCCTGGGAAGTGAGTTGGATTTCTTTCACATGAGGGTTATTGTTCTGCATAACCTCTTCCCATATGTTCTCTTCTTGGATCTTCTGTTCGATCCCCAGAGCAACATACTTTACTAAAGCCAATGAGTTGGCTTTTTCTTCAGCCTCTCTCTTGGATTTACATCCAAGCAGCATCGTCTTTTGGGGTGTCTGATTCATAGTCAACAGCTTGTTTCAGCTTCGATTTCAGCTCTGCCAATTCCCCCAGTTCCATCTCGTTGGTTGGGTGGGTGGCTGCCTGAAGTAGTTCACTCAAAGGAACTACATCTGATTTGTACATTTCTGCTTCAGCAAAATTTGCCGTGGCACCAAATGGATGTGGATCAGCTTTGACTCCTTCAACACCCACTTCTTTGCCTTTGTCATACTTAACAATCATTCATTCCTGATGCATAGAGGAAGGAATACATCCGTTAACATGAATCCAGTCCCTTCCCAATAAAGCATTATATTTAGCATATGTGTCAACTACAAAGAAAACAGTATCAGTTTCTATTCCACCTACTGCCAATCTAATGGAGATGATTCCCCTGGCATGTTGGCTTTCTCCAGTAAATCCTGCAATGGATGTGCTGGTTGGAATCAATTTTGCTTTTCCTTTTCCTAACTTTTTCAAAGTTTGGAAAGGCAAAATGTTCACCGCAGCCCCATTATCCACCAAGATTCTGTTAAGTGGGACTCCATCAAAGTGTGCAGTGATATACAATGGACGCAAATGTTGCCTCATTGCATTAGTAGGTAGTTTAAATGGATATGAAATTTCCACATAATTTAAATCTATTACCAAGGGGTATTCAACGTCGGACATGGAATCTGGCACGAAACAAGCACTTTCTTTTGAGCTTACCTCCAAACTTTCTTGATTCTGCTCAATTTCACGTACCAGGTTCTTGCCCATCTCGATCTGAGATACTTCTTTCAAGTCACAGTCGTTGCATATGATATTTAACTCCTTATCACTCAGAGTTTCTTCAGAATTCTCTGGCTCGCTCAAGTTCGACCAAACAGTATCCTGATCTTTGAACATCTGACCATTTGAGAAGAAATCCATAGAGCTTGGATAAACCATATTAACTTGTACTTCTGGCTGATCTCCAAATTGGATTGTAGCCACTTTTTTGATTGGTTTAACTGCTTCGGTCTCCTCAGCACCCTTCTTTTCGAATTCTTGTGTGGATACCTCCATGGGGGAAAAGGTTCCTTCCATCCCCTGTTGTTCCACCACCATGGCCTCGAGCAAACCAGACTGATAACTAGCTAGCGAGTTAGGAGAAGGCGGATCAAAATCCTCTTCGAGCATAGCAGAGGCAACCTTTTCCAAAGTCTCCCTCTCGTGATACTGGGTTCGAAATTCCTCTGGGTCCCTCTCGATCCTGTCGAACCTTGGATTAGGTTTTGCTCGTCTGCCTGATTCTTCCCCCGTTGAAGATTCTCCTGACTGGAAGAGCGTATACTTTCTCTGGAGCTTTCTCTTTTGAGTTCTTGAGAGCAATGGAACCATCTGTGGTAATTGAGACTTGGGATCCCTAATCAACACCCAGTTTACAGAGTTCGAAATTGGTGGCTTGAAAGTTCTGCCCGCATTCCTGTTTGAACCTTTGTATTCTTGGAACAAATCAGGTTTAACTTGCTTCAGAAACCAGTCAGGAACCCCTTTCACCAAGGTGAATTCCTCTTATTTGGCCTCTTCTTGCGCCTTTGATGTCTGGCCAATATTGGCTTTCTTCGAAGGTGGCAGCTCCCTTCTGTGGATAGCTGGAACAGGGCTAGTAGGCATGTCCCTTTTTGATGCCAACCAAGACTTGCTGTCACTTGGCTTTGCTTGAACTGGGGCCATTCTTTTCATTCCCATTTCTTTTGGGAAAAAACTCACGCCCTTTCTATCCAAGTCCTTGAAAACCAAATAGTTGGCCCTGCATCCTACACACAGGCACTCCAAAAATGAGGCTTCTAGCATAGGCAGGTGATTATTACCTGGGAATTTCTGCAAAGAAAAACCATCATTGGCTCGCCTATAGGAACTTGGCCTCATTCCCATGCCTCGAGGGTGGCCAGCGTATGGCTTGCCCCTTCCATATTGAACAGTATTCATGTTTACTGGTGCTTCTTTATCCTGCCAATATTTCTTGACAGTTCGAGCCAGTGAGGAGGGCACACTGGTGTTGACCTCTTCTACCTTTGGAAAAGGCACTGCATCTATCCCCATAGTCTTTTCAGGGAATTTGATTCTTCCTTTCTTGATTTGTTCCTGAATCCTGTCACGAAAAACATTACAAGATTTAGTTGAATGAGACCAAGAATCATGCCATTTGCAATAGGTCTTTCCATTCTTTTCTTCCACTGTGGGCAGTTTCACATTCAAAGGCAGCTTAATGATTTTCTTTCTTAACAAGAAGTCAAAGATCTCATCAGCTTTAGATATATCAAAAGAATATACTTTAGTAATTTCCTTTTGTTTGAACTTCTGCCCAAGAGAGACATTCTTTTGAATTAAGGGCTCACAAACACAAGGATCGTGCTCTACAATTTCAGCAGCATCTATTTCATAATTAGGATCCCTATAGTATGTTGGGTAAGAGGAATTATGCCTATCCATATCTTCCTCTAGCAGTGATTCATATCTAGCAACTTTGTAGGTTAGATCTACAAAGTCCCTAAACTCTGTGGAATCAAACCTCTTTCGAAGCTCCCTTTCTAAACCATCTTGTGCTAATCTCACAAACTCTGCCTCTGGCAGATGGAGTTTGCACTTGGTCTTAGCCCTTTTGAACCTAGATATGAAATCTGCTACCTTTTCATCCGGTTTCTGCTTTAGCCTAGCTAAGTCTGCCATAGAGACTTCAGGCTCAGCATTAAAGAATTGTGCATGAAATGCCTCTTCCATTTGAAACCAACTTGTTATCGACTCTGCAGGCAAATTTGTGTACCATGCAAAAGCTGGCCCAGACAAAGAATTTGGGAACAATTTCAACTTCATGAAACCATTCTGAGCCAAGTTCTTACATTGGGCAGAAAACCTAGCAATATGTTCTATAGAAGATTGTCTCCCATCCCCATAAAACAAAGTAAAGTCTGGGATTTTAAATTCTCTAGGGATCTGAAATGTTGTGTCAACCCATTCTGGATATAGTTTTCTATAGATTTGAGGTTGTACCCCCTGAGTTCGAGGCCCACAAACTTCTTGTATGAGATCCATAACTTGGTCTCTTAGTATTGGGTTGCATACAAGGAAATTTTGTTCTTGATTTCCTACTGGTGGATCTGGTTCTACCAAGTCATCTCTATGCATTTCCCTTATAGTGTTAAAATCCCCTTGGTTTTCTCTGGGAAGTCTCCCATACCAGGGTTGCTGCATTGGGTCGGCTGTAGTGTTCACTCGAGCAGGCCTATGGCTTCCATAGACCGCTGTGGTGGGATTTTTGGTATTTGGAAGATTTTGACGAGAATGCTGTGTGTTATCCCTCGTTTTCTCAGGTCTATAACCTCGTTCTAGCTCTACATCATCCTCCCATCCCCCAAGTGTGGGTTCGAAAAGAGGATTAACGCTTTGCCTGTCTCTGGCATTTCTTGGAATCCCAATAGGAATTCCATGAGATTGCTCTGGGATTTCGAAGACAGGCTTTGTAGGCTTCAAAGGCTCATACCAAGATTGTGGTATTTCCTCTGGATACATTTTTTCCTTACCCTTTCTAGACCTTATCTTACCCTGACCAACATCCTCTCCAAGCCTTCCTTCGAAGGGATTTTGGTGAGTAGTTGAATTAGCATGATCATCTAGCCCAATATTCCCTGGACTGTTTCTTGTTACCTCTAAGTTGGGCAACCTACTTCTTATGCTTTTGATCATGGCTCTTTGGGTTTGAGCCATCTCTCGAAAAGCTATCATCATTTCTCTGAACATTTCCTCCTTATCGTGGTCTTTACCACTGGCTTGTCCCTTTTGGAAATTTGGAGGCCCTTCATAAGGAGGTACTTCATAAGAAGGCTCCTCATAAGGAAGCTCTCCCATTTCGGAACCCAATTGGGGAAACTCATGATTCATAGGCGTTCCCTGCTCCGTGGCCTGTTCTGGCACAGCTTGTTCCTCTGGCACTTGACCACCAACAGGTGTCCCTATCTGCTTTCGAAGCCTTGGCATTCTGGCACCTTCGATGTCCCACCGGGCGTGCCAAAAATTGTTTGGGCTGAATTAGCTCAAATCAATCGACAAATAATTGTGTGCGGGCGTGCCAGAAAAGAAATAACTTCAAAGAAGAAATTACTCTTTTCAAAATGACTTGAAACAAACAATTTCAATCAGGCAATTGTGTTATCCGTTCGATTACCTCAACTAAGAGGATTTTTCCTTAAGGTATCAACCAAATAAAAGATTGACGCGCTTCGAAATCAGAAAAGATGATTGAACACAAACAAACCTGAATCTAATCAAAGGTAAGTTTGTATACAAACACTCTTAAGATTCTATCAAGAATAATAAAGAAATGCAAGCACACTGAATTTAATCAAAAGCGAACTTGCAAACAACTATTCTTTGGTAAGAAAAAACTTAAAGGAAATAAGAGAACTTGAATTTAATCGAAAGTAGTCTTACATGCAAATAAGCCTTCAACTTACAAAAAAGACTCTATTCTAAACTAAAATCTAATCTAAGATAGATCTCTGAGCAATCATTTTGTATGAATTGTCAGATGATATGGATTTTTTGTGTGTCTTTCTCTTCACTTGCTTCTTCTATTTATAGACGCTCAACTTGTCTTCGATCCCCACGTCTTCGATTGATATCCATAGTGGCCGCATAAATCGGTTGAGAGGGGCCTTCGAACGGTTATCTTGATATTTCTAGAATTCTTTCCCCCCTGCATGCTTTGATAATGGTATTAGTGGCTTCATGCTTAAATAACGGTTCCTACTTCCAAGCAACGTGGATGAGTGTCACACGTCTGGCTCAGAATAATTCCCTGCAATCATGCCCAACATTCATTATAAACCAAGACAGTAATGGTACCGTTCGATGTTTCCAAAGATCAATCAATGGTTTAAATCAAACTGTTTTTAAAACCATCCTTAATTATAGTCCAAACGCCGTCGGTTCCAATCAAAACGATACCGTATAGCACTAAAACAACATCACCATTAAACCCTGCAATCCTCTGTATCTCGGGTTCAATTAGGATGTGTTCTGATTGGTCAACACTCTCTTGGTGCCACGTGTAACTTTCTTATTGGGTGGCATATTTTAGGATGTAAACAGCTGCCACCACCACGACGCCCCCACCACGACCTCAACCACCACGCCGCTGCCACCACCACATTGCCGCAACCTCCACTATAATTACCACCACCACCTCCACCACAACCCCGCCCCCACCACCATCTCCACCACCACCCCCACGACGATGCTACCACCACACCCCCCCCTTCCCCCCCCCCCCAAACCACCACGCCGTCATTACCTCCACTACCTCTACCACCACCACAACGGTGCCACCCCCACCACTCCACTACCACCGCCACGCCCCCATCACCATCTCCTCCACCACCACCACGGCTCCACCACTCTCACCACCTCTATCACCATCACGCCCCCACCACCACCTCAACCATCACGTCGCCGCCACCACCACCACAATGGCGCAACCTCCACCACAACGACCACCACCACGACCACAAGGACCACCACCACCACGCCGCCACCACAATGACCAAATGCACTATACATACTTTTTGTTATATATTTAGACTGCAAATTTACACTTTTAGACTGCAAATTACTCCCTCCGTTCCAAAAAGAGTGTCCTTTTTGGGGAAGCGTGTCATTTTCAATTGCTTATATCTTTCAATGTGAATGTTAAAAAATATGCAATATGGATCTTGTTTGATAGATTATAATTAGTTCTATTAAACAAAGTTTTCAAAATCACATAAAACTTCATAAATCAAAAGATATAAGCATTTGAAAATGGCACGGAGTCCCAAAAAGGACACTCATTTTGGAACGGAGGGAGTATTAAATGAACACTAACGCCCATGACAATTTAGACTGCAAATTTGCACTTTTAGACTGCAAATTTGTTAATTAAACACCAACGCTAGGGAAATTTTAGACTGCAAATTTACACTTTTAGACTGCAAATTTGTTAAATGAACACCAACCCCAGAAAAAATTTAGATTGCAAATAAAGGCACTTTCGTAAACTTTGCAGTCTAAAAGTGCAAATTTGCAGTCTACACAAAAATTTATACTGCAAATTACTAAACAAACACTAACGCTAATGACACAAAAATTTAGACTGCAAATTATTAAATGAGCACTAACGCTAATGAGAATTTAGACTGCAAATTTGTACTTTTAGATTGCAAATTTGTTGATTGAACACCAATGCCAGAAAAAATTTAGAATGCAAATTTATACTTTTAGACTGCAAATAAAGGCACTTTCATAAACTTTGCTATCTAAAAGTACAAATTTGCAGTCTACACACAAATTTAGACTGCAAATTATTAGATGAGCATTAACGCCAATGAGATTTTAGACTGCAAAAAGAAAATTTAGATTGCAAGTTTGCACTTTTAGAATACGAATAAAGGCACTTTCGTAAACTTTGTAGTCTAAAAGTGTAAATTTGCAGTCTACACAAAAATTTAGACTGCAAATTATTAGATGAACGTAACGCCAATGAGAATTTAGACTGCAAATTTGCATTTTTAGATTGATAATTTGTTAAATGAATACCAATGCCAGAAAAAATTTAAATTGCAAATAAAGGCACTTTCGTAAACTTTGCAATCTAAAACTGCAAATTTACAGTCTAGACAAAAATTTAGACTGCAAATTATCAAATGAACACTAATGCCAATGAAAATTTAGACTGCAAATTTGCACTTTTAGATCGCAAATTTGTTAATTGAACTCCAATGCCTGAGATAATTTAGACTGCAAATTTATAGTACTTTTAGACTGCAAATAAATACACTTTCGTAAACTTTGCAATCTGAAAGTGCAAATTTGTAGTCTATACACAAATTTAGACCGTAAATTATTAAATAAACACTAACACCAATGAAAATTTAAACTGCAAATTTACACTTTTAGACTGTAAATTATTTTCTTAAAACCCTAACGCCAATGAGACATCAGAAACGCAAGTGTGACCCAGAAGGAATGTGAATTACCAAAGAAGAAGTGGTGGTGGTGGAGTGATGGCGGTGGCGTGGTAGTGGTGTTGGTGATGGTGGAGTAGTGGTGGTGGTGGTTGTGGTTGTGGTTGTGGTGGTGGTAGTGGTGATGACGGTGGTGGCGGCGGCGGCAGCGGCATGGTAGTGGTCATTGTACAGGTGGTGGCGGCGTAGTGGTAATGGAGTGGTGGTGGTTGTGGTGGTTGTCATTTCGGTGGTGGTGGTGGTGGTGGTGGTGGTGGAATGATGGCGGTGGCGGCGGTGGTGATTGTGATGGAGTGGTGTTGGTGGTGGTTGTGGTGATCGCTTGGTGGTGGTGATAATTGTAGTGGAGGTGGCGGTGTTGTGGTAGTGGTGGTGGTTGTGGCGGCGTGGTGGTAGAGTGATAGCAGTGGCGATGGTGGTGGCGGGTGGCGATGGCGGCCTGGTGGTGGTGGTAATTGTGGTGGAGGTGGCAGCATTGTGGTGGTGGCTGTGGCGGTGTGGTGGTGGAGTGATAGCGGTGGCGATGGTGGTGGTGGAGTGGTGGTGGTGGTGGTGGTAATTGCGGTGGAGGTGGCGGGGTGGTGGTGGTCGCGGCGGCAGTGTGGTGGTGGTGGTAGCAGCAACGGCGGCGGATTGGTGGTGGAGATGGTGGTGGGGGCGTAGTGGTGGTGGAGGTGCCGATGGTGGTGTTGGTGGCGGTGATGGAGTGGTGGTGGTGGTGGTGGAGGTGGTGGGGGGGGCATGGTGGTGGCGGCGGCGGCTGCGGCGATGTGGTGGTGGTCATTATGGTGGTGGTGGTGATGGTTGTTATGTGGTTGTAATAAGATCGAAAAAAATGAAAAAATGTATTTTTTGTATTAGCCAAACAAGGCCCTTGTTTCTTTTATATAGGTTATTTTTGTCACTGAAATTTTTAATGGACTAGAGGTGTTAGGAACTTTAGAAGTGGATTGGGTGGGTTAGAAATATGCTATAATGGACTTATCAAAAATTCTCCCTTATATTTCCTGCAATTAGCGGGGTAATATGATTTGTAACTTTTCCTTCTTCCTTCCTCCGGGTTTCAGATCTTGTTCTTTTACTATTTATGCTTATCAATTAGAGAATTAAAAAAAATAAGATAGAATCATTCACATTAAAAACAAAAAGCTAAAATGCTCCTTCAAATGGGAGTAATCACTAATTTCAATTCTCCAAAAAAAAAACAAAAAAGGAGAGATTTAGTGTAAGTCCTTTATAAATATTTTATAAGTTTATAAGTTCACCTAATATGACAGAAAAGGGGAATCCAAATGAAAAAAGGAAAAGAAAGAAAGAGGGAACAAAAGTACGGTCCAAACCCACACATGGGTTATCAACATGATAAGGGCGAATCTATGCTTGCAATATAATAGGGTTCGATTCCTCTAGAGACAAACCATGATTTAAGTGAGAGGCCATGGCGGTGGATTGCTGTGTTAGTCTCCCTCGAGGTTTGGATTGCGCAATCGGGTCCAATTGTGACTCGGCTGCAGGATTGTTCCTTGGTTACCAAAAAAAAATACAGTCCAAAGAAAGAAAAGAGCATTGATTTTCATACTCATTTTTAGTCATTGGCACTTCACTTTTTGTTTTTCTTTCAATTTGAAATTATAACAATACCATTCTATACGTGAAAAAGTGGATAACACAAACCAAAAAAAAGGTAATTTGATAATTTCACATAAGATAAAGACAAAAGGTGAAGTTCCAAAATTACTTTCCAAAAAATAAACCCAGACCAAAATTTTTAAATGGTAATCATAATTGGTTAACACGTTATAGAATCAGCAGGCCAACTTTTGCCGATTATCTCGAATCAATAATTTAGTCGTCTTTTCGGACAACCGATCGATCGATCTTTTTTAATCACTAACACTACATAAATGTCACAGAATCAAATTTGTTTATTAATTGTTTAGGCATCTAATAACAATCTTATTCATTAATTGCACATTTTAATCTAATTGATGGTCCAATTAAATCATTTAACCATTTCACTCTACTTTTACCATAACAACTATTTTGTGACATATATTTATGGATGAAAATCTGAAGTAAAAGGTTGTGAATAAAATGAAATATTTGAGTGATTTTTTGACTTAAATGTTCACAATAAGTACCGCTAAAAAAGTTTTTTTTTTTTTTTTTTACTCCAGAAACACTTACTTAAAATTTTAAAGGAAATAGTTTTCCGAAAAATAATAACCGCAACCCATTTAAATGATATTTCAAGTTTTGAAAAATGTAAAAACGAGTGAAACATATGAAATTGCATCGAAACATGTAAAGTATTTGAATATACTGTTTGTGTTCTAAAATCACTGCCCAATGTGTAATCCTTAAAACAAACGTTTACTATTTATTTTGCTTTGTTCTGATAATACAAAAATTAGACTCAATAAACGTGAGTTTAGATTTATTTAATTTATTAAATTGTAAGTAATTTATTAATTTTTATCGTAAGTGATTTTTTATTGTAGTTTTGCTAGAAAAAAATTAATTTTTTCCATTCTTCTCAACAAGAAAATTGTGGACTAAACTCGGAAAAAGATAAGAATTTTTTTTTTTTTTTTACAAAAATCTATCTTTTTTCTTCGTTAATGTTTTGTTTGAGATCGTTATATTTTTCTCCTCGAGTCCTTTTCAGATCCGGGTCGCCCGGATTTTTTTATGGTCCGGATTTGTGTCTTAGCTCCCATTTCCCGATCGATTTACGATGATCCGAGCCACTCAATGTATTCAGAATGTGATTTTAGGGGTATCCGCCAGAAATCACCAAAAAAAATGGTTGGGAAGGGCTTGATCTGAGCAGTTTTTTTTCTGATCAAGCCTTTTCTGATCATTTTTTTTGGTGATTTCTAGCGAGTACCCTTAAAATCACGTTCTGATCACATTGAGCGGCTCGGATCATCGCAAATCGATAGGGAAATGAAAAATCCAGACCATAAGATAATCCGGGCGAGTGGACCTGAAAATTAGTAAACTTATTAAAGGGAAATGATATTGCCACACCCTTTTTTGATAATGCCACACCCTGTAAGTGTATTTTTTGGTGCAAAAATACACTTACAGGGTGTGACATTATCAAAAAAGGGTGTGACATTATCAAAAAAGGGTGTGGCAAAATTACTACCCTTATTAAATGATGATGATATTAATTACTCCAAACAAGTGCCGACCAATAAAGTAAGAGGAGCAGAATTCGTCCCTTGTTGCTTTCCTTGACTCAACAACTCTTCCTTCCTTCCATCCTCCTTCCTTCCTTTTTCCAACTAATTTGCATTTCCCCATCTCCAATCCCATCTACAAACTCATTTCTCTCATCCTTTTGTTTTCCCTTTCCTTTATGCTACGTTTTTCTCACTTTCTTCATCCGATAATTGCAACTTCCAGTACTACAATTTAACTGCATCTATTGCTATTCCGCGACCAAGTAAGACAACTCTTGCTTTTTCACTTTTGAGTTCAGTTTTTAATTCCCCCCTCCCCTTAATTCGTCCATGTGCTTAGATTCGTGTCAATTGTGTGGTGAGTTTTTTGAGACTTCAATTTATGTGATTTCGAAGGCTATATGCATTTTAGTTGTGAAAAATGTCGTTCTAGATGCAGCTTTCTACTTTACTAAGCTTAGTTATTTTATTTCGAAGACTATGAATTTTAGTTGTTAAAAATGCCGTTCTAGATGTAGCTTTCAATTTTACTAGCTATTTTTCAGTTTGATGTATGAAACTAAACTTGCAAGTTGGGTTGAATTCTTCTGTTATGTACGTTATAAAGAGGTCGAGATTCCGATTATGAGGATTTTCATGCTTGTTTAGTTATGTTTTTTTGCAGAACATATCAGGCTATTATCAGCTCTCTCTGGTTATAGGTATGAGGTTTTTAATGTCAACATATACCCCAAGATATTGAAAACAATTTTGGATTGGATCGCATATAATTCATGCAGTCTTCTGTTTTGTTCTGTACTCTGTAACTCTACTGTTCTGTCTAATTAACTTGGTGACAAAAACACCAAGAGTAGGAAGAGCTTGGTGTTTAATATTTGTCAATAATTGTTGCCTGAGGGTATCCACAATGTTATAATAAAAAAATAAATGATCAAAAGTTGTCACATCAGCTTTTAATTATTCATTTGAGAGATTGTTAATGTTAGCAGTGTAAATGCCTATAATGGCATAATCAAAATTGGATAACTAAAGCTTGTCACATCATCTTTTTAAATTACAAAACACTAAAAATTGTGAACAATAGAAAATAATTTTTTCTAAAAACAGTTTTGAAACTAATAAAAACTATTTAGTAGAAATAAAAAATAGTTTTTGAAACTTTTTTTTGGGAAAAAACTATTTTTAAAAAATAAACATTTTCTTAACAAAATATTTTTTTCGAAAATATTGTTCGAAGAGAGAGAGAGAGAGAGAGAGAGAGAGAGAAGATAGATAGATAGATAGATAGAACATTTTTGTATAATGATTGGTGTAGTTGATTGAAAATATCTAGGGTCTATTGAATTTGGTTATTGTTAAAAAATTGCTAGTTTTGGTTATCCAAAGCCAAAAATTTGATTATTTGTAATGTGGTTGTTAAATTTGATTATAGCATTGTGAGTCATATTTTACACCAACATTGTTAACTTTAAAACTTTTTACATTTGATTATAGCATTATGGATACTTTTAGTTAGATACATGCCAAGTCGGGACTATTGGATTGGGATGCATATTATTCATGCAGTCATCGGTTTCATATAGGAATGACTTCAGTGTCTCCACCCCTTTTGGAGATATCGTAATTTTTGGTATAACGGAATCATTACAAACATAACCAAAACTATTATAGGCATAACAGAATCATAACAAGGCATAACTAAAAATCAACCAAGGCATAATGGTTCTGGTTACACTTCTAATGATTTTTTATTATGTTCATAATGATTTTGTTATGCCAAAAATTACGGTGTCTCCAAAATGGGTGGAGACATCAAAGTCATTCCCGTTTCATATATGATTCTTCCTTCTAAACCTACTGCCCAAAAGTGAAAAATGCTAGGGTACACACCCCGTAAGGTATGCATCCATATAACAAAATTATTGGGAGGTGTAACTAAATTATTGAAAAATGTAACTAAACCATTGAGAGGCATAACATAGGCGGCGTGACTAAAACCATTGAGAGACATAACCAAGGCGTAATGTTGCATACCATTTGCACCTTGCATAACTTAACCATTGAGGGGCATAACAAATTCATTGAGAGGTGTAACTAAAATCATTGAAAGGCGTAATACAAAATCATTGAGAGGCATAAACATAATTAGTTACGCCGGTGTGTACCTAGCCGAACCCCCCAAAAGTACCCTCTAATTCAAATTCAAATTCAAATCAAGATACAAGGGTAAAATAGTATTTCCATATGACATTATTAATTCTTGGGGTTTTCACAATGGACAATTTTTTTGGGAAATTTAATAGTTTAAACGTGGACAAATAATATGGGATGTAGGGAATATGATGTGAACATTCGAAAATATCAATTCAACCATTTATTTATCTGCATCACAAAATTAAATTTTGAATTAAGCCAATATGTATAACATGCCAACAAAAATATATAGCCATAGGTGCACCCACTAGAGTTTCTGTGGTGGTAAACACTTAGATTCACTCTCTTACCGACAATATAAGATCTAATTTTTTTAAATCCGAGGATAATAGTTAACCTAAGTTCTAATACCAATTTGTAGCACCCAACATCAAATTCTTAGATCCACACCATAAATATATCTTTCCCAATCTTTGTTTTTTTGCCTTTATACTAACATTTTCTTTTTCCTTTTTCTTTACTCCATCATCTAACCACCAGTACTAAATGACATGTTCTAATGTTAAACTACTCAAAGTACCGAGACTTTCCTACGAATCATCAGAGTTTTATCGATGTTTTTGTCTTGGTTTTTCCCATAAACACACTCCTCTGCCATGTTTTTTTTTTTGCAGGAACTGAATAAAAAAATGGAACTCTTGCGCTCAATATTAGAAATAGCAAAGAATACATCGGAACTATTTGGATTTGGAGAATGGTATGGATACCACAATGGCCTTGAAGGAAACATGCAAAAGCTCAAGAGAAAGATAGACGACTTGAGCGCTCGAGAGAATGACATAAATGCAGAAATTAGTAGGGCAGAGCGCCAGCCATGGAAAAGACGAAAGAAAGAAGTCGATGTTTGGCTCAGAGATGTGCCACGGTTGAAGGACGATGTGCAAAGACTTGAGCAAGAAGTAGTTGGAGCTGAAAGGAACGTCCGGAATGTCATCCCACGTGCACGGTTAGGAAAGCGTATCGTCCAGAAGGATCAAGAGGTGGCAAAACTCCAAGAAAAGGGCGAATCTTTCAATGATTTGCTGGTTGATGACTTTCCAACAGATGGACTATTGATGCCACCGACAAAAGATTTTGTTGAGTCCACAGAAGCAAGGAACGTGGAGAGAGTTTGGGAATGCTTGATGGATGATGACGTTAGACTGATTGGTGTTTACGGAATGGGAGGCGTTGGCAAAACAACCATCATGAAGAAAATTCACAATCGGCTTTTGGAAGAAAAAGATAAGTTTGATGGTGTTTTATGGGTCACAGTATCTAAAGCATTCAACGTTTTAAAGCTACAGAGCGACATAGCTAAGGAGCTAAATTTTAGTCTTCCGGATGATGAAGATGAAAGAAGAAGAGCATCGCAATTATATGCAGCGTTCTCCCGGGGGAAGAAGCACGTCCTTATCATAGACGATCTATGGGAGGAATTCCTTCTGGAGACGGTAGGTATTCCGGAACCAACCCAGTCTAACGGGTGTAAAATAGTTTTAACTACGCGGTTGTTGGATGTTTGTAAAAAGATGGATTGCACAGCTGTCAAAGTTAAGCTTCTTACGCAGCAAGAAGCGCTGACTCTGTTTCTCAAAAAGGCTGGCAGAAAGGGCGCGGTGCTTGCTCCAGAAGTAGAAGAAATTGCAGCTGAAATTGCTAAACGATGTGCTTGTCTGCCGCTTGCAGTTGTTACAGTAGCTCGAAGTTTGAGGGCATTGGAAGGAACACGTGAGTGGAGAGATGCATTAAATGACTTGATCAGCTCGAAGAAAGACGCAAGCGACGGTGAAACTGAGGTTTTTGATATACTGAAATTTAGTTATGATCGCCTAGGATATGAGGTGCTCCAGAATTGTTTCTTGTATCCTGAAGACCATTGGATCCCTGTGAATGAGCTGATAGAGTATTGGATTGCGGAGGAATTAATTGCTGATATGAACAATGTAGAAGCACAGTTTGACAAGGGTCACGCTATATTGGGAAAATTGACAAGTAGCTGCTTATTGGAGAGCATCGACATACACGAAATGATGGAATACGTTAAGCTGCATGATTCGATCAGAGATATGGCTCTCAGAATAACAGCAAGTAGTCCTCGATTCTTGGTAAATGCTGGTGAGACACAAAAAAGGGTACCATATGAACGCTGGTCTGAGGATCTTAAGAGGATTTCCTTCATGAATAGTTGGACAATTGACCTTCCAATTGCACCACCTGTCTGCCATCAGCTTACCACCTTACTTTTGAATGGCACACAATTTAATACGTTAAAAGAGATTCCGGATTCTTTCTTCAACAATACGCCTTGTCTTAAGGTATTGGATTTGTCCCGGAGCAGTATAAAGTCGCTGCCAGACTCGATCTCCAACTTAGAGAAGTTGCATGCATTAATACTGGATTACTGTTTCAATTTAAAGTATGTGCCGTCACTGGAGAAACTGAAGGCTCTGAAACTCTTTGTACTAACTTATAGCAAAATTGAAGAATTACCGAAAGGTATAGAAGAATTGGTTAATCTCATAAAACTTGACCTGTCACATAATTCTGAAATACGAAGGACATTTCCTAGCTGGAAGTTACACAGCCTCTCAAAACTCCAAGACCTTAGAATTGACAACATAGGAGTAAAAGTGTCAGAAGAAGATCTCCTGTGCTGGAGTCAACTAAAAGGTGTCGGAGTCAACTTTCACAATGTACAGGAGCTTACTAGGTATGCGATATCTCAGCAGTTCCAAGGATTGCAGAAGTACCGTCTTATAGTGGGAAAACGTCTTTCATTCGAAACAGATCTGGGAAAAGAGTTCAGTATTAGTTTCAAATCTATAGCTTTGGTAAGTGGAGTAGATCAGCCAGTGCTCCCCGCAAACATAGAGTCCTTTGGGCTTGATGGATTCCACAATCTCATTAGCTTATCAGCTATTCCATGGTTCAAAGATGCCAAAGATTTACGTAAATGTGTAGTCAAATGTTGTAACAGGTTAGAATCCATCTTTTCGTTGTCAACCTTTTCAGAAGATGGCCAGATCCCTCTAGTAACCGTCGAGTCATTTGAATTGACTAGGTTACCCAGATCTAGGGCACTCTTTGAGGGGATTGCCTCACCACACAACATTTACTTCAACCTAGATGTGTTGTCCTTCTATAAATGTGACGCTTTGAAGAATATTTTTCCTGTCCAATTATTGCAGAACTTCACAAACCTGAGTGTGCTTAAGGTGGAGAGCTGTGAGAATGTGGAGGATATAATAGTCGAAATAGCAGAGATAACTGATCGGGGCAATCATCAAGATTATAGCAACTCAATCAGTCTCCCAAACCTCGAGTTCTTAACTCTAGTTAACCTACCAAGATTGAAGAGCATATATAATGGCGTGATGGAGTGTCCATCTATACAACAAGTTATGGTTTACTATTGTCCGATGGTAATGAGACTGCCTCTTTCGCTGCGTATGAATGGCAAGCAAGCAACACTACCACCTGCCCTCAAGGCAATTATTGCAGAAAGAGAATGGTGGGAGTCTCTGGAATGGGATGATCCCATCACCAAAACAATTCTTCAGCGTGTTCTTTATGACGGTAAATATCATTATGTCGTGTCATATTTGAAAGTAGTTGTAAAATATTCAATTCCAAAGTGGGTGTGGCCTAAGGCCTCGTTCCAGAACACCTTCTTAAAAAATAAGTATTTATTTTACATTTTTAAACTCAAAAATAATGTAGATAAAAAATATTTTTTAAATTTCTTTTGCACCGCATAAAAGATCTCGATAAGATCTATCAAATATGATCCATATTGCTAGAAAAATTATTTGCATAAATATATTATTTTTGACCTTGAAATTACCTTTTTAATAAATAAATACTTATTTTCGGTTCCGAAACGGGGCCTTATACCTGCATTATTGGTGTAGTGGGGGGCTCTTTGTGTTGTGTTTAACCCAACATTGATTCGGCTTTGTCAGAGTGATCTGATCAATGACCCCTGAAGGCTGCCAGGCTGGAGCATTCAATAATTTTTCAGAATAGACTATTTTTGCTTTTGTTTTGGCATCAAAACCTTTGTAGTTCAGTATATTTAGTTTGTAAATTTTTTTATGCATGTTTTCGGTTGACCAAAAATTAGGCCTGGCATGCAACTTGCAACTTTCCTTAAAAAAAATACAAGTAGTTGATTCGTGCAATTCATGAGACTTTTTTTTCACTTGTTTATTTGTAAAAATTACTTTGTTGATATGGTTGTGACATGATTCAGTGGATGTTACTTTAATAACTCTTAAGCCACCTGTTTTATGTCTTACTTTACATGGCTCAGTCATTACACGTGAACTTACTACTTTCACATGTAAAATGAAAAAGATAATATTTATATTTTATCATAATTTCAAGTAATGCAGAATGAACCTTAGTTTTATCAAACTCCAAAGTTGTGCAAAGTTATGAGAAAATCATATATACACATACATGCATTTATAATGAACATGTGAACACATTCGCATATAATTCCTTATTCTTTTTAGTTTATGCAGTTACAAATTAGTAAATTACAAAAAGGATTATTGATTGAAAATGTAATGACGAAAGACTAAATTTTAAGTAAAAAAGGTGCTTTGTTACATGTATATAGATTTGATTGCTTGAGTTACTAGAGTGTGTCTTGACTTGAACATATGTTTTTATAGAATTAATGTAATTTCCAAAGCATGGTTCAGTCATTGAAAGATGAATCAAGCATGATCTATACTTGTTTATACAAGTCCCATTTGTTTTTACCTTGTTATATATCAATATCATTCCTTGATATTGGCGATGAAATAGTAGCTTGTCTTAAATTATGTCTTGAATTTTTTCATTTTTCATTCTTGCTGGATTCTTTTGTAGACATTCTTGCCTTTTTGGACTCTTATAATGAGGACTGTGATGATGATTATTGAACTCTGATGAGAGTTGATTGATCTCAACGAAGTTCGACAAATCTGGTGATGTCCTTTCATCTATGTCTTCGGATTTGATTCATGTCAACAAATGAGGTAAGTGACCTCTTACCACATCAGCCATATTCTCTTTGGAAAATATTTTGAATGTTTGAGGCGTGAAATCTCCAATTCTGTGTTATGAGAATGAGGTGTCTTACTACTTTCTTGTGTTTATACTTTGTGAGGATGGAACAGAAGCATCCCCTTAACATTGTGATTAGCATAATTATTTGTGAATCTTGATCATTTTTTTAGTTTCTATCAAATTGTCTTGTAAACCGGTGGATTCTTTCTACCTTTTGATCAAGATAGATGTAATATGATTTAGATCGTCCTTATCAAGTATTGACAAATAAAATTATTTCTTTTTCCCTTTAACACATAACACTGGTTTTGACCCCAATCATGGGCTCATGCAGTTTGAAGACATTTAGATATGCACGTCCAATAATGGAGTTTTGATTTGTATGTATGGAACTATGTAATTTGTTCTCTAATGAATATTGAATCCTCGTATTGATCCCAACTCATTTTTTCTTTAACTTGGCCAAACAAGTTCTGGTCCAAAGTTGCTTATTGAATTGGTGATTTTGCTTATTTCTTAAACAGATCCAATGGATGGTGCTGCACGGGTTATTCTCGGGTTGTATGGTTGAGAGTACAAGTTATTTTGAATTATTCTGTAGGGACAATAGTTTGTTTTGAATCGCAGAATTCTATTTTGCTCTAAATGGTGACAATTGATACTCATGATATTCAGTTTGTGACAGTACTTTAATCTCCAGTTGTAGCATGTTCTGACTTTTGACTCCTCCTCTGCTTTGTATTTGGGTATCGTTTCTTAAAACTTTGTGTAGTGTGAATTGTGGGATTATTCATCGAGTTTTTTTCCGATGTTTTCATTGTTTCCTCTCCATGTTTGTGGTGGTGCTCTCTGATTTAGTGATAACCTGAACGAGTGTCAATTAAAGGAGCTATAATGTTAATCATATGAAGCAGAGCAAAAAATAATTATATCAATCTCTTGTTTAGGAAAGATAGATCTGTTTGAAAGAAGCAGCATAGCAGCGGTTGTTGCAACAGGATCTGCATTGTTCCCTCTTTCGTTTTGTTTATTTCTGTTTTTTCTTCTCGCGTGACAGATTTTACGGAAATATTTTTATACCCTATATGTGCTGCTAATGACACTCATGAAAAAAATAAAAATGGGGATTCGAAGCCGTAGTTGTGAGGGTTGGCTCACAAATTAAGGCCAACCTTTTCCTCTTTAGGCTGCTGGTGTTGCAGCTGGAACAGAGCAGGAAAATCAGAGCATCGAAGGAGCTCTTTGTGGCCTGTGCCTTGTCACTATGTGAGGGTGAGTGAGGCTTAAGTGCTCCTCCCTCCCGTACACAATCCGTCCAAGTTCGAGTCCCGCCAATCAAGAGATTAACGTGGAGCAGGGACGGAACCAGGATGTGTTTGGGCTGAATTAGCTCAATCAAATGGCAAATGATTGCGTGCGGGCGTGCCAGAAAAGAACTAACTTCCAAAAAGAAATTATTCCTTTCAACTGATTTGAAACAACTAATTTGAATCAGGCAACTGTGTTATCCGTTCGAATACCTCAACCAAGAGGATTTTTCCTTAAGGTATCAACCAAATAAAAGATTGATGCACTTCGAATCAGAAAAGATGATTGAACACAAACAAACCTGAATTTAATCAAAGGTACGTCTGTATACAAACACTCTTAAGATTCTATCAAGAATAATACAGAAATATAAGCACACTGAATTTAATCAAAAGTGGACTTACAAACAACTATTCTTTGGTAAGAAAAAACTTAAAGGGAAATAAGAGAACTTGAATTTAATTGAAAATAATCTTACATGCAAATAAGCCTTCAACTTACAAAAAGATCCTATTCTAAACTAATCTAAGCACTAATCTACAATAAATCTCTGAGTAATCATTTTGTATGAGTTGTCAGATGATATGGATTTTTGTCGGGGGCTCTCTCTTCACTTGCTTCTTCTATTTATAGACGATGGCATGCCTTCGATCTCCACCTCCCACGTTAATCTCCACGTCATGCTCGAACTGCCCATTTCCCCCTCAAAACGGTTAAAGGGGGTCTTCGACCGGTTACTTCGATATTGGTGTTCGTGGCCTCCTTCATGGATCGTGATACTCCTGTTTATATGCAACATGGGTTAGTGTCACATGACTGGCCCAAATGATTCCCTGCAATCACGTCTAACTCTCGTTATAAATCAAAGTAGTAGTGGCACCGTTCGATGACTCCAAAGATTAACAACGGTTGAACTCAATCGTTTCTAAAACCATCTCTAACTACTATCCAAACGTCGTCGGCTCCAATCAAACGATACCGTTTAGCACTAAAATAACATCACCATTAAACCCCGTAATCCTCTGTATCTCGGGCCTAATTGATACATGTTATGATTAGCCAACACGCTACTTGGTGCCACGTGCAATTTTCTCATTGGGTGGCATATTTTAGGATGTAAACAGGATGTCATAAAAGCAGGAGCAGAGCCAAATTATGAACAAGCAAATTTTGAAATTTTAAGGTTCAAAAATCTAATAGTTTGTTTGATTTAGGTTTTGAATGAGATTTTTTTGAGTAATGAGTGGAGAGAGATAGAAAGATAAATGAGATTAATAATTGAAAGAAAACTTATGGCAGACCGTGTGCAAAGAGAGAAATTGAGTTTTGGGTCCCAAAACAAACACATTTTTAAAGCATTTAAATGTCTAAATAACATTCAACACAAAATACAATATTCAGGTGTTCTTAACCAAAAAAAAAAACTAATATTAATATTGAAATTTGGGAGAAAAAAAAATAGAAATAACGCAGGGGCTGTGGCCGCCATATGCCCATATACAGTTCCGTCTCTGACGTGGAGGGCCCATTATCCATCTAGTACCTAGGTGGTGTTGTTGTGACTAGCTCGCCTTTCCGGGCAGTAGTTGAGGCTCAAACTGAACATTCCACCATGGGTCAGGAATCCTTATGGTCATCCAAGAGGTTGTTATGCTGGTCGCTCCTTTCCACCCTTTTTACCGTTCAAAAGAAGAAGAAAGCAACTCAGATATTATTGATGTCCACCTTTCTAGATAGGTACTATGCAAAATGAGAATTTAAACAAATGCATTTTGACCAAAAAATTGAAAAAAATTTCTCGCAAATTGTTAAATATCAATGAGTTCTTTTTATTTTTGAAACAAAAATTAAGTTTTCTTTTATGGAAAAACCATTTCTAAATCCCCGTTTGGTTAGTGAAAAATCTTTTGAAACAGGGGAGTGTGATCGATCTATAGAAAGTAAAACCAAAAAATATGGCCCTGGCAGTGGTAGATTTCAAATTGCCGACTATATTTGGAGTTGTACTATGCACAAAGCCAATGGGGGCACATATCTTGCACACACCTTTTTAAGGGAATCATCTCGGATCCTGCAAAGATGATTCAAACCGTTCATTTATTTTAAAATTACCGAGGATGAAACATAAGAACTCCCATTAGCTAGCATTTGATCATATTGGCCAACCTTCAGTGATCACCCGAAATTCACCGTCAATGGAGGGGGATGCTAAAGCACTGATCGAGTATTAGATTTTGATTTTATAAATGCGATTTGCAATTTTCTTTTTCTTCCTATGTACTACGGAGTATCAAACTAAAAAAAATACTAACAAATTAAAAGAATTCCAAAGAAGATTAAAGAGGTCATTTTAGAAATAGAGCCAACATGTAGACGGGCACTAATGACTTTGACCTAATCAATTTTCATTACTAATCTTGCTCTTCACTTCTGTGCCAACTCAGCGAGAGACCTTGTCGAAGACCCGTCAGCACTTAGAACCCTTTCCGCAGCATCTTTTAGGTCTCTCATTCGGGTTTGAACTTGCTTCCCTTCCTCCCCTTCCATTAGACCCTTCATGACTTTAGCAATCTCAACACGTCCAATTATACTGTTTTCACCAACCTTCGGCTTCAATGCCACTTTTACATCCTCGATTAACATTACAGCATTCATTTTCTGCTCCGCATAAACTGACCAAACGATTAACGGAACGCCATGAACCACACTCTCTAATGTCGAGTTCCAACCACAGTGGGTTAGGAATCCTCCGGTCGAGTGATGGCTAAGGATTTGAGCTTGTGGTGCCCAAGATGGCACCAGTAGGCCATACCCCTTGGTCCTGTACTCCTGTCTACAAACCCTTTCGGTAAAAATGCAAAAGGGTCAGTTTTGGTTTGGCCAGTGAAGAAAGTGGAATAAGCAGCTGTATCACTTGGACTTCTAACAAGCCATATGAATCTTTGTTCACTCATTTCCAACCCCAAGGCAAGCTCATTGAGCTGATCATATGAGAGGGTCCCACCACTCCCAAATGAGATAAACAAAACAGAGCCAGGTGGCTGATTATCCAACCAACTCAAACAACCCGATCCGTCGTCCCCGCTACCTGAATCCATCTGTATGAGTGGCCCAACCGGATAAACGGGCGGTTTTCCGGGTTTTTTCTCTTGCAAAGCGCCAATTGCCCCACCTTCCAATTCCTTGAAGCTATTGACCATAATACCCTCAGCCAAACCGTACCGTTTTGTGTGACGAATAAGCCATTTATAGGCCTCATCCTTTCGGTCCTGAACCGGGTCCAGCAAGTCCTTCCTGTGGATCGATATGCAACCCGGAATTCGAACTGGGCCGGGTAAATCTCTATACTCGCAAGAAACAGAGGAATCAAGCTCTGGCAAGTAAAGGAATAATGACAAGGCCATGGCCGGGGATGGGAGGAAAATATAGGGAGAGATTTGGAATTCCATAGCCATGTCAAAAGCATCGGTACCAAATAGATCAACGACGAAGGCGACGACCCGGTGACCCGGTGACCCGAAACGAGTGATTTTATCTGGTCGCGGAGGGAAGGGAGGGAGCGGGTCACGAAGAGGGAGATACGGGTCTCGATCTTAACGTCGTCGGGCAAGTCGTCGAAGTTGACCGGACAAAGGAGAACATGCGATATGCCGGCGGGGGTGAGAGATTCAAGAAAGGATTTCTGGGCTTCGGGCAACGGGCCGTCGGTTGGGATCAAGAAGGTTGCGGAGAAGTTGTGAGTCAGGACGAGTCGCTTGGCGAACTCGGCGAGTGGGATGAGGTGACCCATGCCAGGTGAGGGAAGTAAGGCTATGTGGGGTTTTTGCTCCATTTTTTTTGGTGCTTCCCAGCAAGAAAGATGATTTCTTTTGTGTGTTGAAATGAAAGGTTTGTTGGAGGAGATGAAGTGGTGAGAGGGAGAGAGATGCAATGGTGGTTTACATAGGCATTATGGAGCTTTTGATTAGATATATATATATATATATATATATATATATATATTTGTTTTGTAGTAGTAGATGAAAATAGGGATTTTAATGGTTGACATTGAAAAATGATACTGACATTTTAAAAATTAATAAAGATATTCTAAAAAATGAAAAAAATTGGCTTTAGAATTGCACTAATTTTAAAATGTATGTATCAAATTTTACTGCGTAAATAAGTGAAAGTATCACATCAATAACCCTACTATAGTAGTACTCCGGGAGAGTGGAACAATTAACCACAGTCGTATACCCAGAAAAAAAAAAAAAAAAACAATTAGGCAGTCGTAGACCGGTCCTTATAGCCTTATAGGTAGGGTATGGATATTCGAATCTCACGGTCACGGCTTGTAAACAGATTGGCATAAGGTTTGTTTATTTGCTTAAAATTTTACTGAATTTCAACTAAAATTATTTTGAATTTCAACTTAATTGGGTCCAGCTTCATTCCATTAACTGATAAATAGATAAAATATCATACCAAACAGGCCCTTTATTTTAGGAAGCCTCTAATGCCACGAGCATTTTCTCTAATGCCACGAGCATTGAATGGTCTGCTGTGTAAAAGGCTCATTTGCCCTCATGTGGTCAAAAGCTGTCAGCCTAAGCACAAATCTCACCGATATGCGACAAACGTGGCAAAAATGGGACCAACTATCCCGCTCTCCCTCTCTCTCTCTTGCCAAAAAGGGGCAAAATTCGTAGAGAGAGTTTTCTCCCTCTCTCTCCCCGACAAAATTTCAGAGCCCACTACTCAGTACTCACTAGTCACTGAAATAGACCACGAAGGATGCCACCCACCACCACCGAGCACCGCTGTCCACCATGGACGCCACGGATTAAGTTCCCAGTTCAACAATTTTCTTCTTACCCGCTACAGAAACTGCAAACAATGGTGATAAGAAGAATGTTCAGCTATCTAGTTGTAGGAAGCCCAGCAAGCACTGATATGGTGTCCGATGACTGGTTTGGGCCACGATTATTGGCAAAGCTCAACTCCAACATCGTTTTTTTCAAAGAATTTCATGGCTAAATAGTGAAGAAATCAAGCCAAGCTTTCAAGCTCAATTTCTTCGTTCAGTCCGTGCATTTCTCTTTAACAACATGACCATGGTAAAAGTTTTTTTGGGTCAAGAATTTTTTTTTGGTCAAGACCATGGTAAAAGTTGTTTTAGAAATTTACTACGAGAGTATATTAATGTGTTCATGGCCTAGGAACTTGAGTTGTTGATGTATTAAGAGTTCATTTCCGTGTAGATATTCATCATCTGATCTTTTGATTTTTGATTAATAGTTTGAGTTCCTAATGCTCTGTTTTATGGGTCTATTTCTCCAAGTTATTTATTATGCTAAAGACCGGAAAATAATCAAGTGGTAAATTTGTTAAAGAACAAGGGGGAGAGATTTGAAAGTGTGTTTGAGGAGAGAGCGAAAGTGTAGTTGGCTCTGTGATTTTATCGATGAGAGAGAGGGAGATTCCGTCTTCTAGTGGGAAAATTCAATTTCTCTGCAACTTTTGCCATTTTTGGCATGAGAAAGAAAGAGTGAGAAGTTCAGCCATAGAGAGAGAGAGAGAGAGAGAGAGGGAGATTCCGTCTTCTAGTGGGAAAATTCAATTTCTCTGCAACTTTTGCCATTTTTGGCATGAGAAAGAAAGAGTGAGAAGTTCAGCCATAGAGAGAGAGAGAGAGAGAGAGAGAGGGGGGGGGGGGGGGGGGGGGGGGGGTGTATGGGCTCGTTTTTGGATCACGATAGGACAAGTCAGTCATTCTACACGCCAGAGCAATTAATGTTCGTGGCATTAGAGAAAATGCTCGTGGCATTATAATTTTCCTTATTTTATTACAGTATTATTCATAACAATACAAATTTATCCTTCATACTCCCTCCGTCCCTTTTGAGTGTCCTACTTCGTAACTCCAACTTATTAAAAAGACATCATCATTATACCTTTCACATCAATTTTTTTCTCCACTTTCCTTACTTACCCATCATCATTACATTTTTACTCACTTATTTTTCAAAATGTAATATACTTTTAGGGACAAAATAGTCAATACACCAACTTTTACCCACTAACTTTATAAAATGGACACTTATTAGGGGACAGCCCAAAATGGAATACTGGACTTTAAAAAAAGGACGGAGGGAATATATCTTTTTCCACACATAAAAAGGATAAAAATGTAATATTATATGAACAAAAATAAAAAAGGTAAATGCATTTGGATAAAAGAGGAATGTCAAAATCAATTCTAAAAGATATACAAGTTCATTTTATGTTGAAGCTTTTGCTAGTATTTGTTACCAGAGACGGATTCAAGAATGTAGTTTAGTGAAAATACCTTGTTAATCATAGTGACAAAATTTATTTTAGAGTCATATATAATTAAGGGATGCATTATAAACTACAAAAATATAAAACACATACTTTCATTTATATTATGTAAATATGAGTACAAAATCTCAAACAAAATTTGAGAGTGTGTTTTGCATGAACATTGACAAGTTTTAGAATGATCGATATAGTTTTATTAATGATATTATTTTAAAATATTACTATTATCAGCTCTCTCTAGTTTTAGGTATGAGGGTTTAATTTCATTATCTCCCCCATGACATTGAAAACAATTTTGGATTGGGTTGCATATTATTCATGTAGTCTTCTGTTTTGTTTGGTACTCTGTAAACCTATTGTTTTGTATCTGACTTGGTGACAAAAAACACCAAAGTTTCTTCCTTTTGTCAATTGTCCTCTTAGTTACACCAAAAATATACCCTACCCAATCTTTGTTTTTTTTTTTTTTTTGTTTCCTTCGTTTTTTGCCCTTATATATTATCACCTTTTCCTTTTTGATTTTATTTGATCCCCTTACACACCTTTTCAGTCTTAACCTCTTTAGGTTTTAGCCCCCCACGCGCACACACAACCACGTTAAAATTAGATACAAATCCAACGTTCATGAAAAGTTGCCATTCAAACAAAAAATATAATATACTCAGGGGCGGATCCACGTTAGGGCACGTGGGGTCACGTGCCCCCAGGGACTTTCGAAAAAATCCAAAAAAAAATTTATACATAGATAGGTTAATTATAATATATCTCTAGAAGTAAGCACAGAATCTTGCTGTGTTAGAGTGGTAACTGTGTAACGCATAAAGACATTAAAGCTGGGTTCGATTCTCCCTTCTTACTTTTTTTCCCGTGTTATCCTAATTTAATTGCGCGCTCGATCTCCCTCTCCCTCCCTCCCTCTCTCTCTCTCTCTCTCTGGCTTAAATTCTCACAAGATTTATAATGTTTTTCACTAATTGAAAAGGTAGATGTGTGCGGACATTAAATTTTTACTCGACTTATTTGAACACATTTTTTTAAAAAGACTAATGTGCTACTCGACCTCTCTCTCTCTCTCTGGCTTAAATTCTCACAAGATTTATAATGTTTTTCACTAATTGAAAAGGTTGATGTGTGCGGACATTAAATTTTTACTCGACTTATTTGAACACATTTTTTAAAAAGACTAATGTGCTACCACTATATACTAATGTGCTACCACTATATACCATTGACGCCGGCGACCACCACCGACGCCAATCATTGACGAGTTCCTCACACCTGCTGAGCACTGAGCAAGAACAATCATTCACCTAACGCGATTGTTTATTCCAGGATGCCCCAATTGTCGAGTTCCGCACCCTGACACCTGATGCGAATATTTATTCCAAAGCAGAAAAACTTATTTACGGAGCTTTTCGTAAAGAACGATTTACAGGATCCGATCGCGTATGTCCAAAGTATTTTTGGACGGTCCGGATTGAAAATCAATTGTGACCAGTCAAAATTAAAAACTAAACTCAACCATTGATTGCACGAATGGACGGCTGTGATTGAGTCGCTCTGTAAACACGGAGCCTCCGTGAATAAGTTTCTCTCATTATTCCAAAGATGTCCCAATTGTCGAGTTCGCACACCTACTAAGCATTGAGTTGCAAAGCCGAGTTCACCGCATTGAGTGGCAAAGCTGAGTTCACCTCCTGCTGAGCACTGAGCAAGAACAATCATTCACCTAACGCGATTATTTATTCTAAAGATGCCCCAATTGTCGAGTTCTCGCACCTGCTGAGTACTGAGCTCCAAAGCAGAGTTCAACCCTCGCGCGGCGTCGTCTTTTTTTAATCATCTTTCACTCTACTACTCTTCCTCTCCTTTTTTTTTTTTTCCCCCTTTTTCTCTCACTACCCTTTGTCTCCTTCCTTCGCGTTTCCAATTGATTTACATACATGTCATTTTGTCATTTGTTGCTTCCTTGACTCAACAACTCTTCCTTCCTTCGTTTCTCCAAACTAATTTACGTTTCCCCATCTCCTCCGTTCTACTTACACATTTCCCTCTTCCTTTTATTTCCCTATCCTTTAATGTTACGTTTTTCTCACTTTCTTCATCCGATATTTGCAAGTTTCAGTACAATTTAACTTCATTTGTTGCTATTTCGCGACCAAGTAAGGCAACTCTTTCTTTTTCACTTTTGGGTTCAGTTTCCCCCCCTCCCCTTAATTTGTCTATGTTCTTGACTTGTGTGAATTGTGAGGACCGTGAGGTCAGTTTTTTGGGACGTTAATTTGCGTGATTTCAAAGACTATATGCATTTTAGTTGTAAAAAATGTCGTTCTAGATGTATCTTTCTAATTCTATTAAGCTTAATTAATTCATCTGCGAATTTGGGTTGAATTCTTCTATTATGTATGCTATAAGGATCGAGATTCCGATCATTTTGATTTTCATGCTTGTTTAGTTTAGATATGTTCGTCTTATGTTTTTTGGCAGAACATATCTGGCTATTATAAGCTCTCTCTGGTATTATTCATGCAGTCTTCTGTTTTGTTCTGTACTCTCAACTCTGTAAACCTATTGTTTTGTTTTGTATATATCTAACTTGGATTGGGATATATGCTTATTGTTCCTTCTCAACGTACTGTCCAAAAATACTCACCATAAAATTCTTAGATCCACACCACAAATATATCCTCCCTTGTCGAACCGCTTTTCCACTGTTTCTCCTAAAATCAATTGGTGTCAGATAGAGTTTCAATTAAGTCTTATGACATTCGACATTACACCCACAAGTCTGTTTTTAGAGCGGTCGCAAAGAGTGACATTATGTAACCAAATCCATGGAGGCACTCCGGCCCAACATCCCCAATCTTAGTTTATTCTTATTTTTTACCTTTATATATTAATTATCAGCTTTTCCTTCTTGATTTTATTCCCCTTACACACCTCTTCAGTCTTCAACACATTGAATACCTGAGGATATGCGTTAATTAAGGTGGCGAGGCCCCCTAGTCTTTTTACACACTGTCCCATTTTGCATCTCTCTCATTTTTGCTTTGTTTAAAACTTATTTGCGTTTTAGCCCCCCACATAAAACACACAACCACGTAAAAATTAGATACAAATCCAACGTCCATGAAAGTTGCCATGCGTCCATTCATGCAAAAAGTATAATATACCGCCGCCCTGTTTCTCTCTTCATGGTTCATATATCATTCCCTAGCACAGACAACAATCGTTTTCTTATCTTAATAGAGGGGTGTCACAAAAACTCTGGATCGCAATCTCTCATTCAATTGAGAGATTGATAATGCTCGATATAGTCGCCTTACTCCCTAGATAACAAACTCACATCTGCCAACATTACCAAAGATTTCCTTTCTAAGTAACTAAATCGGTTATGCAAAATTATATTCTGCATTGCTTATGTGTGGGCTCTTCTGAGTTCCGCTGCACTGTTCAATTAAGTTCAATGATCCTGACTTTCTCTTTCTTTTTTCTTTACTCCATAACCACCTCAAACTAATGGAATCGCAACTTCCATTTGCATTCTGTTATGAATTAGATGGAAAATGTCACAATGTCACAAGCAACTCATATGCCCTCTCGTCTGAAAAAATGAGACGTTATTGCCCTGAAAACTATTTCGGAAGAAAGCAAACTGAAGTGGCAGGAAGTGGAGTTCTACCACTGTTTGGGACAAAACTGTGCCCTACTGCCTTTCTAGTTTCTACGCAGCGATGGAGCTAAAATTTTATCTTAGTTGTAGCGAATTACATATGTACTTAAGAAAATACTTAAAAAATATGGACTATGATATGGATAGTATCAACTTTAGATAATATTCAAAATAACGTACTAAAAATCATAATAAATGGTGTTTGTCATAAGCACACGTATCACAATCCGTGAAAGTCGCTTGATATGCTGCTTTCCTTTATTGGTTTTCTATTACATTCCTTTCCTTTTGTGTTAATCTAACACCTTAATATAAATAGAATTTGTATAAAACACAAAGTTAGAAGTCTGATTTTCTTAATTTGGACATCATGCTTGGTAAAAAGTTTCATTCAACTCATTAGATTTGGCTTCAGATTATGTTTTTTGGCCTCCTATATCATAACAAAAATCAGAGGACTAAAAACTCCTTATATCAGGCCTATATAAATAGGGGATAATTTTTTTTGTTTCAAATTATTTTTGAAATCGTTGTGGTGGCGATCGTCGCTAGGTAGTTGTCTCCCTTGACTCCATCCTTGTTTCTACGGCCGGGTAGCACAGCCCCTCAATCCCATTCCAGTAGTTGCCTGACTTGTCTCGACGATTCCTCCTTCCTTCTCGTTTCCTTCCAATTGCTTTCTCTCTTTCTTCATCTCTCTTGTCCTCTTTCCCAATTGCTCCACACCAGAGTAAGTACTTGGGCCAGGTTTCCACTAAATTTTTGGAGCAACAACTTTGGCTATTTTACATATTGTTCACACTAACTAACAATTTGTCAACTTCATTCTCAATTTTTCATTCAAATACCCATGTACAACTATTTCTCAACAACTCCTTGGTTGGCTTCTTGCCAATCTCGGGTTTGGATTTTGGATGAGCAAATGATAGTCCTTTGCTTTGCTTCGGATTTGATGTCTTCATTTCTTTGTTCCTTTTGTCTTTGTATATTAACAATTTCTTTGTTCCTTTTGCCTTAAAAAAAAACTTATTGATTAGTGGAAACAACTAACAAACAAATTCTTTCTCAAAACTTATTCTCTACCGGAAACGCCCTGTTAATGCCATCTTGCTATTTTGCCACGAGGTAAGACGACTCTTTCTTCTTCTCTTGTGGGTTCAGCATTTTCCCCCCCTCTCCTCTGTCTCTGTTGTTGGAGTTTTTATGAGAATTTTGAGAGCATAAGTTACGTGATTTCTGAATGATACGAAACCGTTCAGTTTGCAGGTTCGTTAAAAGGAACATGTCTGTTTGAAAAACAACAACCTGATCGGATGTAGTAGCTCAATCTCCGCATTCTTCGATGTCTTCTTCTTCGAACTCTGAATTTCAAGGTACATACGACATTTTCTTGAGCTTTAGGGGCTTAGACACCCGTAAGAAGTTCACTGACCACCTCTACGAGGCTTTGAAGCGAGAGAAGTTTCAAACATTCAGAGATGATGACGAGATTGAGAGGGGTGAGATCATCAAATCCGAGTTGAAGAAAGCTATTGAGAACTCGAGGATGTCGATCATCGTGTTATCCAAAAATTACGCTAATTCGACGGCGTGCCTCTTTGAAATCCAGACGATTCTCGAACAATGGAAGACATCGGATCATATGATTTTGCCTGTGTTCTATGAGGTGGATCCGTTGGACATTAAAGAGCAAGCCAAAAATCTCGATTTCGGAAAAAAGAAAGTGATGACGGTTGATGAAGTCAGGGGATGGAGGGCGGGGCTTAAGGAGGTTGCGAGTATGGCTGGGATGGGTCTCAATTTCGGAAAAAAGAAAGTGACAGTTGAGGAAGTGAGGGGATGGAGGGCGGCACTTAAGGAGGTTGCGAGTATGGCTGGAATGGTTTCCGGAAATCTAACTGACGGGTAATTTATACATTCAATCCTTTTTTGTGAGCAATGGCTTTTTTCCCATTTTTTTTCCTTTTTAATTTAATGGAAAATGAATAAAACTTACTGCGGAATTGCCGATAAAAAAAAAAAAAAAACTTATTGTGGAATTTCTTCCCCATAGCATCGTCAATTCGTCATACAATGGCTGCAAAATTTAGTTATTAGTGTTGGATTATGGACAGCTAGCTATACCTTGCACTGTGCCAGCTTAGTGAAGGCATTGTCTGAAGTGTGGCTTCGAACAGTGAGACCCCGTTCATTTTGGAATTTTGAATTTGAATTTATAGGTAATGAGTGTAGACCCAAGTAATCCATGTTCCTGTGCTCCTCGATCAACATTGTTCTATACCGCTCATCATCGATTTCCTCTAATTGAGAAATCTTATAACTTCCCCTTTGTCACATCATAACCCATTCCTAACCCATTCCTAGTGACTTGTTTATACTCCATACTGCTTGAGCCTCGTCGAGAATGATTCTATTTCTATTATTGATCCCATTGGATGAAATACATAAAGAAATTGCAGTCGTTGCTGATCTAAAAATAGCTTCAGGTTTGTGTCTTTTATATTTCTGCCCCCTACCCACCGATTTCCTTAATATATATACCCATCACCTCGTTAATTGGACGAACTTTTCTATTGCCTTTCTTTCCACCATTTTGGCTGGTTCTTGCTATCTTTGAACCCTCTACAGTAGATGAACCCAACACCACAAGATTGTCAATATCTTTGTCCCAACTTGGGCCGGCCCTTAATTATCCTGTGACTCTCTCTCTCTCTCTCTCTCTCTCGTGTGGGAAAAAATTTCCTAAATAGATTGCATAGTTGTGATTAGTCGAGTTAATTGTTCTCCTAACGAAATGCTTAAGTTCCTAGATCTTTTTGTGGGTACGTAGTTGTGCACAGGGCATTTTTTGTTTATGGCCTTACTTTTTGTATCTGGGCGGTTTCCTCTTCATACCTTCTTTTGTTTTTTTTTTTTTTGATATTCTTCTAACCTTAATTATCGAAAAGGAAAAAAGAAAAAAGGAATTATAGCCGAATATGTGGTAAGTAGTCATGTTTGGATATTTGCATGGTGAATTTGACTGCTTCTTTCAAATCTTTTCTGAGATGTACGATGCTTCATTTTCTATATGACTGAAACTTTCAGGTATGAAGCCAAATTCATCGAGGAAATTGTTGTTGTAATCAAACGCAAGCTAACTGGCGACCATCTAGTAAGTGTGGGGTCTTCAACAAAGCGTGTTTATTCATGGCTAAAAGCAAGGGCGTCTGCACTATTGTTTGAGAGGGTGCAAGCGAACCCTCCCTCCTCAACAAATACACATTTTAAAAAAAAAAAAATTCTGGCATATAAGACGTTTTTTCTTTAGTATTGTTGCATTGAACCACTCGTACGGATTAAAATAAATAAAATGAAATATCTTTTGGCACCACTGAATCAAAATTTTGGAGCTGCCCTGGCTAAAGGATAAGTCAAGTGGAGTTTGGATTCTTTTAATAGTCATATATATATATTTTTTTTGAACAGATATGATGAATAAGTCGAATCGGAAATTGGGAATTTAACAATTGCTAAACTTGGGTCCAATTCACACCATGGTAGTTGTTATTAGTGGCGAGGTCAAGATTTTATTCTGAGGGGCAGAATGGACAAAATATACATTTTCAATGGCAAAAATGCGCGCCCACTATTGTATTTCCATTTTTTCCGTGTATATAATACAGATAGATATTCCTATTGTTCTTTCTTTTTCTTTTGGTAATTACTAGAACCCCCACATACTTGTCTTGGGTTATGTTTTATGAAGCAATTGAAGAAACTGTTAAACACCGAAGTAAAATTATCTAAATTAACAAGCAAACTTAATTCGAGATTAACTTATTATTTATATCATAACTATTTGATTATACAACCATTTTATTTTCAATTATATACTCCCTCCGTCCCATATTATTTGTCCGGACTGCAAAACAATGTTTGAAAAATAACATAATTTTTCTACGAAAAAATTTGAACTTTTTTTATAAATTAAAAGAACTTATTGATATCTAGTAAGTTGGTGAATTTTTTTTAAATTTTTCTAGCAAAAACTGTATTACAACACACCTCCACCCCCGAGATATGGAAGTTGCCAAAGGACCCAATGAATTAGTTCATATCATTTGTAAAGACAACTTTTTTTTAGGTATTTCAAGAAAGAAGGCGCAAAGTAAATGATGTTAGTTATAGATGACTAGATGTTGACAATGTGCAGGGGCTTAGCCTTTAATGGGCCCGGTAGCCCAGGCCACCCCGGGTCCCAACCTCCCACCAAATTATATTGCTTTTCTTTTTTGGTGAAAGTACACGGAGACCCTCTCATTTATCACTTTTTTTTTTTTTATAGAAACCTCTTAACATTTAAAAAACTGTCCATACATACCACATCAACTATATGAAATAAAAAATTAGCTTACTCTAAGCGGAATGAGGGGAAATGACGATTTTGCATCTTAAAAATCGCTCACATTGTCCCCTCGTCTATGAAAAATTGACCACGCTGACCTTTTCATCTTAACGGTCTTTTTGACAGAAGAGTGGTGATTGGTTAACGATTTTAGTTGAGAGGGCTTGTATGGACGGTTTTAAATGTTAGGGGGCCTTTGTGAAAAAAAAAGAAGAATTGAGGGGGTCTCCGTGTACTTTCACTTTCTTTTTATCAGCCAAAATATATATATTGCTTTGCTTTATAACATCCCATCAGTTTTGTTGGATGAACCTATAGTATTGATATATGAATAATATTAGAACACGTATACTTTTTTGATATCTCTTACGGTCAAAAATATTGTCTGGTCTGTAAAATTGAGAACTAAAAAAATGCATTTTGATTCCAAAAATTTTTGATTTTCTTCCCATAAGATACTAGATATCAATGACTTCTTTTAATTTTGAATATTTATGAATTTGTTCAAAAACAAACATATTCTTTGTACTTCTCGGTTTGGCGGATAGGACATTCTTTTTGGACCGTTGGAAGTATATTGCTTCTTCAGTTTTTACGTCCAAGTTCAAATCCTGTCTCCGCGAATGATATGGGCCAAACTGACCAACTATTTGCATTAGATGGCCATTGGTTTTCTCCGGCTTTGAGAGTTTTCCGTTTTGTCAGAAAAACACAAATCAATCAAGTTTTGGGAGTATGTAGCACTGTGGTTTTATTTTTTTAAATACTAATGCTTGAATCTTGGATTTGTGAAGGGGAGCAATCAATTGTTGATTCCACCAATGAAAGATTTTATTGAATCCACTCAGGCAAGGAACACAGAGAGAGTCTGGGAATGCTTGATGAATGATGACGTTAGGCAGATTGGCGTTTACGGAATGGGGGGTGTTGGCAAAACAACCATCATGAAGCACATTCACAATCAGCTCCTGGAAAACAAAGGCAAGTTTGGTAATGTTTATTGGGTCACCGTATCCAAAGCATTCAGTATAACAAAGCTACAGAGCGACATAGCTAAGGCACTGAAACTTAGTTTTGAGGAAGATGAGGATGAAACAATAAGAGCATCAGAATTATATGCAGCACTTTCCCGAAAAAAGAAGCACGTTCTCATCCTAGATGATCTATGGGAATCATTTGCTCTAGAGAGGGTGGGTATTCCGGAACCAACCCGATCTAACGAGTGTAAAATAGTGTTGACTACACGGTCGTTGAACGTTTGTAGAAGGATGGATTGCACAGAGGTCAAAGTGGAGCTTCTCACGAAGCAAGAAGCATTGACTCTATTTCTTACAAAGGCTGTCAGAAATGATGTGGAGCTTGCTCCAGAAGTGAAAGAAATTGCAGCTAAAATTGCCAAAAAATGTGCGCGTCTGCCACTTGCAGTTGTTACATTAGCTGGAAGTTTGAGGGGATTAGAAGGAATCCGTGAGTGGAGAGATGTATTAAATGAATTGATTAGATCAACGAAAGACGCCAGGGATGGTAAAACTAAGGTTTTTGAGATACTAAAATTTAGTTATGATCGCCTAGGAAGTAAGGTGCTTCAGGATTGTTTCTTGTATTGTTCCTTGTATCCTGAAGACCATAAAATCCCTGTGAATGAGCTGATAGTGTATTGGATTGCGGAGGAATTAATCGCTGATATGAATAGTGTAGAAGCACAGTTTGACAAGGGTCACGCTATATTGGGAATACTAACAAGTAGCTGCTTATTGGAGAGTGTTGCTGAAATACACGGAATGATGGAATACGTTAAGTTGCATGATTCGATCAGAGATATGTCTCTCACAATAACATCAAGTAGTCCTCGATTCATGGTAAAAGCTGGCGAGAGAATAACAAGCATACCATATGATCACTGGTCTGAGGATCTTGAGAGGATTTCCTTCATGGATAGTTTGATAAGTGAACTTCCAATTACACCACCTGTCTGCCCTCGGCTTACCACCTTACTTTTGAATAACAGCCACTATGGGTTAGAGTTAGAAGTGATTCCGAATTCTTTCTTCACCAATATGCCTTGTCTTGGGGTATTGGATTTGTCCAGGAACAGAATAACGTCACTACCAGAGTCCATCTCCAACTTGGAGAATTTGCATGCATTAATACTGGATAATTGCAGGCATTTAAAGTTTGTGCCATCATTGGAGAAACTGAAGGCCCTGAAAGTGTTTGCACTGACTGATAGCGAAATTGAAGAATTACCGGAATGTATAGAAGAATTGGTTAATCTCATAAAACTCGACATCTCATGTAATTTTTCAATACGAAGGACGTTTCCTAGCTGGAAGTTACGCAGCCTCTCAAAACTTCATTACCTTAGAATTGACGGGACAGGATTAAAAGTGTCAGCAGAAGATCTCATGTGCTTGAGTCAACTAAAAGTTGTCGGTGCATGCATTAACAGTGTACATGAGCTTAACAGGTACGCAAGATCTCAGCAGTTCCAAGGGTTGCAGAAGTACGGTCTTATAGTGGGAAAGCGTTCTTGGGACGCATTAGATCTGGGAAAACAGTTTTGCTTCAGTTTCGAATCTGGATCACCTTTTGAAATTGGGGTAGATCAGGCACCAGTGATCCCCGCAGGCATAGAGTCCTTTGGGCTTGAGAGAATCCACGATCCCGTTAGCTTATCAGATATTCCATGGTTGAAAGATGCCAAAGATTTACGTAAATGTGAAGTTAGTATTTGTTACAGAATAGAATCCATCTTTTCGTCCACATCAACCTTTTCAGAAGATGGCCAGAACTCTCTGGGAACCATCGAGTCACTTAATTTGTCATTTTTACCCAGATTTAGGGTACTCTTTGACGGGATTGCCCCACCACACAACATTTACTTGAACCTAAAAGAATTGGTTTTCACTAAATGTGACGCTATGAAGAATATTTTCCCTGTCCAATTATTGGAGAACTTCCCATACCTTGAGGTACTTAAATTGGCGTCGTGTGCGAATGTGGAGGATATAATGGTCGAAATAGCAGAGATGAGTGATCGGGGCAATCATCAAGATTATAGCAACTCAATAAGTCTCCCAAAACTCAAGTTCTTAACTCTACATTACCTACCAAGACTGAAGAGCATATATAATGGCGTGATGGTGTGTCCATCTTTAGAAGAAGTTCAAGTATACAAGTGCCAGATGCTAAGGAGAATGCCTCTTTGGCTGCATATGGATGGCGAGCAAGCAACAGCACCACCTGCTCTCAAGTTCATTGAAGGACAAAAACAATGGTGGGAGTCTATGGAATGGGATGATCCCCTCACCAAAACCATTCTTCAGCCTTATGCTAGGTAATCTATCATTATGCCGTGTCATTTCAAAGTGGTGTGGCCCCAATACCTACTACATTATTGGTGTATCGGCCTAGCCCCCAGCTCTTTGTGTTGTCTTTAACCCAACAATTGGAGGTGTTTTTGGTAGTGAAAATTTTGTTGATTTTTATTTGTACTTGGTTGAGAAGTTATTAGGTGTTTTCGGTAGTGAATAAGTTGTTAAGAAATGTCAAGTTATTTCCGGTAGTGAATAAGTTGTTAATGGGTTTGTGAGTAGAGTAACAGTAGTAAAAAAAGTTTTTGTTGATAAATTTTTTGTTAGTGAAAATGAGATAGTAAAATGCTGAAATTTTTTTGTTAGTGGAAACAAAATGGTAAAATGCATTAAGTTTTTTTTGTGTTTTTTGTTAGTCGAAACACCCCAAATGTTTTGACAGAGTGATCCTGAGGCTGCCAGATTGGAGCAATCAATAATTTTCAGAATACAAGTTTTTGCTTTTGTTTTGCTATCAAAATCTTTGTACAGTAGTTCAGTATGTTTAGACCTATTTTTTAAATAATAAGCAAAGTGGCTTAATTTTTGCCGCATTTGTAAATTTTTCTTTGATTTTTTTTTGGATTATTGGGTTGTCATGACTAGAAGAATCAAAAACTAAAATATTAATATCAGAACCAAATTTGTTTGGACAAAGACAAAAAACAGTTTAAAAAATTGGCTTATTGGATTTTGTCTTTATTCACAAACATATGGGTTTCAATCGTAATTTTTTATTTTTTAGATTTCTCTCATCACGGTGAAGCGATAATCCACAAAAAATCGACGTAAAACTAACAAAAGTAGGCCTTACTTTGTAAATATTTTTAGGGAAAATGACGGCCCAGGATATGTTTTGATAATTAATACCCGCCAAGGACAAGCTAAGAACATTTGTTAATGCTGAAAATGTCATTGGCAGGTATTAATTATTAAAATACGTCCTTGGCCGACATTTTCCCATATTTTTTATACATGTTTTTGGTTGTCCAAAAATTAGGCCTGGCATGCAACTTGCAACTTTCCTTGACAAAATACAAGTAGTTGATCCATGCAATCCATGAGTTTTTTTTTTGTTTTTTTCATTAGGCAATTTCACAAGCTTGTTTGTATATGTAAAAAATACTGGTAGTACGTGTTAATTGTCGATATAGTTGTGACGTGATTCCCACTTGATGTACTTTAATAGTAGTAACTCTTGAGGCTGCGTTCTTCTGAACTTAACTTAAACTTAACTTAAATTCGAAAATTTTGTCCTTATTTGAATTTTTTTCAACATTTGTTAGTTTTGCATCACATTTTTGTGGGTTATTGATTCGTCTCGACGAGAGGAAAAAAAAAGACATTTTTTTTTGATAAAAAGTGGTTATTTCTCAAAATACTTGGGTAAAACTAAAAACATTTTACTTTTCCGGTTCCTCTCGTCGAGATGAATCAATAACCCACAAAAATTTGGCACAAAACTAACAAATCCGAAAAAAATTCAAATAAGAACAAAATTCCTAGATTTATGTTAAGTTTAAATTAAGTTCAAAAGAACGCAGCCTAAGCCACCTATTTTATGTTTTAGCTTACGTGTCGCAGTCATTACATGTGAACTTACTACTTTCAGATGCATATAATTCCTTATCCTTTTTTATTTCTGAAGTTAAAAAATTTGTAAATCACAAAAAGGATTATTGATTGGAAACGTAATGACGGAAAATTAAACTTTGACTAGTAAAAGGGTGATCTGTTATGTATATAGATTCGAGTGCTTGAGTTGCTAGAGTGTGTCTTGACTTGAACATATGTATATTGAATTTAATTTCCAAAGCACGGCGTTGAATCAGGTATGAATCTATACTTGTTTATACAATAACCTCATAAAGCCAGTCCCATTTATTTTTACCTTGTTACATATTACTTCTTTATTTTGGCGAATGAAATAGTATAGTAGCGATTCTTAATTTGTGTTGGATTTGTTATTTTTGTACTCTTGTTGGATTCCTTTTTTAGGTACTTGCACCCTAATTGGGCGGTAAGTAATTGCCCATCAAAGCTTATCATGTCCCCCCAATTTCATCTATGTCTTCGGATTCGATTCGTGTACGTGTCAACAAATGAGGTAATTGATTTTTTACCACATCAGCCATATTCTCTTTAGAAAATATTTAATTTTGAATATTTGAGGTGTGAAATTGAAATCTCCAATTCTGTGTTACGAGAATGAGGTGTCTTACTACACTTTCTTGTGTGTATACTTTGTGTGGATGGAACAGAAGAGTCCCTTAACATTGTGATTTGCATAAATATTTTTGAATCGTGATCATCTTTTTAGTTTCTGTCAAATTGTCTTGTAAGCAGGTGGATTCTTGCATCGCTTGATCGAGTTAGATGTAATATGAATTAGATTGTCCTTATCAAGTATTGACACACAAAATTATTTCTTTTTCCCTTGAACAAATAACACTGTGGTTTCGACCCCAATCAAGGGCTCATGCGGCTTGAAGAAATTTAGACACGCTCCCGTCCAGTGATAATATTTTGATTTGTATGTATGGAAAAATTTAATTTATTCTCTAACGAATATTGAATCCGCGTATTCATGATCCCAACTCATTTTTTTCTTTAACTTGGCCAATCAAGTTCTGGTCTATAGTTGCTTACTGAATTGGTTGTTTTGTTTATTTCTTAAACAGATCCAATCGATGGTGCTGCATGGGTTTTTCTTGGGTTGTAGAGTTGAGAATACAAGTTATTTTGAATTATTCTGTAGAGACAGTAGTTTGTTTTTGAATCGCAGAATTCTAGTTTTCTCTAATGGTGACAATTGATACTCATGATATTCAGTTTGTGGCTATACATCAATCTCCAGTTGTAGCATGTTCTGACTTTTGAGTCCTCCTCTGCTTTGCATTCGGGTATTGTTTCTTAAAACTTTGTGAAGTGTGGATCGTGGGATTATTCATTGGGTTTTTTTCCCGATGTTTCCTCTCCATGTTTGTTTGATTAATTTACTGAACGAGTGGCAATTAAAGGAGCTATAATGTTAATCATATGAAGCAGAGCAGAAAATAATTATCAATCTCTTGTTTAGGCGAGAGAGATCTGTTTGAAAGAAGCAGCATAGCAACGGTTGTTGTAACGGGATCATTCCTTTTTTCTCGTTTCGTTTATTTCTTTTTTTTCTTCTCGCGTGACAGATTTTACGGAAATATTTTTATACCCAATATGTACTGCTAATGACATTCATGAAAAATAAAATAAAATTGGGGATTCGAAGCCGTAGTTGTGAGGGTAGGCTCACAAATTAAGGCCAACCTTTTCCTCTTTAGGCTGCTGGTGTTGCAGCAGGAACAGAACAGGAAAATCAGAGCATTGAAGGAGCTCTTTGTGGCGTGTGCCTCATCACTATGTGAGGGTGAGTGGGGCTCAAGAGCTCCTCCCTCCCGTACACGATCCGTCCAAGTTTGAGTCCCGCCAACCGAGAGATTAACGTGGAGGACCCTTTGTCTATCTAGTACCTAGGTGGTGTTGTTGTGACTGGCTTGCCTTTTCGGGCAGTAGTTGATGCTTAAACCGGACATTCCACCACGGGTCGGGAATCCTCATGGTCACCCAAGGAGTTGCTAAGCTGGTCGCTTCTTCCCACCCTTTTTACCATTCAAAAGAAGAAGAAGAAACCAACTCAAATACTATTGACTTCCTCCTTTCTAGGAAGGTGGTACTATGCAAAATAAGAATTTAAACAAATGCATTTTGACCAAAAAATTTAAAAAAATTTCTCGCAAATTGTTAAATATCAATGAGTTCTTTTTATTTTTGAAACAAAAATTAAGTTTTCTTTTATGGAAAAACCTTTTTTAAATCCCCATTTGGTTAGTGAAAAATCTTTCGAAACTGTGGAGTGTGATCGATCTATAGAAAGTAACACAAAATATGCCCCTCGCAGTGGTTGAGTTCAATTGCCGACTATATTTGGAGTTGTACAATGTGCAAAGCCAATGGGGCACATATCTTGCACACAACTATTTGAGGGAACCATCTCGGGTCCTGCAAAGATGATTCAAACCGTTCATTTATTTTAAAAATTACCGAGGATGAAACATAAGAACTCCTATTAGCTAGCATTTGATCATATTGGCCAACCTTCAGTGATCACCCAAAATTCACCGTCAATGGAGGAGGATGCTAAAGCACTGATCGACATGGTTAATGGGCATTCAGTCATGTACCAAGAGGTTGATGTTTCAGTCTATGATATTCGAGCAATGTGCAACTAGTTTGGATCGATTTTGTTCCAGTTTATTCTCGGCGCAACAGGGATTAAGTTGCCCATGAGTTAGGGAAGAGGGGCATGGGGATGGGGAACGGTTCTGTTTGTTCTTCTGTTCCCCTTTGCGGTTGTGATTTTTTGAGAAAGAAGAAGCACGGCAATGATTTTTGCGACCGTGGTTCTGCTTTGTTCCTTTTTCCTTTCGTTTCGTTTCGTTCCTATTAGTCCTCCATACTACCTTCACCCCTCTAGCCATGCAGGTGTGGTTTTGATGTTCTAGGAATCAATCGTAACTAACCTCAACATCACTAACAGAACATGCAGATAATACTGCATGTTCTGCTCTTCACTCCCCACAGATCAAGCTCTAATACATTCCAGCACCAGACCGAACCTTCGTTTCCTTTGCTGATTCATAGAAGTTTCATTTTTCTGCATTTTCGTTGACTTGGCTCATCAATATAATCTAGGGTATAGACGGCAAAGGAAGGTCTTCTTGGTCTGTTGCATCATTACCAATCATCTTACTTTCGTTATTCCTACAACTAGCTAGTTAATCACTGAAAACCACCATCATTATTAATTATCAGATTTGCTAATGTCATGTTGATTGTCAAATGGTATCCTAATTGGTTAGATGCTTAATTAAATCAATAGGTCAACTTTCATTGATTAGTTTGGTCGTCTCTTCAGCCGGCACCGACTGATCGACCAATCTTTATTAACCACTACTATCTGTTATTACATAATGTCAGTTGAATCAAATTTAACCACTACTATCTATCATTACATAATGTCAGTTGAATCAAATTGTTTACTAATTGTTTAGGCATCTTAATCAAATTGATCAATCTAATTTTGATAATTACCAATGTTAATCCAAAAGCATTTAACCATTTTAGTCTACTTCATCATAACAACTATTTGGTGACACAAACTCGTGGATGGAAAACTGAAGTAAAAGGTTGAGAATAAAATATGAAGGAAAAACTTGTAAAAATTTATCTTTTTTCATGGCTAGTGATTTCGTTTAGATTCTTGTAATTTTTTTTCCCTCAAGACTAATCACAAAAATAAAAGAATGAATTTCAAAAAGTAATACCACTACAAGTTTTAGAAAACATGCAAATAACCTAATTTATATACTCCCTCCATCACTTATTTAGAGTCTACTATTCCATTTTGGCTGTCCCTTAATAAATGTCCATTTTGTAAAGTTAGTGGGTAAAAGTTGGTTCATTGTCTATTTTGTCCCTAAAAGTAAATTCCATTTTGAAAAGTAAGTGAGTAAAAGTGTAATGATGATGTGTAAGTATGAAAAGTGGAGGAAAAAGTTAATGTGAAATGTATAATAATGATGTCTTTTTAATAAGTTGGAGTTACAAAGCAGGATACTTAAAAAGGGACGGAGGGAGTAGTAAATTTATCGAATTTGTCATTCTTCGTCCTTCCTTCGTTTTCCCAACTAATTTATATGTCCCCATCTCCTCCCTTCTACTAACACATTTCCCTCAACCTTTATGTTACAGTTTTTCACTTTCTTCATCCGATATTTGCAAGTAGTACAATTTAAGTGCATCTCCAGCTTGCTATTCGCAACCAAGTAAGACAGACTCTTTCTTTTTCACTTTCGGGTTCAGTTTTTCCCCCCTCCCCTTAATTTACGTGATTTCAAAGACTATATGCATTTTAGCGGTAAAAAGTGCCGTTTTAGATATAGCTTTATAATTTTATTAAGCTTAGTTATCTTTTTGGCACTTTGATGCCTGATACTAAATTTGCAATTTTTTGGGTTGAATTCTTCTGTTATGTACATGTTATAAGGATTGAGATTCCGATTAGGAGGATTTTAATGCTTGTTTAGTTTAGAAAAGTTCGTCCTATGTTTTTTGTAGAACATATCGGCCTATTATCAGCTCTCTTTGGTTTTAGATCGATATGAGGGTTTTAATGTCATTATCTCCCCCATGATATTAAAAACAATCTTTGATTGGGATGCATATTATTCATGCAGTCTTTTGTTTTGTTCACTATCTAACTTGGTTTCATAAAGACCAAGAGTACGAAGAGCTTTGGTGTTTAATTTTGTCAATTAATTGTCGGGCTTTGGGATGCATATTATTCATGCAGTCTTCGGTTTCATATAGTATGATTCTTCCTTCTAAACCCTTTAATTGAAATTCCACAAGTCAATTAAAATCATGATATAAGGGTAAAAAAGTATTTCGTAGGACTTTAGCTTTTCACAATGGACAATCAATTTGAGACATTAAGTGAGAATTTTGAGAGCTTAATTTACGTGATTTCTGAATGATACGAAACCGTTCAATTCGCAGGGTCGATCGAGAAGAACATGTCTATTTGAAAAAAAAAAAATCATTCGTTCTTCGATGGCTTCCTCTTCGAACTCTGAATTTCAAGATACATACGACATTTTCTTGAGCTTTAGAGGCTTAGACACCCGTAAAAAATTCACCGATCACCTCTACGAGGCTTTGAAGCGAGAGGGTTTGAAACATTCAGGGACAATGAAGGGATTGAGAGGGGTGAGAACATCAAAGTTGAGTTGCAGAAAGCAATTTGGAACTCCAGCATGTCGGTGATTGTGTTATCGGAAACCTACGCCACTTCGAAATCGTGCCTGTTTGAAATCCAGACGATTCTCGAACACCGTAAGAAAAAGCCGGATCATATTATTTTTCCCGTGTTCTATGAGATGGATCCGGGGAAAATTAAGGAGCAAGCGAAAAAATTGGATTTTGGAGAAGAGAAAGTCACGGTTGAAGAAGTGGAGGGATGGAGTGCGGCGCTTAAGGAGGTTGCGAGTATGGCTGGGATGGTTTCTGGAAATCAATCTAACGGGTAATTTATACATTCAACTCATTTTATTACTCCATTAGCGATCTTAGTACACATATTTACATACACTCATCCGGATACAGAGATACGCTCGTTCAAATCCTCTCTACCGGCTTTCTTCTGTATTTTATTTTGGTTCCCATACATTTTTAACCGTTAGATTAATTACATGGCAGTTTTAAAATACATAAATTCAAATACATGATCTAACTGCTCAAAGTACGTGGGTGCACGGGAACAGGAGGGATTCGGTACAGAGAGGAACTGGTGTGAGTAAAATGATTCCCTACACTCTGTACAAATTGTGCACACAAGCTATCAAGCGAGCTGTTCAACATATTGGAGGCCCCTAATGCCATGCATAGAAATTATGATGCCGCGCATATTTATTGTCCATTGTGACAAGTTATGGGGCCCAATATGTTAAATGATGTATAGAACTAGGGTTTGTCCGTGCATTCGAATGATTATCAAACAATTCAGTGTCCTCCTAACCTCTTAGATCCAACCTTCAAAGCTATTTTAAATTCCCAATCAAATCAGAAGGGTGTGGGGCCTCCTCCTAACCTTTCAAGGCTATTTTTAATTCCTTGTACACTGAATGGTATAAGTGTATTTTTTGACGATTAGCAAAATTAGCTATATATGATGTGAGTTCAAGTAGAAGTTATGAAGTTGGACCTAAGCTCGCTTTCAATTAGATTTAAGAGTTTCACACCGTAATCCCCCTAGTTAATGGCCTGTGCCTACTGCTCTCCAAATAATATTATAGAAAATTAGTCTTAGGTCAATTATGTAAACTTCATAATCTCACAAGTTCACCTATTAATTTTGTAAGGTCTTAAGTTCATTTTAGAGTACCCTAGAGTAGGGTAGAGTACCCTAGGGTTTAGACACTTTCATAAGATTTTAGAGTGCACTTTTTTATTATATGATAGGGTACCTAGGGTAGGGTAGATTACCCTAACGTAGGGTACCCTAAGGGAGAGGCATTTTTATAGGATTTTAGGTGCACTTTCCTATAATATTGTTTGTCACGCCCTCGATTTTCAACTAAAATAATAATATATTTTCTACAAACAAAAGTCTTTATCTCAACTATATTTAACCTTAAGGCCCTGTTTGATAACCGGACTATGCCTTGGGATTGGACTACCAATCCCAAGGGCTTCCCAAACCCTTGTTTGATAATCGGATTATTACTCCGTTGGGATGAGTAGGAGCTCCATATGGGGTATTTGTAATACCCCGTGGAACTTCGTATTTTTAGTCCAATCCCAACCCCTTCTCATTACCAATTTCTTCTATCAATCCAATTCCATCTCAAACAAACATGGTATTAATAATCTCATCATCTAATCTCATCCCAAACAAATATACTCATTAACAATCCATTCTCATTACCAATCTCAATCCCAATCCCAATTCCATCTCCTTACGAATCTCATCCATCTATCACTGTTATCAAACGGGACCTAAATGTCATGCCAATCCAAACAAAGAATCAAAATCTCTTCTGATCTTCTCTGTAATTTTTTTTTTTTTTACATGAAGTCTCCCAAACGTCTTCCAATAAAAAGGGCTTCACAATAATCAAGTAGAAGAGTTTATACATAGCTTTAAATATGTTCAAACCAAAAGGTACAATCTTCAATTGTGGGTAAAGTACACAACGTGAATTAGACTAGATGATAAACAACTCCTTAATGATTCCAACGAAGCTCTCAAGAGACGTCATGTGCACTCCATGCAGTTCAAGCTAAGTGTCATGGCGAATACCTGAAAGGATAGGGTGAACTACACTAGCTCGTAGAGATATCCATACCTAAATTATATGCAGAAGTGAAGACAGATATCAAGGGAAAATATTTTCCAAAAGCAGATTTGTTTTGTCAAAAAAATGGAACACAAAATACCATACTCATTGTTGGGAAAAAAATATTTAACTCCATTTCCCAGATACTAACACTATCAGCTACACATGCACAAGCACCCACTTCTATCTTAAATAAACTCAGGCTGTCATTACCAAACTCAAAACATACTCCTACGTTTTCATTTCAATGATTAAGAGACAATTCCGAATTCTTTAACCAACCAATTTATCTTTCTTACCCCACTTCACTGGTCGCACTTGCATCTAAGTCGACACACTACACACAAAGAAGTGAAATACAACGTGCACAAGGACCTTAACCTCAATGTGTCATCAAAGAACTCGATCACACGTCCACCTAACACTACTACAATAATAGATATGCGTCACACTAATAAGATTCACAAAGATCACGGTTTTTAGTGAAAACGTGATAAAAAGTGGTTTTAGTGCAAAATGAAAGACCTCGCTCTTGCGGCGAGCTAAAAGAAAAACAACCTCTCCGTTGTGGCATGATAAAAGAAATTAGGGCGGAAAAAAAATGAGATAAAAGAGAAAAAGTCCTCACTCTTGTGGCGTGATAAAAAGAGAAAAGACCTCACCGTCGTGACGTGATAAAAGATTTTAAGGGCGGAAAAGAATGAGATAAAAGATCTCGCTCTTGTGGCGAGATAAAAAACAAAAGACCTCACCCTTGTAACGTGATAAAAAACTTTAGCGCAGAAAAAAGTGAGATAAATGATCTCACTCTTGTGGCGAGATAAAAAGTCTACTCATTTAGGCAGGTTTTGAAAAGTAATGTGAGAAAAACAATGTTTAAGAACTTTGAAAAGTTCTTTTTTTTCTTTCTTTATAGAAGGTAATAAGATAAGTCCAAATTACACTCATCCCAAAAAATCTTTACGTTTCATTTTCATCTTCACGCCCAAAATGATCGAGAGAGGGAGAGAGAGAGAGAGGGGCAAATCCCACAACTGGGTTCCACCTTTGCCCAGTTGTTTCTTCAACAACGTGTATACTGTTCCATTAATGCCCGATTTTCACGTGGGCGAGCTGTGATCTTTATGGTTTATTGCAGTAGTGAAATTTAGTTATTTCAGATGCCTTCCAAGTACACGTTTGACACATTAGGTAAAAAAATAATTATGTTATTATGGCTTAACTTTATCTGAAAAGGATTAAAATCCAATTGAGAAGCCACCATTGAAATTGAAATTCAATATAAACACAAAATTCATGTGAAATTGTTAGTTTATAAAATAAAATAAAAAAACATAAAGTTTGTCTATAATGTTACAATCTGTAGGTTGTGATAATTTTTATAAAAATACAAAGCGCACACTACAACAAAAAACACTATTGTCTATTAAATTTACTAGCTAAAACTAAATTTTTCGCCCCAAGAAAATCCTTTGGTGACCAACAGCTAATTTTGATTGGCAAAAGATTTGTTGTCATATTTTAAAATTTTTTTAAACAATGTTTATATATGTATTTTTATGTATTTAATATCATGTTAATTGCATTTCAAAAAATTCAGCAAATTTTGAAGAAAAAATAAGTTTTCACTTTAGGAAGTGAGTATAAATATTTTTGTTTTCCTAATATAACAGAAGTTCTTGGCTAGCTTAGTAGTAAGGGCTTGGGAAATCAACTAAAGATGCGTGGGTTCAAAACTTGGCAATAATAAGAAAAGATGGTCTAGGAGGTACAAGAAAATATCACATGCAATGATTTTTCATCTCACTTTATGTTGTAATCATTTTGAACATTTAATCACGGTTATAAACTGTGATCTAAAGTGACATATAATCACACCTAGAAAAGAGAAACAATCACGCCCAAGAGAAACAATCACGGCTTATAACCGTGATAAAAGAGAAATGATCACGCCTTTTGGCCGTGATTGTTTCTCTCTTTCAATCACGGTATATAACCGTGATAAAAAAGAGTGACTTACAATCACACCTAGATCCATTACGGTAGTAGGAGCGTGATGAAAAACTTACAATCACAGCCAATAGCTGTGATCTTTATGGTTTATTTTGTAGTAGTGTAATTTAATATTTTTAAACTTAAGTTAAGTGTTATCGTGTCCTCCCTCGTGTCCCTTTTTATTCTGTCTTTTCGTTTCCTTTCGTCATCAACAAGTGTGAATTATCCACCTAAACGCACATGCATACCGTTCAATCAAATCTCCAGTTTACCATTATAAGTTTAAACTACAATACCAATGTAACTCTTTCATAATAGATACTATCTCATCTACGGCATCAAATTAACATGTTTCCATACCAAATAAATTACCACAACCAATTCCAATTTATCAAGCCACTATAATTTAGGAAGTCTATAAGAAGGAAGAAAGCAAACATCGACATTTAAAACCATCCAAGACACCAACTCAGGTTAAAAGTTCATAATTTCTCACATGAGTACTTCATTATGTCTAAGCTTCACATTCTAAATCAACATATCAATACTCACAACCTTCTGTATTACCACCTCTTGCGTTACAATAAACATCATCCAATGGTTGGGTTTGACATTTCCACCCTTTGCATTGCCGTCTGCATTATCACCCCTTGCGTTGCCGTAAAATACAACTCATTAGTTGAGTTTCTATATAACCAACCCTTGCGTTGCAATACTTCCCCATTACAATCCTTGGACTACAATCGATTAATCTCATCAATCAGATAACATCAACAACAAACACTTTTTCCCAGTCTCGATGTAAGACAAAACACACCGATCGAACCAACTCAAAGATTAACTATGCATAAATAATATCATCTTCACGATTATAGCAATAAGAACACCCAAGTCCAACTATTTCATGTAGGAAGTTCCCCACATATCTTCATCAATCAAATCACATTAACATCAAAGCATTCGCTTGCATATCGACACATTAATACACATGACACTTTAATCACGCCGGGCATCGAGAAGCTCGCACACACACTTATTCACACACCTTTTACTAAGATTCTAGGCTTATACCATTGCCAATATCATTTTCTGTTATCACGTTTCTATTTTTAAAGGCTTGGATACACCTTAGGTTCTCGAACAACCACTTTCTCTTTACCGATTCATTTACTAAAACATACCCTTTTTAACTAAATCAACTTTCCACATCTCTTAAATTAAACCCACATACTAGCCCAACATCAAAACAAGAGTATTCGAAGATAGGCAAGCCTAAACTCTTTCCATGGCTTTTTCAAAAATCTGATTCAAGTTTTTCCAAATCACACCTACTTCGTGCATAGGGTTTAGACACTCAATAACGTACAAAACTACCACATAAGCAAGCATAGAGAGAGAGAGAGAGAGAGAGAGAGAGAGAGAGATCCCTAGATTAAAATTCCGTCCTTCCAAAACCCCCAAAAGTCCCGGCACACAAGGCACCACAAATTTCTTTGAGCAAATTTGCTATACTCTCTTAGAAAAATCATAATCCTTTCATCTTAAACCCAAAAATATTGAAACCAACGCCAAACGTTGCACCACTATAAGCACTACACTCAATAAAAATTCCAGGTTCAGAAACGAGAGGAGGTTAGCCCAACAATCAAAAGAAAACAGATTTGCAACCATTTTCGCACCAGTCAACCAACCCTGCTTTAGAAATTCACCAAAAATTGTATACTTAACCAAATTACTTGATTCCAACGCCAATCTCTTCTTAGCTTAAATATGCAGCTCCTGTAAAAGACCCAAAGCCACCCAAGGTGTTCAACATGCCCAAGACGTTAAAAGAAGGCAGCCACACACAGATTCGCACATTCAGGAAACAGCCAGTATTCAAAAATTCATAACTAATTGTGTGATTATCAGTTTTACATGATCTTGGTACCAAAATCTTGTATTGAAACGTACTTTAAACATTTTTGAAGACAACCAAAAATTGATTCCTAGCAGAAGGGCCCCTAAAAGACAGATTACCAGAACGCAGACACTAGATTTATTCAAGACTCAAAATAGATGATCAAACTTGATTCTTGTACATTAAACTAGCACTTAAACATGTAAAGAAGGCAGGAGATTCCTACCTCGAAGGTTAGAAGCAAACCTGAACATAGAGGAAACTTTGAAGTGCTCCGAGCATGAATTTTCTTGGATGGATAGGAGGCTCTTGTCGCGTAGAACAACTTTAGTATTTGGGATAAGTCCCAAATCTCATTCGTAGAAGACGAAATTGAAGAGAGAAGGTGAGAGAGGTGAGAGCCTAGAGAGAGTAGAAGACAGCGTAGAAGAAGAAGAAGAGAAAAAAAAAAAAGGAAAGGTGATTTCCCTGCCCCAATTTTTTTTGATTTATATAGCACAAATAACACTTACATCCTTCCACTCCTATTGCATTATGTCAACTTCCACAACTTACAAGTCATCTCACATTGACCCAACTCATGTCTACATCATTATCCATACTTTGATAATCCAAATACATATTAAACATTTAAAATTTAAGAAAATAACTATGGGTCTTTACAGGGTTTTAGTGGTTTAAATACTTTTATAGGGTTTAGATTTTAGACACTTTCATCGGGTACCCTAGGGTTTAGGTTGTGTGAACTTGTGGCTTTACAAAACTATTAAGTGGACTTATAGGTTTATGAAATGTCTATAGTGGACCTATCACTAAATCTCCCATAAAATTATCCGTGCAATCCATTGGTTGGTGCTAAAGTCTTCCTAAAAATCAATATTACAGCATGGGTATTGACTTTATGACTAATCCAAAGAAAGCACATGAAACAAAAAAAAAAAGGTTAAATACCTAGACACTCTTCGAAGTTTACCTCTTTGGCTCGCTCACCCCCTCTTAGAATTTCGCATACGGGGAGACTCCCTCATTAACGTTCTCATTTGGAGGACCTTCTAATAGAATCTAGATCAAAATTTTTACGGTTCTAGATGGAACCCTGACGGAGGAGGTCTATAGAAAGAAAAAACTTTAATATGGGGGTTTCTCCTTAAGCAAAATTCTAAGAGGGGGTGAGTGAGACAAAGAAGTAAACTTCGAGGGGTATCTATGTATTTATCACCCCCCCCCCCCCCCCCCCCACCAAAAAAAAAAATAATATAATAAAAAAAGTAGTAACCTTGGTACTCAGGAGACAGAAGTGAAAACACCAATTGTATATAAAGGTCCTAAAGAAGAAGAGGTAACTTTTTGCAACACAATATACGTTTATTGCATCAGGCCTAAATTAGACCTTCATATAAAGGTAATGCACACATACACACACATAAATTCGCACAGTACCTCTTAAGAAGACAGTACATTTATTCTTAAAGAACCGGGCCAATTGGCTCTCAGACTTGTTAATATTCAAGAATACATAACATATGGGGTAATAAAGAAGAGAAAATTTTAAAATGATACCTGAACTTTCACCTAAATATCACATAAATACCTAAACTTAAGTTTATGTCAATTAAACACCTAGACTTACAAAAACCCCAAATCTAGGCCCCTGCCGTCTTACTTCCGTCCAGTTTGTTGATAAAAGTGATGACGTGGCATATTTCTTCCATTAAGTGCCCAATTGCACATGATAGGAAGTCTAAAAGACACACACATCAAAACTCCTCCCCTTTCTCTCCTCGCCTCTCGTCCCCTTCTCACCACCTCTCCCTCTCTCTAATATTCGTTAGGTTTTCCCATTCTGATTTCTTTTTGTTCCCATGGTATATGTGTAAATGAGAAAGGAACAAATCCATTAATCATAACTCATGGGGGCCTGCACATCCGTGGGTGGAACCATATTGAAGAAAACCAAACAAATCAATGCAGTGCCATTGCAAGAATATAATTGTTATAGTATGAGAGAAAACAAAAAAAACAAATCCAGAACTCGAACTTAGCGTCACTCATGTGTAATCACCATCACTAAATCACAACAGCTGGAATAGCAAACCAGATCCTCCAAAGACCAGTATCTGCTTTCTTCCTTTGAAAATTTTCAACCTTCCCACCGGTAAACAGAGGAGTGCCGGAGCAAAAAAACTCGCCTGCAAACTCAAACTTGCCTGTGAGGTTGATTTCGTCGGTGAGAGCGGAAAGGCGGAAGCGGTTGTTGATGACTGAGGACGGGGCCGTCGGTGGATTCTGAGAAGGGCATTGTTGCCAATTTTTTTCAATTTTGATCGAGTTGGTTTATGGGCTTATGTCAATTTTGATCGATTTGGGTTTATGGGTTTTTCTTCTTGGGGGGGGGGGCTTATGTCAATTTTGATCGATTTGGTTTATGGGTTTTTCTTGGGGGGGGGGGGGGGGG